>CM039679.1:147514070-148149070 GCA_022537955.1 Schmidtea mediterranea | reverse complement strand
TGAAAAATATTCTGACCTATTTCATATTTAATTTTGAGTTGATTACAATATTAACCATCTCTCAGGCAAATTTTTTTCGCAATAGCCGGTAAAAAAACCTAAAAAAAAAATTGTGCTATATAATCAAATAATAACATAATTTTGTTTTTAATTTTTCAATGACATTACTAATTATTTTCAATATGAAAAGTCTCGCACATATGTGCGATCGACCGAGAAGTAGTTGAACAATAAAATCGAACTAAGAATTCCCTGTCTAAGAATCTTTTAAAATTTCAAATACTTTTTCAAGCAGTAAAATTTTATTACAATTAATACACAAACTGTGTGTTAACCAAAGAAGATTCACACGGACACACAAATTAGAAAAACATGGTATCAATTTGTAGCTAAAAATTAAGTAAACCACTTCAAAAGTCCAAGAAAAATTAAAACAAAAATTATGTAAAAGCTTTTGAAAATAATTTTCCTGTGAAAGAAGGTTTAGAGATGTTTTTACTCACATCTACCTATATCAGTGCATCATAGAGTATTTTATTAAAAAAATTATGTTATCGATTCAAATTTTTGTCCTATAGTTATGGTAACGTTAATTAAATTTGGGAAATCATTAATTAATGCCTATTAATTATCAATATTTTGTATTTATTACATTGATTATTAAGTATAGTATAAGTACCCACTTAGTCCATTCGAAACCATATAATTTCCCAAGTTTAGTTATCTTTACTATGAATATTAGGCAAAAATTCAAATTAGTTAAAATATATTTTTAATATTTAGAATAGTATAACAGTTCTAAAAGAAATACTTTATTATAATAATTTAAGGTGATAATTTATCATATTATTTTTCTACATCTCAATACAATTGTATTATAATGAATAATGATCCAGTAATAGATAATTTACTAGATAGATTTAATTTTGAATGATTGCAATTGTTGCAATTTTTAATGCATGCAAATTGATTATAAAAATAGGTTAATCTAAAAAAATCAAAAATCAAATTAATTTAATTAAACTATGTTACAATTATTTTATTTCATTGTTAGTAGTGCTGTAATAAGTGTACGCAAGTTGCGAGATCGTGTAAGGACTCGAGTCTAATGGCTTAGTCACCTTTGAGTCCCCCACAACTTTACTTGAATGTATATATTGTAATAAATATTTATGTTAAATCAGTATTTCTGACTGATTTTTGAATTATTTATTCATAATTTATATATATATATGTTGGTAATGGACCCTAGGCTATCGATACTCCAATGTATGTTGGTATCTTTGATGTTTTGACAAAGATATTTGTTTTGTGATAGCTTATGAGTGCATTCAAAATTACTTTATTATTTTTTTTAGTGTAATTTTACATATCTCATAATTGATATTTGTTTTGTGATAGCTTATGAGTGCATTCAAAATTACTTTATTATTTATAGTGTAATTTTACATATCTCATAATTGGTGCATATACGTAGAGTTTCAACTAAGGGTTAAAAGATGGGCAACATCTTTTATCTTATTCATTATTGATCGATTTGATATCTTTTAAATTTCCGCTATTTTCATTTCTTTTCTGAATTTATAAAGAAAAAATCAATTAAAATATTATTTTTTAAAATTAAATAATAGAATTAATAATTTGTTATAATAATTGTAACAAATATATTTTTCTAAAATGGTTCATAAAAAATAATGTCAAAGTTTAAAAATAAGACAAAGAAATATAATTTTTTCATAATTCCATAATTTCATGTTTTAAAGTTATTTTTTATTTGGAATTTGAATATATATATTTTAATTATTAATTTTACTTCTTGATTTTGAAAATTATTTAGACCGACCGGTGATTTGGATACTCAGAAAATTTACACAATTTTCCTTACAAGTGACCTAAGCACAGAAATCCTTGGTTCAATATGGTCTTTGATCAACCGGACTTTACCAGGTCGGTTAACCGTACTAGAATTATCGGTTGGTTTAGCAATGATTGCTTCCTATCAAAAGCAATCGTATACAAATGGTTCACTGATGCCTTTTGTTCCAATATCATGGGAAACAATTATTTCTCGAGGAGAATTTCCTGTCCCTAAATTATCCTTAAATAAATCAGTCAATGAACCCAGTGAAAATGAATTGAATAATTCATTTACAGTTAATCAAAACAAATACAAAGATGACACTTTTTTAGACACAGCAAGAGAGACTGAAAATTGGGCAGATTTTACATCATTTACTTCACACCAGAAAGTAATACCGAAACTTACTGACATAAAAGAAGTATAAATACATTTATGATTATTTTTAAAATTTTATAAATACTAGTAAAATCTTGAATCTAAATATAGAAAAAATGATGGCCCATTATTAATATAAACTCGAAAACGCCAAATATAAGAAATTATCATTATCTTCAGTCTGCCATCTTAATCTTTGTTAAATGCTATTTTTTGAACAAAAAATTCATTGTATTTGCAATTCATTTATTTATAGAAATCATTAATTATTAAAATGTACTTTTACTTAATTTTCAATTACTTTTAACTAATCAGTGAAATTTAAAATGCTATAAAAATGTTTACATGTCTCTCGTAGGAAGATCTGAAATTTGAAATTGCTATTCACTTTCAGTATTTAACGTATTAATTGTATCCTTAATAAAAATAAAGAATAGAAGAAAAAATGAGTGTTTTAATTGAAGTCATTAAATGTATTTAGTTGCAATTTTTCAATTATATTTTTTTTCTAGTAATCAATGTTTTTATAATTGATTTAATAGGTAAAAATAAATTTAATTTTAAATAAAAATTCGAAAACGTCAAATTAAAGAAATATATTTCAAAGAAATTATCCTCATCTTCAGTCTGCCATCATAATCTTTGTTAAATGTTATATACCGAAACAATAATGATGCAATAGTTATGATTTAATTAAATAATCTCAATAAATTTTTGCTGATTGAACGTTTATTTTAGTGGATTGTGATTTCATCACTAACGCCGCACATAACATTCTTTCACAGTTATTACTAAAGCAATATATAAAATTTTAAAATCTTTTAAATTAGTTGTGCATTTGCACATTTTCCTATGCTCAATAATATTACTCGCACCTCTCAATCGGCTATGTTCCTTGCTAAGGTTCTTGATTCATCGTTAAAACCTTTGATTTCTGAGGAATATGAATGTTGAGATTCATTTGAATTTGTTGATTTTATAACTAACCAAGCCGTTGATACTTCTGATTATATGGTGTCTCTCGATGTAACTAGTTTGTTTACAAATGTTCCATTAAATGAGACTTGCGGAAAGAGAAGATGTTGGATTATCGGACATTAGATGAAGTTGCATTTCGTGAATTGTTGAGGTTTGCCACTTTTTATGTTGCACTTATTTTCAATGAAAATTTGGTATCAACAAGTTGATTGAGTAGCTATGGGATCACTTTTAGCTCCAACTCATGCATCAATCTTTCTTTCAAAATTAGAGAAACAGATTTCGGAATTTCCTTTTGTTAAGCCGTTTTAGTATTTTCTAGTTCTGATGATGTTGTTCCTTTTTAAAATTATATGAATGGGCTTCATTCGAATATTAAGTTCGCAGTAGAAGATGTAAATTCATTTCTTTCATTTGTAGATTTATTATTAGAAAAATGACTAAGGGTTTTGACACCGAAATATATAGAAAGCCAACAGATACAGGCCTATACAATACTTTGAATAGCTTTTGTGACTTTAAATATAATAGAAATATGATTAAAGGTTTGATTTTTATATTTGGTCATTATTTTAGACGTTTGAAAAGTCTAACAAAAGTATAGAAAACCTGGTTTATAGGTTGAATAAAAATAGATATTCTTAGGCGTTTGTAGAAAGACTGACTAAGGAAACCATTGATCGCATTATGATTGCGCCTGATTAAAGCAATGGCAACCATAGGCCACCTAATGATAGTGAACCCATATAATCTCATATTTTGGTAATTCGGAAGGTTTTAGAAATTTTAAATTGTCTGTCACAAAATCATTAGATAATTCAAATTTGTTTAAAATAGTATCAAAATCGTTAAAATCAATAAATATGTTTAGTAATAAATCTCAAACCACAATAGATTTAGTTTCTGATCTAGTGTACATTTTCATGTAATGGATGCAATGCTACATACATTGGAGAGACTTCCCGCCATCTTCGCACACGGGTTCAGGAACATAGCCGACTGAGAGATGTGAGTAATATTAATGAGCATAGAAAAATGTGCAAAGGCACAACTGATTTAAAAGATTTTAAAATTTTATATATTGCTTTAGTAATAACTGTGAAAGAATTTTATGTGCAGCGTTATTGATTAAATCACAATCCACTAAAATAAACGTTCAATCAGCAAAACATTTATTGAGATTATTTAATTAAATCATTAAATCATAACTATTACATCATTATTGCTTCTGTATATAGCATTTAACAAAGAATATGATGGCAGACTGAAGATAAGGACAGTATAAAAAAATTAATTTATAGTCGAAATGAAAATTAATTTTGTAAAATTTTGTAATAATTAACATTTTTAAAATATATCTAAACTTATTTGATAAATGGGACAAAACTTAATTATTAAACATAAATATTAAACATTATCTAAAATTAATAATTTCCTTGTTTATTTTAAAAAAGCTTTTTTATTGTTTCATTACAATAGATCAATAAAACTGTTATAGATGTGTAAAATTCCTAGCCTCTATGTAACTATTATTTCTAGATAATGTACCCATATTCGGACGACTAATTATGTTTTTGAAGGAATAAACAGTTAAAACGACTCTTTGTAATCTTAAACGGTATTTATCTGCTCGAAGCATACGTAATATATATATATACACCTATCCACCGACTTACACGATAGATTGGTTTCTGAGAATTCCATGTAAATCGAAACCGTGTGGATGGGGACAAAGACATAGTATATTTGTAAGGGATTGATTCCAACAAAGAAGTAAACTCTCAAATCGGACCTATACATCAATGGAAACTAAAAAATTGGATAAAAGGCTGCTTAAATGAAAAAAATGCAAAGTTTATAACAAAACAGAAAGAAATTTATATTAATTTAAACATAAAATAAAAAGATATATAGTAAAGTGTTACTGAATTTTAATCATCAGAATCCTCAATGTTCTGCCTTCTCTTTCGAAATGGAATAATTTCACTTTCTTAGCTTGAAATGGATATTTCTGAATCATTTATAAACTGTGTAGGAACTTCTTCCGGTGTGATCTTTGTCACAAAATGTGTAATTAACAGTCGAGTGCTATTTTTTGGTCAGATCTTTACTTAAATGGGGGAATTCCTTGTTTATGCTTATATTTTTATTTTTAAATAAATATGTATATACATATGCATATTATTATTATAAATATTTATTGATAAGTGAAATAAAAAAAATTATAATTTTCGAAATTGTGTAAAAGCGAAAACGTGCAAAAAAAGTACCGTGTAAATCGAGGGATAGGTATATATAAATTAAGATAAATTCGATTAATATTACCCAAAATATTCAGGCTTATTATATAATATTATATTCAAATTCTAATAATGATTTACAATCTAATTATAATTCATTATTGATTGAATTTAACAATTTATAAGTTTTAATCCTGTGCACGATCAATTATTGTTATTTTTAATTAATTAGTGGTATTTTAATTAAATTTGATGGATTCTGTATTCGTAACATGTGCATAAAAAATTACTGTATTGTACAATTGTGATTCCTGGGCAAACAATTGACTATTCATATCAGCTTACAAAAACAAGATATGAGAAATGGAAAATGGAAAAAAAATATAAAATTAATAAACCAACTCGTAATAATAAATTAATAAACACCTCTTAATTATTTTTTTTATTTTAAAATTTTTATAATCTTTCATTTATTAGTTTTTGTAATTTTTAATTGTGAAACTTAAGATAACAAAAAACCTATTTTAAAAAATTTAATATTAAAAAAATGAAAAACTAAAATGAAAAATCTATTTCAAATACTATGTAATAGTTTATTGACCATTTATTAGTTAAATCTATACATAAGTTTGCTATATTCTAAAAATGTTTAAAAAGACTTTCAAAATCTTTGTCTCCATAGATCAGCGGTTCCCAACCTATGGATTGCGACCTTAACCGGGGTCTCTCGACAATTTGCTAAAATAATTTGCTTAAAATAATTTTTTTACGCCAGTCAGTGGTTTCTTAATATCATTTTAAAATTCAGCGATACTCCTACTCTGACTTTATAACACAAAGTAAAAATATATAAATAAATCAGATATTTAGAAATCAAAAAAAATAGTAGTTAACTGCAAAAATTCAGTGACTGAGGAGCAGCCCTATTAATTTTATTGTTGGGGTCGCAACAACTTGGCAAATATTATCAAGGGATCACAGCTCCAGAAAGGATGAGAACCGCTGCCATAGATAATTACATAACCAATTTTATTTGTAAATTAATAAAGGAGAGGAATACTGGACAAGTTTCTAATTAAATACTTTTCATTGAAAACGAATTTTTTTCGATAATTATTTTTAATTTTTTTAAACTTCTTTGGGTTTGCTATAATTAACTTTGAGTTGTTTTAAATTTGCCTAGCTCACTATTATATAACAATACGGTTCCCCAAAAAAGGATTCCATAGTCAGTATAGCCACGTTGATGAACGATGACTTAATAAATTTGGTATATTTGTTTGCAAATAATTTAATGTCTATTTATTATATTATATGGTGCAAAGGTGCCCAACCTTTTTATCAAATGCATAACTATTTAAATTAAAAAGCTTTTGCGGGCACATTTTTTTCAAACAATAGCAAATTAAATAAATGATTATAAAATCATTAAAGCTTAATAATTTTTTTTTAATTTTCTTGGAATTTCCATTTAATAAATAATTGCACAAATATGTTTGGGTTAATTAAATCTAATTTAAAGTTGGAAAATTTTAAAAATGTTTATATTTTGTATTAATTAATTTAATAAATTAAAAAATAATATTTTGTTTCTTAAATATCAACCACCATTAATTATTAACTAATACCAATAATTGTAGGAACTAATTTAATAATTCTATTAAAATTAAGTTAACACACTAATAAGCTATTTAAATTATATATTTTTACTTTGAATTATAAAAGTAACAAATGTAAATTAAATCACATTTATAATATACACATATCTTGAAATTAAAAGCAATTTCAATAAATTCTTGTTGATTTGTCAAACGCTTTTTTAGTCTCAAAATGCTTATTACTATTCTCATTTTTTATACTTAAAGAAATAATTAATTTTTTAAAAATTTATTATTTACTAGCTATTAACCTTCAAAAAGGATGGTTTAGATATCATGTGGTATTAATGAGTTGATGATAGACTGAACTTCATTAATTATCAGTATAGCAGCTTCTTTAAATTTACTGGACGCAAGTGATGTAAGTTACATGTTGGAAGCAGAAGTATCGTTTGCCGACAGAAATTTTGAATTCTCTATGCGCAATTCGTTCACCTTTAATACCTAATAATAATCATCATATTATATAATTATTGTTATTTTTATGAACATTTTTATATTTAATTAATTTCAATAGATTCATACATATTCACACTATTACCGTAAAGCTTGGATTAAATCACTATTAGTAAATCTTAAAAACAGTACTTTTAAAAAAACAGCTGTTTTTCTGTTTTTTATTTTCAAAAAACCGATGTTTTTACTGTTTTTTTAAAAAGTCATAAAAGCATAGCTGAGTTTTTGTTCAACTAATACTTTATTATTACCTAAATAGAATTTTTCCTTTGCCGTGACTTATTATAATAATATTTTAGGAAAACAAGCGCGTTAAGAGATTTTTGTAATAAGCGAGATCTTATCTTTGTACAGTAATGAGCGCCTACTGAGAAAACACGTTCAACATCCGTGGAAGTAGGCTTAACTGATAACAAGGCATGATACATTTTTTAAAGATATACTGTTCGTTGATCGGTATTCTTAAAGAGAATGAATTCACTCTTGAACCATTTTAATTCGTCATGTACAACTGGTTTTAATATTTCATCTTTCTGCAGTATCAAATTTAATTGGTCTTGAAGTGACAAATGTTCCTCTTTAGCGTTATAAACTTCTGGTTCGGACGTTTGGACATCAACGACTCGAAAAATTCAGGATGCAAGCTTTCCAGCAAAATTGAGTGTATTTTTTGTAAGTGCTATTGAACAATCCCTGAGACTTCTCAAAAGGTTCATTACATCAGTATTCCATAGCTCATCGATTCGGCGCTTCAAATTTTCACACTATGTTTGACTGAAATCATCATTCATTTCAGCGAGTTTATTGAGCATAAACGTAATGATTGTATCAGCTGTCACTAACGTAGCATTTTCTCGACTTAAATTCTCTACTGCCAGCTTAACCTGCTCCAATGCTTTCAGAAGATTTTTAGGATCATCGAAATTAACGTCGTCGATGAAGTGAGAGGAGTTAAAATCGGCAAGAGTTAGTCGAATTGAGTTTTCAGTTTTTACTAGTGATTCATACACTGTCGGAATATAATTACATCGTGTTTTAACGCCAAGAGGCGTTCTTTCTCATGACCTAACTCAGCTACAACATACGATTGGAAAGCTTGATTTTTCACGGAAGATTTACAAGTTTTCGAAATTTTAAAAGAAAACTCAGCCGTTTCAGAAGCATCATCGGTGTCGAAAAGAGAAGCGTCACTAACATCTCTCTCTCTAAATTCTTTTTTTGTCGCAAACTCCAAGATGAATTCCATGATTAAGGTACAACTGTCCAATTATCTCAGCATGACGAATAAACTTTTTGTTGACCGCTGCACTATCAAGAGTTGAGCCCACTATATCCTTTTCTAGCGATAATTTAAAATGATTTAAATGATATTTGACAATATAAATCATGTCCAGAGCAGAGCATGAGCCTAAGATGCGAATCAGTCCAGATTTTAGAGTAGTCTTGTTGATTATGTTATGTAGATTAATTCCAAAATTATTTTCGACCTCTTATACTTGTCCATTCATCAATAGAAAGACTGAATTTTGCTTCATTTTCAACTAACTTGAAAATATTTTCAATCATCAAAGCTTTTTTCCCATCAAATTCTTCGTGGACCAATTTCATTAGAAAGCTTTCATTTTTCGGAAGTGTTAATCCATCACGAGATATTGTTTGACGAATGTATTTACTATTTGTAATATCAAGTATTGATATGTTGTCAGTTGGCAGGTCACTAACAATCTCATTTTCAACAATATTTTCTTTACAAACATATCTATTGTCATCATTCGTTTCTCACTCTGCTTGCTGGCAAGATTCCATTGGATGAACTGGTTTATCGAAGACTATTCCATGAGTTTTTAGAGATTCTTCAATGTAGTCGTTGAATCGCCAGAACATTTTATGATTTTGTTGCACCGATGACACTGTCCTTAAAGTTCTTTTGTGTTTGGATTTTTACGTTTTGTTGCATATTCCCACACTTAAATTACTAAAATCAAACTCAGCATTAAATATTGAAGTCAATAATTATTAACCTCTTAAGTGGCTATGACGGATATATACGTCATCAACAAATGAATTACAAAACGCATAAGACGGATGTATTCGCAAAAAGTTAAATTGTGTATACCACTATGCATAAAACGAATATATTCGCTTTCGTAAAATATAGGTATAAATATATGTTTTCATGCCCAAGACGTATATATACGCTAACGGATAACAAAACTCGCCGCGGAGGAGCGCATTTCGTTTGACGAAATAAACCTCTTTAAGAGGTTAATTAACTTAACATTTATATATCCTTACTATTTTATGTATTTTCGCGTTAAAATAAATTAAGAAAAATTCTTCTGACAGCCTAGAACGTTTTACCATTCACTACATTATTTGAAAATAGTTGTAACGGCTTTTTATTAAAAAGTTTCTAAATACACTTAGGCTTTGAAAACACAGTAAAAACACCTGTTTCCTGTTTTTTATTTTTGACCGAAAAACAGCTGTTTCCTGTTAAAAAAATCTAGGTAGAAACCTCTTCATCAAGAATGGAATGGTGACAGTATGTCAAGCGAAGCTTTATCTGCAGTAAATCCTCAAGTTTATTTTGAACTCTTTTTTGATGAAACACTATTTGAATTGATGCTGAGAGAAAGTAACTTATATGCCGCGCAAAAGAACCAAACATTAGCAGTTACTATAGACGAATTGAAGGTGTTCATTGGCGGATTACTTCTTTCTTCAATTTCTAAATTACCTAACAAAAAAAGTGCTGGGTTCCTGAAGATCATGTTCTTGAGCTTCTGTCAAACAGAGTGCGGAGAGATCGTTTTCTTGATGTTTTGCACCATCTACACTTTCATGATAATACCATAGAAACCAGTGATCGTGCTGCAAAAATTAGGCTTCTCATTGACCACCTGCAGAAGAAGTTTATTGAACATGGATCCCTTGAAGAGCACTTAGCCATTGATGAAAGTGTGATCACTTATTTCTGTAAACATTATGGTAAACAGTTCATTTGTGGTAAGTCCATACGTTTTGGATATAAAATGTGGGGAATGTGTTCAAAAGGAGGTTATCTTCATAGTTTTGATCTGTACCTTGGAAAAAATGACAGTGTACAGTACAATATCATCCCGAACACGGTCAAGAGGGAAATGTTGTAATGAAATTACTACAGAAAGCAGCTGTTCCTCGACAAAAAGGATACAAGATATTCCTTGTTAACTTTTTTTTACCAGTATATCACTTATGGAAGAATTGACATTGCACGGGTATTTTGCACCAGGAACTTGTATAGAAAACAGAACATGGTAAATGCCCCATATCCGAGAAAATTTATTGAAGCAAAAGCCAAGAGGACTTTACAATGTCAGATGATGTGTTAGTTATGAAATGGAAATACAATAAAGAAGTTAGTTTGATGTCAAACTTTGAATCAACAGCGATAAAAACTGCAAGAAGATGGAATCGACAAGACAAAATAAATGTTGAGCTACCACAACCAGAATGTTTTCAAAACTACAACACTCACATGGAATATGTTGACGTTATGGACCAAGGTGTGAGTACCTATAGAATAAGAATGCGTCAAAAGAAATGGTGATGGCCGATAGTGCCCTATTTGATATCTGTAACTGTAAATAACTCCTATCAGTTAATGAGAAAGAAGGGAACAAAACTGTCACAATACGATCATTGAGAACTTAGTATTGTTTTACTGCAAGCCGTATGACAAATCATCTCAACAAGGACCTAAGATCACCTCAAAGCTGACAGATATGGTCAGGTATGATTGTTCAATGCGATAAAGGAAAGTTTTGCAGACAGTGTCAAGGCAGAGCTTCGTGTATGTGCAGGAAATGTGACGTGGGTCTTCATCCACGATGTTTTGAAGCCTACCATATGCCATAAATGTTTTTTTGAAGAAAAGTTTTCATGAAAGGAGTTTAATTGAATATAAATAAATATGAAAAGGGTCTAATTTTACTGTACGTTGTTGTTACTATTAACATATATTATTACGAACTAAGAATCAATATAAAATTTCACTTTAATATAACATAATTAGATAATACGTTTTTAAATAGTTATATCAAATTCCGTAGAGTTTTTAAAATATTTTTGTCCCAATTGCCTGAGTGTAGAAAAATCGACGTTGTATTATTTCATAAACTATTATTCCAAATACAACAAAATTTTGCATAGTTGATAAGAATCACATAATTAGTATATCTTCAAAGTTTCACGTTCATACAACAATTATTAAACTTTCGGCCATAATGGGTTAATATATATATCAATGTTTGTCCATAACACAATATTTATTAAATTTATTATATTTTTTATTATTAAAAAAATCCATACTATGAAATCAATAATAAATATTAGGTTATGGAAATGCATATCTAGAGAATTATATTACATTTTCGTTGATAATTCATTGTTTCACATAATTCAATGCAAATTAACACACACATATATATATATATATATAAATGTATAAATAATTCTAGGTACAACCTAATATGGCGGCTCTGCCTATTTCTGTTAGCAACATTGAAAATGAGTCCATTGACATCCAAAAGCAAATTTTTAATCAATTTTCTTCCTGGCAAAATAATATAAAATCAGAAATAGTACCGGCAAATGTTCCAATAAATGTCAACAGTGCTTTAAACGGAAATTCCAACCAGTTTCTAATGGATAAAAAAGAATTACCACTGGATTCAAACAGACAATCAGCTTTGCAGATGTAAGATTATAATGAAGCGAAATAATATTTCTGTTAGATGTTAAAGCATCCTTTAATTGGATGGTGTTGCAAATAACAGGATTACTATAATTACTATAATAATATTACAGATGAAGTCGTTCTTGGTTTCTGTAAGTCACAATTTTAAGCACGCTTTGACATTACAGGGTTATTCATACATGGATAATACAGCAGAGCGTAAAAAGCAAAATAATTTTTCTCAAATAATTTGACAACAAAGAAATTAATTTCTAAACCTCCATTCGGTATACTCTACTAGATTAAAATAATTAAATAATTCAAAAAATAATTAATCATTAAACAATAATTATAAATATTAAAATACTCTTAAACTAAATTCTTTATTTAACTCAAATTATAAAATAACTTAATATCATTAATAATTACCTTTAAAGGTAGTTTGATTTTTTCAAGAAATGTGCCTTGTCTTATTAAACATTCGTTTCTGCAAGGTCTTTTGCAAAGAAATTTGATTCCATCACTTGATGTACTACTTTTAGTCAATAGCATCCATTTATTGCATCGTTTGGATTGTCTTTTTCATGTAAAAGACCTATAACTTGTAAAAACTCAATGGTATTTTCAATATTTGGCATTGAAATTTGAATTAGATCTTCATTAAACTTATAAAGATCGATATTTTTTTTAATATTTATAATTATTGTTGAATGAATAATTATTTTTTGAATTAATTAATTATTTTAACCCTTATAAAATTGACCAATCAGCGCTGGTGGGGTATACTGAACAAGTACCGGTTTTTTTTTAAAATATCCATTGGAAATGTTATATTCCTAAATATATATTTTTATTAAAATCCCTTTAATGACAGCATATGAAAATGAAGAGTCCGGCTTACATCAAGACAGCGAAAACTATATGCAATTAGTGACGATATCAACAATGATTCGTCATTGTCATTCAAACTATAATAATTTCGAAATTGAATTTGAATTTATTGAAATCAGATTTGAATTTAAAGCAATGGAATTTGAATTTTTAAAATCGAATTTGAATTTAATAATAATATTTTGTAATATTAATCAAGGGTTTATAATTAATATGTGTGGTTTAAATATATCCAAAAATATATATTCCAATCCAAAATATATATTCAGCTACAATATATTTCGACTGATTGAATTGATTGATATTAGTAAGCCCATTTTTTGATGCAGGATGAAACTAAGTGTAAAATAGTTTTGGTACAATTTTTAAATATTTTTGTTGAAAATTTTATTTAAGTTTTTGTTAAAGTCTTAAAGTTTTAAAAAAATTGATTTTTTTTAACATTTTGTAGAATTTGTGATTTTAAAGAGCAAAAATTTTAATTTTTGATTAAATGTTTTTGCGAATTTAAAAGCAGAAATTTGTTTAAATAACAATGATTTACTCTAAATAGTTTAAAGTTCAAGACTACCTGACGAAGACTGTTATTCAGTCGAAATATATTGTAGCTGAACATATATTTTGAATTGGTGTTGTTTTTCGTTAATATAGATAAAAGTTGTACATATTTATCTTTCATTCCATTTTGTCATTTGAGAAAGTAACTCCATAAATTTCTATATAGTAATTGTCACAATAATATCAGCAAAATGATTATAGTAACTCAGTTAATTATTATCATATTAATTTTTCAGAAACTGGTAAAATACTTTATAAATTTAGAAATAATTCTGTCAAATTAAATTTTGATTCCGACTTTGGAGATTTTCAAATATTTCAATCTGACCACCCGTCAAACAATCTAAATGCATGTGAAAAGAATTCCAGCCAGAAGATCTCAGCGACGGATAAATATGAATTTTTCAACTCTGAACTATTAGTAAATTTCAAATATGATTTTGTAGTATGCATGTTAAAATATTGAAATATATAAAATGCGTCTCAAAACATTTATAAAATCTCGATACAGATGTAGGAATCAGCCTTATTTTTGGGTGGAGGGGGAAATAGGACCATTCACTTGATTCAACCCGTCACGCTCGCTAAGTTACATATAATATCATTTGAATTACAATTGTAGATTTAATTCGTATAAAATTCTAGTACTAATCTACATGAATCCAGGTAAAAAAAAAACCACGGAAAAAAAGCCAAAAACAAATTAAATAATGCCACAATGTTGATTCTGCCACCCGTTTCATCCTTTGCCTCGCCTCTGCTAGAACAATTTTTCTTCAATTTTTGAGTTCCACTCACATTAGATGGATTCTTCATATCCAAATCGGCTTTCACATTTGGCGGACACTTCGCCGATGAACTCTTCTCACAACGTCATGTTATCTGCCGCTTTCCGGTATGCTTTGTTACATACATGTAACCATCTAAACATAACTTATTCCGTTTCTGACTTTCAATAATTTTATATTCCATTATGCTTAATATAATTCCAGAATTATATCATAATATATTTATATTATTTTAAAAATATACAAATTAAATTTGAGCAAACTTCAAACAAACCATTTTTGAGTATAGACTGAGAAAATAAACTATAAAGTTTTATTGGGTTTTATTTCCGTGGCTTTTTCTTCCTTGAGCTTTTTTTCCGTTGGCTTATTTTCCCGGCAACCAAGTTACATTGTTATTTATTTCCCACAGGTAGTGATTGAGAATGAATTTTAAAGGAGAGTATGTTTATATATATATATATATATATATATATATATATATATATAAATTTATATAAATTTATCAAAAATTAAACTGTCTAACTTCAGATTAACACAGTAATGATTTTCAATCCACTTTCCAAACAGGGTACAAATTTTAACTACAAATTAACACTACATGAATTAAACTTTTAAATACATATTCAGAAAATGTTTTGAAGTTACTATAGATACATAGTTGTTACTAAGATTAAATATTTTGAATTTTTACAAAATACCAGTTATAACGGATTTTCAAGGGGCTGAAGAATCTGTCCATTACAACCGAAAATCCAGTATAACTATTTCATATTTATTTTACAATATATACCAAATTTTTTGAATTTGTGATTAAATATACTGAATAAAAATGTTTATCAGTAATATACTATTTAAACACAAAACAGATAAATCGCAATTATAAAAATGGATTTAAAAAATAATTTGTATTGGAATAAGAGAGAAGTAAAGTTTATTTATCTCGAGGCGCGAATCTGAGTGATCAAGAGTAGTCTGTACTTTTTTAGAATTCATCATTTCATTTTTCATTTCGTCTTTTAAATCCATTATTGCATTCTTTAATGATAGAGAATCATAACAATTTTTTTGAATAAAGGAAGTCGTCGAAAATCTTCAAGGCCTGTGATGCGTCATTGAATAAAGTCTTTGGCATTAATTCCATGCCCTTCTGCAAGTTTATTCAAATCTCCATTTATTCCCGGTTCTTCGCTGGTTCCAGATACATTTTCATTAGCATGATTTAAGCAATTAATTATTGTTTTGGGTGTTATCTTATGTCACGCTGAATAAATTTCTTTTAATGCACCCATAACTTCATTTTATTTTCTGCCCCACGATCGATTGATTTTATGTAATGAATTAGAATTTATTTTTTATAGTGTAACTTGAAATTTCGAATGTCGCATAGATCTAAAGGCTGCAAAACACTCGTAGTATTTGGTGAAAAAAAGGAAATTTCAATCTTGGTCAATTGCTCATTGATGGATGGATGGGCGGTACAATTATCGATCAACAACAATATTTTTCTATTTGATTTTAGCAATTCCGAATCCCACATTGCTAATTCCTGTTTAGAAATTGCCGCCGTTATCGAAGCATTTTTATTGATATGATACTTAAATCCAATTAGGGATTGATTCTTGAAAACATCTCGGATTTGCGTATTTTCCGATTACAAAAGGAATCCTTTTTTCACCAGTCATACTAGTTCATAACAAAATCTTTATCCGTTCCTTGCTCATCTTCCCCATGTACATTATCTCCTTTAAATCTACAAGTCTTGTTTGGAAGACATTTAAAATATAGTCCACTCTCATCTGTGTAGAAAATATTTTTTGCTTGGTATGCTTTAGTATGTTTACTCCATGTATTGGAAATTCCATTCATCAACATCATCACAGTTTACCGATTTAGCTTCACCAACAATACTTCCGAAAGATATAGAATGACGATTCTTAAATATTTCTATCCAACTTGATGAACACGAAAAGTCAATCATTTCATTTTTCTCAGCTATTTCATTTGCCTTATACATTAAAATTGGCCCATCAATCGGTATTTTTTTATCTTTGAAGTGAAAACCAGTCAAGAAGTTGTATATCGATTTCATTATATGCCGATTTTTTAATTTTCCATGCTGTAATTGGTCTATTGACAGCAGATTCAAATATTTTATGCCTCTTATTCCACCAATCACTTATAGCTGTCAGAGGGATTTTTTCACGCTCACCTATGTACCTCCTAGATTTCCTTGTTCTATCTCGGTGAGAATTGAGATTTTCTTTTTTGACGAATAAGTGTTTCTTTTCATTTAAGATGGGATAATATTGATTATAGAAATATGTTTGTCAGACATCTTAGCTAAATTTTAATTATTGATCAAATTGAACATTAATTTAAAATATGGTCATGTTTCATTTAAACTTTTTGGCTCGAAGGCGCTTTGACGTCATTTTAAAATCATTTTAACTAAATTTACTTATTTTCAAAACGAAATAAGTTTTTACTCAAATAAATTTAAATTTTAAAATATTTTCAAGTGGCATCAAAACGCCGGGCTTAAACGTCACATACATGATAACTTTGCTTATTATAATCTCTTATAATTATTATTAAAAATAAGCTGAATTGTTCTGGCAAAAAAACATAAGACTTAACCGTATATAGGGTATAAGCATTTTTAATATATAATTACATTTATCATTTTTTAAATGTTGCGGTATAATCGGAAAATGTTATATCCGGTGTTTACTGTATATTGATATTTTGCAATTACATTAGTTTCATACCAAATTTTAACATTTACATAAACATTTTTTTCTCAAAATTTAAAAAAATTAGAATGCGTTTTACCGAAACTTCGTTGCATAAATACCACTTTGTATATATACCGCTTACTATTTTTCACCCATCAATTATAATACATTTCCATTATTAGTTTGTCATTTATTATTCTTATTAATTTTTATTAAGCATTATTATAATTATATTATTATTATTAAAACATAACTCCAATAAAAAAAAAAAAAAATATTTAAATACTTTTAACTAATTTTAAAATGTTATTTATATAAATATTATAATTTTAAAAATAATGTAATTTTTTATAAATTAAATTATTTTAGTAATATTAAAATTTGAAATATCTTTTAAAAAACAATACATAAACATGATTTAACATAATACTTAAACTATTTAAAAACATTCAAAACCTTCGTAGTCATTGCTCTTTGCACATTAATGTTTGGATCCAATGACCTTATCAGCCTCTCATTTATCAATTTACATGTAATGGGTGTAATGCCACATACATTGGAGAGACTTCCCGTCATCTCTGTACTCGAGTTGTAAAGCATTGTCGATTGAAGGGTTTTACCAATATTAGTTTAAACAATAGAGGCTGTAAAAGTGAAATAGGAATGTCTGATTTTAGAATTTTGTTGAAAAGTTTTAATAATTATTGGGAACGCGTGATATGTGAAGCATTGTTGATAAGGTCATTGGATCCAAAGATTAATGTGCAAAGTGCTATGACTACGAATGATTTGAATGTTTTTAAATAGTTTAAGTATTATGTTAAATCATGTTTGTGTATTGTTTTTAAAAAAAAATTTGAAATTTTAATATTATTAAAATAATTTAATTTATAAAAAATTACATTATTTTGTAAAATGATAATATGTATATAAATAACATTTTAAAATTAGTTAAAAGTATTTAAATATTTTTTAAGTTTATTAGAAAATTAAATTAATATTAAAAAAAATAATCTGTTTAAATTATAAGTTGATTCATAATATTTTTAGTTGATTTTTTTGTACCTGAAGATGACAGTTATGCTGTCGAAATATATCGTACGAAGAGTTTTTTATTGGCGTTATCTTTTAATTAAATCGTTACCAAATTTATTTTATTATTATCATTATTATTATTATTTTATTTATTATTATACTACTATTATTAATTGTGTTTTAAAGATTAAAAAAATATCTAGTGATTTCTATTTGTTGTCATTAGGATCCCAAAAATAATCTCATCAGTCAGTGGTTGCGTTGTTTGAATCAATGCAAAAAAATTATTGTTGATATAGTTAAAGTTTTGATGTCAATATCAGATTCCTCTATTATTTCAGATGTTTTTACTAGCGAAAAAGGCATTATTTTGCTATCAGGTATGCAATATATTAATTCAACCTTTAAGAATAGATTATTGTGATATTTTCTTAAAATTTATTAAAAGTTTTGTTAAATTTCATTCTCAAAATAATAGTTTATTTCTATTTTATTAAATAATATATATATATATATATATATATATAAATTGTTTTTTATTAATTCTGAGCTTATAATAACACATTCTATTTGATCGTTTGACTGGTTATGTTGACGTTATGAAGTGTGGAGCTTTACAATGAGAAATGTATAAAATAATAATATAGAAATATCATTAAAGTAGAGTTTGCGGAAAAAGTAAAACTACTGCGATGGTCATACGATTCCAGGTATAATTATATTTATAATAAAATACACTATTATATAACTATATTAAGTATTATTTTACATTATAATATTTAAATAAAATTATTTTTAATTTTAAAATATACAATTTTATATTCTAAAAATAAAGAAAAATTCAAATAAAAAAGTTATTTAACAAAGTTTCAAAAATGAATATTCCGATAACTATATTTCCATCCAGCAATTCAAAAGGTTTTCACAGTTTTTAGTTCGAAGAATTCCATGTAAATTGTATGAAAGCAATTCGATTTAAGAATATCCACCAATTGAAACTCTCGAATCATCTGAAAATCATACTTGTTATATTCCAGAATCTTTCTAAGACATTTAGATATATTTTATTCTATTTATATATTGAATCAAAGCTACTCATAATTTATTTTTGATTTATAACTATTTATTAATAGATATAACAATATTTTTTTAAATAAAACATAAATTTTAAACAGTATATTAAATTATTAAAAAATAAAATAAAGTTTTGTAATTAAATATAAATAACAGGTCTTTAAATTGGAAACTTAATAAAATTTAGAAAAATAAAAGTTCTAGAACTTGTATTACCAATAATGATAATTTTATTGAATATTGTTTGTAGTACAAATAAAATATTGTAAGAGATCGACTGTATTTAAATTTCAAACTCGGGAGCTACATTTTACACATTTCACACAGCTTGCATTAATTAAACACAGCTTAATAAAAAATCTTTTAAAAATTATTCATCAGAATATTTTAATTTAGGCATAACTGAAACATATCGAGTGACTAGAAATGTCAAATTGTCCTCTTCGAAAACAAGTTGGTTTTATTTTTTTATATGTAAAATTAAACTATAATTTATTTTTGGTATTTCAATTCAATTTAAATATTTTAATTACAGTCATTTTCCGATATTTATTTTTTGTTGTGATCATGTAATTCACATTACAACACCTGATTTAGAAAATAAGCATAAAAGCCATTCTACCAAGAAAATTTTTTATTTAAACAAAATATAACGAACTCCGAAAAATATTGCAATTTACCCAAAATTTATTCACGACTTGGCTAGATCTGTGAATTAAATAATATCAGTTTCCAACTCACCTAAACTCTGATTTCTCACAAATGCTCTCTATATTTTTCGTTTTTATTAACAAATCGTAAAATCAAAATCAAAATTCATATTTAAGTTTGGGAACTCTGAGTCCAATGTTTTTACCGACTCCGAAGCCCGGATGTTTTCTGGCATGTGATCGTTTTTGTTCAGGATGCCAATTTTTATTGCAATATACACATTAAGGAGGCATAATTATGAATGGTGATATTTTAGTAATCAAGTTTTTACATTAAAGAAAAAATAGTACATTTTTAAATAATATCAAGTAAAGGAATGGAGAGTCATTGAATATATCTAACTCCCGTTCTATCTCATTCCTATATTAGGTACCTACTGATCAATTAATGTCATTGTTCTTTGTCTCTGTCTTCTCCAAAGTTATTAGAAGGAATCTGGTATGAATTTTTATTGGCACACGACATTCATTATTTGGTAGATTCACAAAAGACAATACCAATTGTCTGTAATATTCAGTTTGACTATTTCCAAAATAATTACAATAAAATCGCTGCAAATGAATTTTTATTTTCGTGTCAATTTCAGTAACACTTAGTAATTTTCAACACATTTATGAATATTAAAAGCAAATAATTTCACGCTTTTTCGTAATTGGTCTGATGGTTCATTTAAAGAAAGTGCATAATATAAAATTCAAAACATAATCGTTACATTTGGATGCGAACAAGAAAAATTATAAACAAATTAGTGCTATTTAAACAGACTTAAGACACATTCTAGGTGTTCGATTTTAAATATGCATAACAAATATATTTCAAATGATTTTCTTAATTAAAAACCACAATTTTTTCTTTTCTCATTTTTACGATAGATTTCAACAGTCTAGCTGTTATCATAAGGTAAGATAGAAACAATAATAATATATCAATAAAATTTTTTTAATTATTTAAAATTTATTCAAAATTAATAATTATTTAATTTTAGCTTAAACTAGTTGTTGTTTATTTGACAAATGAAATCTAATAGTATTATTTTCAAACAATATAACACTTCTTTCACAATAGACAGTTACAGATCCTTTTGGAACTACCATATTTTGTGGGACAGGATTTTCGGATAATTCTATTTCTTTAGTAGAATATTTGGCAATTATTTGAAGCTGTTGAGTTTCATAATAATCAGCAGGACTATATAATACATCTTTACTTATTGTGAATTAAATTTCAAAATATTCAAATTTAGAAGACGAAACACCATTTAAATTATAATTCTAAATAATTACAATTCCAAAGTTCCTTAAAAATTCCCAATATAATTCAAAGTTCAAAAAACATACAAATTTCAAATGAACCGAATAAACAAAAATTCAATAATTAATAAAAGTTCCAACAATTCCAAAATAATCAACAAATTTTACTACACAAGGGTACACAGACGAGATAGAAATTTTAAGCAATCCAAAACACTGGTCTAAGAAATGGATAACAAGACATGACATTATGATAAACATCATGAAAAGTTATAATTATAAAATTTTGCATTATCAATGGTTTTTATGTTTATTTAAGCCAGAATAATAATATAAGGCATTTATTTACACATATTTTAAAAATACTATATCATGGCGTGAAATAAAGTAAACTCAGGATCCAGCCAGTTAAATTCCGGGATTAGAATCCCGAATTATTTGCTTCAATCCCGGGATTGTACACCCTAAGTATGAATGATTTAGAATTATTTTTAAAAAGCTTTGTGTTGTACAATTGAAGTTAGGGCAAAGGAAATTGAGAAATAAATAAAGATATCAAATATTTATTGTTAAATACCGATGTTGATGCAAATGATATCATTAGATATTCTCACTTCATCTAAATCGCTGTTAGAAGTTTTCACGGACATTGAAAAACATTGGAATGAGTTTATGCTAATTTTACCGGACGAATTGCAGGTAATATTTTATTTAGTTTTTCTTACTATTGATAATGATTAAAGATTGAATTGCAAACAAGGTTGTCGAAAAGAGCTCAAACTTCAGATTTTTCCAACGGCTTGGATGAAACGACATCAAATGAATTTTGTGGTGTTTGTCTTTGCTTATTGGATCCTAATGAAGGATTCCTGTCACATGGTCTTCGGCGTTATCATTGCCCATGTGCAAATCTGTGGGTGAATACTCTTGATTTAACACTGCCTGGACTCTGCGTACCTGAATCAGTATTGTGATGAATCTCACTTAATGCTACTGTAAAAGGGTGAAATGCTATCCATTTGGCGCATTGTGATATTCTGTTTCAATAAAACTGATTTCGTAAAATTATTTTTCATTTTAAAATGGTGCCGAATGGCATTTATCCTTACTGGCATTGCCCAAATGGGGCTTACATTTTTTAATGCTAAAACTTTATTAAAAAGTTCAAGACATTGATGACGACAGAGGAGAGCAAATGGGCAAAGGCTCACATTCTGGAACTGAGTAATATAAATTATTCTTATTGCAATTGGTATTGAGATATTTACATTAATTTTACATATTTTATATCAATAATATTAAAATTGATCGAAATACAAATTATGTATTTATGAGTTTCGCTTAATTATTTTTCACAATTTCATTTTAATATGGACAAAGAAACTAAATAAAATATATAATATCCAGTTTCAAATACACCATCATGTAATCAAATAATGTAACGCAGTTGGCTTCTTCCCATATCTTCCTTGTCTTTTGAGTTTTATCTTCTGTAACGCCATCCCAGATTGATGGTAATTTATATGTGGTATTCAGAATTTCCAAATATGTCACGAAATTATATATAAATATTCATTTTGAGTCAAATAAAATTCATTTGAATACTGATCTTATTAAGGGTAGAATGTTCAGTGTCTTAACAGATTTAGCCAATGATTCGTTTTATAAAGTATGAATTAATAAATCGTATATATCATAAGGAATAAGAAGTTTTCGCTACTAAGTGGGATACTTGATAAAAGTAATTTAGGAAATTGATTTAACTCATACTTAAAAATATGATGTGTTAGAAGACTTTGGAGACATAATATTTATTATCTAAAACAAGTGAGAAACTCTCAGGAGGAAATTATTATATTGTAATTATCTTGAGCAAGATACACATGCATACATAAATCACACCTTTGACATCCAGACATATGTTACATAATCTTCAGTCATACATATTCAACATACACATACATACATATTATATTATTTAGAATACTTATTTTTATTGTTATCCTACATCTCCTCTCATTTTAAAATGTTTGATCAATTCAAAATTTCTAATTTTCGATATATAATGTGTAAAAAATGTGTGTGTAATTGTCTTTGACAAATTTTTAAACTATAAATCGTTATCTTTCGGTAAGACATATGGCGTTGCTTCCAACTGAATTTCCTTACATCACTCTTGATGTTTTTAAAAAGCTTTTGACTTTCGAAATTTGTTAAAAAACAATTTTCGCACCATTTATTTCTAATTTGAACATCAAAATCATTATTTTTATTACAATTCATCAACTTTTGTAAATTAGTATAATGAAATTTTTCAGACTCTTTTATCAATAATAAATTAATCAGATTCACTACAATTACTTTTGTTGGATGAGTTTATCCAAATACTAGTGTTTCAATACAATATGACGATTATCCATTGGATTGACACTATGCTAAATCAATACATTGATTGTCAAGCCCGGATTTTTCTTTTCAAAGATTGGAATATTACAGTTTCATTGGCATATCGTTATATTCATATGCTAATTTCAACATATATGGTAAATATTTTGTTGTTCTTTCTTTATCTTTCTTGATTTTATTTAATTTCAATACATCCAAAACACTATATGAAATCTAGATTATCTTTATTTCGCACATTAATTATTGGCATTTTACCTATAGGTGTAAGAACAAAACTGTATTCCGATAATCTAGATATATTGAAAATCTTTGTTATCTCAAATTTACCTCTATTATTCGATTTAATTTCCAACTACTTCTTAATTCTATTTGATCAACAATCTTTTCATTATAATTTTTTCATACATTTTCAAGGAAATCATTACTCATAGGTGCAGCGCGATTTGACGTTAGAACAGCCGTGGCAGTCCCCATAGGTATCGTGGAGACAATCGCCATAGGAAGTAGACATTACAACATGTGAGCACAGATCAACCGTACGATCTATCTTGACTTGGATCTTTTGTCGAATTCTAGTTTTATTGAATAATTTCGTTGAAAATAAATTGTTGTGTTCACACTTACATAGTCGTAAGCTTGAAGGATCTGTTGAAACAGTTCGTATCAATGCAAGGTAGCATAAAATAATTGAAATAGATGCTAATAAATTAAAGGAAAACTAAGGTACGGCAAACCACTTGATAAAATTTGTGATTTAATTGAAATTTTAAGATAAATTTTGTTTAGTAGTTATTGATCGTCTGTTAATCTAAAGTGCAACTGAAATACGAGGTACCGCGTAGAAAGATTATTCGGTCCCAACAGAGATAAGCGGGAAGATTGTTGGTTCTTTCCGTAACAGGTAAGAAAGTTGCACCAGCAGCTCCAATTGTTACAAGAAATAGTCATGCATGAGAGAGACTCTGACCAGACCAGGAATACGCAGTTGAAAGCTCTTGAGACTACACTTAAAGCCAGAGAAGAATATAAAGAAAGATCAGAGAAAACAAGTGAAGATTCAGATGTCACCAAGAATTGAACCAACGTGAAAAAATCAGAAAGAGGACACAATTGAGTCCTCCATGCCAGATGGAAGATCATGTATATTTGTTTTAGAAACTATAACATTTTCTTTGTAATTGGTTTAAAATGGAATATAATTCTTCTCATTTATTAGAATTTAATCATACATCCCTTTTCTAGACTTGTGACGACTTAGTCAGAGAATAAGAGAGATCAGTAAAGATTTAGAAGACCATAGGGATCCCTTTCAGTATTGAATTGATTTGAAAGTGTGAATCATTGTGCAATTGTTGGTATCAATAAAGATCTTTCCTATATTGAGTTTTTTCATTGTTATTTCAAAGCATGTGGAGTCAGATCAAACAGTTCCTACCGAACCATTTAAAATTAACTCAACAATATAAACTGTAATAGACGTCAAAAGATTTTTATATAAAATTGAGCAAAAGGAAATGTACAAAAATGGATGATAATTTCTTTTTCATTCCGTGTAACCACATAGAAAAGTGTACAGCGCATATGACCAAATTGTGGCTAAAGTCACATACAGTTTTTAAGTGTCTTTAATGAGGTTCCGCGTTTTTGAAGTTATTAAAATGTTTTTATTATTACTACAAAAAGTAACTATATGGGACTTTGGCATCGCTCACCTATTTAACCATGAATACTAATCCCTTTAAATGTTTTTTGTCATTAACAATGTTGGGCCAGAACAGAAACGGCCTTGAGAATCGTTTAAATGAATCGGTAATACACACGCAAATATAACATTCAGATTTAAAATCAGACCCATAAAACACCAACTAACCCTGCTAAAATATGAGAAAGAAAAACAATTAAATATAAAATCAAGAAACACAAAAATAAATTAAAATAATAACAAAGCGCAACAAGATCCGCACGAAATAAACATAAAAATAACATGAGAACATGAAAATTTGACCGAAATTTGACAATTTATCGAAAAATGCGAGAATCCATGAAAATGGAACAAAAATTAAATAATTTGAATTGGAAACAATTCATTTAAAAAATTAAAAAGAAAATTGTCAAATAAAATTACAAAAATAATAAAATTAAGAATAGAATATACTAGAAAATCACAAGGTCAAATTTTGTTTTACTAAATCAAAACTAACACGCAAGGTTAGGGTCGTACAACAGGTATATATACCGATTCATTTTTACATAATTTTAACAACACGACTCGTTTTAAAACACCCTCGTTTTAACAAACACTCAGTTTTACTTGATTTGAAAACTTGAAGCAGATTTCATTAACCAGCACTTTAATGTAAGTAAAGAAATGTTCGGAAACTTTCTCCACGTCGCGCCCAGACAACCTCATGTGAGCTCTGTTTGAGGCGTCGGCGTGGGGAAAGGTTTGCGTATGTATTGTGTCGAACCACGTATGCCAATTTTGAATCTGTATTTATGCCAGTTACATTTCAATAAATGCTTGATTTAGAAAAACTCATGTTGAACGTTTTTCCGGCCCACAGCCGACACATCACCGCAAGTCAATAAAATCTACACATCCCAACCAAACTGTGTAAGTGCGGTGTAAGTCCGCCATTAGTTTGTGCCCATGAAGACTACGGCGTGAGAACGCAGTAGCTGGAACGTCAATATTGTCCGTTATAGGGGAATTGGGAAGTGGTGAGGTGGACTTTTGGCTACCCCTCCGCATCCCATTTCCTGAAAATTCGACCTAAATTCTAAAGTGACAATCGGCTCAAAATCACCACACCGAGTAGTCCAGTGGACACTCTTAAAGGGAATGACTGGAAGAGGCGTCGTAAATCATTGCTATCGTCTCCAATTTTATTAAAATAATAAATAATTATAATAATGAAAAATCATGAATAGTATTGATATAGCCTCAATCTTAATCAAAGAATAAAATCATGATAGAATAAAGATCGTAAAAGCATTACTATAGCTTCAATTTTAACCAAATAATAACATTAAATATAAAAGTAAGGATCACAGATTTCATATTGATGACCTCGATTTTTAATAGTAGGTAGTTAGTGGCTATCTACGGTACAAAAAAAACATAGGGGGAGGGGGGGGGTATGTAATAGCGGATTAAATTTCGGATTATCTTGATTACATAATGATGTAATCAACTTAATTAATTTTGTGTGTATTAAATTTTTGTGTGTATTTTTTTTCGAAATTTTTTTCGAGTTTTTGGCGCGATTTTTTTTTTGAATTCAAATTTTTGGAACATTTTTTTAAATTCAAATTTTGGCGAAATTTTGAAATGAAATTGGAATATTTTTTTTTTGAATAAATTTTTTTTTTAATCACACTATAGTCAGGGGGTATTTTTGAAAAAGACTAAAATAAATTGGTTTGAATCGCCTAACGATAAAAAAGCATAAAATTAAAATCGGCTCAAATCGCCTAAGATAGTCAGAGAGGGTATTTTCATTCACAAAATTTTTTTTAATCACACTATAGTCAGGGGTATTTTTGAAAAAGACTAAAATAAATTGGCTTGAATCGCCCAACGATAAAAAAGCATAAAATTAAAATTGGCTCAAATCGCCTAAGATGTGATATAGTCAGGGATATTTTTAAATCGTAATAAAAACTAATGCAATATTTGGTCTCAATACTTTCTATAGGTAAATATAGGCATAAAATAAAAATGGCTTTAATCGCCTACTGATAAAAAAAAGCATAAAATTAAAATTGGCTCAAATCGCCTAAGATGTGATATAGTCAGGGATATTTTTAAATCGTAATAAAAACTAATGCAATATTTGGTCTCAATACTTTCTATAGGTAAATATAGGCATAAAATAAAAATGGCTTTAATCGCCTACTGATAAAAAAAAGCATAAAATTAAAATTGGCTCAAATCGCCTAAGATGTGATATAGTCAGGGATATTTTAATTCGTAATAAAAACTAATGCAATATTTGGTCTCAATACTTTCTATAGGTAAATATAGGCATAAAATAAAATGGCTTGAATCGCCTCCTGATAAAAAATTGACAGGGGTATTTTATAGGCTTGTTAAAAAAAAAACACTTGAAATATTTGTTCACACAATTTTCATAGGCAAATTTAGGCTCTAGATAAAAATAATTTAAAATACCTAAAGTAAATTAAGATAAATTAAAGTACATTAGGATACATTAAAGTATATTAAAGTAAATTTAGATAAATTAAAGTACATTAGAATACATTTAAGTATATTAGAGTAAATTAAGGTTCCTTAAGTAAATTAAGATACATTAGAGTACATTAAGGTATATTAAAGGGTCGAAAGTCAATTTAAGTACATTGGGGTACATTTAAGTAAATTATGGTTCATAAAGTAAATTAAGGTACATCAGAGTAATTTAAAGTACGTTAGAATAAATTTAAGTAAATTAAGGTTCTTAAAGTAATCTAAGGTGCCTAGAGTAAAGTATGGTAAGTTAGGTAAGAATTTTTTAAAATTAAATAGAGAGTCAACAGTTAAGTTACATAAGGGTAATTTTTAAAGCTGAAATTTTTAAAAGCAGTTATAGTAGGCAAATTACATAAGGTAAGAATTTTTTAAAAGTAAATAGAGGGTCAAAAGGTAAATTACATAAGGTAAGAATTTTTAAAGTTAAAGAGTCGACAATATTGCATGATAAAATTTATTAAATAAAATTTTTAGTATAGTTTTATCGATCAATTTTTATACATATTTTTAAATGATAAAATTTTTAACATAATTTTACAATGGAATTTTTTATACATGATTTTAAATAGAATTTTTAGTATAATTTTATCGATGAATTTTTTATATATAATTTTTAAAGATGAAATTTTTAGGATAATTTTAAAATGAAATTTTTATACATGATTTTTAAATAGAATTTTTAGTATAATTTTATCGATGAATTTTTTATATATAATTTTTAAAGATGAAATTTTTAGGATAATTTTACAATGAAATTTTTACACATGTTTTTAATTGAAAAATTTTTAATGTAATCTTACAATCAAATTTTTAGTATAATTTTTACTATTACTTTTTTTATACATGTTGATAACGATCAAATTTTCAAAGAAATTTTTCAAAAACTTTTTCAAAGAATTTTATTAAATTAAATTTTTGAGTTTCAGTGTTACATAGTATTGCCTAAGGTAGGTAGTAGTCATTCGCAAGAGCAACCCATCTCCTCCACTCTGCAGCAACCCATCCTTAATAAAAAAAAATAATAAATTAATAATAATAAATAATAATATTAATAAAATAATAATAATAATAATAATAATAATTATAATAATAATAATAATAATAATAATTATAATTATAATAATAATAATAATACTTTCAGAAAATATAAAAAGTTAACTTACTTGGTATCAACTTCTGAACACTGATAACCATACACAGTGAATAATTCATTAATAACTGAACAACAATCACTAGGTACTGTGTACAAATAACTGAGTACTGTACAACTCTCTATACATACTAGGCATTCAATAATTTACTTATTCATTAAAATGACATATTTAAATAATATTTACTCTTTGAACACCGATATTCAACCAACTTAACTCATTTAAAAATAAAATTTTCTCTCAATCATTTCCCCTTAAAATACTTGGTTATTCACACACTCACAATATGTTATCAATAACTAGTTACCGAACAAATCAATATCAAAAACTAATTACTGAACCAACAAATATTAATGATAGGTTACTGACCAACTAATTTTGAAATAAATCACATAAAGGGTTGAACAAAAGAAATACAAGTTGAAATTTTATTAACTTCTCGACTCTTTTATCGATCATTGATGTCTCCAAATTGTTTTGTTGTTTAGTTACCTGATTGCTATCAAGAAACTATTAATCATTGAAGCTCAATCAATTGTTGTATTTTCTCTGAATAAAAATTTATTTCTTTACAGTCTTGTATGTGATTTATTGAAATTATTTTGTAAAACTTAGTTAAAAAACTTTGAAATTTTTCTACCATTTTTGTAATATTTTTAATTGCGTCCAACAATGAACAATTACTAAACGTTATTTTCAAAGATGAATGCCAACCTTTTCATTTATTTTTCACACGTCCCTAAATAAATTAATTGCTAACTCATCAAATAATTACTTAAATTTATTTTTATAGATTTTCTTTTCACTCACACTGTTGTTGTTTACTGAATGATAAATTAATTAGTAAGTACAAGTAGTGGTTAATCTAATTGATAGTGAAAAAGAAACTTGATTAGAAAAAGATACTTAAATTAATTTCTTGAAACATATATTACTTTCATTGTACTTGGAATAAATTTTCATATATTTATTGAAAATGATTCGACTCTTTAAATTATTAACTCAAAGATGCTAAAGGTTTGAATAAAACTGATAGAAAAAATAATTATCATCTACCACATTACTAAAAATTAAATGGTTATCGACCAACCACTAAATAAGTTGAATTTCTAACAAAGCTTAAAAAACCACATGGAACAGGTACTTGTGTACTGATAGATACCGATAAAATCTACTAAAAATCCAAATATGTATGTTTAATTTTTGTAAAATATTTGATTTTGTAAAAATAAGACTTATCCTTAAATTATGATTAGCATTTGAATAGAATTTGATTAAATTTAAATATTTTAAGATGTTAAATAAAACTGATTAATTTGTAAATAATGCTAGTACTTTGAAATTTTAAAATAAGACCTTCGGCAAATTGGTAAGAAAATAGTTGTTATTGAGTAATACATATTAAAATTACCAAAGTTTTATAATTTTTGTCAAGTTTTGATAGATCTTTAATAAAATTTGTTAGTACTTTGAATAAAAATTTTAAAAAAGTTTCAACATACTAGCAAATTGTAAAGAAAATAGTACTTATCAATTAAAAAGTTAAATAAACTAAGTTGTAAAATAATTGAAAAAATTTGTTAGATCATTTTAGTTTTTAATTAAATTAAATTACAAATTTATAATAAAATCAAATAAATACTTACTTGTATACAAATAGTTACATGAATCAAACTATTTCTTAGAACCGAACACGTATCGTATATTTTATTCAGATTCCAATAATATCATTAAAATTAACCAAAATCTTATTGATATATTTTGATAACCCTTAAACCAATGAAAATGTATCGATTTCACTAAGTATCCATCCTTTAACATAGATATTTAAACGAATAAATCCCCATAAAAATATCATAAATTCCCCTCTTATCTTATCGTTTCCCCTTAAAATATTATAAAATTTACTGTCAACCAATCATTTCCTTTAAAATATCAACAAGCCTGTTCTTAATCGATCATTTCCTATTAAAAAATCATAAATTCTCTTCTTAGCCAATTGTTTTCACCTAAAATAAAATTTACTCTCAACCAATCATTTCTCTTAAAATGAGATTAATCCCAGTTTTATTCATTATTTTCATAAAAAATCACCGACATATTGATATTCAACCGAATAAATTTCTTGAAATCATCTTAAAATAAAATTCCTCTCTTGACCAATCAAATCCCCTTAAAAATATTATAATTCACCTCTCAACCAATCATTTCTCTTTAAATTACAATAATCCCCGCTATATTCATTATTTTCATAAAAATCACCAACATATCGATATTCAACAGAATAAATTTCTTGAAATCCATCTCGTGACCAATTATTTCCCCTTAAAAGATCATAAATTCTCTTCTTAAACAATCATTTCTCTTTTAAATGACAATATTTCCACTCTCTCAAAAGATTTACACAGATATTGATATCTATCTGAACAAAGCCTTTTTAAAATATTATAAATTCCTCCTCTATATTCTCCATTTATAAAATATTTATTCTTTGAACACAGATATTCAACCAACTCAACTCCCTTAAAAATGACAACAAACTTGTTCTTAATAGATTATTTCCCTTAAAATATCACAAAATTTCCCCTTAACCAATCATTTCCCTTGAAATCACATTTTCATTCACTGCACCAACAATACACATATTTTTGGTAATAACCTACAAGGTAAAATTTCTTTAGAAATCTATATTTAACCGAATAAGATCTTTAAAAATTCATCATTTGGATCATATTTACTATATGTATTCAACCAATCAAATTCCCTTAAAATAAAAATCTGAATTTTACCAATAAAAATAAATTTTCTTTAAAGAATTACAAAATTGTTATCGATACCCAACATTTTCCGTCGAAAATCACCACAATTTGATTCTGGTAACAAATTCAATCAAATAAAAAATTCATCAAAAATGACTAAAATCGAATAAAGTCTGTTTCCCACATAAATTTAATTTCACTAAATTAATGTAAAATCATAAAATATATATCATGTTGCTCAAATAATTAAAATTAATCAGTAAATCAAGTATAAATTCAATAAAAATTACCAGTCAACCCATAGATATAATTCAACGATTTTCATATGTATATTGTTAACCACACTGAGCATCCTCTTAAAAATCTCTACAATATACTACTTTTGTGATAGATATCCACGAAATCAATAAATGGAAAAATGATAATAATTAATTGACTATCCTTTTTTTTTACTGTAAAATCAATTAAAATTTTCGGTTTCACTAAAATATTTTTAAAAATCAACTGATTTAATCAACTTTTTAAATATATCATAAAATTATAATTTAAATATCATTTACTATTCAAAATCTATCAGTCAAATTGGAATCTGATTGGTAAATAATTATCATAAATATATGTTTCATAAACATTGTGTTCCTAAAATAAACTTTTATTTAAAATAATCCTAAAATCAAGTAAAGTTTATTAAATTATCAAGAAATTAAGTGCTTCTAAAATTATAGATTTACCCTCATTTCTTCAATATTTTCAACAAAAACATAATAGTCCCCAAATACATTAACATTCAAATGAAAACCATAAAATTCACATAGATGATTAAAATTTACTAAAATAAATACCTCGTAAAACTAGATATCACTTAAATTATCATAAAATTTCCCTAAAATCTCTAATTGATTTACATAGCCTAAAAATATTTTATTTTTGTCGATTACAACCTAATCTATTTAAGTGTGTAATTAAATTTATTAAAAGTTAATTAAATTTTCATTGAAAATGACAAGTCAATAACAAATCAACAAATGGAATTTTAATTAGTAGAGATTATATTCTATAAAGAAAATTTCCAGTGAAGAAGTAATATTGGTGGGAGAGTACATTAAGTGACTAAAATCGTTGAAATTACTGGAAAAAGTGCGATAGCTAAAGATATCTACTAAATAGATGAAATATCAATTGATATATTAAAACCTTACAAGGGTAATATACTTTGAATGGAGAAAATATACATCGAAGAGGAAAATATTCATTGAAGAGAAAAATATTCGTTGAAGAGAAAAAACATTCATTGAATAAGGAAATTATTCATTGGAGAGAAAAAATATTTTTTGAAGAGGGAAAAAAATCATTAAAGTGAGAAAATATGAATTGAAGCTAAAAAATATTCAGTGAATCGAAAATTGCTTATAATAAATTAGATTGTAAATTTCTCAATGATGAGATGAAATATCAATTAAATATTGGGAAATACTTTAAATGGAGTCTGTATTATTCACTGCTCAACAAATATACTTAAAAGATGAAAATATTCACTGAAAATTAATTGTACTTTAAGAGTGGATGAATTAAAAATTCAATTAAAATTATTAACAATTGAGTAGATTTATTCGGTTAATTATATTTAAATAGGGATATATATTGTTGATGGGTGCGCGGATGAATAGTTATTAAAAAAAACGCGCGCGCGTATAATAATCCAACAAATATTCAACAAATCCGGCGACTATACCAGTCCGGCGAATATACCAATCCGGCGAATATATTCAAATCCGGCGTATATTCAACAAATCCGGCGTATATTCAACAAATCCGGCGTATACTAATCCAATGAATATTCAACAAATCCGGTGAATATTCAACAAATCCGGCATATTTAATACTATAAATACGGGTGGATCAGATACAATGTAATAAGTAGAAAGAACGAAGCAGAAAGTCCAACAAATAATGGAATGTAGTAAACAATACAATGAATAGATTAATAATTTGGTATTATGATTATAAGAAACATTTAGTTTTTTGTAATATTAAATAAATTCAGAAAATTGATGTATGTTTTATATTAATTATTGCTTTTTATAAAATGTTATAAATTTACTTTTAGAAATAATAATCATTTTTTTTTGATGTTATTATTATTTTTGAATTTAAATTATTATGTTGTCATTAGTTACAATTGAATAAATTATTTAAATTAACTTTACATTTGGATAATATTTATTTATAACCATCAATTTATAAATATATTATTGAAAATATTTTTAATTTGTCAAAAGGTTTTATTTGAGTATAAAACTAAATCAAATATTCTATTTACTAATCATTATAAAAAAAAATTTTTTTTTTTTAACCAAATTTCAAATATAATTTCAAATAATAGAGTAATTTAAGAATTTAAAATAATATATTGTCAATAGTTACAACTAAAATAGTATTAAAATATAAGATTTTCAAAAATTTATTACATGTAGATAATAATTCTTAATATCAATAAAATTCCATAACGTTCATTTAAAATATATCATTCAATGTGCTTTGAATGTAAGAGACTTAGATTTGATTTCTACAATCTCATTGTTTGATGTATATTTCTCGGATTTGTTGAATATTCATTGGATTAGTATACACCGGATTTGAATATATTCGCCGGATTTGTTGAATATTCGTTGGATTTGAATATTCGCCGAATTTGATGAATATTCGTTGGATTAATATACGCGCGCGCGTTTTTTTTAATAACTATTCATCCGCGCACCCATCAACAATATATATCCCTATTTAAATATAATTAACCGAATAAATCTACTCAATTGTTAATAATTTTTAATTGAATTTTTAATTCATCCACTCTTAAAGTACAATTAATTTTCAGTGAATATTTTCATCTTTTAAGTATATTTGTTGAGCAGTGAATAATACAGACTCCATTTAAAGTATTTCCCAATATTTAATTGATATTTCATCTCATCATTGAGAAATTTACAATCTAATTTATTATAAGCAATTTTCGATTCACTGAATATTTTTTAGCTTCAATTCATATTTTCTCACTTTAATGATTTTTTTCCCTCTTCAAAAAATATTTTTTCTCTCCAATGAATAATTTCCTTATTCAATGAATGTTTTTTCTCTTCAACGAATATTTTTCTCTTCAATGAATATTTTCCTCTTCGATGTATATTTTCTCCATTCAAAGTATATTACCCTTGTAAGGTTTTAATATATCAATTGATATTTCATCTATTTAGTAGATATCTTTAGCTATCGCACTTTTTCCAGTAATTTCAACGATTTTAGTCACTTAATGTACTCTCCCACCAATATTACTTCTTCACTGGAAATTTTCTTTATAGAATATAATCTCTACTAATTAAAATTCCATTTGTTGATTTGTTATTGACTTGTCATTTTCAATGAAAATTTAATTAACTTTTAATAAATTTAATTACACACTTAAATAGATTAGGTTGTAATCGACAAAAATAAAATATTTTTAGGCTATGTAAATCAATTAGAGATTTTAGGGAAATTTTATGATAATTTAAGTGATATCTAGTTTTACGAGGTATTTATTTTAGTAAATTTTAATCATCTATGTGAATTTTATGGTTTTCATTTGAATGTTAATGTATTTGGGACTATTATGTTTTTGTTGAAAATATTGAAGAAATGAGGGTAAATCTATAATTTTAGAAGCACTTAATTTCTTGATAATTTAATAAACTTTACTTGATTTTAGGATTATTTTAAATAAAAGTTTATTTTAGGAACACAATGTTTATGAAACATATATTTATGATAATTATTTACCAATCAGATTCCAATTTGACTGATAGATTTTGAATAGTAAATGATATTTAAATTATAATTTTATGATATATTTAAAAAGTTGATTAAATCAGTTGATTTTTAAAAATATTTTAGTGAAACCGAAAATTTTAATTGATTTTACAGTAAAAAAAAAGGATAGTCAATTAATTATTATCATTTTTCCATTTATTGATTTCGTGGATATCTATCACAAAAGTAGTATATTGTAGAGATTTTTAAGAGGATGCTCAGTGTGGTTAACAATATACATATGAAAATCGTTGAATTATATCTATGGGTTGACTGGTAATTTTTATTGAATTTATACTTGATTTACTGATTAATTTTAATTATTTGAGCAACATGATATATATTTATGATTTTACATTAATTTAGTGAAATTAAATTTATGTGGGAAACAGACTTTATTCGATTTTAGTCATTTTGATGAATTTTTTATTTGATTGAATTTGTTACCAGAATCAAATTGTGGTGATTTCGACGGAAAATGTTGGGTATCGATAACAATTTTGTAATTCTTTAAAGAAAATTTATTTTTATTGGTAAAATTCAGATTTTTATTTTAAGGGAATTTGATTGGTTGAATACATATAGTAAATATGATCCAAATGATGAATTTTTAAAGATCTTATTCGGTTAAATATAGATTTCTAAAGAAATTTTACCTTGTAGGTTATTACCAAAAATATGTGTATTGTTGGTGCAGTGAATGAAAATGTGATTTCAAGGGAAATGATTGGTTAAGGGGAAATTTTGTGATATTTTAAGGGGAAATAATCTATTAAGAACAAGTTTGTTGTCATTTTTAAGGGAGTTGAGTTGGTTGAATATCTGTGTTCAAAGAATAAATATTTTATAAATGGAGAATATAGAGGAGGAATTTATAATATTTTAAAAAGGCTTTGTTCAGATAGATATCAATATCTGTGTAAATCTTTTGAGAGAGTGGAAATATTGTCATTTAAAAGAGAAATGATTGTTTAAGAAGAGAATTTATGATCTTTTAAGGGAAATAATTGGTCACGAGATGGATTTCAAGAAATTTATTCTGTTGAATATCGATATGTTGGTGATTTTTATGAAAATAATGAATATAGCGGGGATTATTGTAATTTAAAGAGAAATGATTGGTTGAGAGGTGAATTTATAATATTTTTAAGGGGATTTGATTGGTCAAGAGAGGAATTTTATTTTAAGATGATTTCAAGAAATTTATTCGGTTGAATATCAATATGTCGGTGATTTTTTATGAAAATAATGAATAAAACTGGGATTAATCTCATTTTAAGAGAAATGATTGGTTGAGAGTAAATTTTATTTTAGGTGAAAACAATTGGCTAAGAAGAGAATTTATGATTTTTTAATAGGAAATGATCGATTAAGAACAGGCTTGTTGATATTTTAAAGGAAATGATTGGTTGACAGTAAATTTTATAATATTTTAAGGGGAAACGATAAGATAAGAGGGGAATTTATGATATTTTTATGGGGATTTATTCGTTTAAATATCTATGTTAAAGGATGGATACTTAGTGAAATCGATACATTTTCATTGGTTTAAGGGTTATCAAAATATATCAATAAGATTTTGGTTAATTTTAATGATATTATTGGAATCTGAATAAAATATACGATACGTGTTCGGTTCTAAGAAATAGTTTGATTCATGTAACTATTTGTATACAAGTAAGTATTTATTTGATTTTATTATAAATTTGTAATTTAATTTAATTAAAAACTAAAATGATCTAACAAATTTTTCAATTATTTTACAACTTAGTTTATTTAACTTTTTAATTGATAAGTACTATTTTCTTTACAATTTGCTAGTATGTTGAAACTTTTTTAAAATTTTTATTCAAAGTACTAACAAATTTTATTAAAGATCTATCAAAACTTGACAAAAATTATAAAACTTTGGTAATTTTAATATGTATTACTCAATAACAACTATTTTCTTACCAATTTGCCGAAGGTCTTATTTTAAAATTTCAAAGTACTAGCATTATTTACAAATTAATCAGTTTTATTTAACATCTTAAAATATTTAAATTTAATCAAATTCTATTCAAATGCTAATCATAATTTAAGGATAAGTCTTATTTTTACAAAATCAAATATTTTACAAAAATTAAACATACATATTTGGATTTTTAGTAGATTTTATCGGTATCTATCAGTACACAAGTACCTGTTCCATGTGGTTTTTTAAGCTTTGTTAGAAATTCAACTTATTTAGTGGTTGGTCGATAACCATTTAATTTTTAGTAATGTGGTAGATGATAATTATTTTTTCTATCAGTTTTATTCAAACCTTTAGCATCTTTGAGTTAATAATTTAAAGAGTCGAATCATTTTCAATAAATATATGAAAATTTATTCCAAGTACAATGAAAGTAATATATGTTTCAAGAAATTAATTTAAGTATCTTTTTCTAATCAAGTTTCTTTTTCACTATCAATTAGATTAACCACTACTTGTACTTACTAATTAATTTATCATTCAGTAAACAACAACAGTGTGAGTGAAAAGAAAATCTATAAAAATAAATTTAAGTAATTATTTGATGAGTTAGCAATTAATTTATTTAGGGACGTGTGAAAAATAAATGAAAAGGTTGGCATTCATCTTTGAAAATAACGTTTAGTAATTGTTCATTGTTGGACGCAATTAAAAATATTACAAAAATGGTAGAAAAATTTCAAAGTTTTTTAACTAAGTTTTACAAAATAATTTCAATAAATCACATACAAGACTGTAAAGAAATAAATTTTTATTCAGAGAAAATACAACAATTGATTGAGCTTCAATGATTAATAGTTTCTTGATAGCAATCAGGTAACTAAACAACAAAACAATTTGGAGACATCAATGATCGATAAAAGAGTCGAGAAGTTAATAAAATTTCAACTTGTATTTCTTTTGTTCAACCCTTTATGTGATTTATTTCAAAATTAGTTGGTCAGTAACCTATCATTAATATTTGTTGGTTCAGTAATTAGTTTTGATATTGATTTGTTCGGTAACTAGTTATTGATAACATATTGTGAGTGTGTGAATAACCAAGTATTTTAAGGGGAAATGATTGAGAGAAAATTTTATTTTTAAATGAGTTAAGTTGGTTGAATATCGGTGTTCAAAGAGTAAATATTATTTAAATATGTCATTTTAATGAATAAGTAAATTATTGAATGCCTAGTATGTATAGAGAGTTGTACAGTACTCAGTTATTTGTACACAGTACCTAGTGATTGTTGTTCAGTTATTAATGAATTATTCACTGTGTATGGGTTATCAGTGTTCAGAAGTTGATACCAAGTAAGTTAACTTTTTATATTTTCTGAAAGTATTATTATTATTATTATAATTATAATTATTATATTATTATTATTATTATTATAATTATTATTATTATTATTATTATTATTTTATTAATATTATTATTTATTATTATTAATTTATTATTTTTTTTTTATTAAGGATGGGTTGCTGCAGAGTGGAGGAGATGGGTTGCTCTTGCGAATGACTACTACCTACCTTAGGCAATACTATGTAACACTGAAACTCAAAAATTTAATTTAATAAAATTCTTTGAAAAAAGTTTTTGAAAAATTTCTTTGAAAATTTGATCGTTATCAACATGTATAAAAAAAGTAATAGTAAAAATTATACTAAAAATTTGATTGTAAGATTACATTAAAAATTTTTTCAATTAAAAACATGTGTAAAAATTTCATTGTAAAATTATCCTAAAAATTTCATCTTTAAAAATTATATATAAAAAATTCATCGATAAAATTATACTAAAATTCTATTTAAAAATCATGTATAAAAAATTTCATTTAAATTATCCTAAAAATTTCATCTTTAAAAATTATATATAAAAAATTCATCGATAAATTATACTAAAAATTCTATTTAAAAATCATGTATAAAAATTCCATTGTAAAATTATGTTAAAAATTTTATCATTTAAAAATATGTATAAAATTGATCGATAAAACTATACTAAAAATTTTATTTAATAAATTTTATCATGCAATATTGTCGACTCTTTAACTTTAAAAATTCTTACCTTATGTAATTTACCTTTTGACCCTCTATTTACTTTTAAAAAATTCTTACCTTATGTAATTTGCCTACTATAACTGCTTTTAAAATTTTCAGCTTTAAAAATTACCCTTATGTAACTTAACTGTTGACTCTCTATTTAATTTAAAAATTCTTACCTAACTTACCATACTTTACTCTAGGCACCTTAGATTACTTTAAGAACCTTAATTTACTTAAATTTATTCTAACGTACTTTAAATTACTCTGATGTACCTTAATTTACTTTATGAACCATAATTTACTTAAATGTACCCAATGTACTTAAATTGACTTTCGACCTTTAATATACCTTAATGTACTCTAATGTATCTTAATTTACTTAAGGAACCTTAATTTACTCTAATATACTTAAATGTATTCTAATGTACTTTAATTTATCTAAATTTACTTTAATATACTTTAATGTATCCTAATGTACTTTAATTTATCTTAATTTACTTTAGGTATTTTAAATTATTTTTATCTAGAGCCTAAATTTGCCTATGAAAATTGTGTGAACAAATATTTCAAGTGTTTTTTTTTTAACAAGCCTATAAAATACCCCTGTCAATTTTTTATCAGGAGGCGATTCAAGCCATTTTTATTTTATGCCTATATTTACCTATAGAAAGTATTGAGACCAAATATTGCATTAGTTTTTATTACGAATTAAAAATATCCCTGACTATATCACATCTTAGGCGATTTGAGCCAATTTTAATTTTATGCTTTTTTTATCAGTAGGCGATTAAAGCCATTTTTATTTTATGCCTATATTTACCTATAGAAAGTATTGAGACAAATATTGCATTAGTTTTTATTACGATTTAAAAATATCCCTGACTATATCACATCTTAGGCGATTTGAGCCAATTTTAATTTTATGCTTTTTTTATCAGTAGGCGATTAAAGCCATTTTATTTTATGCCTATATTTACCTATAGAAAGTATTGAGACCAAATATTGCATTAGTTTTATTACGAATTAAAAATATCCTGACTATATCACATCTTAGGCGATTTGAGCAATTTTAATTTTATGCTTTTTTTTATCAGTAGGCGATTAAAGCCATTTTTATTTTATGCCTATATTTACCTATAGAAAGTATTGAGACCAAATATTGCATTAGTTTTTATTACGATTTAAAAATATCCCTGACTATATCACATCTTAGGCGATTTGAGCCAATTTTAATTTTATGCTTTTTTTTATCAGTAGGCGATTAAAGCCATTTTTATTTTATGCCTATATTTACCTATAGAAAGTATTGAGACCAAATATTGCATTAGTTTTTATTACGATTTAAAAATATCCCTGACTATATCACATCTTAGGCGATTTGAGCCAATTTTAATTTTATGCTTTTTATCGTTGGGCGATTCAAGCCAATTTATTTTAGTCTTTTTCAAAAATACCCCTGACTATAGTGTGATTAAAAAAATTTTGTGAATGAAAATACCCTCTCTGACTATCTTAGGCGATTTGAGCCGATTTTAATTTTATGCTTTTTTATCGTTAGGCGATTCAAACCAATTTATTTTAGTCTTTTTCAAAAATACCCCCTGACTATAGTGTGATTAAAAAAAAAATTTATTCAAAAAAAAAATATTCCAATTTCATTTCAAAATTTCGCCAAAATTTGAATTTAAAAAAATGTTCCAAAAATTTGAATTCAAAAAAAAAATCGCGCCAAAAACTCGAAAAAAATTTCGAAAAAAAATACACACAAAAATTTAATACACACAAAATTAATTAAGTTGATTACATCATTATGTAATCAAGATAATCCGAAATTTAATCCGCTATTACATACCCCCCCCCTCCCCCTATGTTTTTTTTGTACCGTAGATAGCGACTAACTACCTACTTTTAATCAAATAACAAAATCAAGCATAGTAAAATAAAGATCATGAATTTTACTGCTATAGTCACGCTTTTATAAAAATCTTGATTAACCGAAAACAACGTTTAAAGTCACGATTTGTAATTAGAATAAAACCCACGAACCAAAAAAATTCATTTTTATATCCACGACAAAGTACTTAAAGATTAAATTAATAATAATAAATAATAAGCAATAAGCTCCCTCACCACAACTATAACGGCGGAATGTATAATCAAATTGATGAAGCTAAACTCCCACTACTATAATCGTATACGAATGTTAGACAATCGTGACAGTATGAATAAATACTGAGAATAATTAAATGAAGCACAATAAATGTAATGAGGGAGGAAACAAATAATTACATCCCCGAAAATATATTCTTAAATGACAGCCTTAGAAATAGTTAATAACAATTCTGAATTAAGGTAACATTAATTAAAACACAAACTAAACAACCATAATATTTATCGAAATTAAAAACGCGACGAAAGAGTTATTAAAAGATTAAGTAATACCATAACACGTGATCAATTAAATCATCTGAAAAATCACAATGGTTTACAGGCCGACGAGGACCATAAAATAGGCAGGATATTGGAGGATAAGTCCCACGAATTTTTTCGAAATTAATCTTCTCGGCAATAACCAATAATATCTACATTAGGACATTAGCTAGATCCACTAAATAATAAATAGAACCTATATTTATGTAAACTTCAATGGAGTAGGCAATCATTTGAGGATGAAACTTTCACGCCAGCTATTTGAAATTGACAAATTTGCCGACAAGAAACCGGATTCGTGCCTTCTGTAGGTTGAGTATTCCTGAGATAGCCATAACTGAAGTCCAAATCTAATTAAAAATAAAGAAAATAAAAAGTTATCATATAGCTAACTTCGTCCGACGACATATGAGAGTTATAATCAGACTAAAAGTAAATGTCGACGTACTCCCACATAGATTAAATAAAAAGTCGTCTCGACAAATTCCCAATGCACACCACTCGCTGAATATCGACGGCATTCATGTAAACACCCACTAGGGGAGAAGCGAAAAATCAATTAGGGCATGACAAGAAACAATCTGAACAGGAAAAGAAGCGTGGAAAAATCAATTGAAATATTAAGAAATGTGACATTAATCATGATTGTCGAGAATAATTAAACAGACGTGGAATTAATTAAATCGAAAATATGACTACGTGGCACATCCCTGGAGTGTAATATAAATTCGAATGCAGTAATGAATTCATTTAATGTATAATTGAATTGAACTACTATGAACCCACGAGATAAATGGCAGAGAAACGGAGGAGCCAGCGAGTTTCGAGGAGAACCTAATATTACAATGGAAAAGAAGCGATCCACGCCAGAAGATGGTAAGCGCCTTACTTATATCATCATATCTATTTAATTTATACCTTCATGTGAGTGCCATCGCAGAAGATAGAACTGACCAAATTTCATTTGATTTCTGGAGAAAATCCGCGACCTGTAAATGCAGCATTATCTCATTAAATGCTCCGTAGGATCTCAAAAATTTTGTTGACACCTTAAATAAAATTACTAATTATGTTATGGAATTATTTCTATTAATTGATCAGTTTAAATGTTCATCTCTTGACTCGTCCGCACGACAAATGCCCAGCAATTAGTTCAATCAGAAGTGGAATAGCGTACTCGTTGAATGACTAGCATAGAGCATCAATTGACGGCTACCGACTTCAACACTGATAATATCACATCCCATTACGGACGACCAAGATTACCGCAAGAGTCCAAATAACTCTGATAACGAGTGTTTCTTCCGATATCGAGTGACAGCGAACATGCCGAGTACCACGAAGACACCGTAATCAATTAGCATACAGTGACAGGCCTTCATGAGTTCTGAAGCGTCCCTAAGAAGACTAGGAATAGCCGACTAAGTCGAGTAGGTACGATAAATGACGTAATTAAGGCAAATGAATATTTTCTAAAATCCATCGAATAGGAAATAGTTTACCCGCGAGATGAACGTTCGTGCAATTACTCGTCCGAGAATCCAACAATTACACGTAGTTAGTTCACCATCTTATAAACATTTAACTACTAGCACATACAATCGCCACTCACAAACTAAATAGTAAATGATCGTAATAAAAGGCGTATATATATGAATTATTAAATAACCTAACGATTAACGTTTTGCAGATCATTCTTGGATAGACGCGTCCCGCGTCACCGTGCGATTTCCTGCACAATCGGCCCCAGAAGTCGACAGGCCCTATAGGACGCGGGATTCTCAGTCTCGCCAGTAAGGGAATCCCGCGCGGGCACGCACAGAGAGGACGAGGAAGTAGAGCTCCCTTTTGTGGCTATCAAAACATTTGAAAATTTATAGGCGGAATTTGAGGTATTCAAAAGAACGTGACCTTGTATATGAGCAATTCATTCATGAAAACCAGTCGCCTGAAAAGCGCAGAAAATACGTCGCAGCAGATAACAGAATCTTGACAATTTTTGAGAGTTACAGAGAACGAAGCATCATCAAGTATCTTAGAGCAGGCTTCCGCAAACTTTTTAAGTTGCGCCCCCATTTTCAACATATGTATTTTTAGCGCCCGCGACTTAATAAAAAATCATAACGCCACAATAAAAAAGACGTAAATAAAATAAACACCTTTAAAATAAACAAAGTGTATTTTTCTATTTCTTGTAAATTGAACAAATTTAAATATTATGAAAATAAAAGTTCTAATGCTTTAGCAAAAAAACAATAATAAATATTCAACGAAAAAACCATACGTCGTTTGTAAAATCTAACAATTTTAAAATTTTCTGGAAACAAAGAATTATTACATTTTAAAATTTTCTGCGCCACTAAATTATTATCACACGCCCCAATCCGGATGCCCACCCCCTAGTTTGTGCAACTTTGTCATAGAGGACTTGCCCATAATTTTTTTATGGACTAATATACACTCGTTAAACGTGTCTTAATTTATATATTTTGCATTCTTTTTATTAAAAATTTATAAACGTTAACTTAAATAAAAAGTAATTTTTAAATGTCGCCAAAATGCTCTGCACCAAAACGGTCGAGCCAAAACGGCAGCGCCAAACGACGGCACCAAAAATTCCTGCTTCGTAAAATAAAGGGTATGTTGATCTGGAATTTTGAAAAGCAGGACCGAGAGGAATATGAATGAATTAAAAGGGTAAAGAATCGATAAAATCAAACAATGAATTGATCGAAGTTAATGGGATGTAATTGTATTGGGATAATTGATTTCCTTCTCCCCTATATGTAAACCCTTATAATTAATGTTTATAATTGCCTGCATGTTTGATTGATAATTTTGATTGTCTTGGTCCTTGGATTACTTCATTGATTATTATTTATCTCTATGATACATATGCTTTAGATACACATGTAATATATATATATATATATATATATATATATATATATATATATATATATATATATATATATATATATATATATATATATTGTCTACCTTTCATTAATAAATTCTTCAGGCATATTGTTATTTTAATCTTCTTACAGTTAACAAACACAAAGTGAAAAAGGAAAAACAAATACAAAATTAAATTTTCATATCTCGATAACTTGTCTGAGGTAAAGAAAATGGATTACTGGTAAAGTCAGAAAATGAAATATTTTAAAATTGTCTAACCCGTCAGCTATTGTTGATAAAAAATAACTAGAAATAGTGCAGCGGAATTGGCTGAAGGAAGAAATAAAAAATTGAAATATGCATCTAAAAGTGTCATACAATCACAGACTATAAAAGGGAAACACAACTTGAATCCCAGAGAAGTCTGAAATTATCAGGTCCAGTGAGTTCTTAACTCACTCTGTTTACGGGTTACGTCCAATCTGCACAGAATAAATGTTAGACTTTAAGGGAACAGTTTGGTGAATTGTGCTTGATTGAACCTTGTTGTGGGGCTTCTGGTTGGAGTGACCTTGACCCAACACATAATAAACTTTTTCTTGCCCCAATGGCTACCCGTTGCTAGGCAACGTTGGAAATGCAACCATTAGTTTTTGAGGTCGCCAAAGGTGAGCGCTACGAAAGAACTACTCTGGCCCGACCTCAAAGCGGGTTCAACGCACTACCGGTAGAAGGTCTGCGTGCGCTTTACTTATTCTCGTCCCATCTGCATACCTCAGTTGGTCTTGTCCGTAAGATAATTTCTTTTAAATTTATACTTACACTATCTAAATCTTGACATTATAAATCTTAACTGAGATCAACAATTTAATCAACACAAATTTATTTAGAAATAACAAGAGAAAATGTCCTAATCTGTTGGCTGAGCGGCTCGAAGTTTGGCACGCTCGTTTCGGCCAGGTCGATGTCGAGGCGGTTTACTTGCATGTTTAGAGTTTGAGGTGGCTTCTTTGTAGGCCAATCGGGCTGGAGCAAAGACCAGCGGGTAAGTCACTGCATTGCCTTCCTGGCATGCAGACAAAGCCAGGATGCAATCTTCGATGTGCTGCTTTAACATAGTTGTTGGTACGATCCTCTCCATTCACTGTTCTCTCGTATACAGACCACATTTGAGGAGGAAACAACGCATGACGGCGAGTTCGGTTGCGATTTTAACGTTCTATACATACATCCTAAAATCAATTTAAGATTGGCCTGAGGTCTTCCGGTAATTTCATTATCCAGTGCATTAACAGCCACATCAAGGTCTTCGAATGGAACAAAGGAGAGAGCGACTATCATTCTGACGACCAAAGTAAAGTCCGGATCTGTGTTATATTGGCGAAGCAGACATTCATCTGCAAACGTCTGATGCATGTTCTTTGTCAAATGAAAGAGGCATGCATGGATTTCACAGTTTGGAAAAGTTGTTTGAATAGATCTAATTGCGGCTTGTTCGAAGTCAATAGAAACTGATGAAGGATTGAAAAGTGAACACATTGCTTTAAAGGAGCAGGAGCTAAGCTGAATGTTCCGTCTAGATACAGTCTTTCCATCAGCGTACTCCAGTCAGCATTCGACTGTTGGCCAAAGAGAAGAATGCGATTTTCATCTTGTTCTCCCGAATCCAATAAAATAAATTCTTTGGGACCACTTTGTACATTCGATATGCATCCTAAATAATAATTGGAGCTCAATCGACAGGTTGTGGAGGAGCTACTAGGTTGTTGTTTCTACTCCGCTGAATCATGCAAATGGATTCTTTGTTTGGCATCTTCGCTTGAACGGCAGCCGAGGTTCCTTGGAAAGCACTGTAGAGAATAACTGACGGATTTCAGTTGTTTATGTTTCCCCACTTTTGATTCCAGTCATTATCATGGCAACCCGAAGTTGCGCTGCGTCACTTCCGTGACTATGTTGGTTCATCAGCATCAGAACTCAATCATTATCTACGGTCGTGTGTAAACGAACCTTGCATTCGTTCTTTAGCTGACATCGCCAGAACCTCTTGGTGTGGTCTGCCCTACACTTATTGAACACTTAACAGTGTCCTTCGTGATTCAACTTTCTGTACCACGCTTCGATGTAACATTTTTCATTTTACTGGTTTAACAGAATTATAATATGTGATATATTTATGAAACTCTACTTAACTTATGATTTTAGTCTAGAACACTCTTGCACTTTTATAAATGTGAAGCGCACGCATGATTAGGTAGGAACGGTAAATAATGGCTTAGGCCATATGTGCACCATAATGACCTGCGTCAAAACGTCACGTACCGTTTATTTTATACCTTTCCCTAACTCATTTTGTTCACTTTAATAATTATTTAATTTTATTATTTAGATATCCTCAATTATTGTATCAATAAAATTTTTTATTTATTTTAATCCAAATTTAAAGCACTAAGCTTAAAGGAAAATATAGAAAAGTTATGTCAGTAGAGATAGATAACAACAAACAATATTTAAAAGATATAAAAAAATGTTAAGTATTTTAGAATCACAATACAAGCAGTTTATTGTTGAGTTTAATTAAAACAAAATTACAAATTACAATTTCAATTTACTTATTATTTCGATAGCATAAACATGAAATCAGTGGTAATTTTCAAATCTTTGTACGTAGCACTCAGATAGCTCCTTTTGATGATTGCAAGGACAACAGTTTCCCAGTAGCTACGTCTACATCAAACCATACGGTACCCATTTTCGACATTAACAAATATTTTCTACTAAGAAAATATAAAGTCATCCTAGCATATTTTTTCGTCACAGTTTTCAAAACCATCAGTTCTAAGGATTCTTTGATTTTTCTAAGTGTACCAGCATTATCAAGCATCCGACCCCGAGGCCAGTATTTCAGTCCATAATAAATAATTTTCGGCCAACGTTTTCTCATGAATGGATTCTTCAGCATTGGACCTTTCTCAATCAAATATTCTAGTATTTCAACACTCACAGATCTATGTAGAATATAACCGATTAAACAATATAGCGAAGAAATATTTTCCGGGTATTGTTCAATGACTCGCAAAATAGAAACGAAAATGTCATAACTGACATCGTATTGGCGAGAATTTAATAATTCATTCGTAATTGTTTGCCTGGACATGATATAAGCTAGGACGATACAGGTTTCTTCTCTAATTGAAGAAAACTCACTGAACAAACACTTAATGAGGTTATTCAACCAACTGCCACAAGTCTGCGCCATTGTCAGAGTCAAGGTGTAGTTATGCTCACAAGACTTCACAAATTCCATGACTTTCCATCTGACTAAGGAATCCGGTCTATTTCGATTGTTTTTCAATTCAAGATTTAGCCTATAGATTTCTCTTCGAAAATATTCTTCGTCCTCTATTTCTGTAAGGTAGTTAACTGATCGAACTAGGCTAAAAGTAGCTTTAAACAATGGATAATAAAACACAGTTAAATCCGTTAGATCCTCTGTAATTTCGTCAATGAAACTTGGATAACTTTTCGTTAAACTGCTATTGAAATATAAATCCTTTTCAAAATTGTCAACGATCTTTGTATTTTCTTCGGAGTCACTGATATTCTTTTTAAAGTGTTGAATCAGATGAACCAGATCTTTGGGGAAAATGTCTGTATGCTTTTGAAGCATGTCAAAGAGGGATTTATTTTTTTTAATGACATTATTATATAACTCTATATGTTCTTTCTCAGCTGACGTAAAAGGTTTCTTTAAATGATATTCTGAAACATACATATTCAATAGTTCTTCTGCCGGAACTGCATCTTTCATATCCGGAATCATCTTATGCAAGTGATTACTTAAAAATGTTCCCCTGGTCATCACTTGATCATTCTTCCCATAATCTTCTGACGATAAAGTGGAAACTAAAGAAGAATCTCTATTAACTAGAGAAATATGATGATATTTTAGCTCAGACGAATCAAACGACCTCGCAGAACTCATAGATAGGACAGAATTCGATCGAATCTTTTCTAGAACTCGATTTATCACTTCTTTAAATTTCGGTTGGCTGCTAAAAACAGTTGTTCCTTGAAATTTATCCAAACCGACATCTTTATCATCATCTAAAAGCGTTGTTCTATGTTTTATTTTTTCAATTATTTTCGCTTTTGTTTTAGTACTCATCGAAATGTTTCTTGAAACGACTTTTAAAAGATTTTCATCATTTAAACTGGAATGATGACCAATGTGTTTGTGTTTTTTATCTTCTTCTAAATCTGTGCCACATTCGCTGTTTAAAACAAAATCTTTCAATTTACTATTCTGATTCAACGCAACTCCATACCACACAACAGATAGCTCTGTATTAAGAGCGTTAGGATTATTTAATGTCAAATTAATCAAAGACATTGATGTATATATGAGTATAAAATATCAATAAAATATATAAATCTACATGTGAAAATAGTAACTGTTAGCCACTTACGATGGAATGACTTATTATTCAAATTGACTGCTATCTTTACCAAGTGTTGATATTTTATACAGTTGTGCTGCTGACAGTCCTATTAACAAGTTATATACTATATAGAATCTGACTTACTTATAAAGTTTAAAATAACAACCGAGTTAAAAGATTTCAAATTGCTCAACTAATATAATACTGTTGGGTTATTATTATTGAAAGTCGGTTCACTCTGACTCCTCGTGTCCTTTTTGAATCAAATAAGCAAACCCAACACAGAATAATTTTATTTGCACTTTATCACAGTTACAACTCAATCCGATTTATTTCAATGTTTTGTAATCACAATTTCACTAATTTATTTGCACCCTTCAACCACCGAATAAATTTGATTATCTTAAGGTAGGTTAGCCAGTGGATAATCACCCTTTCTGATAGATAAGTTTGACTTTACTTGGGTTTAGACTCTTTTACTGACCTGACTACACTACTCGTTTGCTTCAACCACTGGCCATTTCGTGTTTTTCCCTTTTCCTTTTATACTCCTGCTCAGACTGTTTTCAGACAATTATCAACAGCATTTGCTACATTATTAAATTATTAAAAATAATTACTGCTCACAGACCACCTTAGTCGACATTTGTCAACAATATTGTTTAGGCCAACTTACCCTTTTATATTATTCCGTCTACACGTCGGGTTTTCCTCATCTCTCGAGTTTCCCATTGACTCGGGCTTCCCATTAGTAATTAATTTTTTTAATTAATTTCTTTTTTTGTCTTATATTATTTTCTAGGGACCCCTCACTAAATTTCTATATTTATTATTATTTCTGGACTCGTCTCTCAATTTGGCGTTCAACCATACCAATTTCCCCGATCAATACTACTTTCGAATTTTTGTAAATTGGTGGGGTTTATGGTTTCGATAATCTTGACCCCAGATGTAAATATTTGCTTGGCCCCCAATGGTTACCCGTCGCTACGCAACGCTGGTGATGCAACCATTGGTTTTTGAGATCGCCAAAGGTGAGCGCCCTCTCGGAACTACTCTGGCCCGATCCCAAACTGGGTTCAACGCACTACCGTTAGAAGGTCTGCGTGCGATTTTCTTTTCCGGTCCCTTACTGTTGAATCTGATGTCGTCTAACTTATCTTTGGTTAGATTTGCGATTTTAATGAAATTAATTTAACAACACAAGACATACAGATAGTGGAAGTCGACTCGAAGTTTTTTATTTAACAACAGACGGATCATTATTGTTTAATCCTTATTAAATTGTGCAGCGCGACGTTTTGCCCGCTCAGATTTCCCCGGTCGGTGCCGAGTTGGTTTGGTGACCGGTTTTGTGGCCGTCATTGCCTCTCGATGGGCAAATTGCGACGGGGCGAAAACTAACGGGTAGGTTACCGCCACACCCTCTTGGCACGCCGATAACGCTACCTCCAGACCTCTAGCTTGAGTCTTCTGATTCTGGTTGAGCTGTTTTTCTTCAGCCCAAACCTTTTGCGCCGCCGTCATCTTTTGGTAGATGCATTTTACTCTATTTAGCTCCACCCATGTGGCCTTAGTCTGTTGTATCTCCATGGATAGCTGTAGGATTTGCTGATGGAGTATGGTGTTGGCTTTCTGCAGTCGTTCCAATTCTCGTTGTAAAATTTGATGATAGTCCATGTCTATAATAGTAAAACATTATAAATTTCAATATAGTGGTATGCATAATAAAGTTTTATTATGGTTATATGGATAAAGGGCCCTTTCATGAATGATAATCTTAAGTTTCTAGATAACAACGGATACACTTAACGGATATACTTAACAAAATCAAACTACAAACAGATTGTCCGCGTTAATTAATTCATAACCAATTCAAAATTATATAACCGGTATTTTGTTATTTCGGTTCCATTACACGTCATAAGTGCTGGTGGTCTATGAAATTGAAGTCCGCTCTTCTCTAGAGTGGTAAGTTAGGATGTAGGAGTCATTGGGGAATCATTACGGTTTATTACTCTCAAATGTTGGTGTCATAAAACAGTGTGGATTTTTCTCTAACAGATTAAACTTCTCATAATTTATTTAATCAACACGGTGGGTATCTCAACGTTTAGGTATTATTGTCTTCAAAGTCCGAACATTGTCATCGTGTCTGATTCCTAAGGGCCAATCCTCGGATGTATTAATTAAGACTTTTCAATTTAATAAATTGTAAATTACCATCTTTCGGTCTTTCTGAAGCTCTCATGGAGGTCGACTCGCTTCTCCGTGGAATATTCGCAGAGTAATCTCGATTTTTATTCGCCATCAGTATAGTTAAAAATGACTATTTACTTCCTATCGTCTCCTTATATTGGGTGAGAGAGTAACGGTGTGTTGACTTTCTCTGGCAACGTTCTATTCGCCAATAGAGATTATGTGCCTACATACTTTTACCGGGAGTGTGTGCATCGGATTATGTCATTTGATGTATGCATTGGTGGGATTGGGAATGGATCTTATCCACTAATGTTGCCTGTGTGTCTTCATTTTTAGAGAGTAGCATACAAGATTAATGTTTTATTTTAACGATTGACCTTTCATAAGTGTCAGATCGTATTCCATGTATACCGATTGCCTTCGCCGACACACATTGGATTTAGGGAATTTATCAGACCTCACCAGAATTTACGCATGTATTCGTTCATTCGTAATCAATATTCGTTAAAATCGGTTCAATCGGCTGAGATTTATTATGAGGTTCATTTCCGAAATTCATTATTATCTCAGCATCGGCCAATCTTCCACTTGCCAATAATTTACTATTTTGTAAGGTAGTTTTCTTATTTATTGGTGATTATTATTTAACTTTTAGTCTAAAGGATTTCTCTTAACGTTTACTCAGGATTCAATGGCTTGAAAGAAATGGATGATCTTATGAGGGGTTCTACTATAAATGTATTTCCCATTACCGCCTCCTCCGACTTGAAATGTTTAATTGGGTTCATGACAAGAAGAGATTTAGAGTGGGCGATACGTAAGTGAACAAATAAATGAAGCTAAATTTAGTTTTTAAAGTAAGGAAGAACCTCAGAGACCAGTGACTATAGTTCACATCCGCCGATGGATTTGGTTAAATCAGCTGCAATGCCCTCAAATTCTCCCATCTCTCCGGAACAGTTCACATGCAAACATTTTGCTTTTTAGAATTTGATGTTTCTTTATTTTTATTTAAAATAGTGATTTGGAAATTTGATTTTTTTGTGTTTATTTAAAATAGAAAAATTGTTTGGTTCCTTTCCTGTAATTATTGGATTTATAATAATAGTCAACCAACGTGTTGCTTCTAGTGTACTGTTCTAACAAACTCATGAATTATGCATGGATTATGTGGACTCGTATTTATGTATTTTTCAGTTGTCATTACTGTTATAATCGTCACCTTCGTCTCCATCCGTTGAGCATCTATGTTATTAGATTCATATTTATTATTCAAATTTAGTGGCAAGAATATTAATCAAATGATTTACAAAGATTGATTATTACTGATTTACTTGGCAAAAATCTTTATTTACAACCTAATTACAGTACTTTTACGAGGGAACACTCAATTACTATAATTTAATATTTTATCTCTTTAATCAACATATTTTATATTTGCTCCTGGCCATTAAGACGCTCTCTAGTTTAAATCAGGGTGACTATCGATAGGACGCTGACCAAAATTTATATGAAAATTCTGTGTTTTGGGTCGGGGTTTAAATTTTTCTCTCCTTAACTATCAGAATTTATGACACTGCGAAATTTGTCGCATTAATATAGTAACTCTTTGAGTTTGGAAATTTTAATTATTTGCTTTTTATCTTTTATTTTGACGAGTTATCGACATATCAACGATTTCTCCGCACAAAATTTCCCGTTACCTTTCTTTAGTATTTACTAGGATAAAATTGTGTCAATATTAAGAGTTTATGAGTGCCCACAGGACTACTCGGTGTCAGGATTTTGAGCCGTTTGTTACACAAATTGTAGGTCGAATTTATGGGAAATGAGTGATGATGAAATAGCCAAAAGACTATTCCCTCTTCAGCCCATTTCCCCTATACGGAATGATGATTTTACGTTTCAGATACTGCGTTCTCACGCCGTAGCCTTCACAGGCACGAATCATTGGCGGACTTACACCGCACTTACACGATTTGATGGGGGTATGTAAAGGTTAATAGCTTGTAGTGATGTTTCGGCTGTGGGCCGGAAAAATTTCGACAGCAGTTCGTTTATGAAAACTTTTATTGAATATAATATACATTGTTTGAAATTATAATTGGCATTCATCGTTTCATATCTCATACTCAAACCTTTCCCCACGCAGACACCTCAAACAGAGCTCATATGCGTTGTTTATGTGCGACGCGGAGAAAGTTTCCAAAAACATCTCTTCACTCAGATTAAAAATTTTTGTTTCTTTCACTGATTAATACTGAGTTATCAAGAACTACTTCGAGGTTTAAAACTGATTCAAGTTTGTAAAAACTGATTCAAGTTATTAAAAACTGATTAAAATTATGTGAAAATGAATCGGTATATATACCTATTGTACGACCCTAACCTTGCGTGTTAAATTTGATTTAGTAAAACAAAATTTGACCTTGTGATTTTCTAGTATATTCTAATCTTAATTTTATTATTTTTGTAATTTAATTTGACAATTTTATTTTTAATTTTTTAATTGAATTGTTTTCAATTCAATTTATTACTTTTTGTTCCATTTTTATGGATTTTTCATTTTTTGGTAAATTGTCAAATTTCGGTCAAATTTTCATGTTCTCATGTTAATTTTATGTTTATTTCGTGCGGATCTTGTTGCATTTTGTTATTATTTTAATTTACTTTTGTGTTTCTTGATTTTATGGTTAATTGGTGTTTTATGGGTCTGATTTTAAATCTGCATGTTGTATTTGCGTGCGTGTTACCGATCCATTTAAACAAAATTGTGTCTTGGCCCAACAAATTTTTTAATTAATGTTGCACTTTTATCATTTTGGTGTCTTATTGATTTTACTGTGTTTTTTCGTAATACCCCAACAATACAAATTTAAATACAGAGTCAAAGCCCCAAAATACAACAGACTATTTGCAATAATACGCAATAATAAGATAAGATAACCATGTCGCTGGAAAATGGGAAGCCTCCAGATTTCATTATTGTAGTTCTTTATACTATTTTCAACTTCATACTCAGTAAAGGCATATTTTAGCATTGATAACGATCTGTTAATAATAAACTAAAACCGACCGGACACTAAAAACTTTGTAAACGTTTTGTCTCTTGGTATAATATAAGCAAGCACATTGAGGTCAGGTTTTCTAATTAAAGATCCATAATGAAACTAACACAATTGAAATATAAGCTAATTAATTACACAGCCAATTCCAGTAATGCAGTGGGTTAATTTTGTCATTATTCGTTGAGATCTTCACGATTGTAGAATGTAAGGAAGTTCTGTACAAATCTTATGTAAATTTGGCACCCCGACTTTGACGCGAGGGACTTTTGTGCGCCGATGGTTCCGTGCAAAATAAGTTTTATATTATTGACTGCTCGTTTAAAGAAATTTACATAACTAAGATAACTTTTCTGACAAAGCTACATCTTTTTTTTATGATTTTTTGGTGCTTTTACGAAATTTTCATGAATGCGATATTTTTATTTTATATAAAGTATATTAGCGTTTCGCCACTTTGTTATGAATCGTCATTCGCTTAGCCTTTAAATGTTCGATTTTCAAACTGCTTATTGATATTAATGTTGGGGTATTACGAAAAAAACACAGTAAAATCAATAAAACACCAAAATGATAAAAGTGCAACATTAATTAAAAAAGTTACAAAAATTCAAAAGTAGTATTGATCGGGGGAAATTGGTATGGTTGAACGCCAAATTGAGAGACGAGTCCAGAAATAATAATAAAAATAGAAATTTAGTGAGGGGTCCCTAGAAAATAATATAAGACAAAAAAAGAAATTAATTAAAAAATTAATTACTAATGGGAAGCCCGAGTCAATGGGAAACTCGAGAGATGAGGAAAACCCGACGTGTAGACGGAATAATATAAAAGGGTAAATTGGCCTAAACAATATTAAATGGGCGCCACTGATCTATGGGGAGGTAATTATTTCCTAATTTGTAATTAAGTAATGTAGCAAATGTTGTTGACAATTGTCTGAAAACAGTCTGAGCAGGAGTATAAAAGGAAAAGGGAAAAACACGAAATGGCCAGTGGTTGAAGCAAACGAGTAGTGTAGTCAGGTCAGTAAAAGAGTCTAAACCCAAGTAAAGTCAAACTTATCTATCAGAAAGGGTGATTATCCACTGGATAACCTACCTTAAGATAATCAAATTTATTCGGTGGTTGAAGGGTGCAAATAAATTAGTGAAATTGTGATTACAAAACATTTAAATAAATCGGATTGAGTTGTAACTGTGATAAAGTGCAAATAAAATTATTCTGTGTTGGGTTTGCTTATTTGATTCAAAAAGGACACGAGGAGTCAGAGGGAACCGACTTTTAATAATAATAACCCAACAATAATAAGATAAGGAAATTACTAAATTGTATTTACAGTATATATACTGTTATGTATACAGTTTTTTATTGGATATTAAAACAATAATCTGCGTGCAAAAGTCGGCGCACAAACGTTGACGCGTAAAAGTCTCACGCGGCAAGGTTGCTGCATCTGTAAATTTACAAACACATTATTACTTTAGTCTAATTTTACAAATTCAAGGACTTTAAATGTTATTATTAAATCCTATTATTTTATTCTTAGTCAAAAATTTTATCATTTTATTTTTGTTGGGCCAGTACAGTATTTTGTTTAAATGGATTGGAAACAGCACGCAAACATAACTTGCAAAATTTAAAATCGGACCCATAAATATCAAATAACCACCTCAAAATGCGAGAAAACACATAATTAAAAATAGAAAATAGAAAAACATAAAAGTAAATTAAAATATTAACAAATGCACCAAGATATGCACGAATTGACATAGAAATAGCACGATAACAAAAATTTGATCGAAAAGTGACAATTTACGAAAAAATTAAAAGACTTCATGAATAAATTGAACAAAATAAAATAATTTTAGTCAGAAATGATTAAAATTAAAAGTTAATTAAATTGTCAAATAAATCAAGAAAATAATAAAAATTAGAAATAAATTAAGCAAGTAATATCAAGGTCAAATTTTGTTTTATCGCATGAAAATTAACACGCAAGGTTAGGGTTACAGAACAGGTATATATACCAATCCATTTTAACAGAATTTTAATGCTTTTTCACTCAGTGAACAATTACTCTTCATTAGAGAACTTTTAACTATGGAAACAACTCTCGGCAACTATTTCCTCATCACGAACGCAAGTATCTTACAGGTAAGCTCTACTGGCTCGTGCATGTGGGAATCCTTTGTCGTATGATTTTGAATGATTGAATTGAGTCAGTGGACAAACTATGGTCGAATTGTATTGAGGATAAATATATGTATTTAGAAAATGAACTTGATTAATGCGTCGAAATTTTTCTGGCCCACAGCCACACAACATACAAGTCATTAAAATCAAATACAACTAGTCACACTGTGTAAGTGCGGTTTCTCCGCCTACAGTGTGTGCCAGTGAGAGTTCTGTCTTGCGTAACGACGGTCTCGAACGTAAATATTCCATTCATTATAGGGGCGGTTGGAAGATCGAAAACTAGTCTTTTGGCTGGCTCTCTTTCACCCATCTCCCGAAAAATCGACCAAAATTTCGAGATACAAATCGGCTAAAATGATAACACCGAGTAGTCCAGTGGGCACTCGTAAAATCTAATATAAACATAAGAACCTTAGGACTAAAATTGAGGCTCGGGAAGTGGGGACTTGATATCGATGTGATGTAAAGAAATTAAATAATTAAAATGTTATTAATTGATCAAAAGTAACTAAATTCATGAGTTAAATATCGATGTGATGTAAAGAAATTAAATATAGTAACGTGAATAATAATTAAAATGTCAAAAGCTGATAAAAGAAAATTAAATATTGTGGCGCGAATAACAATTAAAATATCGAAACTGATGTAAAAGAATTAAAATATCATTAATTGACCAAAGGTAACTAAATTCGTGATATGATGTAAAGAAATAAATTTTCATAAACGATTAATAGTTAAAATATCATTAATTTACCAAAAGCAACTCAATTCAGGAGTAAAATTTCCAAAGTGACGCGAAGAAGTTAAATTTCGTAAAATGATTAATAATTAAAATATCGTTAATCTATAGAAGGATACTTAAACTAACGACTAAATCCGATTTCATAACCTGACTAATAATAAAACGTGGTTGATGAATCAAAAACAAATTAATGACTAAATAACACGATCAGTAACAATAGGTTGATAGTAGATAAAAGGCAATTAAAATCATGATTAAAAGACCACTACTGACGTAAACGTATTAAATACCATGGTAGGATTAATCATTAAAAATGCGGTAAATTAATAATAGTAAACTTCATAACGCGATCCATGATCAAATAATAAATGGGATTAGTTGTCATAAATTAGGTAAAGAATAATCGAATATCATAACCCATCGGATGGAATCGAACACCGTGAACTGATAACAAATAGTGACATACCATAAATGATAAAAAGTAATAGATAAAAACTTCCGACTAAATTGGCAACAAATAATTAAACATCATAAACAACAACGAAAATATTAGATTGTATTAAAATCCAAAATTTGTATATCATCGCATCTCCAGTAGATCCTTCGCCAAACTGCAGGCATCGAGTAACACTATAAAGTGCCATTCTTCATGACGAGCATGGATAATTAGATATTCCAGTCGGACACCTCATTAGGAATAATCGGAATCCGAAGTAGATCTTGATAGAGCTCGTTCTTAATTATCTGACATCGAATAAGAAAAATAATTCTGAGATAAAGCAGGTTAGAAATCCATTCTCTTAGTTAATAATAAAATTGACAATACAGCAACCCATTGAATCAACGAGGAACAATCGAGTGAACTCAATGACGATATAAGTATGTAAATTACAGACAGATCATAGTCCTAGTTCTTGACATGACAAGTGAAAGCAGAATTAATCACGAGTATGAATAACAAATCAATGACGCCGACCAAATAGCAAACACCAGATCATGATTTTAATGAGATCTATGTCATTAAGAGTAAACTTACACGTTGAATAAACAACTGCTATGAATGATAATCCATTTTACCGACCAGCTAATTAATACAAGGCCGCAATTGTATTTGAGATCATTGACATCGGAAATAACTTCAATAGAGATAAATTAAATTGTTCAAAAATCACTGACCGATCATAAATAAAGAAAATATTTTTATTTCGAATCAACCACGTCACCGTAAACATAGACTTATGACTATAAAAGCAATAACAAAATCCTAAGAGCCGTAACAAATAATCATGATGAACTCCTGATTAACGAACTCCGATCACGGACGTAAACGAACAAGCGATTCTATGCAGGGGCAAATGTCGAACAATGATACCCCTATGCCGAGTGGGGAAAGACAACGAGGTATTTTCATGGTTTCACTTTTATCATTTACATTAAATTCAACCCCACGTAAGAACGCTTAGTTAATATAAATTATTTCACGAATGCTCTACATTTTTCTCATGAATAGGTTTTGCAGCTATGAATTATAATTAAATCTATTGCTTATTCAGATCGCAGAGACCCCTACGGAGGATGGAGCGATGACTCCCGAATAACTCTTCAGATTTCGAACGCTTCTGCCGCTCGGTATCGTCAAGTATTATGGGACAATGGATATACCTTGTCCACCTATGGAGGATCAAGCTGGCCTCGACGATCCGAAGACCGAGGAGATGAAGTGGAATTACCGAGTATCGCCATCAAGCGCGAACCCGGCAGAAATCCAGCCAGAGAAGCCCGTCAGCGAGCCGAATATACGGCAATAAAATGGAGGAGATGGAGCGTAAGTATCATAGGAAAGCAGTTCTGGCTAGACAGCGATTAGCCCAGATAAACTGGGACATAGCAAGTGGAGTCATCCCGAGCACAGATGGTTTTCCTCCGGAGTACGGAGTCTCCTTCAAGTTGGATGACCCGAGACTGTTACAAATGGCAGATCCAACCAAGTTAATTTTACCGGAAAAGTTGATACAACCAGCCCTTCGCAGTCGACTTGGATCCCGCCAAACAGGAGACCATACCTATGCCAGTCGTCATCCCCGATGGACCTTTGCTGATAAAAGTCATAAAAATGCTCATACTTACGAATCTAAATGAACTCGATGATTGATTTGATTAATTTATGTCACATAATAAATGTTAATGTTTTATTAGTTATTTAACTTGGTTCTTACTAATATAACGATTGTTTTAAAATAAACGAATAATAAGAGTTCTCAGCTATTTCATTAAATCATAAATTCATGACATGAAAGGTAAATGATGTAAAAAACGAGTCGCGAATTCCGATTAAACCTTAACCAATACCGAGATTCATAGAAATAACCTGTTAGCATACCATCTTGACCATAATAATAATTGAGGAAAAGGCCGATAGAATTTGATTAATGTTAATGATGGTAGATGCTTAAATATTTTAATTTAGAAATGGAGGCAACGAGAATACTCAACCGAGAATTGAAGGAGCTCAGACGAGAAAACATGCATTTACACCGTCAACTCCTCCAACAAAGTCAGGAAATTCAAAGATTAAAAGCCACTTGGGCAGAGCCGGCAAAAATGAAAGAGATATACCAGCGCCTTACTGCAGCACAACAAGGCTGGAAGATGAAAGGTCACTGAATCAAGCGCAGCGGACGCAGATCAAAAGCTTGGAGGTCGCTCTGTCAGCGTGCCAGGAGGGTAGTGCGGTGACATACCCCTTAGTATTCGCACCGGCACAACTGGCCTATCACGACCAGGACAAACCCCAATCTTCCAACAAGAAAACTCGTCCACACTCCAGACCTGGTCGAACCGAACGATTACGTCGACGCGCCCAAGGAGTGCCCAAATAAATCAGCAAATTCGTGTTTTAATACAATAAAATTTAGTTGATAATAAATAAATTCATTGTAGTTTATTATGTTGTTATTTATGAATGAAAATAGTATACGAGTATAATGATGTGGAAGTAATAAAGGGACCTGAAAGATAAGACGGACATAGGCCTTCTAACGGCAGTCCGCTGAACCCGACATAGGACTAAACCTTAGCAGTTCTGATATCGGAACTCACCTTTGGAGGTCCTGTGACCAGTGGTTACAGTTCCAACGTTGCCTAGCAACGGGTAACCATTGGCGGGCGTCAAATTATTTTGTATGTAATGGGGTGAAGGTCATCCACACCACTAACCCCACATTTGATTTATACTTTTGGAAATAATATAAAATTTTATTTTCATCAAAATTTTATCGCCGAATCGAAGTTCTGAATCCGAATGCTAATATTTAGCCTGATTCCAATTGTGAGTCGAGGAGCCCTCACCCTATAATTCCTATTTAATTATTTGAAAACTTATTGTTAATTGTTAAAATTTTTTTTATTCTTTTTATTAATTATATTATTATTTGACTAATATTAATTTGAAATATTTATTTTTAAAATGTTATTAACGGAGAAAAGTGTCACCTACTTTTCACTTTATGTTTAACTCTCAGACCATTGAAAATGGGCTTGATAAAGAGGGGTTCCTACCAGGAGGCTCCCTCTGCATTTCCCAAAAGAAAGAAAGAATCATAAAATTCAAGAAGAGAATTTCCACCTAGAAATTCCATTGTACTGTAAAAAAATTTCCAACATTAAAAATCAGGAAAACAACAACAACAATAAAGTTTTATAAAATTTATTAAAAAAATCAATTTTACTTCAGATAATTTTCCAAATAATTTCTAATTGGATAATCAAATAATATATTCCAAGGGAAAAAATTTCCAAAAAAAACGAAAGAAAAAAAATGTTCATGTGAGAAAATTCCTTTGGTGGTGTGTTGAGAATGCCGCTCCACAATCTGCATTCACATAATTTTTTGAGTTGTTATAGATCTGAGATTCCATCACACCTCGGGGGGAATTACAAACCTAAAAATAGACTCGATTTGTTTTTTGTTTAAATGGATCGTTTTATTTTGATGTTTTTCATCATTTATCATAGATAACCAATAAAGGTTTTCATATTAAACTTTTATCGATTTTTTCCAAACCAAAATATTGAGAAAAAATATTTAAATACTTGTACGTTAATAGCACTCATCACATCAACATGTTGGTTGGTGGATCTCGGCATTGTCAAGGAGTTGTTTCAACTCTTAACGTCTTTAAAAAAGTCAAGATTAATATCTACGGATCTCATGAACGTATTTACAGAATCATTGCACAGTAGCCAGAAATAAATTGCTTATAAACATAAATGAAAATAAATAATTTGTTAAATTTTAATGCGTTCTATATTATTCTTTTAATTATTTTCTCCTTTTCAAAAAGGTCCGTCCTTAATGGCAGATGAGTTGATGGAACAAAAAGGTTAAGAACCCTGCTTCATATTGTCAACGTAAACTTCAGATATAAAAACAGTCTCATTGTCAAACAAATACACAACCATGAATATGAGTCCTAAAACAATAATAATTGGGCCGAGACGTTTGTAGGGCTTTAAAAAAATATAGAAAATTATAAAAATACAGATTAGTATAATTAAGTATAATCAAATAGATTTAAAGTAGTTTATGATATAAAGTTTTATCGATCATTTGCTAAGATTTTGTTATTTATCAAAATTTATCAAAGTTCATGATCCAAAGTTCAAAAGCTGATCTACTCAATGAGAGTAGATGTTGCCATTTCATAAAAAAACTTGTTAAAATTACCAAAAAATGAACAGTGATATTTTTGGTTTTGTTTCAAGTTTTAAACTTGCCAGTAGAAAACTAAGAGTTTCTGATTCCGATTTTGTCGATGTTTTCAACCATTACTTTTTGCCATTGACATTCTGTCTTTTTAGTCTTGCGATTTGTGCAAAGCAATACTTAATTGGTGATCCACTTCAATGTTGGGTACCAAAGGAATATAGTGATGCTTGGGAGCAATACGCGGAAAACTATTGCTGGGTGGAAAACACATATTTCGTTCGCAGTAATCAAACTTTAAAAAAAGACCAGAGTTCAGAAATTATCTATTACCAATGGGTCCCATTTGTTTTAATACTTCAAGGTTTGATGTTTTATTTGCCACATTATTTTTGGAGACTAACCAATTGGATGTCAGGTATGTCTTAATAATAATAATAATAATAATAATAATAATAATAATAATAATAATAATAATAATAATAATAATAATAATAATAATAATAATAATAATAATAATAATAATAATAATAACATAATGTTTTTTGTTTTGCTTAGTAATAACAATTTGGGCAGAATAAAAATATACGAAAACTATTACAATTTTATACTTGAATTATGACAAAAATATAAAATATTAAAAGAACATAAATATATAAACAATACAATTTTAATCTTGATTGACTTTACAAATAATATGTAAGTATTGCATATCTGAATTCGGTGACATTTTCTTATGTATATGTTATAACAGCTTACTTCAATATCAAGTAATAAAACTCTTAATATATAAAAGTTTGGCAAAAAATTGGAGCTGCAGAAAACTTTTTATCAATAAAAAAGGCAGTGGTGATTTTACCATATGCGAGGTCATAGGCAAGCTTTCGGTGCGAGGCTGATTCTTTTTTTTATTTGGATACACTAGTAAAACTGCTCAAAATGCCTGTATCATTTATTTTACTAATAGTATTTATTTCAGATTCGACATTATTAAATTAAATTTAATTTAAAATTTATATTTAATAAGAATTTTTATACTTTTGTATACTTTTCTAAATTAAAGCTCATAAAAAATTATTTACGTTTCACTATGGATCAAGACTGCTTTTCTGCACTAGCTGTAATTTCTATCGTAAAAAAATAAGTCAGTCTTTGACTGTTCGGATTTATTTGATGAGTTTGCGTCTATGAAAGTCGAAAAGTTAAATTTTAAATAATGGGCTGTCTATAAAAGACGCCTAATGACTTTGGCAAATTTCCTCCCCCCCCCTCGTCAAACAACGTCACAAAACGTTAGAACCCTTTCAAATATTACGCCACAAATCTTTCCTCCACCTTAAAACCATATTTCATATTTAAAAATAAACATGTTTCAATCATTATGCAGTTTACAAAATGAAAAGTTCTGGTAGAATCACTCCAATTATAATTAAAAAAATTCAGTAACAATTTATTGGTCAAAAAATACAAAATTTAAGCTTCTCCGTTTACCCACGGTGAAAGAAAATGTTCTTTTATGAGAAAAATAGGGAGAGCTTGGATCTTTCCATACTGTGGCTTTCTTAATCAATCCTATCTGTACTCTCTACCATTTTCTTCGTTTACGATTACAACTATAAGTTCACGTTGTCGACGTGCAGCAACTCTCTGTGGCCTGATGCGTTTGGGCCGGAATAATTGATTTCACGTTGTGGGTTAAAAAATGATTGGACAGCATGACTAACGACTCGAAGATATGTGAAATTTTTTGCATTTCCGACCGCCAAGCACAGACTGTAGTGACGGACAGTACAAATCATATGGATTTGAGCATTGGTCATTTTTTCATCTGACTTGGAGATTTTTGTATCGACATTTGCTGATTGCTTAGCCCAAAATGTCAGAAAAGATCCATTTTTCTATCAAGTAGTAGTCAACTTTAAGTTGTAAATCTGCATAATTTTTTATTCCATTCCACTTTTTAACCGCATCTTTTTGGAAAATCTTTATGCTATTTATAGAATGTGCCATCACGTAAGCCTCAAAAATACACTTTTACTTTTTACTTTTATCCATCGCAGGGTCAATTCTTAAAAATCAAAATAAGAGATTATTATTCATGTAAATATAAACCTAGAATGAACTTTAATTAATTATTTTTGTTATCTACATATATATTTTAAAATTAATTATTTTAAAGAATTAATTTAAAAAGTTTTTGTATTAATAGCACAAATATATTATAATTAATAAATAGCAAGAAATTTCATATTTTAAATTAAGAATCAATATCAAGTTATTTGGATGTACTCACCAGAAAATGACGTTGAGTTAACTAAACTCGCTTTTTAGGGGTAGCCCAAAACGAAAAGTATGTTGCAAACAGTGATTTTTATCAAAACAATGATTTGAATGAAAAATTTATGATTAACTGATAAAATTTGAAAGAAATGAAATAAAATCAAAAAATGTCTCAATTTGAAAAATTAATTAAAATTGATAAATGGTTCGATAAGTTATGACTGAGATGCAAGCTGAATAAATTCAAATAATTTATTAAATTTATAAATATATAAACCAATAAAATTTAAAAGAAATAAAATCAAATCAAAAAATGTTTCAATTTAAATAATTTATTAAATTTAATTATTATTAACCAATAAAATGTGAAAGAAAAAAAATAAAATCAAAAAATCTCTTAATTTAAATAATTTATTTAATTGAATTATAATTAGCCAATAAAATGTAAAAGTAATAAAATAAAATCAAAAAATGTCTCAATTTAAATAATTTATTAAATTTAATTATAATTAACTAATAAAATGTGAAAGAAATAAAATTAACCAATAAAATTTGAAAAAAATAAAATAAAATCAAAAAATGTCTTAATTTAAATAATTTATTAAATTTATATATAATTAACCAATTAACTTTGAAAGAAATAAAATAAAATCAAAAAATGTCTCAATTTAAATAATTTATTAAATTTAATTATAATAACCCAATAAAATGTGAATGAAATAAAATAAAATCCAAAAATGTCTCAATTTAAATTAATAATTTAATTGAATTATAATTAACCAATAAAATGTAAAAGTAATAAAATCAAATCAAAAAATGTCTCAATTTAAATAATTTATTAAATTTAATTATAATTAACCAATAAAATGTGAAAGAAATAAAATAAAATCAAAAAATGTCTCAATTTAAATTAATAATTTAATTGAATTATAATTAACCAATAAAATGTAAAAGTAATAAAATCAAATCAAAAAATGTCTCAATTTAAATATTTTATTAAATTTAATTATAATTAGCCAATAAAATGTGAATGAAATAAAATAAAATCAAAAAATGTCTCAATTTAAATAATTTATTTAATTTAAATATAATTAACCAATAAAATTGAAAGAAATAAAATTAAATCAAAAAATATCTTAATTTAAATAATTTATTAAATTTATATATAATTAACCAATAAAATTTAAAAGATAAAATAAAATCAAAAATTGTCTCATTTTAAATAATTTATTAAATTTAATTTTAATTAACCAATAAAATTTGAAAAAATAAAAATAAAATCAATAAATAATCAATTTAAATAATTTGTTTAATTTAAATATAATTAACCAATAAATCTTATTGTATAGTGACGACTATTACGCGGAAAAGTTTTATGATTTTTAATATTCTCATTTTTCGCATCTTTTCCAATGCATTCTTTATTTTTTTATGTTTTAAAATAACAGGATCAAATTTTGCAATAAGAAATACTAAACTAAAACATTTTCATTTTTAGGATGATAAAGTTTCTAAGGGTTTCCACGAAAAGCTAATGCATATTCTGATAACTTTAGGACTAAAGCAAAAAGACGTAGAAGGTGAATATAAATTTTTATTTGGGTAGAAAGTGAATAAAAATTTTATTTCTGTAGAAAGTGAAAAAAAAATGTTATTTGGGTAGAAAGTGAATAAAAACTTTTATTTTGGCAAAAAAATATAAGCTTAAAATTAAAATTAATTGCCAAAAAAGTAGCTACATTTTTGAATATATTAAAAATCTGTACTTTTTCTTTACGCAGCAAATTTATGACAAAGTTCCCCTACATGTTACACGTAGGAATAAATCCCTACATCTGGCATCAGTGGTACTTACAACAATCATACTATAGCTAGCTGGTATTCATATTCACGAAAATATAATTACTATGAAATATAAAAAAATGTTATTAGGCTTAGAAAAATTTAAAATTTCATATTTGCTTACGAGTATGTCACTGTATAAACCATATTAAATGTGTATGTAACACAAAAAATTGATAAATACATACATATTTTAAAATAGTCCAGTATGCATTAGAAATGTTTATTTTAGATTTTCTAATTAGTGTACATATTTTAGTAAATAGTGCAAATGAAGTAATGTTTCTTCTTGAACCTTATATTAAGCAGAAAAAAACGAGGCCTTCTAATCGCGAGGCCACAGACAAATGCCTTGGGTGCATGTGCTTAAAACCGCCACTGAAGAGGTCAAAATATTTTATAAATATATTTCCATTACAATTTTCACATATTGATTCTATATAAAAATGCAGGTAAAAAACTGATTACTAAATTTAGACTTTTATTTTAATAAAAATACTTTTATCTATCTTAATAAAATACTTTAAAATATTTTAACTTAACTTAAATATTTCATTTAGGAGTTGATATTCTTCATTTAATGCGCCTTGCTTTGGATGCTTCGACATCATCAACAAATATTACTAAATTAGTCGAACGTTTTCAAGATTCGTTTCTAGAATCATATGGAAACAAATTTGTTATTAAAAGAAGTTAGTATTGTATAAGTACTTTCACATATTATATATTATTTTATTATTATTATTATTATTATTATTATTATTGTTATTATTATTATTATTATTATTATTATTATTATTATTATTATTATTATTATTATTATTATTATTATTATTATTATAAAGCAGAGATTTGTTTAAATAACAATGATTTACTCTAAATAGTTTAAAGTTTAAGACTACCTGACGAAGACAGTTATTCAGTCGAAATATATTGTAACTGAACATATATTTTGGATTGGTATTGTCATTCTTTAATTTAGTTCATTGCCGATGTTGTGTTATTCTGTTTTATCAATGAAGAAGTATGGTAGAAATTCAATGAATGAAAAATTGTCAATGATTGAATTAGCTGTATTTAATTTAAATAGCGAGGTTTGTTTTTGGGATTTTATTTTACATTATAGGATCGTCATCGTGATAGATTTTGGTTATGAATATTTATGTCATGGGTGTAATACCCCATACATTGGAATGACTGTCCGTCATCTCCTTTCTCAAGTTCTTGATAACTATCGACTAAAAGAATTGATTAGTACCAGTAAATAAAATTGTTGTGTGAACTTTGTGTTTATAAGTGGATTTCAATTCCTACTTAGATTTTGTTCGGATCTTGGCTTTCAATTTATATGTCTCGGGTGTAATACCACATACATTGGAATGACTGCCCATCATTTCCGCTGTCAAGGTTTCGACCACAGTCGACTGATGGAATTGATCGATATTAGTAAGCGCAATTTTTTGATGCAAGATGAAACAAAATGTAAAATAGTTTTGGTAAACATTTTTAAATATTTTTGTTGAAAATTTTATTATTATTATTATTATTATTATTATTATTATTATTATTATTATTATTATTAATAAATAATTAAATAAATTTGGCAGCGATTTAATTAAAAGATAACGCCAATAAAAAACTTTTTGAACGATATATTTTGATAGCATAACTATCATCTTCATGTACTCAAAACCAACTAAAATATTATGAATTAACATTTAATTTAAACAAATTATTTTTTATTAATTTAATTTTGTAATAAATAAATATTTATAAAATATATTCAAATAACTTTTAATTAATTTAAAATTCTCATTTATATTATAAAGTTTTAAAAAAATTAATGTAATTTAAAATTTCAATTATTTTAATAATATTAAAAAGATTTTTTTTAAAAAACAATACATCAACATGATTTAACATACGTAAACTATTTAAAATATTCAATACATTAGTAGTCACAGCACTTTGCACATTAATCTTTGGATCCAATGACATTATCAACAATGCTTCACATATCACGCGTTCCCAATAATTATTAAAACTTTTCAACAAAATTCTAAAATCAAACATTCCTATTTCACTTTTACAGCCTCTATTGTGCTCACTAATATTGGTCAAACCCTTCAATCGGCAATGCTCTAGAACTCGAGTTTGTGAAAGTGCCAAAGGGTTGGAAGAATGGTAAATTGCCTATACTTAAGGATGAAGAGTTTGTGCAAAAAATGTTAAATGGTTTTATTGAGAAGAAGCTTATTGATGAAGAGTTAGGTAAGTCTATTCGTCCAATAGGATCGCAGCCAGCAAAACTATATGGGCTACCAAAAATCCATAAAGATGGTGTACCTATGAGACCAGTTTTGTCGATGGTTGGTACTGCCCAGTATAAAATAGCAAAGTTTTTAGATGGATTATTAAAACCATTACTGCGATCAGAGTTTGAATGTAAGGATAGCTTTGAGTTTGTGTCTTGAATGATGTTATGGTTTCGTTTGAAGTTTGTAGTTTGTTTACTAATGTACCATTGGTTGATACTATTGACTTATGCTGTGCGTTGTGGGATGAAAATGATTCTGAACATCACATTTTGGATAGAAGGGCATTTCGTAAACTTCTTGAATTTGCAACTTCAAATGTCAATTTTCTTTTCAATAATGACTGGTATCAACAAATAGATGGAGTCGCTATGGGTTTCCCTTTAGCACCAACGATGGCATCAATATTTTTGGCTAGTTTGGAAAAGAAAATTGCTTCTTTCCAATTTGAAAAACCTTTTGTGTATAAAAGGTATGTGGATGATATTTTTCTTATATTTGAAAACCAGAAACATGTAGAACCGTTTTTGCATTTTATGAATAGTTTACATAAAAACATTGTATTCACATGTGAAACGGAGAGAAAGTCATCAATTGCGTTTTTAGATTTGTTATTTCAACGCAAAGATAAACATTATAAGACAGAGATTTATAGAAAACCAACTGATACTGGTCTTTATGCTTCTCCAGAAAGCTTTTGTGAATTTAAGTATAAGAGAAATATGGTGAAAGGATTGATTTATCGTTCATGGTCTTTATCTTCTACCTTTGCTAATTCGGTAAAAAGTGTTGATAAATTGGTTGAGTTATTGATAAAGAATGAATATTCTAAATCATTTTTATTGTTGATGATAAAAGAGACTGTTGACAAATTGATTAAAAATCCTAAGGATCCATGTTGTGGAAAGTCTGAATGTAATTTGTCAAATGAGTGTGAATTGAGTGTTGATCTACATAATAGTAAAAATTGATATAAAAAGGTTTTAAAAATTATAAAAGGAAGTTAAGTAAACAGATGGGAAATTTAGAATATAAGATCGTCTCTAATTCGTGTAAGGTACGCAATATGTTTATTAATAAATCAAAAACTCCGGTTGGGTTGTGTTCTGATCTCGTTTATCAATTTACATGTAATGGGTGTAATGCCACATTCATTGGAGAGACTTCCCGTCATCTCTGTACTCGAGTTGTAGAGCATTGTCGATTGAAGGGTTTGACCAATATTAGTGAGCACAATAGAGGCTGTAAAAGTGAAATAGGAATGTTTGATTTTAGAATTTTGTTGAAAAGTTTTAATAATTATTGGGAACGCGTGATATGTGAAGCATTGTTGATAATGTCATTGGATCCAAAGATTAATGTGCAAAATGCTGTGACTACTAATGTATTGAATATTTTAAATAGTTTACGTATGTTAAATCATGTTGATGTATTGTTTTTTAAAAAAAATCTTTTTAATATTATTAAAATAATTGAAATTTTAAATTACATTAATTTTTTTAAAACTTTATAATATAAATGAGAATTTTAAATTAATTAAAAGTTATTTGAATATATTTTATAAATATTTATTTATTACAAAATTAAATTAATAAAAAATAATTTGTTTAAATTAAATGTTAATTCATAATATTTTTAGTTGGTTTTGAGTACCTGAAGATGATAGTTATGCTATCAAAATATATCGTACGAAAAATTTTTATTAGCGTTATCTTTTAATTATTATTATTATTATTATTATTATTATTAATAATATGAATATTAAGTTTAAAAGTTACAGTAAAACTTTATTTTTCAGAATATTTCCTATGCGTTTGCTATATAATTATGAAAATACTCTACCTTCTCAATTTGATTTTACAATTTCAAATAATTTCTTCTTTCTTAAACCTTGATTTCATGACTTTCGGTGTCAGAATTTTGAATGAATTCAATAATAATATTTTCTGGGATAAAACTGGAGATTTTCCAAGAGTAACATTTTGCCATTTCACGATTCGGACAATAAATGAAAATCAGAATTATACAGTCCAATGCGTCTTAGTTGTTAATATGTTAATCGAAAAATTGTACATTACTTTGTGGTTTATATTAGTCTTTTTATTATTTTTGAATTTATTCAATTTCGCAAATTGGATGATTTGGATGGTTAGTAAAAGAAAAGCTGTTCACGATGGGGTTCATACGGTAAGTTAAAAAAATTAAATATTTCAAATAATATGAATAAAAAATGATTAATTTAAATATTAAATGATGCTTACAATAAATCAGTTTAATAAACTATATTTTTTAACCTTTCAGATTTTGAAAATAATTTCGGTTGACCATTTTGCTGCATAAATGGTATACTTACTATTCAGTGATGTCTGATATTAGCTTTTAATAAAAATTAAATGAGGAAATTTAAAATTGTCAAACTTAAATTTAGAACTTTGGCTGACAATTCTCTGAAAATCGTCAATTATATTCGACTTTCACGACCAAAAAGTAAATAAAGGAATTAAAAGTTAAGAATAAGTTTAATATTAAAATATAGAAATGCTACAATTTATAAACCAATAATATTTTATGAATAAAATGAAAAATAAACTAATTAACAGTATGTTGTACTGAATGATTGTGTAATATTGAATTTATGCTGAGTATATAAATATCTGAAAATCTTGAAAACTTTGTTTAACTAAATTTAACTTTTTTTATTAAAAAGATATCAATCATTTTATGTTTAGGGAATTTGGGACCAGATGAATTCTGATTCATTGTTTGTTCTAAGATTATTGAAGAAAAATTGCCTGGGACTTAGTTATAGCTCATTCATAACAGAATTTGGAAAGAAAACCGAACTGTATAAAGATGAAATGGAATTGGAATGCATGATTTAAAAATTATTAAATTTTTCTCTTAAATTGTATTTATGAAGTCTTTGTGAAATCTTTCAGAACTTTGTCATACTTACTTCAAATAATTTTTAATGCTTTCCAGTAAATAAAATAAATTGATTATTTACATTATTATTTAAATATTTTACAAAAAATATTTAAATTATTTATTGAAAAATCAAATTGTTTTAACTAACTATTATATTAGCTTGATGCAACTATAATCATAAATAATATATTTTGAAAATTATTCCCAAAAATAAAAAATGAAAACAATATGTTGATAATTTGTCAGTAGCTTCAATTTATTTTTAAAATGCTTATTGTGTTATCAGTTAAATGAAATTAAATATTACAACCTGTCAGTAATCAAATTCAATAGTAGGTTTTTTCTGAATAAAATCTTATTACATTTGTTTACAGTGTTGTTTTTGTATTTTATTTTTGTGTCTTTTATTGAAGCTTTGAAATTATTTGTAAAATTCAACAAGTTTTGCTAAATCCTTTGAAATTTCATATTTTTTTCATGTGTTTTCGTATTATTTTTAATTGTCATTGGTATTCTTTAAACAACTATTCTTCTATTAGATGGTATTTTCATTGAAAACTTACTGCATTTCAAATATAAGAATGTCAACCTTTTTTAAGATTTACACTAGAAATAATTCATCTTTCTAAGCATAAAATATTAATAGTTGTGCTGGTGTACTGGGTGAAATAACACCAACTCTTTTAAACTCATGTTCCCACTCATCACTCTCTTTCTAGAGTCTACATTCATTCCAATACGCCCACAATTTAACTTTCACCACCATGTACCCCTGGGCAAGCCGAGAAATTTTCAAGCAGGTGAGCACCGTTTCCAATACTACTCTTTGAAAATTTCTCGCCTTCGAGTTCTTGACTGCCGATACGTCAACTACAGATTTCATACTCAATCGAGTCATCTCTCTAGTCTGCGATTTTCTAGGAATTTTGTCTCTCCCCTACCTTATGTATACACCCTGACAATGATATCCCTCTCAATCAGATAATCAAATTCATTGATCACCAGGATGAGAATGATAATTTAAGAAAGTTAAAGTGTTTAGTCTCAGATTTTATTGTGAAGCATTTCATATGATTTGGGAGATATTAACGAAAGTAACGAGTTTTTAAGTGGGAAAACATTATTTAAGTGTTCTCCTACTCTTATAACTTCCTACAAAATTTACAATTTATTTTTGATTTACAAATATAATTAACCATTATTCATAATGTTGGGGTTAGGGGATTTTCAAAAATTAAAAATTTGGGAAAATAAAATAATTAATTAAAAATAATCAAAAAATTAAAATCAATATTTTCCCGGGGAAATTGGTATGTGCCGATGCCAATTGACGAGACGAGTACGAAAATAATAATATAAAATTAATTTGGGACCCTTAGAAAAAGTTATTAAAAAGATACAAATAAATTAATTAATTAAAATGACGAAAACAAATAAATTAAATTAGGGAGAAATTCTCCAATTTGGATAAATTTAATTACGAAGGGAACTAATTATTCCTTAATGTGATTTATTTCGCAGTCTCCTCCCGGGAAACAGCCGAAGCGGCCAAAGAATGAAAGTAAATTGTTTAACTATTCCCACGGGAGTCCAATGTAAATTGCCATAAATCGACACAAATAATTTCGAAAAATAGCGAGTAACAGAAAAGTTAAAAAGATTCGTGAGATTGAAAAAGAACTATTGAGACTTGTCAAGGATATTTTAGTAGTATATTGAAAAGGCGGCTTCCCGTGGGGATTCCTGCCAATATTGTAAAACTAACGTTTGAATCGTTGTGACATTGTTTGTATCGAATAAAAGTTTTCCTGTATTGAGTTATTCCAGTATCATTTAAAGAGCACTTGGAGTCAGAGCAAACAGTTCTACCGAACCAATTAAAATTATAACTCAACATTTTGGTGAGCCCGACCTGATACAAAATTCTGTTGAAAATTATTGAAAATTGTGATAAACGAAGTGATAGAAAAGTCGTTGTAAAATTGTCAGAAAATTGATTTATGGTGATTGTGAAACGAGTGAAACCTGAATAAAAATTTGAAATAAATTATGACAAAGAGAATTGATAATAAAAGTTGTGAAAATTTGAAAAAGGAGACATTGTGAATTACTATAAAAAATTATTGGAATATTGAAAAAAATTAGTGTGTGATAATTAAGAAAGTGGAAAAGTGAAATTGAATCATAAAGGTAAATTTTATAATTGTAAAAATTTGAAATTTAAACGAGAGAAACTGATACCTAAGAAACAATTTAATAATTTGAGAAGCCAGAACCAAAGAGCAGAAACCATGATCAAATAATAGCAGAGATTTGCCAGTGTCAATATCTAATAATAAGGAAAGCAACGACTACGCCAGTTGTCAGAGCTACCAGTTGCACAGTATGGAGGTGACCGGGTCGAGTTTGTCGATTTCATGGCTGATTATTATATGTACGCCACTGCATATGGATGGAGCCAAGCGATAATGGTGCAAAGATTGTTGTTATACCTGAAAGGAGCCACAAGAGAAGCATGGCAGCAAATAGACAAGAAAGTGGTTGGAAATGACTGGACAAAGCTTTAAAATGGTCTCGCGCTCAAGCTGATAGGAAGCGATGTCAAGCGCATTATGCAACAAAAATTTTATAATCGTATTCAAAAGCCGGATGAATTTGCATATCATTTAACTACTCTTTCAGAAAAGGCGTTTGAGGTGAAACCAGACCAAACTGATGTAGTAAAGCAAGTAAAAGAATTATTACAAGATCAATTCTTAGCCGGTCTCAACAAGGAAATCAAAAAAGCATTATGCTATGTGGATTTCAACAACTTCGACGAGTTAATTAAAAAGGCGATGAGAATTGAGTTGAACCTTAAGGGAACTACATCTAAATCTGTTTCATTTTCAGTAATTGATGAAATAATGAACAGCTACGTAACACCAATGAAAACCAACTCCTTTCAAAGATACAATAGTACTTCACCAAAGTTCAAAACCAAATTCGAATCGGAAAAGCCAGTGATTATTAAAACTTACACCCAACCAACACCAATTCAATGCGAACAATGCAAGAAAATCGGACATCATATTTGTCAATGGTGGTTTAGAAACAATATACAAAGAAGCCCCAGACAAATGCGCCTAGAATGGTTTAGAGGAAGTGGTGATAGAAGTACCAGACCAATGAAATTCAATGACCAGCAAGCCAAAGATAATATACAGTGCTATAATTGTGGAAAAAAGGGACATTTGTCGAGAAATTGTTTTTCCAGATCAAGATCATCATCAACATCACCATCACCACAGAGAGATAATGTGAATCTGAGAGGCCAAGTGCAATGTCATTCTTGTCGAGGATATGGACATATGGCCAAATCATGCCAAATAAGTTGGGACAAATTTCAGAAACCAATATTGAAAAAATCAATCCGATTCCACGATGATAGTTCACCTAACAATGTTGCTTTAGTTCAGTCAGATGACTTTAAAGTTCGAATGGAAAAAGAAATGAAAGATATGAGCCGACGATTGGAAAAATTAATTTCTAAATTTGAATCAGACAAAGAATCAGAAATCTATATGATATATGATTCTCAATTGGAAACATCGGAGGAAGAATCGAGTGAAAATATATTAACCAAAGACTTGAATAGCGAGAAAACAACAATGATCGTGACAAGACTTAGAAAGTTGCTGGGTGAAAGAAAAACAGACTCATCCCAAATAATAAAATCGTTTAATGTGTTAAGCCAGATATCAATGAGTTCAAAGAAGTGGGAAAGTGTAATTAAATTGTGCGCTGATTATTATGAAAATGGAGCAAAGAATAATGATGAAATAAAAATATTGATGAGATCATTTGGAAAAAAAGTTAAGAGAAACTGAAAGGTTAGATTTCATTTCTGTAAATGTCGTAGATGAAGTTATTAATTGTGAATTATGTTGTCGTTGTGAGGCGTATGCGAGTGTTAAGCAATTGAAAAATGAAATGAAACAAAAGTATGGAGAAATAATTGAATTGAAATTTAGAAATAGAAGTTTGAAAAATAATGAATTCTTAGTAGATTGTGGTTTTATTCCTGGAAGTAAAAATGAAATACGTATAACGAGGATGACTAAAATTTGTGAAACATTAAATACTAATTTAAAGGAAATTGTGAATAGTTTAGCTAATGCTTTGTTCATAAGAGATGAAACTGAAATTGAAAATGTATGGAAAATAGTTTTGAGACAGAATTCGATGAAGATATTCAATTAGAAAATAGTAAAATAGTCATGTGTCATTTGCATGGTAATATGAGTTATAGGCAATAGTTGAAGGAGATAGCACAGAGATGTGGAAAAGAGATCAGAAGAGCAGGAGTTGAATTAAACCAAATAGTATTAGCATTAGATTATGAAGGATTTAACAAAGTAGAATATATTCAGGAGCATTGGTGTACAAAAGTTCAAAAAATAAGAAAATGAGCTGCGGAAGTAATGGGAAGAGATGTAATTATTGTGTTATTATATAAAAGAGATGAACTTGATGAGGATGAATATTTATTTGATTGTGGATGTATACCACAAGAGTTAGACGAAGATGAATATTTAAGGGATAATGAAAATTTTGTGAATTATGTAATTGCAGTCAAGGAGATGAATAGGACAATATTTAAAAATTTTAACCAATTTGAGGGTACAGATGAGGATAAGAATGTTAATGAAAATATAGAAAAGATAGAAAACGAGAATGTTTTAGAAGATGATTCAAAAAGAATTGATAACTGTGAAGAAAATGTTGAAAAAATTGAAAAGTGTAAAATAAGTAGTGAACAGCATGCCGATGAACAGATACGGAAACTAGAAGTGCATTAGAATCAAGTAGAATAAAGATAAGGGATAATAAGTGTGAAAACGTTCGGGAATACAGAAGTTTATATGATATTAAAAATGAATTAGTAAAATTAGCAATGCTAGAACAAAATGTTGAAAAAACGAAACGAATATTAAAAGGCATAATAATGATTTTATACCCGATGTTTAAAATTGAAGTAGATGTGAAAGATTATGTGAAGAGATTAGTGGAAGAATTGAAAGCTAGACTTCCTAAAGTGGCGCAGATGTTTGGCCGAGAAGATGTATTTTGTGATAGAAGGGTGATTGAAACGTTAACGGGTAAAGAAATAAATAGAAATTCAGTGTTGATTATTCAGACAAATGAGTTGCCAGTGAGTGTTGGCGAAAAATTGAGGTTTATGGAACCCATTACTAGAATATTACTAGATGAAGAAATAAAACCCAAGATTTTGGAATGTAACCGATTGCTATCCCCATTATATCGTTTAGCGCCAGATTCCTGGATATCGTGGAGTTAAAAGTCCAGATAAATAAAAGTTAACAAAATTAGGATATTTGGTAAATTTTACGTCATTAAATAAAATGTCGCAAATGGGCTTGTATTCAAGCGAAGATATTGAAGGAGCACAACGGAACTTGTTGTTTCCGTCAAAAAAGGAGCGTATAATTTCTGAAATGGTGGATACAATATTACCTAATGGTGAAATTAAAGCAAATTACTAATACCTTTTAAAACCAGATCATTTTAAAAAGGCAACATATAAAACTATGGAAAAGATATGGGGAAAATTTATGTTTTTAGAACAACCATGTGCTGGATTAATAGGCATTTCTGTAATCACAGTAACACTTAAAGTAATACTTTCTCAGCACACCGAATCTATACAATTTCTGGTTGGTCGTGGGAAATGATTATTGGATGTATACCACTGTTAACTCGGTTTTTCATTACAAGTCATCAGTATAAAGAGATGGCTGAAGTGAAAGCACGGTTGAAAGATTACCAAAATAATGAAGAATCAATATTCGAATCTAATAACGAAAACAAAGGCAGTAATAGTAATAATGGTGAAAATAAATCACCACGCCGTCAAAAAGGAATAATAAATTGCATAATAGAACCGGAATCAAAGTTCTTGCAAGAACCAATGTCAAAATTTAGTGGAATCGATACGCTCACTCGGTGGTGCACACCAACAACGTTTTATACCAACAGCACCATTTTATCCTGAAGGGAGATTAAAAGATATGAAACCATAAAACTATATTAAATAAGAACTCGGAAAATTTGAGCCAACGAGTGCCGAAATTGAACGGAAAAACAGTTTAAGTTTAACTGGCAATTATATATTGATGACGATATCAGATGGATGGAAGCAACCTCAAATAGACATACAGTTCAATGAACGAAAAGCTAAAGCACTATTAGATTCAGGTTCAAGCCATACGATTGTATCAGAAAAACTCTTAACTAAACAAGAAAAGGCAAAACTAAAACGCTCAAAGAAACATATAAAGTCAATGTCTGGAAATCGTTTGAATATAAAGGGAGAAGTAATAGCGAATTTATTTTTTTTGGTAATACAAAAATAGTTCATCAAGTATTGGTAATGCGAAAGAATCCTGTCAAATGTTTACTTGGTATGGATGTAATGGAGCAGCTGGAATGAAATGGATGTAATGGAAACTTAGTGGAAGTTGATACAGGTGAAACCATACACAATGCAGGTGATGTGTTCTTGAATCAATCATTACTTATACCATCGAAAAGTGAAATAATTTTTTATGCTAACGTCATGAATGTAACCGATGAAGAATTTATATTTGAACCAAGCCAAACTTTAATTGAAAAATATGATATTAGTAGTAGGATGTGAGCCCGTCAGATACAACCCCCCTTTGGCTTATGTAATTATTACATAACATTTGACCTCTGTTCACACTGTTGCTATCTTGTAATTGACCTTTGTCCACTGACCTCTGTCCACTGACCTCATGATTACGTGACCAATGGTCAGTCATTGGAGACACATTTATTACCTAACCTTTATTATGTCACATGCTCACTGGTCACTACTCGGAGACACACTTATTATCTAACACTTATTGTGTCACATGGACCAACACACCTATAACCTAACTGTTATTATGTCACGTAGTTATGGACCAACACACCTACCAACTTCCATACACATAACTTCTAAAACCTTCCACACACCTACCTTCTAGAACCTTCTACACACCTACCTTCTAAAACCTTCGACACACCTACTAACTTACACACCTATCTTCTGGAACCTTCATATCTTAAACCGTTCACACACACAGCACCGATCCGCACTGATCCGCACCGATCAACAACCATCATCGCCTAACACACCTACGACTAAGTCGTAGACTTAACAAAATCCCTCACTAATACTATTCATATTATTATATTGTTTACTTCATATAAACGTAAGAGTTTCGTTTACGTCATTGATTTATGTTACTTGCATGTGATATATTTTCAATTGTTAATTATATTATTGCATAAAAAATTATAAAATAATCATTAAACATAATAAATTAACATCAAACTCGTCTTAAAAAAGAAATATTCAATAATAAATTATTTAACTTACTGGCTATTTTGTTAGTAGTATATTACGTAACATTTTTATCAAAATAATCATAAAACTTTAATAATTTTCATGAAAATTTAAGTTTACAACAATTATAGTATATTGATAGTTTATTTAATTAAAAATAAGTCACTCAAAACTTAAATTTGAACACTGGATTTACAAAATTCAATATTTTAAGAATATAATTCACAAAGTTTAAAATTTCAACTTAACTAAACGTAAAAAATTAAATTATACAAGATTTACTTTACCAATTTCTATAAAATTTTAAATTTACAGCAAATAAAATATACAGATTTTTATTCTATTAAAAAATTTAATTTTGAAAATAAAAAATAATTCGCCCACGATAGGAGTTGAACCCATGACTCAACGGTTACCCAAATTTCTAATAATAATAATAATAATAATAATAATAATAATAATAATAATAATAATAATAATAATAATAATAATAATAATAATAATAATAACAATAATAATAATAATAATAATAATAATAATTACAAAACAATAGAATAAAAAGACAAACACATTATAAGAGAACATTTATTTAAATAAAAGCTTCAATATCTTCAGTGGCATTGATACCTAAATAATGTCAGAATGCAAAACTTTTGTTTTTACCTACCCATTGACGTTTATCATTGTTGTTACTTAAAGCAATTTTACAATTTTTAAAAGTAAACAACTGATGATTTCTTGTCCCTATTCTTGTTTGTGGAACAGAAAAAATTGTATCGTTTCTATAACAATCAAGATAAGAAAGATGCTTTATTTCAGTTCCTTCCAAAGTAACTCCCTTTGTTTTATTACTTTCAGTTTCACCTAAAAGACTATAGCATTTGGTAGTAAGAAAACCCATTCCTTATATCCAAGTCCCTTACTCTCATCTTTGAATTTACCTATTACTGAGTCAAGTTTTCTTGAATACAAAGGATGACCAATTCGAAGTGTCCAAAAGATTATCCGAAACCATTGCAGGTAAAAGAGTACTTAATTTACAAATTCATCCGACTCTATAAATTATTAGCGATAACATCAACTAAATTGTTTGTAACAACTATTTCAGATTTAATGTTTTTATGAAAATAAGTTACTGGATCGATCCATGAGTTTTATATCAATAGTTTTTAAAATTTCACGCATACTGAATTAATTAATGCTAACAAAATTCACACAATTAATAATAATGCTATTGATAATAATACTTTCACAATTAAAAAGACAATTTTTCACATGTAAATTTATTTCAAACACGTATTACATTATCAATATCAGTCAAGTGGAAACTAATGATATCTGAATAAACTTTTGTTTTTAATAAGAGCTTTGATCTAAATACTAATTAAATGTTGATACCAAAACGTGTAAAATTAGATTTACATTCATTAAAAACATGCTAATTAACCGATAATTTCGGACATTAAAGCTTTATGTAACCAAAACTTGATTAAATAACCATTAAAAATTCATCAGGTGATACCTATTAAATATTTCAATAATTTATGATTCAAACTAGGTATATTATAATACTTTTCGATAAATTTATGAATAAACTATTACATGATTTGTTATAAAGTTATATAAAAGGTTAAGAACTTTAACCCTATGTGAAAAAATAGGTAATAACTTTAACCCTAAATAATGAAAGAAGTAACAATTTTAACCCAAAGTAATGAAATATTTAATAATTTTAACCCTAAATAATGAAAGAAGACAAAAAAAGAAGAAAAAAACTTTTAACCCAATGTGATTAAAAGTTATAACCTTATGCATACCAATAATTACTAAATACCAAGTAAACACATGTCTTTAATAAAGAATAGTTACTTAATTGGTAAAAAACATACATATATTTAAAAATCGTTGACAATTTTTAAGTACCTGCTAAAAATGGTTTGAAAATATGAATAAATATTTTAATTTAAGAATATTAAATTGAAAATCACTATTGAAATTAGATTAAAAAGTATATAAATTTGTTAATCGTCAAAACTCGTAAAATTATTGATTGATTAAATGCAATATTAATTGGAATATCATTGACTGAACTTATTTTTCAATAAAAAGTTATTCTTGAAACAACATAAAAATAATATTTCAATAAGTTTTCTTGAAATTAATTTTGAAAAAGTAGAAACCAAATACTTGATTTTGATTGGTTGTTACTATTGCTATTGACAATGACACTATTTTTCGATAAATTTAGTCGCTAAACACAAAATACTAATAAATTTATCAATATATCAAAATTATTACAGTTTTCTTGAAAATTATTTGAAAACGTACAAACTATTTTTCAATAAAACTATTATTCAACTAAAAATAGATGAAAAGTTGAATAGATTTATCGATATATTTATTATAATTTTTCTTGAAAATTATTTGAAAACGTACAAACTATTTTTCAATAAACTTATTATTTAACTAAAACCGGTTGTTGAAAATACTAATAAATTTTTCAATTAAATAATTACAGTTTTCATGAAAATAATAATTTGAAAATGAAGTTATAGAATACTTGATTTTAATTGGTTAATTTTATTTATTACCAATGACAACTACTTAAATTAATTCAAATGTTAATGTTCAAATTATTTTCTAAATATTATTGGTACCACATTGATTAGTCGATAGGAAATCATACTATTCAATCGAACATAATTTCATTAATCTTTTTAAATAAATCAACAAAAGTCATTTAAAATTATTATAATGTTGAACTTGTTGCTAATCACCGACTTATTTTATTTAAAACTTATCCGAATCTAATTATATGCATTGTAAAACACTACAATTACCATAATTCATTACTCTTAAGTTTCCTTATAAAGAATACTTCAACAATGTTTCCAAATCTTTACATATAAAAGTTGTAATTATAACTATTCAAGCAAAATCAAATAGATCGGCTAGAAAATTTTCATGTACAACAAATATTGGTTAAATTGACTATCAAATGTCGTAATTTATGGTTACCGAACAATAAGAATTTGCCTCTATAAAAATATACTAATTATCCCTATTAAAAGTTTAACAATTTATTGAACTAAAAATACTTTTCTTCAATACAAAATGAATTTAACAGAATAAGAAAAATAATATTTGTTAGCATATTAATATAATTTAATGTACAACTGGATATCCAACCACCCTAAAATCTTCGATAAAATTTTAATGAATTTCTATTATAGTAGCAATAAATACCAAAAATCATCGACAAAAAAGGATAAATCTACTCAATCCTTGAATTCATCTTCGATTCACCTAAAAACTATAATTACTATCATGTTACCAGTAAAGATTACATTAGTAAGCTTCAATTTACTGACAATAATTCCACATATACAGATAAATTATTGATTTCTCTATACATACTTTACATTGGATTTAACCTCTAAAGTTACTGTAGTTTAATGAATTACCACATTTAAATTTGTTTACATAAATCATGCAATAGCTAGATTTATTAAAATGCAGTAAGAATCTTTAATGAATTTCTCTTACACGCAATATCTGATGAATGATGAGCGCTGATATCCCAAAAATATTTGATAAAGACTCCTTAATCGTAATCAATTATTAAACTTTTCACCTTTATTTGGTAAATTACTGATCATTTCACGTAAAACTCTACATTTATCTGTACATACTCAATATTTAACCATAATATCCTCCTTAAAATTGATATATTATTGATCATTTCATGTAAAACTCTACATTTATCTGTACATACTCAATATTTAGCCATAATGTATCCTTTAAAATTGATATATTACTGATCATTTTCATTAAAAACCCTATATTTATCTGCACATACTCAATATTTAGCCATAATTTATCCCTTAAAATTGATATATTACTGATAATTTTCATATAAAATCCAACATTAAATGATTATTTCTACTCAAAATTTACCTTTGATTAATTTCTTTTAACACTGTATAATATGATATCCAAATTATTATTACGTCATAATTAATCGATTAAATTTCTCAATCAATATTTCCCTTATTAATTTACTACATCTAAACTCGATATTCCAACTTCTAAAGCATACTAAAGCATTCCAATCCATAGTGATAAATCTAATCTTTCCATTATATATAACACTCTGAAATATTCATACGTTGGAATACTCTCTCTAAAATTGATACAGTTCTCTTAAAAGTTTACATCAAATTCTAATTAAATTCTTTAGTAATATCAATTGACATTCGATTAGATATAAAATTCATGAAAACTATATCAAGAATCCTAAATTTAAACTTAAATATTTAACAGGCTCTATATTATACTAAGTGGACATACATGATAAATTAATATACTAGCTATTATTCAATACCTTATTACAAGTTTAGTCTAATTAAACACAATTTCCATATTGATAAAAGAAAAATAAATAGAGCCATTTAACGATGTATGCGATAAAAAATATTTAATCGAATATCAAAAGTTGATAACTAACTCTTAAATAATCAAAGACGTAGTATTTTCAAATTGAATACTAAAATTAATTAATTCTGAAATAAAATTTCTTTATGTCGTTTTACGTGAAAGAAAACAAAAAGATTGGAATTCTATATAGTCTCAATTAATTTTGGAATTTTGTTTTGCAAAGGTACCAATGCTCAATTATCTGCGTGAGTCCTAGATCATACTCATGTTTCGCAAATATGGCTTTATACCTTATCAGTAACGCTGTAAACCTTTGTTTTTGTTCATCATTTAAATCATCACTTGTGACTTTTGGATCCTGGTAAATTTTAATGTTTCTCGGTTGTTTCTGAGATTCCTCTTATTTAATTCTTGACAGATTCCCCAACCTGATTTTCGGTTGTAATTCTATAGGTTTTGTACTAGTATTTTGGACTAATTTACTTTTAACTTTCACCACTTCATCACACATTTGAATATCATATTTTTTAATTAATGTTTGGCTTGGTTCAAATATAAATTCTTCATCGGTTACATTCATGACGTTAGCATAAAAAATCATTTCACTTTTTGATGGTATAAGTAATGATTGATTCAAGAACACATCACCTACATTGTGTAGGGTATCACCTAGAAGGTGGGTGTGTGGAAGTTGGTAGGTGTGTGGAAGGTTTTAGAAGGCGGGTGTGTAGAAGTTGGTAGGTGTGTTGGTCCACAACTGCGTCGCATAATAACAGTTAGGCAACATGTGTGTTGGTCAACATGACATAATAAGTGTGTTGGTCAATGTGACATAATAAGGGTTAAGTAATAAGTGTGTCCCCGGGTAGTGACTGGCCAGTGTTCATGTGACATAGTCGTGAGGTTAGTGGACAAAGGTCAATTACTAGGTAGCAACTGAGTAGACAGAGGTCAATCTCCAGGTAGTAACAGGGTGGAGAGAGATCATATATTATGTAATAATTACGTAAGCTAAGGGGGTTGTATCTGACGGGCTCACATCCTACTACTTATCATCATTATAAATATTATGAATATATTTTTTTGCGTGACCCAAATTATTTTGCCTTCAGTTGGGATGGGCGTCTTGAACCTTTCTTAATTCTGTTGGGTTTTTATATAGAAAGTCTGTGCTTGTCCTTGGCTTCTGAAGTTGTAAAATTATCTGGTCAACACAGGTTTTGCTCGTCTAAATTTCAAACTATTACAATTATAAAATTTACCTTTCGTTTTAATCTTGAATTTTCACTTTACTAATAAATTTTCGTAATAATATATATTTTTTCCACTTCACCAATTCACAATATTTCAATTTTCCTATAGTTTCACAAATTCACAAAATTTTCAACGACTTTTACTCCCTTCTACAATATTCTTTGAACAATATTCGTTTTACTATCAATCTCTTGACCGACGTTGATCACGTCGGGCTCACCAAATATGTTGGGTTTTTATACAGAAAGTCGGTGCGTAGGTCTAACTCCTTGGTGTCCTTCTTTAATCGATTTAATTAACCCAACACAATAAGATTTATTCACAACTTTCACAAAAATTGATTCAATTCACAATACTCTACAAAATTACTCTGCACGATTTCACAAAATTCAATGCGTAGAGATACGTCTTCCAAAGGGAGATGTTCCTGTCTGGTATGCAATTTGTTTGGCTGGTTGATTTATCTTAAAGTTTATTATCTCCTTTATTCCGCTCCCTGAAATATTCTTTTCGACCAACTGGCAATTTTGTTGATATGCCTTTTCTTTTTATACTCATCTCGAAACTCAAGTCACTCGCAAACTAAATTGGTTTTGGTATTTTTGACATCTCTGTCCAAAACCAAATTAGTTATTTCTGAGCTCCCAGGGTTTCCATTTGTTTACAATAATTATTTTGGTGACGAGTTTCTCTTTTATGCCGTGTTTTCTTCGTCAACCAATTTCGTTTTCCGTAATTAGAAAATTTGTTGACGTTCCGTGTTTCTCACACTATTCGGGTATTCTGTTGGCTCGGACTTCCCATTAGCCAATTAATTTTTAATAAATTTCTATTTTTATTAAATATTTCCTACTGGGGACCCCCAATCGATTTAATTTTATTATATTTGGATTTGTCTCGTCATTTGGCATCCGCCCATACCCATTTCTACCGATAAATATTTATTTTAAAATTTTAATGGATTTTACCTTTTTAATTATTATTTCGAATATCAATGATTTTATTGATTTTCCATTTTTACTTTTGTGCATTTTGTTAACCCCAACAATTCTTATTCCGAAGGAAGCATTTAAATTATTATCGATAATAAATCATAAAACTTAAGAATTAATGATCAAATGATCACATGCTGCTGAGAAAGATGTAAAACGAACTAGCAATTGTGAGATCCATAGTGGGCTAAATTGTAGATGCATTTTAATCTATCGGACAGCATGTATAATATATATAATTTTTTTTTGAGTATAAATTGAAAACTATAAGTCATTATTATGACTATAATAAAACCCAATAAGTTTTTTCAACCATATAGACAATTTTGCTTCAAAACGAAACTCAATGTAAACGATGCAACAAAATTATAAAGTGCTCAGGAAATTTGAAAACTACATTAAAGAAACACCTCAAGCTCCACGGCAGTCACTAAGCTTACTCAAGCTTCAACTTCTAAGGAGAAATCAGAAAACGAAAAGAAAGCAAGTACAATAACTTTTTTTCAGCAGAAAAGGTCTTAAAGAAATTGCTGTAGATCTCGCTATAGCGGGTGTATCAATTAAAGCTATTACTAATAACAATTATATAAGACAATCAATTTCTAGTAACGGATACAAACTTTCCCCTACAGAGCGTGATGTAATGAAAAACAGAGAAAGTAGTTCCAAACATCAAAGTGAAACTGGAAAACAAAACAAAATTCAGTATGTGTGTTGATGAGTACACCCCTACAAGAAGCAAACGACTTTTCAGTGTGAAATGTCATAGTAGTGATGATGAAGCTACAATAAAAACAGGGCTTGTCCGTATTCATGGTTCATGTTCAGCTCTCGATTTGGGTAAGGCAATTGAAGCTTATTTAGCTGATTTTGGTAAAACTTTGGCCAAAGATATTGCTGGTACAACGCAAGATGGTGCTGCTGTGAACAAAAAATACATTAGACAGATAGATATAATAGACAATTCTGCATAAATCATGCCCTGCATTTGGAAAAGTCCTTTACGTTTTTTAAGAAAAGAGTTGAACAAAAATTTGATTTTAATATCTTGACTATCAGTGGAATGGATGAAAGTAAAACAAGAACTTGGCCATGAGATAGAGCTGCATCTTGATATGAAGACGCGATAGAATGTTGAGCATGTATTTTTGGCGCTTATTTATAAAATAAAATTAAAATTTCTTAAATAGTAAAAGCAGGTGTTTTTAAAAAGACAGTAACAGCTGTTTTTTAAAAAGTACTGTTTTGAAAAACCTTACTCCATACTTACCTCAATAAGCTACTCAAGAAAATGCGAGACAGCTCTAGAATAAGTTTCTAAGTGCAGTTAAAACTATAATTCAATCTACCTACATGGATGATAGTTTGGATTCAGTGGAATCAGAGACAAAAACCTTTGAATTAAAAGAACATTTAGAAATCATCTGCAGAATCGCAGGAATGAAATCTAAGAACTCAATGACAAATTCTGAATAGTTGTTGGAGAGTTATCCAACAAAAAACCGTGCGTCAAAGTTAAGCATCGAAGAAGATGAAAGCATAATAGTCAAACAGTTAGGTTTGAGTTGGTTATCGAAATCAGATCTTTTTTGAGTTTTCAGTGAAACCTTTCCAATAATTGAAACTCACTAAAGAAGTCTACTGGGTTGGATTACTAGAGTATTCGACAGTTTAGGGTTTTAAACGCTTTTGTAGTAATACAAAAGAAGGTTATGCAGACAATGTGGATGTCAGCTGTAGATTGGGACGTCTGTACTGCCGGAAATTTATTCAAGTGCTAGAAGTTGGTTGGAGGAAGTAGAATTATTAAGCACGTTAAGAACATCCCAATATTTAGTTAATTCTAACAAAATTGAGTAGAATTTCCGTGTATTTTCTGATGCTTCTAAGAAAGCTTACGGAGCAATCACTTAATTGAGAGAGCAAACTGAAGAGAGTCGAGATAAAACTTATAATGGAAAAATCAAAGGTAAGAAAGTAAGGTAGATGGACCGTTGAAGGTGGAAGAGAGCCAGAGCAAAAAATTGTGAGATAGCCTATTTTTTGGACACAGATGCATTTGTACAAGCGTTGTTATGGTTCATAGGCAGAAGTGGGAGACCATCGATGATTTTTTCTGATAATATACCAAATTTTGTAGTAGCTACAGGAGAGATTGAATAGTTTGTTATAGACTCCTACAAAATGAATAAGACATTATTATGCAATGAGGTTCGGTGGGTATTAAATCCACCATCGGTATCGCACCATCGAGTCTTTTGAGTCCTTGATAAAATCAGCGAAAACAGCGATGAAAGCGATTATCGACGCTGCCAATATTTCTTGTGAATAGTTAAATACCGTCCTAATAAAAGTGGAGCGATTGCTGAATTCTCGTCCTTTGACAGTGCAGTGTATTGATGGCAAGGAATATGTTGCACTCACCCCAAATCATATTTATTGTCGAAGTGGCCAGGAGTGGAAAGAGTAAAAGATCTTGCGACCGAGAAAGAAGTGGAGTCCTCTCTTCCATTGACTGTCCGCTGGTCACTAAATCTTTTGATAATGTCAGATACCAAATTAGTTTAGTCATTAAATCGTATGGGAATTCAAAAAACAATTTAACGTTGAAGTTTCTGAGATGACCGTTTACTAAGAGAAATATAATTGTCGGGAACTTCAATTAGCAATATTCGTTTTGATTAGTGTATTTTGGAATGATGTTCTTTATCACACAGAGCTTTCGCTATTTAAGTTAGAGATCATCTTAGTTGTGCAAAACTGGTTGATGAAAGCAGTGTATACCCAAAAGCCATATCAATCAGTTGGATTGTCGAGATGGCTGACAGAGTTAATACCGAACTCTGTGAGAACTACACTTTAAAATTATGTGCGTTCATTTAATAGGACCTTTGAGTAAATTCTACAAAACACTAGATTTTTTTAATTTTTAATAAGCTTAAATTTTCTTTGTTTAAGTAAAATTTATATTTAACTATAATTTAAACATACATTTTTTAATGTCTTATAAATTTTAGAAAGTTTGGAATTATTCAGTAAAAAGTAAGTAATTTATTTAATAATTTTGTTGGGCCAGAACACAAACGGCCTTGAGAAATGTTTAAATGGATCGGTAACACACATGCAAACATAACAAGCAAATTTAAAAATAAACCTATTAAAACACCAATTAAACCCTACTAAATATGAGAAAAAAGAGAATTAAATATAAAATAAGAAACATAAAAATAAATTAAAATAATAACAAAACGCAACAAGATCCGCACGATACAAACACAAACATAACATGAAAACCTAGCAAATTCGACCGAAAATTAATAAATCGATAAAAGTTCATGAAAATGAAACTTAAATCAAAAAAAAATTTGAATTAGAAATAATTCAATAAAAATTCTAAATAAAAAATTAGTAAAATAAATTGAAAAATAATAAAATTAAAGATTAGAATACACTTGAAAATAACAATGTCGAATTTTGTTTTACTACATCAAATTTAACACGCGAGGTTAGGGACAGAAAATAGGTATAAATACCGATTCATTTTCACATAAAATTTAACCATTTTTGAAACCGTTTTTCTAGCCAAAAAACCATTTTGAAACTGTTTTAAAACTATAAAACTTTTGTTTACAAGCTATTGTGAATTAATTTTTAGGTGAGAAATAGTATATTTTGGAGATCTCTCTCCACGCCACCTCCTCGCAACCTCGATAGAGCTCTGCTTGGACGTCGGCGTGGGGGGAGAGGTATTTTTGTTTTTTGCTATGAAAATTTTATGAATTTATGGAATGGACTGTATGGTAATTTTATGTTTTACTTGTTATATGCATTAATAAATATTTATAATATTCATAAATTGTTTTATATATTGAAATAAAATTATTTTTGTCGAAATTTTTCCGGCCCACAGCCAAGACACATCGCAAGTCAGTAAAATCAACATACAATTTAGATTCGTGTAAGTGCGTGGAATATCGCCAATGATCTTTGCCCGTGAAGACCCAGCGTGCGGAACGCAGGGTTGGAACGTCAATACTATTCCGTATAGAAGAAACGAGAAATAAGGAAGGGGTCTTTTGGCTGCTTCCTCGTTTCTCCTTTCTGTAAAATCGACCTAAATTCTTTCACACACGGCTCAAAATCATCACACCGAGTAGTCCAGTGGGCACTCAGTAAATATAATATGAACATAAAATGCGTTTAAGGCTTATTAAAGGGAAAGGTTACGGAGAATAAATCAATATGAAATCGCTGCTATAAAAATTAAATTGCTAACGAATTAACTTAACTTGGAATTTTTCCACTTTAAACCGATCAACCCAAAATCTCTAGTAAGATAACGAACTTAATCAGGCTATGAGTTGAAGCATAGACGCGTCCTTGTTGATTACCGTGTAATAAATGAAATCATTTAAAATAAATCCACTATAGTACGGTTTATAGAATCAATTCTAACTATTAAGCGATCATACCACCTGAATAATTGGTTTTATATAAAAATTTCTGAGGTAATCATCGTAAACTATTAATAATCAATAAAATCTTTTACCATGATCGTCATAAACATTGCAAAGAGTTACTTTAATATTAAAAAGCTTGAAAACAAAATTAAAGCCATATAAACCTTATTTTATTAAAATGAAAACACCCACTTACTAAAATTAGGCATAAAATGACGATTAAAACTCCAGTTCAATCACCGAGATGAGAAAGATACAATCCAGATGGCAAGCAGAGTAATTCGATGTTATTAGGCTAGGGTCCCGTCAGAACCAGGACCAATCTTCATTATCATGATGGTGAACAATGATTGACAGAACCAAATCTGACTAAGTCGCGACACCAGAATTTAGAATAAATCCGACGAAATAATTTTTGCGAACACTACCAACGAGGAAAATCCCCTGAAATTCACACTGAAATTAATTAATTAAAAATATACTATAAGTTACCAAATGACCCAAGAAAGTTAATGATCCGACAAAACTTTCTAATAAATCGACTGGGCAATCGATAGCGGGAAGAAAAATCCAAAATATAGTTACACGAAAATACAGAGTGATCTGATTCCCTAAATTCACCCGCATAACACGCTAAATAAGAAATTTCATTATAGTAGTAGCTAACTCATAAAACTTACCCAATAATCCACAAACTCGCAATCCTAAAAGTCCACTCGCCTAAAATGAATTTCGTAAACTTATAAGCTACAAAGTAAACAATATTACTTCAACGAAAATTCGCCGACATTTCCGGCGATGTAAACATCCACTTCGTCATAGTCGCGTTGCAATCGACATTCACATCATGTGTATCTGATTCGATCATCCGGCACACCGTACCAATATATCCACCGACGATAGTAGAAAACACCTCATTTTTAACTAACGAAGATCATGTATTCACTAAATGGCTCAGGTGAAGATCCAAAAATCCATTCTCAGGATATCGCAGAAGCCCTTTCGACGAGTAAGTTTGATTATTTCTAATAACGAGATTGTAATTGTACTTGAATCATTAGAACCTTCTATTATTATCATTCCCATTCGACCTAGGTATTTTTAATTGACTTATAAACCACACATCAAGCACGAACTTCGTAACTTTTATAATTGTGTTTATTTTGAATAATTAAACAGTAATTGCTAAAAATCACTTTATTTTTAAATGTTTGATTGTCAAATTATTGCTCCATAAAAAGGTAGACCACTTATTTCTATTTAGAAAAATAATAAATGTTCAAAGAATATTTTGCAAGGCCTTCTTAAAAGTTATTCATTTATTTTTTCCCTTTTATCTTATATTAATATGTGAAATTATATATATCTAGTTGAATATTTTAAATACATACAAATTTTAAAGATTAGTAATAAATGAACAATTGGTAATCGAAATAAGGTAAAGCTATAAATGATTTGCATTTTGTTATTTTTAACATCAGCACAGATTTTCTCGAACCGACCCTTACAGCATGAGGACGCGCAACTCAGTAGCTTTGGAGTATCAGTTTTCCTTGTTTCCAAATACCTACCGGATCTGTTAGTAACACACGTCCAACTTCGAGTTCCATGAGGTTTAGCGCATTTAACAATTAGTTAATTCAGTTTTTCTTTAAACGACAAGAGATTTTATATAATCAAAAACCACAAGATAGCCAATCCAATCTAAAATGCCAAGAGAAATACTGAGTAAAAACGCTAATCTCACCAAATTTTCTATTCAGGACAATCTGGAGCTATCGTTGAACTTCCTACTCATATCGTGGAGCAATGGCGACAGGCATGGAATCGAGTGTATCGAGAGCGATGCCCTGACATGCCAGAAGACGACCGCCAGGAAGATATCTCACCGAAAGACTTTATGCGACAGTTCAGAAAACTGTCTAGTGAACCAAATCCATCCCAAGACATACTAGCTCAGGCTCAAAAACTCCTGGAAGGTCTCCTGCACCACCAGCGCCACGTCGAGGTTGCGGTAGAGCGGGCCACGAGATACTTGGCCAACGTCCAAGACGACCTAGCGGCGGGGCGTCTAGCAAGCAACTATCCACCTTCCCCGAGACCGACCCGAAATAGCAAGAGGCCAGTGTTTGTGATCCCTGGTTACTCCCCAGAAGAAGGGGTCAAGCGATTCCTCACAGACGAATAATCATCTAAAACTGTGACCACTAATGATTAAAACGTTTTGTTATTTAGTAAACTATTAGACATCTAGTTTTAAAAATTCTCCTTTTGTTTATTTTAAATTCGTTTCATAACTATGTTTACGATTAATCACACTATTACTATAGGAATCATCACAGAAATTTACCCCTCATTATTCTAGACATGGACTCCGTGAAATTACTACAAACCGAATTAACTCATGCGAGACAGGCCAATAAGAAACTCCATGACCAACTCGTCCAAATAGTCCGGGAGACTCAACAGATTAAGGCGACGTGGATAGAGCCAAACAGAGTCAAACCGCTATACCAAAAACTGGCCGCGGCGCAAAAGGGATGGGCGGAAGAAAATCAATTGGTCCAAGGACTGAAGACTCAAATCCGGGGGCTAGAGGTAGCGTTGTCCGCCTGCCAAGAAGGGGCAGCGGTGACCTACCCCCTAGTTTTCGCCCCTGCTCAATTGGCCTATCGCGAAGCGAGTGTTGCTCCATCTATAACCCTAACGTCAACTACTACCACGACCACTACTCCAATCCCAACAGTAACAACCAGTCGTCGACCCGGACGTAAGGAGCGGGCTAAGCGCCGAGCCGCTCGATCTTCAGATGAGTCTGGATTCTTATAGTCCATGTATTTAATAGAAAAATAAAGCGTGATAGAGATCGTTGTTATATATATTGTAGTTCCTGTATACAGCTTGTTATATTTATATCACCTTAGTGGTCTGAACGACAAGTTAAAGGGGTTTAAATAAGAAATACCACCCATCCTGTTTCCAAAACTAATGTCATCAAAACAATTAGATAAGCGATAGAAACCTAGACGCAAGGGGACCAAATAATTTAAAGCGAGCACAAGTCTTCTAACGACAGCTCGTTGGACCCATGGATCGTTCGGTCAATTATAGTGTTAGCAATAACGCTCACTTTTTGCGGACGATCTACCCACTCGAACACAGTTCCAACGTTGCTTAGCAACGGGTGCCGAGTGGCAAGCGAAAGAATGTTTGTATGGGGTTGTCTGGGTAACAACCATATAGTTTTTAAATGTCAAAACCCAGTAACCCGCCAATTTATATACAAAAAATTTACAGTTTATCTCTTCGTTTGTTAGATATTTTTGGGAAAAATCTCTTAGTGTGATGGTAATAACGTTTGAGTTTCGAAGATCAAGGATTCTGTCTGAATTTCTTGTTTAGAAACAAGATCTAACTTCTTTAAAATATATCAACTTTTTGCTCAGCAATCTTGAAATTGTTTTTGATTGATAATTGGATATTCTGAATTGTCTCCAAATATCGTTTCAATTGATGTAACGTTGATCAATGTTTGTCAATGTATTCCAATAATTTGTCACCAACCAACTGATTGATAATTGGAAATCGATTTTCCCTGTTATTCCTCTAGTTAGTTCTACATACCTGTTGCAGCGTCCAATGATACTTTTCACCGTTTCTCGTTTCAAGAATATGGCATAATTCATAAAAATCAGTCCAGCTGTAGAGACATAACAATAAAAATATATTCCAAATAAATCCAATGAGCTGATTTAATCAGTTGAACTTTGTATTCCTTTGTTGGCCAGTTGGTCACGAAGCATTCGATATCAAGGTTCTGAGTTTATTCAAGTCTCATAGTGTTATTAGTAGAGTAGAGTTGAGAACTGACAATGTGAGAATGCTTTTAAGAGAAAACAATAATTTGTTATCTGAATAAGTTCTAACAGTTTTGATTTTGAAATGAGTTGGTTTAGTTCTGAGCTGACTTGAATATGTGGAAACAAGCATTAACAAAAACAGTAATTTGAGAAATCATTGATGAATTGCTGAAGATCTTTATTGGTTGTTTGTAAAGTTTTAAATTAAAATGTGGCGATCATAAAAAATGTGCCAATATTCAAACAAAAAATTAAATATATTTAGTTTTAGTAACGCATTTATAATTTAATTAAAATTTAATAAAATTAATTAAAAATTAAATGTTACAGGAACTCTACTATCTTTCATAACTTCAATAACTCTTATTTTATCGGAATTCGATATTCAGTGATAATTTTTATAATTTAAATAAATTTTAAATATTAACTTACATATTTCGATGACTTTCTATGAGAGATGTTTAATGTTGTGGAAGCATCAGTAAATATTCTGCAAATAAATTTTTTAAAAATAAATAAATTTAAAAGATAAACTAACATATTTTGATTGTTTCCTTTTACGCAATTGTGGATGGTGTTGAAGCATCAGAAATATCTTCGAAAAAGTTCATTATTTTTCAAAATTATAAAAATTGGAACAATTAAATGTCCAAGATGCAATTAATTGTCTAATTTATTAGTATTTTTATTATGGAAATTTTGTGAACCAAAATAGCGTGCAGATATTTTTTCTCTCGCAAAATTTCCATACCCTCCTATTGTATAAGATCCTACCTAATGTCCCAGATGTTATAAATATTCCATTTTTGGGTATGACACACTCGCACATTTATTTTTGGTTAGTTTTTTGATTGATCATATAAGATTAATTATATTATCTATTAATGTCTAATTTAATGCCCTTTGGTGTATTCGCATCCCTCAGTTAAAATACGACGTTTCACATCGGACCAATACTAATGCTATTTATTCTCCATATTTATGTAAATAAATGTCTGAATGTAAGTTTTATAAATGTTAACGAAATTAATGAATAAACCTTAAAGATTATCTAAAAATTGAATTATTCTTTGATGGCTGACTTCGATAAATTAAATTTATCAAAATTATCTGCGGAATTTATTGCTATTCTTAAACGTCTTTTTCAATTTTTTGAAAAACAAATCATGGGATTTGTGAATGTTTTGGATCTCGAAAAAGAATGGCCAAATGGAATACCAGGATTACCAAAAAAGACTCTTCCGTTCTTAAAGGTCTTTACCAAAAGTCAAAATGGATTTTTTAATTTTAATGAATTGATCTTTACGGTAAGATTTTTATTAAATAACGTTGAAAATTCGTTGGACTACAAAACGGTTATAAAAGAAATATACCAATATAATATTTGCTGTGATTCAAACATTTTTAATAATAAACCAATGACAAATCCAAGAAAGTCGATACGAAACAGCATTGGTCGAAATAATATTTACCGAAATAGAAATCCTGAGATAAATGATAAATATTCCAATTCAACAAATAATAATTTTGATATGATGCGATCTAAATCTTTAGATAATTTTCCAATTCATATGCCTACAAACTCTTTTCTAGTAAGTTTATTATTTTTAAAGTTTCACGTTTAAATAATCTGATGAAAATGAGTAAGTAAACTAAGCAGAGACATCTTGTCACTTAGGGGTTTCAAAAGAATTTTGAATATGCAATCTGAATCCGTTATGTATATTTCGGCACACCTTTCTATATAAATTTAAACATCAATATATTTTTTAAATATGGTTTACTACTGTATTCGAAATTCGCAACAAATAGCCGGTAACATAAATGAACTTAAAGTGAATGTTTTTTTCCAATCAAAATCTGATTTTATGTTACTGATCGAATTTATGCCGGTAATGATTCCACCGCGCCATTGAGCAGTGCATTTTGTAGGAATTGGCATTACAAATATATTGGTACTTTCAATAACCTTCTTAAATTTCTAATGATATCTAAACAATCCATCTGAAAAAGCTATGCTCCAATTCTTAGTGTCTTTAAATGCAAGATTATACCAGTTGCATGGAAACTTATTGTCCAGTGATTTCTCTCTACTATCCCGTTCTTAGATATTTTATTTCATTTATTATATCCTAATATTTTGTCTGATTAATTGGTATATCATGTTCTTAATATGTGATCAAATTGGCGCACTGTTTTTATGATGTTATCATGTTATTTCAATAACAAAACTTCAATTTTAGTTTTTGCACAAATTTTAAAATTTATTTATTTAAAATAAATAGTAGCGTTTTAAATGAATATTGATTTTATTATAATCAATTTATTAGTAACACTTATTTAAAACAATTTTAATTAACTATAGAATTCCATTTTAGAATTGCATCAAGATTCCTAATTCAGAACATCATTTGGATAATTTCCATAACTCTCAAATCATCAAAGACAATTATGATGTGTATCAAGAAAATAAAAAATTACAGTGTCACATTGTTTACCTAAATAAGGTAAATAAGTTACATAAATATGTATAAATCATATTTTCAGTAGGAACTGGATTATTATAGAAGATTATGCAAAAACTTAGAGCATGACAAATCAGCCGCGATAAATGTTCCGATGAGTACTCATAGTATGAAAAATTTCATTCCAAATAACGAACTAAAATATTGTAAAAGTTCTATTATTACAGAATTTTAATTTGCAAATAAAAGATTTGCATTTAAATTTTTAGTTGAATATATAGAAATCTATACTAAAAAAACCTTTGTTTAAATATAGAAGGGTGACATAATTATACATTCGAGAGTTTTAAAATTATTTTCAAATTTGTATTTTTAAAAAATATTCCGTTTATAATCTACTTTAGATTTTTATTCTGAAAAATTATAAATGAAAGAGTTAATACACAACAAGCCAGTTGAAGGAAAATCAATAGATGAAACATCTAATGATATTTTCAAGATATTAAGTAATATATCAAACGAAAATGAAGCTAATAGTGAAGAAAACGAATATTTAATTATTGAGAAAAGTCCCAGTTTAGAATTTCATAAAAGAAATAGAATATATTTTCAGAACGTCAAGTATATCGATTCAAGTTCACTGGCAATTGAACCAAAAACCGGTAAACAAGTCATTTGGAATGAAATTTACTTGAATAAAGTGGATATTGAAAAAGTAAACCATTTCTGTTAAAACTAATTTAAAATTGAAATAGAAAATTTTTTTGGAAATTATAAGTCGCTTGCGACAATTTAATCATCCATTTATTTTAAAGTTTTATGAATCTTGGATTTCAATAAATGAATATGGTGAAAGAAAAATTAATTTTATAACGGAACGCATAACAATTCCAACTTTTAGAGAGTATATAACTCATACGAAATTGTCTCAAAGACTTAATGATAAAGTTGTATAAAGAATTTATTTTAAAATTAACGAAATTATTAGACTTCTTGGAAAAAAATGACAGGTCAATTGTTATCTGCCATGACATTTCTTCGGGAAATTGGTATAGCGAATGGTGAGATAACCAATGAAAATATCCACCAATCAAATTGTACTATTAAAATCGGATTGGGTAGATTATTGTTTTTATTTAAATTTATTTATAAATGAGAAATTTAATTATTTTTTAATTTAATATTTATTGGATTTAATTTGATATTAATAATTTTAAATTACTGTTAAGCAGAAGCGTAATTTAGGATTAGGCCGAGGTTTAGAGGGCCCGTGTGATCACACCATTCAAGTAAGCTATCGGACTCAAGATAAATTTCATTCTTTATATCAGTTGATACGAGAGATAATTTTTATGCAAAATTTCATATTTATTACACGACAATTTTTGATGATTCAAATCTTTATTAAAATATTGAAAACTAACTGGACATCAAATTATTCGTGATCGAGCTCACAAATAGTTTCTAGTCTTCAAAATAATCAAAAAAATGATTTAATTATTAAATGTTTGCACTATTGATTTTTTTGTGATTTATAAATAAATAATATTGAAAAGTTTTTTAAATAATAATTATTTTTTCTAAAAATTCATTTGAAAAAACCTGAAATAAAAATTTGAATGTATAATTGTTATTGTTTGGAAATTTAGAGACAAAGTGAAATATGCATTGACCAAAAATAATGAAATTATTTGTGCATTATGTGTCAAATAAATTATATTTTATCAAATTCATTTAAATTATTTCTAAAATGGATATTTCCATTAAACTAAATCTTTCTGACTACGTTGGGATTGCGTAATGTAAATTCGACGTATTTTAATCCTTTCAAATCTGATTGGATAATATTTTCCAATTGTAGCGACCAATCGGTTATTTGAATTCATTTTTATAGCATTATTTAAATGTAGTTTTCACCATATATTATAATTGTTAAGTTTGTCAATTGTTATCATTACATTCAAGTTTTCAATCGTTAAATTTACTTTTTCCAAAAAGTCGATTATCAAACTTAAAAATACTAAGTAAGCTACTTAAATTATCCCTTGTGAGTAACTGATGCTGCATAAATCGGTGGAGAAATCTTTTCATGAAATGAAATTTTGTGATTTTTAGTAAAAATGTCCGCTTTAAATTTCTATGAAAAATTGAAAACCATTATAAAAAAAATGAAAATTACATATTCTTTTCGGTGATATTCCAGCAATTTCAGGAAGCAACATTTTCATCAACATTTTCCGAAAACTTCGCGACATCAATATTTGTTGGGACTAATTAAGAGCTTGTAGAATATTACATAATCGCAACGTTTTAATCATTTGCGAAAAGTCCATTTTCAGAACAAGAAAGATACATTATGTTTCCTTTATTACAATCCTGGTTGTATCTATGTTTAAAAGCCTATTCATTATTTTTGATCTTGAAATAATTATGTTTTAGTATTTAAATACACGGAAATCACTGTTTTATTAATTATTTTCTAACTCCAGAGATGACTAGTTTCAAATAAGTATGGAAAACAATATGCAGTTAACTCTCGGTTTTAACGGGAGACAAGTGTATGTCAAAATTGAGGGATAAGTGTATATTATAAACGTGAATTTCTAAAGACCTAGAAAACAAGTTTACTTTAATCGAATGTCGCTATTTAATGTGCTCATATTAGGCTGGGGAAACAGTGAATTTTTTTACGATAACAGAGCTTGAGCTAAATTGGTTTCGCTGTTTAAAGTTTGAGTTGTATGCACAATAGATATTAGCTAGTTTTTTAGTATTTTTTATAAATACGAGTTAATACGAGCATTCTGATATTTTAATTTATGACGCTACCAAGGAATTACTGTTTTATACTATAAATTATAATAATTTTTAGATTTTACTGACCAAAATTTATTATTAAATCACAGTGTAACATTTATTTTGCAATTTTTTTGTTGTTAATTAATTAAGAAATGTTTAAACAAAACATTTAGAATTGTTCTAAATCCCCGTGACACAAAATAACTCCATAAATTTATAAAAACATGCAATTTTATAATAAATAAAAAAAAAATAAAATTAAATAAAATATAAAAAAAATAGTCAGAGGTTTTTTGAGATTTTATCTTTAGTTTAATAATAAAAAACCACTTTTTCATTATTATGAATGAGATGGGTGAACCTGATTGGACGATATTAAATGATTTGTGTTCGGCTCAATGTTTGTGAGTAACCTTCGTATATCTAATTCGTTTTTTTGTGATGGCTTGAAAATGCACTGAATTCTCATTCTATTGAATAGAATGATGGGAAAGCAGTCAACAGCTTCACAATATCCCATAGTGTATGAAAACAAATTGGTATCTGCTTTTGTAACCAAAATTTATGGTATCCTCTTTCAAACATTGGCTTAAGATCCTTATGTGTGAATAACTCAATAAGTATTACTATGGACTCATCAGAGTTTGTGGGTTGATTTACAAAGAGTTCAACACAAAATTGAGGGTGCTTAAGTGAAGAATGTTTTCAAATCTTCGAAATAGAATCAAATGTTTCAAATTTGAAAAATACAACATTCAATACACTCTTATTAACCTAAATGATTTGTTGACTTGAACAAATTTGATTTTCAAGTAATTGATGAAATTCTAAAAATTTTCAGTTCCTTAACTCTCATTATTGCAACAGCATAAATTTACGCTTCCACGACTAAAATCACGAAATACCATACTTATCAAAGACATGATACAAGTTCTTCGTCAAACAGTTTACAAACAACACCTCTTCACTCCTATATACAAAATATGGTTGTATAAATGTATAAAATGATTTTAATTGTGGTTATCTTTAAGAATTTATTGATCTATTACTGACCAATTAAAATTTTCTAGGCGCTATTGATTTATTTTCTAATGGAAATCCATCGAAATCATTTTCTGATTTTGGAAAATTGATTCTAGAAGTAAATCGATAATTGATTCCGAGAAAAGTCTGCAAAATTAATTTTAGATGTGTGCATATCATCATCACCTGGATATTCAGAGCAATTTACAATCAAATGATATTGATACAATGCTTGACCGGGTAATTTTTAACGATCAAAAAGATTTCATTGTTAGTTCAATGACTGAGAGTCGTTTTTCGAATCTATTGAATAATTTCCACGTGAAATTGCAAAAGCTTGTTATCAGCCTCAAAGTGTTAGCTGGGAAAAAATTAGTTGACAATAGTAGGTTTTGTTTTACTGGATGTTTTGGAAGTTTTTGGATTGTTTTCTCTTCTAAATAGTTTCTCATACGAACACCTTTGCAATTAAAGAGAACTGTAGATCAATTTATTCTCCATTTGATGATTTACTGGGATCACACATTGATCATTTTGACAACGATTCCGTCATTGTAAAATGTAGGAAAAATTCTTTGGAAAAACTTTTAAAATGGGAAAATTTTCTGTTGGCCTTTACAATTCTGCCAAAATTTCTCGATGACATTCGGTAAGTTAATTTCTAAAATCGTTTAAAAGTTATGTGAAATAGAAATGGGTTTTATAGTATTTTTACAAACGAATATTGCGAAATAGTTTCGAATTCTCTAGAATTAAATTCAGGTTTGAAAATCTGGGAGAAAATGAAAACTATATTTTTGATTTCTTTTTAGATGTTATCAATCTAGGAAATGATTTCCGTGTATCATCAGACAATCTCATTGATTTCGATTCGGCATTATTGGAAAACGAAGAACTAATCAAGAACTTAGAAGTGAAAGAAAAGATCTTTATTATTCATGAAGACTCTTCCAGTAGAGAATCGGAAATCAAAAGTGAACAAGTTCAAAATTTGCTTAATTTAAGCGTTGATGGAGAAACAAATCTGATAGATTTCCGAAGTCCAGTTTTGGAGAAAAAATCTCTGATTAATATTCCCGTTGATGAGAGTTCGGTGAATGAAACGATGTTCCAGAATCTGGATAACTTATTTGATAAGGAAATCATAAAATGCAGGCCCCATGATATGCGGATTAAAATTGAAAGTCCATTGGATACAATACCTCACCTTTTAGAAAATTAATATATTTTTTTAAAATTTAATGGTTAATATATTTTTTTGTTTATATTTATACATTTCATAGTTATTAGGATTTTAGTTTTGTAATTATTTATTTGTTTTAGCACCATGAATATTTTTACGAAAAAATATTATTATTAATATTATTTAAGTTTCGGATAGGAATTATTTCTGAATCCGACTCCTCGTGTTCTGTCGAAAAATTAGAGTAAAAAGTAAAATGCGATCTATTTATTGATCACAAATTGTGTTTTTAATTATACTTGAGATAGAGTTTCAACAGATTTCACCATTGTGATCAATCTGATTCTTGGTTTAACTTTATTTTTCACTTTTCATTCCTATTTATATAATCTGGTTGCCAATAATCATCATGGTTACTTAGTCTTGTTATTTGGCTCTTTTGACAATGCCACCCTTCACGGCTCTCGATTAGTATCTCTTACCGACACTTTGACGGTCTGAATATATGTTTTTTAAGTCTTTTACCTGTGGCGAACTGAACCAGATCCTTAGCAATATTTCTAATTCCATTCGTGTGGCATTATTTTTTGAATGAAGGATCATTTTCATTCCGTTGAAAGGATTCTTTTTGGAAGGTCCTGGCATCTAAAAAATAAGATAATGCATAGGAAATATGCTAGACGATGCATCATAATAAGGTTCGTCTTAATTAATTATTCTTATCTTATGTCGTCGTCTGTCATTGACTCTTCTAAACGCCTTCAAGATTATCGTACAAATAGGACTAGTTATGTTGGAGCCTCCTTTTTTTGACATGGGCCTCCAAAATATAGCAGTTGTTGGCGAATACGGTTTGTTTTAATTTAAATTTCAAAGGTTAATTCCTAATCTGTCATTGTCTGTTACTTAAACGCCTTCAAGACTAATACGGTTTCCCACATTACGTTACCCATGGTAGCTTACTACGTTGATACTGTGCATAGTGTTTGAAAATAAATGAGCAGGAGAACTCCATTTCTAGAACTACTCATGTTATTTTCACTTTCGTGTTTTTGACTACAGATAGAAAGTCTTATGTCTCTTTCTTTTTATATCTATGTCTATGTCTATCTATTTCTACGATTCATATTTTAACGGTTCACTTTATTGATTATTTGTTAATGTATATTCGAAAAATTGAGCAGGACTCTCATAATCTATTCGATACGTGTGATTATGCCCATTAATTATAATTTACGAGCGCCCATTTATCATAAATTTCATAATAATGTAATATTTATTTTTTCGATAAGGTGACTACCATCTTTTAACTTAATTTTAAAAGTATTTAAATGTTTATTAAAATATTTAATTAAGAAATAATTTGTTTAAAATATATAAATTAATCCATACTATTTTGATTTTCGTACCTGAAGATAACAGTTTAACTATCGAAATATATCGTACAACGAGTGCTTGATTGGCGCTTTCTTTTAATAAAATTGTTCCCAAATTTATTTAATTATTTAGTTAAATAAATGATTTTTAACAAAATAATCCAATTTCCTGACAAATTCTCAATTTTTATTTGTGTGTATGAAGTTTTGTTTAATATTTTGTCTAAATTTCTCTTAAAATTTAAAATTTTTTGGGTCTTAGCCGTAATTGAGGTCAAGCATTTTTGATCAGTTTCGGCTCCATCAACTTATAATTTCGTAAAACTCTGGACCTTGGATCCGGCTTCCAACCACTGGTGGGTCACCGCTCACTGTTCAAATAGCGCTGGATGGCGTTGTTGATAAAATCTTTAAATCTTATAATTAATGTTCAAAATGTTCAGTCTACATATATTTTGAGTGTATTTAAGTTATTGAAAGTAAATTGTATATATGATGTTTTTGATGTTTTGTAAAAATAATTTTTAAATTTCAACTTATTTTGCTATTTTAAATTTATTTAATTTTTTATTTAAATTTTACTAAATATTTATATTTAATGAATGTTTGATTTTTATTTTTTTTAAAAATTAAATTTTGTAATATGACTTGAATACGATTATTATTGATAAAATTGTTTAGATTTTCTTTTTTTCATTTAGATTTTGTTAATGTGATTTCTAGCCTTAAGAAGACTGATAAATGGTCGAAATATAAAGTGGCAATCAGGCCCGGCTCGTAGCTTGTTCGAATTGTGCAATGAACACAGGCGCAAAAAAGTAAAAGGCGCCTACAAGACAATATGAAATTTTAATTTTAACAAAAAGTATTGACAAATAAAATTTTTAAAGTTTTTAAACACAAGTTTTTTTATTTTTCAAATGAAAAAGCGCCTCCAAGACAAAATAATTTGTAACGAATTTTTTTGTATTTATACCTATGTTCAGGCATTGAAATTTGCCTTCGGTTCTTAGGTTTTGACAATTATAAATTATCAAACATCAAAAAATATTGACAATAGCTTCGCTTTACTTTTAAAAGATAATAATATAAAACCATAGAAAATAGTGGCTGGTTTTTGTTTATAATATAGCTTTTTAGTAACTTATTGAAAAAAAAATCAAAGGCTCCAAGCATTCCTCGCACACAAAAAAACAACGAGCCAGGCCTGGTGGAAATATATGTTATTTTATAGAATATGCAGTTGGCTTCTTTCAAATATATTGTGTTGGGCCAAGACTCAGTTTGTTTAAATAAATCAGAAACAACACGGAAACATAGCAAATGTTGGGCAAAAACTGATTTTGTTTAACCAGCACAATAACGCTTGTGTGTTTTTGAGCAGAAAACTTAAATTTAGATAAAAATGGAAAATTTAAAGAAAATAAAATAAATAAAAACTAAATAAAAATTTCTGTACATAAAAATATAAAAATTTAATTTTAAATCAAAAAGAATAAAAATTTTATAATTTTGGAATATTCTAGAAAATTCCTTGTTTTAATGCATCAAAACACACACACGAACAATCGTGATATATAAGGCGATGCTGGTCGAGCAAAAATCACTCTTCTATCTCTCACTACTTTTAATTATTTTGCTATTATTGCGTAAATAACTATTTTGTTTTTAAATTTCCGGAGCAGTAAGAACCAAGTAAATGTTTTGTATTATTATAATAATATTATGTTTATTTAATTTTTATGACTAAACTTATTTAGTTTATGACAAAGTTATGTTTGTTGGGCTCAGAGCCAAAATTAAAACAAATTTACAAAACCAATTTAAACAAAAAGGTGAAAATTGTATAAGTTAAAACAAAATAATTAATGTCGTTTGGAAATATTCAATATGGCTGCTGTAACATAAGCACGCACCGCAAGAAGAGATCAAAAATAAAATAAAACATTAATTAAAACAAAATAAAAATATAACAAAATTAAATAAAACAAATAATTAATTAAAATCATTAAAAAGCCTACAGCTGCAGAAAGAAACATACGAAAAATAAAATAAACTGCCAAAACCTTGCAAAATAAGGTTTAGAAAAACACAGACAGAAGAGGCGACCAGAAAACAAAATATTGGGGTTAAAAAATAATATTGTAAGAAAATAATAATAAAAATAAAATCCAACAATAAAATATTAATATATCAAAAAATAAAGAAAAATATATAAAAAATTTAAAAAATATTTCGAAATAAATAAAATAATTAAAAAGCCCTAAAAATGGCGAAAAATCGCCCATTGGTCGCACACATGCACAAAAACACTATATATACGGCAGTCATTTTCATAATTTCTAACAGAATTACAGACTAACAGACTACTAGACTTAGACAATTTTAGTCAGTCAGAAAATTTGTAGAAATTTTTAGACATTCTTAGACGAACAGTGAATCATTTTTAGACAGAATTTTTATGCCAATTTATGCCAATTTTTCCAATTTGGTTGCATGACTGTGGATTGTTAGTATTGTTTTCTTGTATAAATATATATTTTGAAGTTAAAGTTTTGTTATTTTGATTTTATTCTGGATGGTCGTGGAATCTTTTGGTGCCACTGACAAGCCCCTAAAATCTTATTTATATATATGTATTGAAATAGCTATCGATTAGGCAGATCCCGGTCCGGCTGGTGGATTAAGTTCTCTAGTTGTGATTGTGGGTCGCGCCTTTTCGAAACCTCGATCTGTCCGCGACGGGGCCTGGCAAAATGAAACAGGACCCTCCCGGCAGGGCATCGTTGAACGACTCGCAACGGCTGATGGAAACGTCGGTCGAGGCGAGCAGAAAACTTAAAATCACGGGAAGTGTGACTTTAGTTAAGGGGGAATAAAGTTTTGTATTGAAATTCTCTTACCTTCATTCTTGTAAATTAAATTTCGTTTGAAAATCTCTTCTCTCGGTTCCCACATCCTCTAATCATCAAAAGATGTTCATTTCTGTCTTAAATCTTTCAGTTCTTTCACTGTTGCGTGGTACTTTTGCTTCCAGGATTTTGCCTGCTCTTTTAGTCCATTTACCATTTCTCACACTTTTCCATCACTTTCGACCACTCGGTCACTTGTAATATCTGTTCCTTTTTGGTGTGGTATATCTCTTCTCGTACTCTGATCTTGCTTCTCACTTGTTCAATTTGAACTTCAAGTTCTTCTTTTTGTTTCCTTTCCCCATCGGCTTGGCATTGATGGTAAGTGGCCTTTTCTATTAGCTAAGATATTTGACCCGCCTTTTTTTCAATTAATCGTTGGTTTAAGTCATCTACTTTGTCTTTTAGCTGGTCATTACTTCTGTTTAATAACTCTAACATTATGTTTTCGTGACTAGTTTTTATCTTCTGGTCTTCCGCTTGGTTTCGTAGTTCTCTTATTTTTTCTATCTTTCGGTTAAGCAACTGGCGTATGCGACATCTATGACTTTGCTTGGATACTCTATTCGTTTCTTTGTTTAGTTTATTCGATTCTGCTTCTACCCAATTCGTACACTTCGTTTTCTAATTAGTTGTTGTTTCTGTTTACCAATTCTAACAATACTTTTCCATGGTTTATTTTTATTCTATTTTTTTTGTTCCTAATATATTTCGTAAATTTCTCTCACTTATTTTAATTATTCATTTTTTTCCTGACCTCTCTTCCCATCCTTCAGCTATCTCTTTATATTGCTTAGTTTCCTCGTTTTGCGCTTTCAGCATTTGGTTTGACAGGTTTGATATTTTCTCCTTTTCGGCTTCTTGTTTCATTTTCTCTTTTATCACTTTTTTGAACTCTTGTATTCCGTTTTCATATACCTTTTTAGTTCGTCTTTATGTGGTTCATTTATTTCGTTTTAAGGTTTTTTTGTCTTCTTCGGTGTTTCTTTGTCATTGTTGTCACATTTATTCGAACTTTCTCATCTCTGTTTTATTTTATTCACTATTTTCATCTCTCCGTTTTTTATCAGTATAGTTCTATTCGTTTTATTAACTTCATCATCATCAATATTGTGAGGTCTGTTCTTACTTCGATAATTATTTCTCTGATATTCATTTTCTATAATTATACTTTACAATTAGTTTTATCATTAACGGTGGTTATCATTTTAATTTTACGCATCTGTATTTTAGTGTTTTATGGGTTCTACTTTTACATTATATTATATATATATATATATATATATATATATATATATATATACAATTTTCACTCCTCGGCGTACTCGATCGGTTATCCATATGTTCACATGCTCTTCCACAGTATCTTGCAAATGTTAAGACATTTCCTCTTTTGGTGTCTTTACTTCGAATCCCAATTTATTTACAGGGAATTCTGTTTTCTTTTTGTTACACTTTTCCCAGTGCTCGTTTAACTCTACTTCCTCTTCTATTACACATTGATTTGGTTATAACCCCTTGAACTTTTCGCAGACTTCCTTTTTATTTTATTCACATTTTCCTTTTGTATCTGCTTCCAGGTTCATGTTATAGTGCAATATTCTCATTTTACATTCCATTCCTCACAGATTTTCTCATGTTGTTTTTCCGTTCACTTTGTTTATTAATTGTTGATATCTTTTGAAAGATTCTCTTTTATACTAGTATTTGCCCACATGTCCCATTGCATTTTCATTTTCATTTTCAATCGCATGATTGATTCGGACAGTTTATCTTCATTGTTAATATCTCTTTAATGGTTTCCCGATCTTCCTGCGTTTCTTTTATTGATTTTATTCCTACTTCTCCACAATTCGGATATATTTATAGTTAGACTTATAATGCACTCTGTAAACAATATATATCCACATTCTGTTTGTCGCGACTTCTTTAACAATTCTGTAAACGATCCACATCGAAATCTCGCATCTAACTTTGTTTGCGGCGGCTTTCGGTTTATTTCGATTACCTCATTGATTTCCGTTATACTTGTTACTCGATAATATACTTTTATTTATTTATTTTTTCGTAATTTCTTTTCTACTTCTATTCATTGAAGCTTTACGTATTTTTTTCTACTATTATACATTTAGTCTTTTTGCATCTATACTTGTTTCGCCACTACTCTATTCTATGCTACTTGATGAGTCCGGCTCTTGTATCTCTTTCTCTTGATTCGATAACCATTAAGTCCATTTTTCATGCTCTTCTACTTCCACAGGTTGTATTAACCTTTGTATTTCGTTTCTTTGCCTATGATTCTGTGTTTTTAGCTTTTCAATTTATCTTCCCATTGTAGTAATTCTTCTCTGTTGTTCTTCTATGTTCAACATATGATAATAATTTGTATTTAATCACTTCTCTCAGCATCATCTGACTGTCTGCCCATTGTTTTTGTAGTAAGTTTACTGTACTGGTAAGTGTAATACACTGCTGTTTCCACATCTCGGTGACCGCTTATCCGTTTACGCCTCCTTGATTGTTTTGATTCATTTTCCTTTATCTAATTTTAAACGTTAAAAAAATTTGTAGGGTTATATATTATACATACCGCGTTTATAATACTTATATACATATATTTATACGATATATACACTCATATACCCTTTAATTATACTGATTGTAATTTAGGAAGGGTTCTGACTTGTTGAACCACATCATTCCACCGCTTCTGTTTGCACAGTTTATTTTCGCGTTAAAATATTTCCCTTTTAGCTTCTAGTATTCGTTCTCGCAATTTTGACTCTCAGCCGAATTTTCCCAATTTTAGTCAATTTCTTTGCTTTCGTTTTTGAGTTCCTCAGTTTTTATTGATACGGTTTTTTTCGGTTGTTTTTCATTGTTTTTCTCCTTTCATCACATATTGAGTTATTGTTGTTTCTTTTGTTACTTCTACTGATTTTTCTATTCGATGTATTTTTAATTTTCTCTATCTATAGGTTTCCTCGCGTTTTCTTTGTCATCCAGTAATTCGTTAACGATTTTAGCCCATATCTATGTATTTGATTTTCTTTTTCTAATATTAACTCTTGACATATTTTGTTTCTTCTTTCGTCTCGTTCAATTCTCGCTATACATATTTGATTTATTGTCTGACCGTTGATGTTGACATTTCGCATATAATTCGTTCTTATACTTTCTCTTTCCCTCAAGTTGATTGTTAATCGTTTCTGGGATAAGGTTAATCTCTAAGTTATTAGTATCATTGATAACGTCATGATACTATTTTTCCAATTTATTTCTACTTCAGGTAGGCATATAGTGCGTTTTCCATATTTCGTCTTTTTGTTTTCGTTTTTGTTGTTTCTGTTGTTTTTATTGTTGTTACCCCCGTTAACTTTCTTTTCCTTGCCATTTCCTTTCTTTTCGTCGTTGTTTTATTGTTGATTGTCATTGTCATCATCGTTAGGCGTATCTTCCTCGGTCTTCGCAAAAATGTCGTCCTCGACATTGATTTTTGTAATCAATTTTTTTTTTCATGCTATCAAAATTCTATCTTCGGTTAGGACTGCTTTTTCACTTTTCACTTTTTTTGTAAAATTTTTTTTTATACTACATATACACCGATACTCGGTTATATCTACATTAAAATCTACATCTAAATCTAATTTTATTTTTGTTACTTCTATTTTATTTACTTATACAAGATTTCTTCATAGACTTTGATACTACTCTAACGTATATACATTTCTTTTTGAACCTTTTCGTCTACACTTCACTGTTTATCTCCATTTTATTCGCCATATCTCTTTTAATCTTCTTCTCTTTACCACTTTTGTACATCCAATCAATATTTCACATTTTTGTGTTCCTCCTTCATATCGTTTATTTTTAATTCTGATAACATTACCTCTTCCTTTAGTCTGAGTACTGTTGATATTAATGTTTCACTCTCTCTTGATTTGTTTTCTGCTACTTGCTTCCACATTATAATTTTTTCCTCCTGTTTAGTTACTTTTACAATCATATCCCTTATTATCCTAATTTGTTCTATAATTTGCCTTCTTGATATTGCGTATGGATTCATTTCCGGCTGTTTATTCGGTCCATTCTTTTGCCTTTCTTTATTTGTAAATTGTTGGCTTGTTATTATAGTTGGTTGATACTTCTCTATTTTAGACTAACAAATTCTTTTCTTTACATACATTTGATGGTTCTGTTCTCTATTATGTCTTTGTAGCAGATTTCTCAATTTATCTTTCGTATTTGGGCAGCTGTTCGCTAAATGTCATTCTTTACTACATTCATAACATAACTTTGCACAGTACCGCTCATTTTTCATGTGTCCATTTCTTTGATCATTTCGACTTATTTCATATCTATAACATTTGCATTCATTATGACCTTGTCGTCGGCATTTATTACAGTATTTCACAGCGTTATCATAAGTTTTATATGCTGGTTTGAATTCGGTTTCATTTCTCCTTTTCTTCTTGGTTCGGTTTATTTTTTTCGATTTCGGTAGTTTCATGTATTCCTTTTGTATTCTCTTCATTGACGTTCATTTTCTTTTCGTTTTTTTTTCGTTTATTAGCAATTTAGAGTTCTTTTGTGACATTATATTTCCGAATCGATTTATTATTTCGATATTTCTCTTTACATCATTTCCATTGTTGGTTCATTTTGATCCTCACGATTTAACTTTACGTTTTCCATTCTTTCGATTATCTCACTTTCAATTCTTAATTGTGGAATTCTTTGCACGCTTGGTTCATTATTATTAATTACTCGCATCATATTGATTTTCAGTACCTCATTCCTTCATTTTCTCCACATTTAGTTAATCATTTTTACTCGGCTATCATTGTTCGTTAACTTCGTAATATCATTTTTTAACAACTCCTCTTTTCTTCTTCTCCAATGTTCTTCTATACGTGCTTGAAATGTTCTTAATTCACTATATATTTTTTCTACTTCTAGTGCTTCTGCAATCTGTAGCGTGTTCCAGTCTTGGTGATGTTTTACTCACATACATTATATCCGATGTTTTGTGGATACACTTTGTAGTACATTTATTTCTGGTTGTTGATTCCTTTCTTCGTAGAGCTGATTATTGGTCAAATAGCTACATATTCTTGTAGGTATGTCTATCTCATTTTGCATCTTGGTTAATTTGCTTGCTGGTGTTTTTGTGTTGTTATTTTCTTCCTGATTTCTTCTTGTTGGACACGTAGCTGTAAGGTGATTTTCTTGTTCACATTGAAAACATCTCTTAGGTATTCTGCATCTTGTTGCGGTATGCCCTAGTTTTCCACAATTCCAACATTCACGTTGCTCATGACAATCACTAGATCTGTGGCCTGATCTTAGACAGTAATCACAATATGTCTCAGAGTTCTCGTTATTCAATGTCGTTTTCGAATCTTGTCTTGTTGTTCTATTTATTGGTTGACTTGATTACAATTGATGCTGGATTATTGACTCGTTTGCGGTCGATACTGGGTTGTTGGATTGGTTGCTGTTGATGCTGGATTATTGGCCTGTTTGATTAATTTACCTGAATAGAAAAATATCGCCTCTTCACTGTTTATACATTTATGAATCATACATCAAAATTATTACTTAGTATCGCACTTTACCGTTCGTTTTCCTTGCGTTATTAATTTTAATTCCACCCAACAGTATTTTGTTTATGGTTGCGTTTAAATATTATTTATTCCCTCAAAACTTTCTTTACTCATTTGTTTTTTATCAATGTTAACTTATCCTCGTTTCTCAGGATTCCTATTATGTCAGTCACTTCCAATTTTATTATTTAATTTTACTCACAGCTATAATAATTCATATCCCCAGGTTTTATTGCATTTTTGTTATAACTCAAATACGTGTTATTTATTTCTTTTGATTTTATTTTACGACAATTGTTAATTATCTACATGGTCGTAAGAATTATCTATATTTAACAAATCGTTCGGCAATGTTGCTTTCCACGCTATTTTACTCCCCGTAATTTTTTATTCAGTTCAAATCCCGATTCCCATTTTCCATTTATTTTATTTTTATTCATATCACGCTCCGCATTCCCTTCTATTTATCTCTATATAATTTTATTTTCCCCTTTTTCTCCGTATCTTTTATCGTTTTATCTATCTCAGTTTTATTTTAACCTCATCTGGTTTGTCTAATCTCATTTTTTATATTATCATTTCATTTTCTCATTCCATATTTCCCGTTTCCTGTTAGTTCTTGTCGATAATTATCGTTGGCTGGGTCATTTTCCGTTTTCTTACTTCTTTCTTCATCTTAATAATCATCATTTGCTATAGCTTTTAAACACATAACTCCTCGTGCACGGATGTTTCCTTGTTCTTTATTTCACTAATTTCTTCGATTTTTCAGCTGATTTTCCTTTGATCATTTCCTTTATTTGAGAACTACGCTCTTTAACCTAATCGAGAACTATGCTCCGTTATTTCGCTGAGACCTATGCTCCATTAATATGATTTGAGACTCTGCTCATTAATACGATCGAGAACTATGATCCATTAATACGATCGATAACTATGCTCCATTAATATGATTGAGAACTATGCTCCATTAATACAATTGAGACTATTTATACCAATTTTCTCTTCCGTCGGCTTCGTTAACTTTTGTTGTCTAATTTTCTTCTCCATACTTTTTCTTGAGCTCGTTATTTATTTTCTAATTATTATCCCTTTAACTTTCCTCCTTAAGTTTCTTCCCCTTTTTCCTTCCTCACTTTTTATTCTATTATTTTCTTTTGCGCGCACTTTCTCTTTGTTTCCTCTGAGAGTTTTTCGCCTACCCCCAATTTAAAAACATAAAACGGCTTCATTGATCCACTACTGCAACGGTAAGGTGATCGGCCTTACAACAGTAGCTTTTCAACTTGGCAAACCTATCCGGAAGGTCGTCATATACTTCTCTTCTGGGTGATCGGTTATTCCCTCCCGATTTGGCTTTTTAATCATACTACCCGAAGATAGCTCAAAAAGTGTTTTTTATCCCTTTTCAACTCTATTCTGGATGACCTGGGCGCTTTCACTTTCAACTTTCTCCATTCATTCCTTTCATACTTTTACATCCAAATATTCATATTTTATATATAGAGATATAGGCACAGGATGGGTCAACTACTAAATATTGATTAATTCAACTACATTTATTCATAATACTTGACTATTTTTTTGTCAATGTTATTATTACAAAGTAAACAGGTTTTCATTGTCTCCGTACATTGTTTACAGTAATTAAAGTGATCACAAGGAAGCAATTAGCACTTCTATTTTTCTTATTTGACAACACGACCTTTGTGTAGATATTTTACTTCCTTATGTATCTCATCTGTGATTGTGGCCGGTATCTGTTTGACTTGCAGTGATATTGTATGTTTAATTCGACGTTGCATGGCGTCCATCATCGTTTTTCCTTAATAATAAATTAGATATCGGATAAATTACAGAGATTTATTAGGAAAAATAAATCAAAAGTTTCAGTCCGCACCCCATTATCATTTTATGCGTTGTTATCCCCGGGGAGTATGTTCATTGTTCACCTTACTCAGTTCTCGCGTGCAATTTTATTATTCACATTAAAAAAAAGAAAGTTACTAATACAACTAATTTATTGAAGTACAGAACATAATATAAGTCTTTAATTTTGGTGCGGTCGATTATCGGTTAAGCTCCTCCGCGAATAGGCGTGCTCCTCGACGCCCGATCCTCCAGAATATCTCGAATATATGGCTGTAGGAGGCTTTTCGGGACCACCAAGTGCACGGGTGCGTCGTTCTCTAGTAAGGCTGGATCCCGATGGTCATAAGCTACTCCGTAGGAGAGCAAGTGCCCGTCCGAGCTAGCAATACGTCCGCTGGCGATGTCCCGATTGATCCTGGCAAGGTGCTCCTTTTGCCGTCTCGCTAAAAATCGATATCGCCACTCCAATTGCTCTAGGAGGTGGAGCTCGCCTTCTGCCCTTTGCCGGGTCTCTCGTGCGGGTTTCGACCTGGCTCCTGCTTGATGAGGATGCTGGGGAGTTTGACATCTTCTCCTGACCCGTTGGCTTTCCGGTTTTGTCACTTGGGGGTACCATAGGTCAATATGGTATATCCCCAATCCCATAATGCTTGCCGATATCTCCCGACAAATCTGGTCGGCACTGTTAGAGTAGTGCGGTACACGTCCTCCCAATTATTGCTATGGGTACCTGACGATAATAAAATTAATAGTTACAAACCTAAACCTGTTGCTTTCCAGACGATAAACTAATATAAAAAAGGGTAACGAAAAATTTTGGAAATTTTGAGCCAAATTGTTAATCAAAAACCAAAAATACATAGTTACGAATTGGTTTGCAAACCTAGTTAATTATAGTTAACTACGATTTTTATCTAAATTAAAGTATTCGTCTCAAAGGTAACCAGTTTATTTCCAATGGTTTAAAAATCCTGATAGTAATTATTAAGGGGTAAATAATATTAGTAATCTAATTAGTTTAATAAGAAAATTTAATAATTCTAATAAAACTACTTTGTAATGAAAAATGGAAAATTAAATAATCCTAATAATTCAAATATCATAATAATAATATCAATTTGAGTAATTCTAGGAGTCTAAATATCCTAATAAGAAGGTAGAATTAGATCATGCTAAATGATCTAAACAGCCTAAAAAGGGAATTTCCGAGATAAATAATTTAAATGATAAAATACCCTAACCAAAATACAATGATCACAGGAATAAATCTAATTAAAAAAATAAAAATAAAACTATTCATTAATATCCGAGAGATTGTTGAATTATTGGCGATTAAATTAACGAACGCTCTCCGTATTATTGAGTCTCTACTTTTTCTATTTCAGGTTCTTAATTGAGAGGAAAAACGACTGGCAAGGGATGACGAAAATTCTGACTAGTCGATTTGATGGACATGCCACGACTAAAGTGAGCGGTTCACTAAAATTGCCGGTAACTTTGGTCATTCATAAATTTCGGGAACTGGCTGTTTTAATTTAGGATAATTATGGTTTGCTAGATCGTAATTCATGTTAGGCGATTATCAAGAAAGAACAGAAGTATAACAATTAAATACTAATTTTTATTATGGATCAAAATGTGGCTAGAATAGCCGTACTTGGAGCGTAACCTTCCGTAGGAATGCTTCTTCGGCTGTGCACAGGAGTAGCCTTGATTTGAGAATTGTATACTTCAAGCATTTGTCGACTGGGACCTTCAGTCAGTGATTTTTTCCTCGCCTCAATCATATTAATTACACTCATTGATGTTGTTGATATTGGAATACTGACATTACGTTCTGGATTGGATATAGGTCCATTTATTATATATAAGCTACATCGATCGGGTGTGTTGCCACGTGGCTGAACAGAAATCTCGGCGAGAACTGGTGGTTGGCAGGTTTCTTCACTTCACCTCTTATATTGATCGAAGGGCAGCAAAAATCTATAGAGTGGTTTACGCACACACCGACTGTGTCTCAGATCTTTCTTACCCAGTTGCTCGAGCTATTCTACCACGTCACTGGGTGTGTTCTGGCACGTATTTTTCCTGCCACAAATATTTCAGTCATTATTCCTCCGATTTCATTTTTCACATCTGCTTATTGATCGTTGAGGTTTGATTTGATCAATTTTTATTTTTTGGTTAACTCATTTATGTAGATAATTTTGCTCCTTTTCGTCAGAGATACTTCCAGGCAAATCAGTTTCGTCTGGGTAATTCAGTTGGATCTCATTCAGTATGCGCCGCGTTTCATCGTCGGGGAGGATTTTTCTCAACATTGTGGATCTATGAATTTATATATGCATGTTTTCAAATTTTCTTTTGTGAATAAATATTTCTGAACTTCTGTTGGACGCGTTGGCATTTGGATTATAGTGAGGTGTAGTCGGCATGATTGTCCTAATCATGTAAGCTTGGACGTGTGTGGGTCACTAATTTTGAGAAGATCTTTTATATAACTATAACCAAATTTTATTCTCTTACAGGTTGTAGTATACGCAGGATTTGTAAGTATTGGGCTTGTTTTGTTCTCCATTTTTCCAGGTTCTTTTATTCTTGGATGATTTAATTACTTAAAACAGTCGTTTAATGAACGTGTTTTTATGAGATTATTGGTTAAAATGAACTCATTACTCATTAATAAATAATAGGACTACTATTTACAGGTTTACTTATGATGGTGAATAAACCATTTTCCGGTCGAAATTTACGAAAGGGTTGATTTTTTTGGCGAATAATAACTCGTGAGATTTTCCACTTAGTCCTATTTTTTCAAATTATTGATACGTTATAAAATATTTGCTTAATTTAACGGTATTTTACTAATTTATTAATGATTTATAAGACTCTATATTTAACTGGAACCCTATTTTATTTAGTCAACCATGACTTTTAAGATTATTTAGTCTAGTTTAGTCCCATTTCACGTAATCAAGAATGAATTTTTTAAGATTATTTAGAAGCTCGAAGTATCGATTTCCGCAAGTCCCTTTCCCGTTAACCTCAAGTTGATCTTAGGAAATCTCTATATTGATGTTAGATTTTAAGAGTGCCACTGGACTACTCTGTGTGGATATTTTAGCCGTTGAGTAATGATATTTTAGGTCGATTTTTCGGGAGTAGGTAGAAAGGTAGGCAACCAAAAGATTGCCTCCCGATCTTCCTTCTGCCCCTATGATAATGCATGAATTGACGTTCGAGTCCGTCGTTACCCACGGCGAGATCTCTCACGGGCACGAGCTGTTGGCGGACTTACACCGCACTTACACTGCTCGATCTTTATGTAAGATTTTGCTAACTTGTTAGTGTGTGGCTGTGGGCCTGAAAAATTTCGACTTAATAAATAAGTTCATTTAATATTGTTGGGCCAGAACACGGACGGCCTTGTAAATGTTTAAATGAATCGGTAACACACATGCAAATATAAATTATTTAAACTCAAACCTATTAAAACACCAATTAAACCTACCAAATTGCGAGAAAGAGAACAATTAAATATAAAATTAATAAATTAAAATAATAACAAAGTGCAACAAGACTCGCACGAATTAAACATAAACATAACACGAAAACCCAACAATTTGACCGAATTGGACAATTTATGCGAAATTTCATAAAAATGAAATGAAAATCAAATAATTTGAATTAGAAATAATTCAATTGAAAATTCAAAAGAAAAATTGTCAAATAAAATCTCAAAATAATAAAATTAAAGATTAGAATATACCAGAAAATTCCAAGGTCAAATTTTGTTTTACTAAATCAAAAAGAACACGCAAGGTTAGGATAGTACAATAGGTATATATACCGATTCATTTTTACACAATTTTAACCAGTCTTAATCAGTTTAATCGTTAATTCAGTTTTTCATAAACTTGAAAGTTATTTCGAACCTTCGTTGAAACCAGTTTTAAATTACGATGTAAGTGAGAGGGTTGTTCGAAACTCTCTCCACGTCGCATCCTCGCAACCCATTTACACTACCCGCGTATATGATAAAATTGTCGAATACCACGAAATACGTTTCCCTTCGAAAAATAACACTTACGATTTGTCGGGACGGTTAAGTCAAGAGAACTCATGCCATATCATGTAATAAAAATCTGTGTAGTTAATTTGAAGTAAGATACTGTTTTAAAATTTCTCCCAATGATGTAAATAAGGGGAATAAGATTTGTTAAATAATTTTGATCAATGGTTAATGACTGTAACAATAAAATAAATGTATTAAATGATTTTGTAAATAATTTATTTAATCGTCTTTTAGTAATAATTTAAACCTAAAGGTGGATCTTGTTAATGATGGCCTATTTATTTATTTGATTAATTTTGAACAGGATGACGAATGCACAGGTGGAAATTTGTTAAACGAAGGGGCTAGAGACTTATGTAATCGATTTCTTCAATAACAACTTAAATTTATAAATGGGTTTATATTAATTTTTATTGATGCTCGTTTAGCAAACCAATGAGCAAGTTCCATAAAATTGACGGAATATAGTAGGGAGAGATTATGAAATGCTGTTATCCACGATTTTCTTAGACGAGTCCCATAACAATAATCAGACTGCGCAAAGAGTAAAATACCAGCTAATTTGCTAATGACTCGTTTAGCATCACGATTTATGTAACAAGACTCTGTAGCAACAATTAAATGAAGGAGGGGAAGATTTATCAGTGTTATCGTTAAGGATTAAACTAACAACTCCTTTGGTAGTAGACCAAATCCATAAGAGGAACTCTCCTCCATACTCTATTAAAAATCGATATCACGGATTCTTTGACAATGGGTAATATACCGGTGTGGGGAATTTGCTGAATGAATTGTTTAATGATTGTCTTTTAAACATGAACTAAATAAAATCGATAGGAAAAATTAAGACATATTTGATAATGACATGATTCTCTTGACAGTACCGAATTCCTTGAATAGCACGATAGAATGAACTAATACGACAGATTAAATAATTGAACAACAAAAAAATCGGTTCTGGGCAGAGTCGAACGACCTGTAGAAACTGGAATAATTATCGAGATATATCGAAAAAGTCAGAAACCTCTTTTGGAGACGATTATTGAAATGTCAGAGTCCTAACCATTGCGAACGACGAAATGCCTTAGTGACGTGGCTCCCCGAATCCTGGTTATCGCTATATTAATAACTAGCACGCGATAAGACATCTAAATGTAATAATTAAAACAATACGAAATAATACGATGCGTAATTCTTACGATTCTCTTTTGACCAATAAAATTTTTAATTTTAATTGTTTTGGTTTGTTTTGCATTCATTTAATCGATTTCGCGTTAACCATAGATAGCTATAATGTACTTCACCCTACTCTGTAAATGAACTTAAATATCCGTATCGAATTCATATAAGTATTCATTTTATTTTATTTTCATATTATTTTTTTTATTATTTTAACTGGATAATGTCAAAGAGTAGACCTACAACTATATTACCAAGTTACTGCAAATGCCCTGAATTTTCATTTACCTAAGGAATGTGAAAGGATAAATCGGTACGATAACGTACACGAAATTAGTGAAGTATGATAACCTCATTATGGATTATGACGAAATGAACGCCTAGCCTTCTGGGTATTCGGAAATTCTTGAGTATTTGTAGAAACTTCGAATCCAATGCTATTATAGTCAATTACGAATTAGGGAAAATACCGCAATTTTTAGGTTCGACACCCTGAAGACAACCAATTTTTTTATTGAATTAACCGATTTAAGACAACCTGAAATTTTGATTATATTCAACTTTACTTATGATTAGAAATTTCAATAAGGATTAATCTATAAATAATTACTGAGAGGGTTAGATTTGCCCTTAACTTTGGTAACTAGAGTTTCGTTTCCGACGATATAAAATTTAGCTCATTATTTGATTTAAACGACAAGGAAGGGAATTCAATGCAAACATCATACTACATTTTATTAGTCCGAGGAGAAATGTACTGAAAATTCCCACGCAGTTCACCTCTAGTTTTAGTTTTAATTGAGATAGTCCATAAACACCTTGCAAATCTAGTTACGCGCCCTAAATTGGAGAGTCCGAAAATGAATCGAATTGCAAACATCGTGTCGCAAAGTAGGGCAATGGAATGTCTACACGTTTGAAAACCATACAAAATCTTGAAATCCGTGGCCACTGTCTTAACTTCTCGTCGGAAATATAGGGATTTCTTCTCTCAAAGTGCACATAGAATACATAACAATTTTAAATCTAGTTTTACTTTTAGATAATTCGTGGATTGATAAATCCCGAATCAAACTTTCAAAATTTTAAAATTTAAATTTTTTTTAATATCGTTATTATTATTATTATTGGTAAGGTAGTCTGAAATTAATTATTATAGTTGCTACTGTTATTGTAAACATTATTATTAGTTTATTATTATCAAGCACGAATTTTGACCCAAGGTTTAAGTGATTGGTGACCTCATACTAGGGTCTTGACAACCTGTTGACTTCTGTGAAACTTTGTGTGAATAAGAGGTTCCAGAGTGTCCCCAGCAGTGGCCATAGTACGTCGGCCGGTGCCACGTCTATGAGCACTGTTGTAGATACTCTTCCGGAACGTGTAGGACAACCAAAATGCGTGTGCCCCAGCCCTTCCCTCATCCAGATAGTATAACTCGACCCTGAGAAGAGTGTTGTTTTAGATATATATGAATATTTTAATATCATTATACATAATTTAAATCAAATGTTAATAAAGATAGGGATATTAAAATTTATTCTTTCAGTGAAATCAAATAGAAGAATCATAGAGAAATTTCGCAGGGATATCTCCGAATATCATACTGAGGCCCTAAATCAGAGTCAGAGGGCGGAGGCCATGGTACGGAAATGCCGTCACATGGAGCAGACATGGCTACGTCCAGAGGCAGCATCAAACTTGAAGGCAGAAATAGAAGTATTTAAGAAAAAGTTAATCCAAAAAGATGAAGGCCTGCGGCAAGCAGAAGATAAGGCCCAGGTGCTGGAGAAGGAGATCAGAGAACTCAAGTTAAAGGACGAAATTCGCACAGGTCTGCTGCAGAGTGAAGCGACACTATCGGCAGAGCAGGAAGCCATAGTAATCCGAAACGTGACGGGGAAGGACATTGGCATAAAGATCCTTACCCCAGGACCCTCACGCTCGCTAGTAGAAGCACCGAAAAGGAATAGAAAGAGAAATCGGCCTAGCAAGAAGAAGCGTGAAAGGTTATTTAAGCTGTATAAAGCTCGTTTGATAAGGCATATCCTTGACGCGAACGGGTTCTAAATACAGCGCGTTCATTAACTTTGATCTCATGATAGATTATTTAATGTTGTAATTGTTGATAGATTTGAATAATAATTTATTAGTGTTAATTTTGATATTAGTATTTAAAATGAGTTAAAGCAGTTGAAAATCGGAATGCCGGAACGGTTGAGTTATCGAGTTAATTATTAATTAGATAAATAAGTGAGAGGTGGACCGATAGAGTAGAGCACGAAGTCTTCTATGACAGCTCGTGAACCCGAGGAGGGTTAAGACATTAGCAGTTCTTATAGAGGAGCTCACCTTTTGCTAACCTTCCACCCACTAGTTCACAATACCAACGTCAATTCTTGACGGGTGACTAGCGGTTAAAATCTCTTATGTAGGCGCTGGGTTGGAAGTAGTGACCCTTAGGCAGGTTTAAAATTTTAATGACCCATTAGTACCCAGCACAAGGCATATTCAAAATCAAACCTATACTCACTAACTAAACACCCTAAAATATGAGAAAGAGTAAAATTAAATACAAAATCAAAAAACATAAAAGTAAATAAAATTATATACAAATGCACCAAGAACCGCACGAAATTAACATAGAAACAACATGAGAACATGAAAATTTGACCGAAAAATAGATTAATTTATAAAACCAACATTTTAACGAGATATTTAATGTAAGAAAATGACAAAATTAGAATTAAATATTACAATTAAAATCAAGGTCAAATTTTGCTTTAACGCATCAAAAAGAACACGAAGGGTTAGGACCACAAAATAGGTATCTATACCGATTCATTTTTACAGAATAGAATTACTTTTATTCCTTTTGAAAACTATTTTTCCAGTGAAAAGTTTCAAACTGCCTTTCTTTGAGAAAATATCTTTACAATTGTGAAAATTATTTCGAGATAAAACTTTGAAGAAACTTTCGAGAATCATATTACACGACACGTCCTCAAGCAAACTACAAGTGAGTCCCTACTTGAGCGTGCCCTCTGGAAGTTTGATGTATATGAATAATGTTCAATGTAATACTATGGAAGCCTAGGTTTTGCAATTATATATTATGACTGAAATAGATTTTTCTTTATTGTCTAAATTTTTCCGGCCGACAGCCAATACATACCCCAAGTCAATAAACTCATACATGTTGTTGGATTGTGTAAAAGCAGTTTCTCCGCCTTGAATCCGTCCCCATGAAGGTCTGGTCGTAAGTAACGACGGGCGCTAAACGTAAATTATGAATCTGTAGGGGCGTCGGGTGATCAAGAAGTAGTCTTTTGGCTAGGTCCCTTTCTCCTCATGTCCTAAAAATCGACCCAAGATTACTCTTACAAATCGGCTAAAATTCATTCTCACGGAGTAGCTCAGTGGGCACTAAATTATAATATTAACATACATTGTACCTAGAAATCTTGCGAAAGTCGATGCAACGTCGAAGGGTAAATACACTATAGTCATTGAGAAATAGGATCGTTGGTTCATTAAATCAACTAAAGGGGGGTACTTACGACCAACATCATTAGTAAACCGAATACTATAACACTTAACAAACTACTTAGGGATAGTATCAATATTGACGACCAGGTAACAAAAATCATAAATTTAACATAACTCCCTGAGGAAAAATCAATGAATCTCACATAAGTAGTTTAATAAACTAAAAATCACTAATGAAGGAAGCAAAGGTCCTGCAAATCTAAGTGACAGGTAACGTGTCGACCAAATTAAAAACTTTGACATGACAATAGGATTATTTTTAACCACAAAAGGTCTAATAAAATATCGTGGCTGGATGATGACGAGAATTTATGAGGTAATATCCAATAAAATTCAAGGTCACCAACAAAGGAACGCAAATCAATTAAAGTTCTAATCGAATTTTCTTTACTCACAGAGCATTAGCTAAAGGACTAATAACATGAGCATAGGGATCATAATCATAGGTAAATTCCATTAGCATTGATACATCTTAATTGGCGATTATGTGAGATCATTGGAAGATATTTTTCGAGCACTCCTTAATTACGGTCAATCTCCAAGAATCGGAGTAGGTTTCATTTTCTGTAAGCGTCACGGTAAACAATTACGTACTATTATAAATTAGGAAAGGATAAAATTAAATAAATGAAACACGAGCGATAAAAATTAAAATGCCATACATAAAACACAAATTCAAAGAGTGATCATCAATATCAACAGGTGGATATAGTCAAGTCTCCGGGCAAAAATCAAACTTCTTTTGGAACTTAATAACAATTCCAAACGCCGGAACCCAAGTTACTCTCAATCGATTTGGAGGAGAATCGACAATGTAAATCACTAATAATCGAGTCATGCGACGAGATTGTAAGAGTATATTGCCGCATGGCTGAGTAGTGAAAAACCATTCGAAATAAAACGTCCCAGGAAACACTCGACGAATAAGATAGCAGTAGTTCTAATAAGGAACGAGTTAGGAGAAGCCTGAAAACTTAACTTACAAATCGGTTAAATAAACTATAAAATTCACTCAAGCCGACGAGGACATCTAAACCATCAATCTATGGTATATGCAATGGAGCCATTTTGAAGTAGTGCATGGACGAATAGTGACTGTATAAACTAGCTAAGAGAAGTAAGAAAACCGAGAAAATGAATATCCACAGGTCCAATAATACGATTCAGAGATACAGTTGCCTTAATAATTCCAAATGTGTTTACACCGGTGCGGACAGGATATAACCGCTAACATCAGTAGAGAAATAAATAATTATATAAATATTTGAACGGCAATCACGGCGAATAAAATACATAAATGTCCGGTTTTGATATCAAAATCGCGATGAGAATTTTTCATGTTGATTAAAGGTGACTCACCCAGTTGGCACATGTTATATTTACCAATTACACTCCATTTCAATTCATTGTGTTATATGGTCAAACATGAATTCTATGAACAACGAAAGTGTATTGCCTATGAGAGAGACCCGCACTAAGGAGGAAACTGGCACCGATCATGGAAGAATGAAGACACAGAATGTAAATCGGATCTCCATAAACAGCGATCAATTCACATCAGGTACATTTTTCTTGTAAGATTGGAAAAATAGTGAAATATACAAAAATACAAGCACCTAATAGGAGAAATTTCACCATATTACTATGAAAGAAATAGCATAGATACACAGACGAATAAGACAATTCGACAATAGTGATATCCATGTTCACTTCAAGCAAGATCTCTTCATTAAAATACATTTAATTATAGGGATCATGATTGAAGCTATGTTTCACTTTCTTCTATTTCAGTGGATATGGACTACCGGAGAAATAACGCTTGGAGCGATATTGATCGGGTCACCATGAAGTTCTCGCAACAAATGGCCGTCAAATATCGCCAGACCCTCTTGGATGCCTGCTACAACTTTTTCACGATAGGTGGAGCAGATTGGCCTATCCGGACAAATTCCCGAGACGACGATGTCGAAATTCCTGGCCTTGCGATTAAACTCAAAACTGGACGGAATCCGGCTTGCAAGCGCGCCAGTGTGCAGAATTTTCCTTATATGAATGTGAAGCGCAGGAGAGAAAATCACACTGGAAAGAGATCATGGCTCGAAAAAAGACTGAAGCGAGTAAACGCAACTATTGCCGACAGAGAGATACCCAGTACCGACGGGTATGCGCCTGATTATGGTATATCTTTTGAATTGGATGACCCTGTGCTTGATGAAATGCGTGCATCCACCAGTGTTCCGAGAATCTGTTAGGAATCAGATTGGCAATTCACGAAGAAAAGTTGATCATGCCTACAACAGCCGCCATCCACCAACGGACAGGCGAATGCATCAAATCCAACTTAGTGGCAGGAAAGATTTCTCCAACGACAAGTAAAGTGGATATTGAGGAATGCAGTGTCATTTTTACTGAAAATAAACGTTTAGATAGTTGAATCATTTTTGTTTGAAATAAAGTTAATTTTAATGATTATAATAATGGACGTTAACAAGCGAATATAAATAAAATACATTTGGTGAATGAATAGACTAATCAATTTCCGTTAAGTGTGTGTAACTAACGAGGGAAATAAATAATCACGTTAGGCGAAGAGACCGAAAAATAGAATACGAGCACATGCCTTCTAACGACAGCTCGCTGAACCCTACTGAAGGCCGGGCCTTAGCAGTTTTAGAAATAAAGCTCACCTTTGGCTGTCTCAGAACCATTGGTTACCTACCAACGGGTAACCAGTGGAGGGTAGGAAAGTTGTATGTCAAGGGTTCAAGATCGGAAGCCACGAACCCACCACTTGTATATGCTTGTATATAATATAGTATATATTAATTAACCTTTTTAAAGAACTAGGTTAAATACACACACACAATATTGTTTACTTAACGCATACCCAAGCTATTTAGTTTTATTTAAAAATAGATCAACTGGTTAATTCTCATGTTCTGGGTATTGTTTGAAGATGAATGAAGTGTCATTTTAATTTGTTTGCTAAGACGTTTTCAAGTATTTACGATACTGGTAAAAGTTATGAAATGTATAAAATCATCTGGCAAGAGGTTAAAATTATTCTTTTTCAATATATTTTTAAAATCAGTAACAAACAAAACTCTTGAAGTTGATACAATGGTGACTAAGATGTTTTAAAACAGCATTTAATAACAACTCATCGGTATAGAGCCATTAGATATCTTCCTTTCTTGCATAAATTGAATTATGAATAAACTACTGACTGCCCCATGGAACTTTGTGACATATCCAAAATTTGAACATAAAATATAAATTTTAATTTGGCGAATAGGGTTTATTTTATTTTATTTTTCTCTGGTTCCTGTGTGACTCTTACCTAAACGCCATAAAGATTATTATTCTGCTCCCTATGTACCCATGATAATTACCATGTTGATACTGTACATAGGGGTTGAAAATTTATAGGGGTTGACCTCCATTTTTTAGAACTACTCCTCATGATATTTTCACTTTCGGGTTCTTAACAGCAGATGGAAGGTCATACTCCTCTATTTTTCTAAATCCTGGTCCTCATTCGTCTATTTCTACAATTCAAAAACTAATTAGTCAATTTTATCCATTATCTATCAAGGTATGTTTCAAAAATTTGAGCAGCATTCCACCCTAATTTTACGGAAACTCTTATTTCATTTTGTTTTATCACTGTATCAACTGCACTTTCGTCCTAGTTTTCCCCTCATTAGAGTTTATTGCCATTACTTAATTTCCTTTGACTGAAGATTTTATATCGATGCTTTCCTTATTTACTTATTTTTTTAATGTTATTTATTAAATTTGTTTTTTTTTAATTGAATTTATTTAATGATTACTTAAAGATTTTTAAGTTACAATTTCTATTCAATTAATTGTGAGGCAATAATTAATCATCAGTTAGTCTCATATTTTTCCTAAGTACTCATCTCAGATAGATTATAAATTAACAGTGAAGCTCGGTGAGGATGGGCGTTTATTAAACGTTCAACCGCTTCTCTAACTTCAACATCGTTTTTATATAATGCTTTAGGTTTAGGATTATTACTTTGATTCGGCAGTGACGTGGTTTTTGGTTTTCAGCGTTACTGTCAAGAACTCAATCAATTTCCCTCATCATAGTTAAGCCATGACGATTATTTGTCTCAAATCTCGCATTCACTCTACGATTCAGTAGATTTCCCACCCTCAACTACCACGAGAAATTGAAACAACTCGATACTAATTATTTAATTTTACGGCATTTATGCAGTTATCCCCCCATCAAAAAATAAACAATTAATATTTAAGACTTTAATTTTATTAAAAGAAATATTGAATTCTATTAATTTTTTAGAAACTAAAAATGATATCCTACGCTTCTCTGCTTTGGCCATCTTAACACTAAATCATTATATAAATTAAATTAAAAAAATTTAAAAGAATTAAAAAAAATAAAAGTAGGTAGTTAGTGGCTTTTCACGCTCACACACCATTGCATAATAAAATAGAGGTGGAGTAAGAGATTAAATTATGTAATTATGCAATTAATTTTGTATGCGCACAATTTTTTTTGATAAATTTTTTTTGAAATTTTTGGAGCGATTTTTTGAAATTTAAATTTTTGGCATTTTTTTAAATTCAAATTTTGGCGAATTTTTTGAATTAAAATTGTTTGATATATTTTTTTGAATAAATTTTTTATTCATCCACAAAATTTTTTCAATCAGGCATTATTTTTGACTCTCGATAAAAAAAACTAAAATAAAATTGGCTTGAATCGCCTAATGATAAAAAATTGTCATGGGTATTTTATAGGGTTGTTAAAAAACACTTGAAATATTTGTTCACACAATTTTCATAGTAAAATTTAGGCTCTAGATAACCATAAGTTAAAATACCTAAAGTAAATTAAGATAAATTAAAGTACATTAGGATACATTAGAGTATATTAAAGTAAATTAAGATAATTAAGGTAAATTAAAATACATTAGAATACATTTAAGTATATTAGAGTAAATTAAGGTTCCTCAAGTAAATTAAGATACATTAGAGTACATTAAGGTAAATTAAAGGGTCGAAAGTCAATTTAAGTACATTAGGGTGTATTTAAGTAAATTAAGGTTCATAAAGTAAATTAAGGTACATCAGAGTAATTTAAAGTACGTTAGAATAAATTTAAGTATATTAAGGTGCCTAGAGTAAAGTATGGTAAGTTAGGTAAGAATTTTTAAAAATTAAATAGAGGGTCAACAGTTAAGGGTAATTTTTAAAACTGAAAATTTTAAAAGCAGTTATGGTTGGCAAATTACATAAGGTAAGAATTTTTTAAAATTAAATAGAAGGTCAAAAGGTAAGTTACGTAAGGTATGAAATTTTAAAGCAACTTAGAGTCGACAATATTGCATGATAAAATTTTTTAAATAAAATTTTTAGTAGTTTTATCGATAAATTTTTATACATATTTTTAAATGATAAAATTTTAACATAATTTTACAATGGTATTTTTTATACATGATTTTTAAATAGAATTTTTAGTATAATTTTATCGATGAATTTTTTATATATAATTTTTAAAGATGAAATTTTTAGGATAATTTTACAATGAAATTTTTTAGTATAATTTTTACAATGAGTTTTTTATACATGTTGATAACGATCAAATTTTCAAAGAAATTTTTCAAAAACTTTTTTCAAATAATTTTATTAAATATAATTTTTGAGTTTCACTGTTACATAGTAATGCCAATGGTAAGTAGTAGTCGATCGCAATAGCAACCCATCCTTAATAAAAAAATAATAATAAAATAATAATAAAAATAATAATAATAAAAAATAATAAATAATAATAATAATAATAATAATAACAATAATAATAATAAATAATAAAAATAAAAATAAAAATAATAATAAATTAAGAAAACATAAAAAGTTAACTTACTTGGTATTCAACCAACTCAACTCTCTTAAAAATGACAACAAACTTGTTCATAATCGATTATTTCCTCTTAAAATATCATAAAATTTACTATTAACCAATCATTTTCATTGAAATAACATTTGCCCCCACTACACCAAAAATATACATATTATTTGTAAAAACCTACAAGGTAAAATTTCTTTAGAAATCTATATTAAACCGACTACTCCTTAAAAATCCTAAAACCGAATCTATTTAAGGGTGTAATTAAATTTATTAATTGTTAATTAAATTTTCATTGAAAATGACAAGTCAATAACAAGTCAACAAATGGAATTTTAATTAGTAGAGATTATATTCTATAAAGAAAATTTTCAATGAAGAAGTAATATTGGTGAGAGAGTACATTAACTGACTAAAATCGTTGAAACTACTGAAACAAAGTGGGATAGCTAAAGATGTCTATTAAATAGATGAAATATCAATTTATATATTAAAAACTTACAAAGGTAATATACTTTGAATGGAGAAAATATACATCGAAGAGGAAAATATTCATTGGAGAATACTTATGGATACTTATGCGTGGAAGAATATATCAAAATATATGATTCAATGTGTTTTGAATGTAAGAGACTTAGATATGTTTTCTAATATCTCAGTATTTTATGTATATTCGCTAGATTTGAATATATTTGACGGATTTGTTGAATATTCGCCGAATTTGTATACGCGCGCACGTTTATTGTTTTTAATAACTATTCTTCCGCGCATAAGTATCCATCAAAATATATATATCCATATTTAAATATAATTAACCTATGAAATGTATTCAATTGTTAATAATTTTTAATTGAATAAATTAGTAATTCATCCACTCTTAAAGTACAATTCATTTGCACTGAATATTTTCATCTTTTAAGTATATTTGTTGATCAGTAAATAATTCAGACTCCATTTATTTCAAGTATTTCCAAATATTTAATTGATATTTCATCTCATCATTGAGAAATTTTACCGTCTAATATATTATAAGCAATTCTCGATTCACTGAATATTTGTTAGCTTTAATTCATATTTTCTCACTTTAATGATTGCTTTCCCCTTTAATGAATATTTTCTCTCTTCAATTAATATTTTCCTTATTCAATGAATGTTTTTCCTCTTCAACGAATATTTTTCTCTTCAATGAATATTTTCCTCTTCGATGTATATTTTCTCCATTCAAAGTATATTACCTTTGTAAGTTTTTAATATGTCAATTGATATTTTATCTATTTAGTAGATATCTTTAGCTATCCCACTTTTTTTCAATAGTTTCAACGATTTTAGTCAGTTAATGTACTCTCTCACCAATATTACTTCTTCACTGAAAATTTTCTTTATAGAATATAATCTATATTAATTAAAATTCCATTTGTTGACTTGTTATTGACTTGTCATTTTCAATGAAAATTTAATTAACTTTTAATAAATTTAATTACGCCCTTAAATAGATTAGGTTTTAATGGGCAAAAATAAAATAATTTTAGGCTATGTAAATTAATTAGAGCTTTTAGGGAAATTTTATGAAAATTTTTAGTAATGAATTATCAAGTTTTAGATGATATTTAATATTTCCTATTAAATTTTGAATCATTTTTATTTTGTGAATTTTATGGTTTTCTGTTGAATTTTAATGGATTTGGTAGGGGACTATTATGTTTTTGTAGAAATTATTGAAGAAATGAGGTTAAATCTATAATTTTAGAAACACTTAATTTCTTGATAATTTAATAGATTTAACTTGATTTTAGGATTATTTTAAATAAAAGTTTATTTTAGGAACAAAATGTTTATGAAACATCTATTTCAGATAATTATTTACCAATTAGAATCCAATTTGACTAATAGATTTTGAATAGTAAATGATATTTAATTATAATTTTATGATTTTAAAAAGTTGAAAGTATGTAAAGCTTTTCAGAGGTTTATTGGGCAGTGATAAATGTATATTACAGTAACTTACAATCAACTTTTAGAATACACAGAGACAAGATTTAATTAAAATTTTTTGTTAATTAAACCAAACTTTTATTGATTCAGTTGATTTTTAAAAATATTTTAGTGAAACTTAGAAAGAATAAAATATTTTTGAGATAAGGGGTCGATTATTTACTTTCATTTTCAATTTTATTGATTTCATGGATATCAATCACAAAAGCAGTATAATTTAGATATTTATAAGGAGATGCTCAGTATACTTATGAAAATCATTGAATTATCTCTACAGGTTGACTGGTAATTTTATTGAATTTATACTTGATTTATTGATTAATTTAGGTATTTGAGCAATATGATATATATTTTGTGATTTTACAATAATTGAGTGAAATTTAATTTGTGTGGAAAACATAGATTTTATTCGATTTTAGTTATTTTTGATAAATTTTTTAATTGCTTGAAATTGTTGCCAGAATAAAATGAAAAATGTTGGGTATCGATAACAATTTTGTAATACTTTAAAGAGAATTTATTTTTATTATTAAAATTCAGGTTTTTATGATAATTTAAATGGAATTTGATTGGTTGAATACATATAATAAATATGATTCTAATAATGTATTTTTAAGGAGTAGTCGGTTTAATATAGATTTCTAAAGAAAGTTTACCTTGTAGGTTTTTACAAATAATATGTATATTTTTGGTGTAGTGGGGCAAATGTTATTTCAATGGAAATGATTGGTTAATAGTAAATTTTTTGATATTTTAAGAGGAAATAATCGATTATGAACAAGTTTGTTGTCATTTTTAAGGGGGTTGAGTTGGTTGAATATCTGTGTTCAAAGGGTAAATATTTTCTAAATGGAGAATATATTTATAATATTTTTAAGGGGAAATGATTGGTCACGAGATGAATTTTATTTTAAGGAGATTTCAAGAGATTTATTCGGTTGAATATCGATGTCTGTGATTATTATGAAAATAATGAATATAGCTGGAATTATTGTCATTTAAAAAGAAATGATTGGTTAAAAGAGAATTTATGAACATTTTAAGGTAATTTGATTGGTCAAGAGAGGAATTTTATTTTAAGAGGATTTCAAGAATTTTTTTCAATTGAATATTGATGTCGATGATTTTTATGAAAAATATTGAATATAGTTTGAAATATTGTCATTTAAAGAGAAATAATTGGTTGAGAGTAAATTTTATTTTAGGGGGAAATAATTGGCTAAGAAGAAAATTTATGATCTTTTAAGGGGAAATAATCGATTAAGAACAGATTTGCTGATATTTTTAAGGAGTTGAGTCTGTTAAGTATCGTTATTTAATAGGTGATTTTTATAAAAAATAATGAATATATTTGGTAAAGTAGGGGAAAGTGTTATTTGATGAGAAAAGATTGGTCAAAAGTGGAATTTATTTTAGTGAAAAATAGTCGATTAAGAACAAATTTGTTGTCATTTTAAAGGGGTGAGTTGATTAAATATTGTTATTTAAAGGGTAAATATTATTTAAATGGATATTTTTATGAAAAATATTGAATATGGCTGGACATATTGTCATTTAAAGAGAAATTATTGGTCAAGAGATGAATTTTATTTTAAAGGGGCTTTCAATTGTTTTATTCGGTTGAATATCGATATGTCGGTGATTTTTATGAAAATAATGAATATAGCTGCGATTATTGTCATTGAAAGAGAAATGATTGGTTGAGAGTAAATTTTATATTATTTTAGAGGGAAACGATAGGTCAAGAGGGGAAATTTATGATACTTTTAGTGGGATTTTTTCGGTTGGATATCGATTTCAAAAGATGGATACTTAGTGAAATCGATACATTTTCATTGACTTAAGGGTTATCAAAATATAAGAATAAGATTTTGGTTAATTTTAATGATATTATTTTAATCTGAATAAAATATACGATACGTGTTCAGTTCTATTTATTTGATTTTATTATTATATTTGTAATTTAATTAAAAACTAAAATTGATTAGTATTTTAAAAATTTATGTTACCCATTAGTTATGTTGTTATTGACAATTTTCTGAATAATTTAAATATTGACGATTATTTCCAGTAATGAAGAGAAATTGTACGATTAAATACTATGAGCAGTCGATAACATACGTTAATTTTCATTCAACAAGTACCTAGAACAATTATCTAACAATCTTAAAATTTTAAAATATCTAACAAATTTTTTCAATTATTTTACAACTTAGTTAATTTAATTAATTAATAAATACTATTTTCTTTACAATTTGCTACTGTGTTGAAACTTTTTTTAAAATTTTTATTCAAAGTACTAACAAATTTTATTAAAGATCTATCAAGACTTGTCAAAAATTATAAAACTTTGGTAATTTTAATAAGTATTACTCAATAACTAATATTTTCTTACCAATTTTCTGAAGGTCTTATTTTAAAATTTCTTGAAAGTACTAACATTATTTACAAATTAAGCAGTTTTATTTCAAATTAAACAACTTTCTCACAACTTTAATCAAATTCTAATCACATGATAATCATAATTTAAGGATAAGTCTTATTTTTACAAAAACAAATATTTTACAACAATTAAAAATACATATTTGGATTTTTAGTAGATTTTATCTGTATCTATCAGTACCTGTTCCGTGTAGTTTTTTAAGCTTTGTTAGAAATTCAATTTATTTAGTGGTTGGTCGATAATCATTTTATTTCTAGTAATGTGGCAGATGATAATTATTTTATCTATTAACTTTATTCAATGATGTTTAGAAACTTAAAAGTCTAATAATTTTCAATAAATATATGAAAATTTATTTCAAGTACTGTGAAAGTAATATATATTTTCTTAAATTAATTTAAGAATATTTTTCTAATCAAGTTTCTTTTTACTATCAATTACAACCATTTATACTTACTAATTAATTTATCATTCAGTAAACAACAAGAGTTGGAATGAATAGAAAATGAGTAAAAATAAATTTAAGTAATTTTTGAGCTGTTAGCAATTAATTTATTTAGGGGCATGTGAAAATTAAATGAAAGGTTGACATTAATCTTTAAAAATAACTTTTAATAATTGTTCATTGTTGGATGCAATTAAAAATATTACAAAAATAGTAGAAAAATTTTAAAGTTTTTAAACAAATCTATTAAGATTTACAAAATAATTTCAATAAATCAAATACAAGACTGTAAACAAAGCAATAAATTTTTATTCAGAGAAAATACAACACTTGATTGGGCTTCAGTGATTAATAGTTTCTTGATAGCAATCAGGTAACTAAGCAACCAAGCAATTTGGAGACATCAAGGATCGATAAAAGAGTGAAGAAGTTAATAAAATTTGTAATTGAATTTGTATTTCTTTAGATTATTCAAATTTTTATGTGCTTTTATTTAAAGATTTCTTGGTCAGTAAAAGATTTTTGATATATATTTGTTCATTAGCTAGTTATTGATAACATATTGTGAGTGTGTGAATAACCAAGTATTTTAAGGGGAAATGATTGAGAGAAAATTGTATTTTTAGGATGGGTTAAGTTGGTTAAATATCGGTGTTCAAAGGGTAAATATTATTTAAATAGGGAATTTTAATGAATAAGTAAATTATTCAATGTCTATTACGTATATAGTGAGTTGTACAGTACTCAGTCATCTGTATACAGTACCTACTGATTGTTGTTCAGTTATTAATGGATTGTTCAGTGTGTATGGGTTATCAGTGTTCAGAAGTTGATACCAAGTAAGTTAACTTTTTATGTTTTCTGAATTTATTATTATTTTTATTATTATTATTATTATTATTATTATTATTATTTATTATTATTATTTATTATTATTATTTTTTTTTATTATTATTTTATTATTATTTTTTTTATTAAGGATGGGTTGCTGTTGCGATCGACTACTACCTACCATTGGCATTACTATCTAACACTGAAACTCAAAAACTATATTTAATAAAATTCTTTGAAAAAGTTTTTGAATAAACGGTGTGTTAGAGATACTATTTGAGAGTTTACTAGTAAGTTCAAGCTGCGCCAAGCGTGGTGGCGGGCCCAATGTAATCTTAATGAGAACGGTAAGTCGGGAAAATTTAGTCCATATGTACATGCTGCACTAAGTTGCTGGTTTATGTCATCGAATAAATTTTCCGGTTGTAGGAAGCAGGTCGTGAGGGGATGTGGGCAACCACTGAAACTCACGAGCCAGAAGAAGCAAACCTACAGCCATCCCTAGAGTTTGAAGCCACAGAGGTTTTTATACAGTTACTGACCGGAGTTAACTATTAGTTAACACCTCCGTGTAATCGTATATCATAACAAACATCAGGTTTAAGCCTATATACTAAAAGTATTTTTTGATACGAGGGTATATAAGCTACTAGATAGAGAGGTAGTAAATGTATCTATGCATTTTCTGGTACTTTATAGACTGGCAGAATACCCTCGGGTATATTGTCTTAATAAGCTAATGAGAAATAAGTTAATGAAAATGAAACGATTTGTGGTACCGAGTAAAATAACTGCTTCGCGAGGGATGACTCCTGACGACTGATCGGCAAAGCTTACCAGTACCATCGACAGTTAAGCTTATTTTTGAGGGGGATTCCTGCTGACCGACTATGGCCTAACTTCTCAGGTTGGCACAGAACAGGAGTGCTACTTGAGGAGAAGGATTTGAGGGTTATTACATTCTGTACAATTCTGATAAAATTGACGGGATTTGCAGCCTCGCTAAATATCGCTAATATAGACCGATGTACTTTTTGACCCTGCGAAATTGTTCCGTTCGAGCCAGGAAAGCTCACGGTACTACCGGAAGGCTGGAATAGGCCTCTCATAGGAAGAATGGGGTAAAATCTGCTTTATCAAAGGGCAGCCCTCCATATGACCTGGTTGGATTCAGAAATACGTCAATATATAAATCAATATATTCCTTTCATCCTCTTTGAAAATTTGATCGTTATCAACATGTATAAAAACTCATTGTAAAAATTATACTAAAAAATTTCATTGTAAAATTATCCTAAAAATTTCATCTTTAAAAATTATATATAAAAAATTCATCGATAAAATTATACTATAAATTCTATTTAAAAATCATATATAAAAAATACCATTGTAAAATTATGTTAAAAATTTTATCATTTAAAAATATGTAAAAAATTGATCGATAAAGCATAATTACATAATTTAATCTCTTACTCCACCCCTATTTTATTATGCAATGGTGTTTGGGCGCGAAAGGCAACTAACTACCTACTACTAATTAAATTTATAAAAATAAATAATATTCAAAAAAGTTACTTATTAGCTATAAGTCATTTTAATTTCATATTTTATACTTGTTCCGTATTAAACTCATCAAATTAAAAAGTCAAAATTTATTGGTTGTGGGATAACTGCATAAGATTCAATTTTACTAACACACGAAACTGATAACACTAAATGTAACAAAGTTATTGAAATCATATGGATCGAATTAAATTCCGGACGCCGCCTTATTTTAATCAATCATCATCTGCGTCGATATCGACTGGAAAGTATCGCCACGCCGGTTTACGAGTAAGAATATCTTCTTGTAGAATATCTTCTTTGAATGCTCGACGATTGATTAATTTCGAGTGCGGATCATTCCAGGTTTCGGTAATCATGAGTGGAAATGAATTTGTGCTGGTATTTGGAAGTGCAATAAGAGCAGTGTTGATTGATCCGGGTCCGATGACTAGCTGTAATCTAAGAGACATTTTCACATTTATGTTCTCTATAGAAATTTTCCTGTTCAGCGCCTTACGACCCGGTGGAGACGGTATGATCATACTAGGAGCATAGACAATCTCGGAAGTTGAATTAGCCAGTTTCGGAAGAGTGAATGGTTGTACCGAATTTCCAAATGATGAAATTATCATATTTGGAATTAGCGTTTTCACAGCTGCCAAACTGGCTTGGAGAATATCATTTCCCTCTCGGCGTTTCTCTCGCCGACGCGGTTTTTATTAGTCTTATGTCTGACGAATGGGCCGGGCGCCAGAGATTTTCCATTTACTAATGAGTTGTTCGTTGATAGATGTCATATTTGACTGGTAGAAGTTGTGGTCGTCGATAACGGTAGATAATGGGCCGGTATCAAATTGATATAATGGTCCATTTCTCGGCCGGGCAAGCGCGCTTCCAGTTCTTTCTCTGCACAAATCTGCCGGAGTGCCGCGCTCTGCTCGGAGATCATAGCTCGTTGCGATGGGCTGTCAATCGACAAACCGTCTCGAGATTGAGAAAGAAGATGGATTATCTTATTTAACTCTTGAGTTTTTGCTGGAGAGCTCCGGATGCCTTTGCGCTTCTCATGTTTCTCAAGAAGCCGGACATACTTGACCTCCAGTGGTGTCCAAGTGTCAGATGTCCACGAAATCATTGGATTTGGTATCAATTTAAGAATTTTCAAGAATGTCAATATGTTTGTAATAAAGAAAAAATGGGAGGTGAGTTATCAAACTTAATAGATTTTTAAATCGTAGTACTTTTTAAATTAACCAAACAAACGGAATGATAAATTAGTCGCAAACAATCAATTTTAATTCAGTTCCAGTAATCAGTTCACAACCAATTAGTGTCTACTGCTATTCCTTCTCATGGCAATGACGGTTTCTCATATATATATAAGGTAAGAAGAGTGACCTGAGCTTTTATTTGGTGAAGATTATCGTTGTTAGTAGACTATTTTTATTGGCTCTATGATCCTGAGTTTTTGATTGGCTATGTAAATATTTCATTCAACATGTGATTTCACTCCTAATTTCGAATTTGGGTGTCTAAATATTCGCTCCTTTTTTGTGTATTTAATCATATGATCGGCGTAACTATTGTTAGTTTATTCACTTGTATTTTGATTATCCATATCTAACTTCGTTGACGTACCGGTCTCAGACTTTGGTTAACTTACGTCTACGATTTATGTTTATTAAAAAAAACTAATGGTCGTCTAAACTCAGTGTTCTGTAGGTATCATTGCTTTAATTAAAGATTCATATACTACATTTTTGGAGAATGGAATAATAACATACTTCCGTTCGGTTTACGAGTGTGATAAAAGAAATATAAGAATTTAATAAGTCATTTAATTTTGTTTTCTCACGCCCTGTATTGGTTGAATAACAGCAATAAGTATTGTTTTGAGGTTATCTGCCCAACTACCGTCTGTTAAGCTCCTGATCAATCTGAAATTACTCTTTATCTGGTGATCTCAATAGTGATGCTAACTCATTCTGGCTATCTCAATCGACACAAAAAATATTATAGTAGTGCTTTTACACAACATTTCACCCTCACATCTTTCAAACTCTCTATTTGTCTCACATCAATCGACTATACAATCTTACCTGTAGCTACCCTACTATTCAACGAGAATTTAACCAAATTAAAAACAAAAAATTCCTAATGGTCAGCGTGGACCATATCTTAGCTCCCCCCTATCCTGATTTCGCACTTCCCGAGAAATTTTGAGTTCCCACTCCTGCCGACGTTGCCATCAATCGTCGTCGGTTTCATCTCGTCGCAAACAGCCAATGGAATAAGAGTGACGTGACCAGCAGCTTCAACTAGCGAAAGTTAACTCGCCAGCCGAGCCGTCAGTCTGGCCTCCTAAAATTCTACTGATATAATTACGATAGATAAAAGTTTAAGGGGACTCATTGGTGGTAACAAAAGATCCCACGACCATCCAGAATAGTTTAAATTGTTAATGTAAAAATCTCATATATAGGAATATATATTTTTGCATAAAAATTACAATAAAAGATACCCAAATTCTTACTCAAATATAATTGAAATTTTTACAGATCAAAATTTAGTTTAAAAGTTTGGCTACTGTATTTATAGTTGTTTTTTGTGTTTTCGATCAATGAGCCTTTTTTGGCCATTTTGAAGGGTTTTTAATGATTTGATTTTATTTTTAATATTTTTATAATTTTTCCATCATTTTTCTGTAATTTTTAATATTTTATTTATATTTTTTCGAAATTTATTTTTGGTTATTCTTTTTAACCATTTAAAAATTCTTTTTCGGTAATCTCTTCTGCCTATGTGTTTTCTAAACCTTCTTTCGCAAGGTTTTGGCAGTTTATGTATTGAATGTGTTTATGTCTGCTGCTGTAGGCTTTCTTTTGATTTTATTAATATTGTTTTATTTTTAATTTGTTTTATATTATTTTTTTAATTTTTATTTTAAGTATCTGTCTGCGGTGCTTGTATATGTATACAGTAGCCATTTTCACAATTTTATATTTCGTTTAAATTAATACAATTTTTATTTTTATTTTCATTGTGGTCCAACACGATAAATCTACTTTCTTAAAAGCCCACGAACTTTATAGAAACTAATAATACACCATCCATTTCTAAATACAATTCATCGTTCTGAGGTATTAGATGATACCTCAATATATTTACTCCTGCTGTTTTAAATATATAGCGTATTATGAATTGCAACTCTAGTGAAGAATGTAACGCTAGAATTAGAGTTAACTGATATCCCCATTGTTTAAATGGGTTTAAATTAAAAACTGTTTTGATACTCATATGTCATTATCTATAAACCATCAATTATGTACTACATTGTACACTACCTCAACATAAAAATTTACGTTTCAAGAATTCAGCAATGACAATAACACCGCCTTTTGTGATATATACCGATATTGCGGCAAATCTACTGAGAACATCTCCTATTACCTTCATTCCTTGGCATTTTTAGATTAGATCAGTGGTACGCGTACCGGTTTTTAAAGAATAATCGTCTAACCAAAGCGTATTGTCTGTCTGTTTTCAATCCGAATACTTTTTCCTTCTATTGTGGCCGGTGACAAAGTTATGCATAATCATGAGACAGAGCCGAAGATCGAACAAGGTTCGTGTCTCAGACTTTATTGGGTTTTTTAGTTTACCATAGGTGTCCTGCCACATCTTTTCAAAAATATTTACATACAAGTACGCCATTATATTGTCTACCTACATTTTAAAAAGGTTGGGAACCACTGTGTATTAGATAATAGACTATTTTCCCTTTTCAAAAAACGTAATTTTGTTCCTTATTTAATAAATCGCAAAATATATAATAGGATTTAATTTGATTTCTTCAATTTAAATAAACACATTAAAATTAATTTTAAAATTTAACAATTAAATAATTATTAAGTGCAAGACCAAAATATTAACAAAACGTGAGAAATCTGTCAAAAATAAACATTTAAAATAAATCATACCAAAAATCAAATAAATCAAAAATCTACACTGTTTATTTCTAATTGTAAAAATATATATTATTAGCAACCAAATAATTTTTACATTTCATCGAACATGTTTCTTATAAAATGTTTGGTGAGAATTCGAATATGGTACTCTGGGGAAAGTAATACCGTGAACGCATGTTATTGTTGCTCCTTTCATATGCCTGTTTGCACAGGGCAAAATTGTGGTCTGTTTGATATTCAAGGGCAAATTTATCTGTTTTATAGCATTATCGTGATTGGTATCCACTGCAGAGACAGGCCCTGTGGGTCCGGTTACAATTGAATTGTCTCCTACGACAGCTGATTTATGTTCCATGTAATGTTCATTGATGGCGTACGACATGTCTGATGTGTCATCTGAATAGATATTTGGAAATTCCACACAAGGTGGGTATTCAATACCAGGATAACAGTGACATGGTATCCTGCTTCTCCATTTACAATCGTAATCTATTAATTCTTTTAGTGTTTTAGAATCAGAATTCGAATCTGGCGTATTAGAATAATTAACGGGAGGTATATTAAATCGAACTTGTAAAAATGAAGGCCAAGGAATAAAATTCTGAAAACATTAATTTTTTTGTTTAAATGAAGTAATTTAAACAAAAATGAAATTCATAATAATTTTTCCACCAAAACTTTTTGACTTTTGTTTAAATAAAGTGGTTTTTATTTAATTGTAAATTCTGAATAAAAATTTTTCAAATTTAAAAAGAAATTTTTTTTGAAATTTTTTTTAAATGAAATGATTTTTATTTAATTGCTAATTCTGAATTAATAGTTTTCAAATTTTTTTAAAAATTATTTAAATGAAGTATTTTGAACTAAAATTAAATATATATAAATATTTCCAATATTCAAAATTAGTATAAAGTTAACAATGTAATGTTTCCAAGAAATGTTTGGCTTGAACACCCAAAACCCAACGATTTTAATTTTTTTTTTAAATGAAGTTATATTTTTTTTATTGTGAATTCTGAATAAACATTTTTCAAAATTTTTAAAAAATTATTTTTTTTGAAATTAAGTTTAAATGAAGTAATTTGAACAAAAACTAAATATATATATAAATATTTCCAATATTCAAAATTAGTAAAAAGTGAACAATGTAATGTGTTCAAGTAATGTTTGGCTTGAAAATCCTGAACCCAAAGATTTTAATTTTTTGTTTAAATGAAGTTATATTTTTTTGATTGTGAATTCTGAATAAACATTTTTCAAATTTTTTAAAAAATTATTTTTTTAAAATTTTGTTTAAATGAAGTAATTTGAACAAAAATTAAATATTTCGAATATACAAAATTAGTATAAAGTGAGCAATGTATTTGCCCAATGAATTTTTGACTTGAAAACCCAAGACCCTAATATTTTAAATTTTTTGTTTAAATGAAGTGATTTTTATTTAATTTTCCATTTTAAAAAAAATTTTTTTTTGAAATTTGGTTTACATGAAGTAATTTGAACAAAAAATAAAGCTCATATATTTTTTTACATTATCAAATAGTCAAATAGTAAAGTGGAAAAGTGCCACAACAAATATTTGGTTTAAAAACCTAAAATTTATGATGAAAAAATCAACGAATAAAAGACTTGCAGATTTATTTAAAAATTTTAAAAAATATAGCCTGGGAATAAGAGCATATTTTAAATTTGTGTGATTTTAGTTTTAATAAATGCAAAACTTTTCTTGCTTTTTAACTACGGTGCAATATAAAACGAAAAGTTATCTGAAGGTTAATCTGAACAATTAAAACATTTCAATGAAAGGGAATGTCTAAATAAAAAAAACCGCTTACAAAAAGTATTCAACCTCATCAGAGAAATAAATGTTCAGTTACCACAAAATTCCTAATATAAAAATGTACCAAACTAGTGATCAAAAAATAGTCTATAAGAATTTATTAATTTACTAATAATAATTTACATACTGTATTATTATTTTTATAAAATTCCATTTATAAAAAAAATTATTAAACAATTAGAAAAATTAAATATTAAAAATAAAATAGCCAAAAAATAAATAAATCCGATTGATTTGAAAGAATATTTTTTGTGATAAATGTTTAAAATAATGTATTATTTATTATCAAATGATAGAATTACTTAATTCATATTTATATATAAAAATCATACTTAAAAATCCATGTATAAATAAATCTGTTTATTTAAAAGATAAGTTTATTTTATTGTGTTTATTCATTGACCAACTTCATTAACCAACATCATTAGCCAACATCTGAAATCCGTCTAACCAATATTTGAAATCCATTAATAACCACAAATTACAAACAACACGAATCCTATGATAATCTTAAAATATATAATAATAACTCTTAATAAACATCTTTGCAAAAAACATATTCCAGTTAAAATATTTAAGTTGAACAAATATATTATTTTAATAATTAAAATGACAGCAATCAATAAATCTTTATTATGATTTTCAATTATTATTCATAAATTAACAATATAGTAATTAAATATATATAATTATACAGATATATCATTTTAATAATTATAATGATTGCAATCAATAAATCATTATTATGATTTTCAATTATTATTCATAAATTAACAATAGAACAGTTAAATATATATAATTATGTTTATATTATTTTAATAATTATAATGATTGCAATAAATAATAATTATTCAAAAATTAACAATATCACAAAATAGTTTTCTGAAATCGTATCTAATCCCGTGACTCAAATCCGGCGAGGTCTAGATACTGGTAATCGTTCTTACAAAATCCACTTGCAACATGGACTAGCTATATGAATTATATTAAACAATATAAATAAAATTAAAAATGGCAAATAGAAACAAAATTGATTTAAAACTAATTAATTGTATACAAATTAATTATATAAACTGCTTGTGTCAATATCTATGAATTCCCCGCTGTTGTTTTGATTAGGTTCATTTTTATTGAAAATTAACAGATTCCGAGTTTTAATTGGGATAGGATAAGGAGATTTATGACGATTATGTATAAATCGACCATGAGAATAACTATTGTCGTATATTTGATTTATCAGTAAAATTTAAGAAAATATATATTTAAGTTTAACTACAGTTCTTACAAAACTATATTACCAAAATGCAAAAAAATATATTACTTGTTGATGCAGATCGAAAAGATTTGCCGGAGATATTTTTGCTTCCTTTGCCAACCCTTCTCTACAATGATAACACGGTGACGATAAATATGGCGGCAATTCCTCCGAATGAAGATATTCATGATTATCACAGTACATACATCGATAATTAAGGGGAGCTAAAACACGAATATCCATCAATTCCATTTTGAAGCCTGGCAATTCACCAATCTAATGTAAAACAAATTTATCCTCTGTTTTATCCTTGTGTTTTATATTAAACACAAATTATATGATAAATAAACGATAAAAATATAGCAAAAGGAAACTAAAAAATCATCAATGAACTAGAGAATCTACAAATTATGAAACTGAAAAATCATGATTATCATAAATATTACAATCAGTTTGACCACAAATTAGGATCCGCTATAAGGAATAATCAATTAGAATAGGGGGAAAATGCAAACCAATTTGAAATAAGGACAAAATTATGGTAATCAACATAAATTAAGGGCATTTACTAAAGAGCAGAAAAATAAAAAAATAAAAAATACTCATCAACCTTATAATAAAATGCTCGGGGAGAACAATAATGGATAGAAATAATTTATTACGGCAATTTCAATTTTAAAAAATATACAATTTGAGGATATTTACCATTAAGGATTGGAAAAAAGACGCACTCTTTTTTCAAAAAAGCACTCTCAAATTTCTGGGTTAAAAATAATAAATTTATAAATAAATTCAAAGTATACCTGAAAATATCACTAAAATCGAAAGGTAAGGTTTAACCGTCATTGAGCAAACAAGATTGATTGGATATTTAAAACATCAAATTATAGATGTTGAAATATCAAAATATTTTGACAACTGCCTTGAAAGAAATTCAGATAGAAATTGTTTTATGAATTATCACCACATAAACTGCAGTGATTCTGATAAAATTTTCAAATATGCACCGCTGACAGGATGTTTGTTCGAACGTAGTATTTTTATGTCAAATAACATGTTAACAGATAAAAGACGGCACTTAACAAACGAAAACCTTCAAAAATTACTATATTTGTATTTTAATAAATAATATAAATTACTTTTTTTATTAAAAATATATTAATATATTTTCTTAATTTAATGATCGATCCTAATCGATTCTTTTTCGTTTGTTGAAATCTCCAATTTTATTTGGAAAATAAAAACCACTCGTCGCACTCTTTATTTAACCCGAAAAAAACTCTTTTTTCAGACCCCTATTTATTACGTTTTCGCCTTTTCATAAATAATAAAAGGAGTAATCCCAATTATAATTTATTTAGTAAAATATTTATAAATATTCAGAAATTGATAAAAAAGATTGATCGAAATCCTGGAATGAGGAGAAAATAACTACAATTATAGGAGATTTTAAAATCAGTATTTAAATAAAAAACTAATAAATTTTCCCTTTAAAAAATAAAGCATAAATGACCCGAAATTCATAATTTAATTTAAAAAATTAAAAATATAACTTTTAACTTACCAATAATATTTATTTACAATGGGAAAACTGAAAAATATGTCACACAATTTTTAGTAATTTCAAAAATCTAACACATTTTATAAAATATTAGCAACACAGCAATTTTACAAACAAATCTTGTTACGCTGGATTACAGTTTTATTATAGGATTCTAACTTGGTAAAAAAACTAGCATTTTACTCATCACGAAAGTCCTATAATTAAAACCGCTACTAAACTATTGATTCAAAAAATATTTCAATAGTGGGAATTGTAATATTTTTTCTTTTCAAATTGAAAATTTCAAGAAATGTGACAGATTTGGTTAGAACTTGAAACATTTAATGTCTGTCGATTGTGATTTATGTAATCAAGGCTTTTGATTTAGAGTTCTCCCAGTAATAAATTCATATTTTTATTTGTAACCTGTAGGTATTTTGGGGTGTTTTACCATTAGTGGTTTTATTTCCTTGGTCGTTTTAATCGTCAATCTTTCTGAATCAATCTTTCTTGATCACCCTCATTAATAATTGAGGTAAGTGTTTGTTGATTAATATATTTTGGTTTTAAATATTTCAAGGCTTCAGAAATAATTTTTTTATCATCAATTTTGAATTTATTTCTTTCAATTTTGGTTATGATAATGAAACTTCTTGTTTTTATTGCATGATATTTATTTTTGGACTTTTTTAATCTTGCTAGTTTGTTCAGAGTATATTTCCAAGATTCAATTGAAATATAATTCTCAAAGTCTAAATTCATCCACTGCTATGCATTCTATTTCATAGTACATCTTTTAATGGAAAACTCTTTTGAAAAAATCAATTTTCAAATCTCCTTTCAGCTCGAGGTTCAAAATTATTTTAATATTCTTTAAATAATCTTCAATTTATATTGATCAATTCTTCTCAAATTTTGCGAGATTTGCAATATTTTCCGACAACATAATTTCTGTCAAAATTCCTTTCTCAACCTCATACATAACTTTAATTATGTATGGGGATTATGAAGGTAACGTTTAACTATATATGTATACACTGAAAGCTTTTCTTTTTGTTCATTCGATTGCTGGATAGTGATGCTCTATTTGATTTGGTATGCAATGCGGCAGAGTCGTTTGAAAATTGAACATTGTTGTCTTATTCGTTTTCTGCTTAAACTGATTTTCGGTCGCTTTGAAACTAATATAAAAACTCATAAAGAGCTTACTATCAAAATCAGATCAATTGTGTCCAATATAAATGAACCAATCAAAACAAATTGGCTCTTTCAAAAATCTTAGAACCATTACTGGACAGTGTACTACACTATCTATAGAATAGAAATTGGCTCGTGGATAGATTAAATAAAGTTGGAAGAATACCCATAGAAAATTAAAATACCACTTGAGTCTTGATGTCGTATCAATATATACATCTGTCGACCCAAAAAACGCTAAAAATGTTAGAAAAAAGATTAGAAGGCGACTTGTTAATAGGATGGATGTATACAATGAATATGATCAAATTTATCATTGTTATCCTTGAATATACCTATTTTTACCTTTGACCAAAAATGTATAAATAAGTTAAGGGTCTAACAATTAGTTCAGGCTTGCTACCAATCATCTTTCAGAATAATCTCGAGCGACAAACACTGAGGACCATACAACCCATAGTTTTCAACTCAAGATATATTTACCACGACCAAGAGCAAGAAAGAATTGGAAGAAATGTTTCATATATTCAATGCTGCTCATCCATATATTAGGTCTGAAATCGAATATCCGGAAGAAGATAGATGTCTCAGTCTAATAAATTTAAAAACAAAATAAAGGTATACACACCAACACACAGATTCAACCAAAAACTCGCTCGCAAAGAAATATTTATGCACCAAAGATCAGCACTTCCATATTTACAGAAAGTGAATGTCATAAGAAGAGAGAAACCGAGAGTAACCAATCAATGTACTGAAAAGAAGAACCATAAATAGAAATCAAATTTCTAAAAAAGTCCTACACGGAAACGAACATCACAATAATGACATTCAAAGAGTGAATTCAAATCCGAAAAAGCCTATTGATAAAACAAAATAAATAAGAAATATTTTTACCTAAACATTCAAGACTTCAAGATTCAGAAAGAACTCAAACACATTGGTCTTTCAATTTGCATATCAGAACAAGTTTTTGACACTAGGGCAAATAACACAAAAAAGAAAATATCTAGGCATCAAAAAAAATATGTTTTGAAAAAGCGTTGCCTATTGCATCACGTGTAATGTATGCAAAGAAATATAAATTTGAAATACATTAAGGAACTTAGCCAAATAGTTAAAGAACATCTTTCTGAAAAATCATGGGTGCACAAATCATTTTGTTTTGTTTTATGAGTGGCCAGGATCTTGTAAATATTTTATTAAATTTATTGCTATCGACGAAACAAAGTATTTTTAAAGTTTATCTTAATAAGCCAAAAACAGACAAACGTCGAAAAATCAAAGTTCAGCAAAAAAGATTTTTTATTAATGATTTTATTCAGATTTAAATATTAAAAGTTTAGTTTTTAAATATTTTTAACTATGTTTAAATATTTATAAAAATGTTTTATTTTTATTTATTCATGTTTAAATTTTAGCAAATTAAATATTAAAATGTTTTAAAAATTTTTGTTTAAATTTTGTAATTTTATTAAAAAACTTTCGAGGGAAAGAAAGATTAAATAGAAAAAGAGCAGAAAGAATTTTGTGAATTTTGTTTTATGAGTGATCAGGATTTTGTTAAGATCGAAATATTTCATATACTATGATAAACATTACGGAAATTGGCTTACATAGTTTATTTATTAAATTTTTGTTAATATGATTCCGCTATCGACAAAAAAAGTATTTTTAAATAATAATAATAATTCAAGTGAAAGGAGGTTCAAGATAAAGATTCGTCTTATTGTCTTGCCTTAAATCCAAACTTTGCAAACTTATTTGATGTCCAGTGCATCAGGCTGAGTGTATAACAGTGTTAATTTGACACTGTTTTTACACTTACCTGACGCTCGGAGAAACCTGAGTGCCTCCCGGCATAGTACTGATGAGAGCAATTAGCTCGAAACTAGTATGCTATTGGGAATTGTACTGGATATCACATAATGTATCGAATAATAATAATAATAATAATAATAATAATAATAATAATAATAATAATAATAATAATATAATAATAATAATAATAATAATAATAATAACAATTATAATAATAATAATAATAATAATAATAATAATAATAATAATAATAATAATAATAATAATAATAATAATAAATAATAATAATAAATAATAATAATAAATAATAATAATAAATAATAATAATATTAATAATAATAATAAATAATAATAATAATAATAATTAATAATAATAATATTAATAATAAATAATAATAATAATAATAATAATAATAATAATAATAATAATAATAATAAATAATAATAATAAATAATAATAATAAATAATAATAATAATAATAATAATATTAATAATATTAATAATAATAATAATAATAATAATAATAATAATAATAATAATAATAATAATAATAATAATAATAATAATAATAATAATAATAATAATAATAGGAAAAACTCCATTTGCAGATGTTAAGTGAAATTCAAAAAAATTACTCAATTCGTAACAAATATCCAATATATAATGTAAAAAATGAAATTTACTTTGATTCCCTTCAAAATAGCTGATCTATCATCGATGTTTATTGAATCTGACAAAGGGGAAATTTTAATGTCTTTGTTGTTACATTCTTCCGTAGATGGATATGATGCATATGGTTCTCTTGGAGTTGTTAATGAGCTCTGCCCTTGAGTCGGGTTTGGTACTTTAGCCAACGGAGAAACGACATAACTTAAATCTCCTGGGCTTGATGAAACTTTCTACAAGAAAAGACATCAATCGATAAATTTAAATCTCATTTTACACTCTGTTGACCACGCTCGGCTTCAGCTTTCTCTAATAATTGTCTAGCTTTAGAGAACATTTGCAAATGTTCCAACCGTTGATAAAGGTCGTAAGCATCAAAATTCGCCAGTTTCTTTTGAGGAGGAATAAGTTCTCCTTCCATTAATGGACAATTATGTCTTGCATATCCTAAAATGCGTTCTAAAACTGACTTATCAGCAGATGAGATAATTTTTCCATTTTCAAACATGTTTGCAACGTGAGCGTCATTATTCCATTCATGTTCCATTACTTGAATAATTACCTGGTTTTTAAGTAAGTTGTAACTCATTTTTCATATTATTCTACTTCTCTTTTTAATCGATCTTCGAGAAACCAAATCTGAACATAAATTTGCCATCTACCACATCCAATATATGAATATAAACATCCTGTAAATAAAGCTCGATCAGTCGGAGACTTTTCCGGAGGTGAGACATAATCCCAATATGGTTCCATACGCTCTGTTCCTCCATTATTAAAATCTTCGTCATCTTCATCATCTTCATCCTCATCCAATTCATTTTCAACATTCTATTTTATTAAAGAAATTAGGCCACAAAAAATAGAGATAAATAAGGATATTGAATTATTGGAACGATCGGCAGTGTGGAAGTATAAATCAATAATATTTTTCATTTCATTGAAACATTAGAAAATCAAAAAATAAATCATGGGTTTGTGCTCTTAAAATTTGAAATTAATAGAACTTCTCAGATAGATTAGTTTATATTACAAAGTGTGGATAAATTCCTTGAACTCATAAATGATACTTCAATCAAACTTCGTATTTACAACAAGTGAATTATATTTGTAAACGGGCAGATTTATTTTGTTATGTAACCACTTTTTGCTTCCAGGTACTTCACCCATTAATTTGCCAGTGAAAAGAACATTTTCGAAGAAATTGACATCATATTCATTAGAGAAATTTTTCTCTAGTCTCTTGAGATCCTCCATCACAAAAATCACTAAGAGTCAAATCAGGGCCCAAGGTGGATGTGAAACCAGCACGAAGTCATTTTTGGTGATTGTATCGACATGTCGTTGAGCCTGGTGAGTCATTCGAAAGATAGAGATCTTAATCCCTGAACTTCTGTCACAAATTTCTTATATCACAAACCAGTGCATAGTACTAGTGAGAGTTGATTGTTAGAAATCATTAACAGGCTTCTAACTTGTTTATATTTTTTGTTCATATTTAAAATAAGTGTTTTTGAGGATAATAGTAAGAAATTTGATATTTTTTGTATTCATCCCCCTATTAACAAATTGCTTTCAAATCTTTTTTTCCGGAGTAAAGTAGGTTTTGATCACACCTTTTACATCTTTCTTTTCAGTCTTCCTCAAAAGCAGAAAACGCATTTGCTGATAAATTTCAGTAAAACACGACGTAAACTCCGTTATTAGACGTTCACTACCTAAAACAAATTCAATAATATTTACCTATAAATAGACATTCATGTTTTGTGTTTAAAATTTCATGGGTTTATCAATTTCAATTCTATTTGAGTCAAAGGCCTTTTTTGTAAGTGCACCCAAAATTTTGTAAATCGAAACCATGGAAAACGATAAACATCGTGCATAGAAAAGGAGGAGTAAATCAAATCAAGTATTATCAAGAAAAATAGCATAAATATTTAAAATCGGATAAACGAAAAACTAAAAAATCAATATTTATTATTTGTCAGTGTTTTTAAAGCGAGAAATAGTTTATTTACTTTAAGGAGATCTTATTAATGTTAACCGAGCCTTTCAAAGCTTTCTGAACCTAGGTTCACCGTTCCTTACCGATCAGAAGCCACTCACAACTTATATCAATAATGCCAGCCCCCTCTGAATTCTCATGTCTATTAGATGTGCATTTAGAATTTGCAATATTATCCCTAAACAACTCTTCGATATCAAGATTATCAAAAATCTTCAAATATTAAATTATTTTAAAATATATTTTTTAAATATAAATCTGTATAAATCAATGGGCAATTGCACAATTGTTGATTTTATAAACGATTAATTTATATTTTCATGGATTTCGAATCGCATCATTCAAGGGAAATTTCTTGAAAATTGTTATTTTTACAATATTCACGGAATAAAAGATTAGGAAGCAGAATTTGGGATTTTAAATAAACTATTGGGAATGAATAATTGGTTTTATTTAATTTTTAATTTGTTGGAATATTAATAAATAGAAAAAATTAAATTACATCTTCAAATGGAATAGCATTATCAACTTGAGCATCTGGATGTATTGATGAAACCGTTTCTACCAAGATTTCTTAATTATTCCGATTGAGAAACGAATTTTGAAATTATAAAATAACCTAATTTAGAATCTTCACCGCTTCCTCTACGTACAACTTCAACAACTTCGTTTTTAACTTCATGAATGGAAGCTTCTTTCGGATGCGATGGTAAAGAGGTCTTTTCTGTGTTTGGTAAGGTAGTTCTATCGGCTTTGATATCAGCAATTGTTAGAAGTGTAACAGAACTATCTGACTTCAACTTTACATCAACTAATTCATCAACATTTGTTTCTAATCAGTGAACATTATCGTTTTTAATTAGAACAATATAGAAATTATAGAATTAAAAAATGAACAAATTTGGTTTTTAATATGCACCTAGCTAACTTTAGTTATATGATGTCACACAATTTTAACCCATTTTGATACCCTCCCATCGTCAAACATCGTCACAATGAGTTATACCTCATTCAAATATTATGTCACAAGGCTCTGCAGCCCAACCCCTTAAAAAATATCATGAAAATATTGAATGTATATTAAACCATTGGATTCATCTAATATGTGCTCAGGGATCATAACGATCAGGACGATAGGCATAACAAAATATAAATAATCAAAAATTAAGAACGTGTTGATGTTTGATGTAATATCAAATTTCTTAAACACCCTTTCCTTGTTTGGTTTATGACATTATTTACACGAATTATTCAAATAAATACTCAAAACAACCACAAAGTATCATATTTGTGTCTGTATATTTCATATGATACCGGAAGAGTCACCCCATGGTTCTTCGTAGTATTCGTTAAATTCTCAAAAGACAGGCACTGCATAAAGGTATTTTATTATTGGAAAGCCAAAAGATATTATGTTGAATACAGATTTAAACAGACATATAAAAGTAAGTAAAATATCATTAGAAATGTTTTGCTACGCGATAATAAAATCGTAGAAATGTAAAATTAATAATATTTATAAACTAACGAGAAAAATAAATCGTTTTGTGTTTGTAATTAAAGGCAACTAGATTTTTGTGATTTATTGATTTACTTTACCAAGTAGGCTTGCCAATTCTACTGTTTTTGCCGGGAGTCTCCCGGAATCGACATTGATCTCCCGTCTCCTGGTTAACTATGGCCCGTAAGATTATATGTAAAATTGCTAAAAAATTAGTAGTACACTATGAGTTTCCCAGTCCATACCCACATCAAAGGACAAGGTAAATTGAAGTGTATATGTGTGATATGCCAAGGTCATATTATGTAATCTTCATCTTGAATTTTTGAAATGGTGAAGTCGGATTTTGATCAAAAACCTTAATTGTGGGTTAATTTTTGATGAAAAACCCAATTTTAGGGTCAGAATTTACGAAATAATATGAACTAATAATCGAAATCATGATTTTTCGTTGAAAAGTCTGAATGTCAAAATTTCTATGTTTAAACGAATTTCTAAAATAGACGATTTTACATTATTTTTAAATTGAAAGAACCTTTTTCGATATCATTTTGTAATAAAATAATATTAATAATGCTACGATCCACTGAATAATTATTGTTATTAGAATAATATTTTCACAAATTTGTATTTAGAGTCAGTTTTTTAAGAAATGCTTTTATGTGAAATTATAAATTATAATTTATAATTGTTCATGTTTTTATCTTGCAAATCCAAATTAAGAATATTTAAATTTTTAATTATATTTGTTAAAAAGCAAGATTCCAATTCCACTTATAAAATAGATTTTAAATCTTAAATAAAAAATCGATTTCCATTTTAAGATTAAAAAATGTTTCAATATTTTCCGGCTATTCAGCCGTTTTATTGAACTCTGATACACTCGGTTTCAGTGGTTACTAAGAAATATTAAAATAGGCAATATTTCAGCTTATATAAAAATAATTTAAGTCAATTTCCGCAATATTTATTCACAAAATGAAATATGAAATATTTCGACCTGATCACTCATAAACAAATTTAACAAGACTTTGACTTTCTGCTTCTTCTTCGATTGATCTTTTCTTTCACTCAACTGTTTTCAAATTACAACATATATATATATATATTATATATATATTTAAACAAATTTCCAAAATATTCAAATTTAATTTGCTACGTTAAAAATTGAATAGATCCAAATAAAAATTAAAATTAAAACTATTCAGATCTAGACAATTTTTTTAAATATTTTAAAATCTAATTTACACTTTATAAAAATTTAAATAAATATATAAGAGCTTTAATATTCTTTTACTAAATTTTGGATTTTCGACATTTTGACTAACTGGGACTTGTTTAGATAAACTTTGGCGGAATTAATTATATAAATATAATTTAAATAAATAATTATGTAATCCAATTTCCGAATTTTTTTTCATAAAATGAAATATAAAATATTTCGGCCTAAAATATGTATTGATCACTCTGATTGATCTTTTCTTTCACTCAACTGTTTTCAATATATAAATATTTATTTATACAGCATAGTTATTAAATTATATTGATATAAATGATTCCACTATCGGCAAAAAATATTTTAAAGTTTATATATCAGTTTATACTTTTTCATATAATTAATTATGAAAATATGAATTATGTCTTCACTTTCATCAATTGCCAATTACAAATAAACATGATTGTAGCTTTTTTTCAATAAAAGTAGAATGAACATTTCCTTTAAATCTTGGATTCATCTCATAATTATATTTGAAAATTACTAACATATGAATAATTTCCTAAATGATTATGGGAAATCTTTTATTAATTGCAAAGCACATTTCAGTCACTAAAAGATCTAACTTCTTAGCAATGATTATAGTAACAAAACAACTGGTACTAGATGACTACTTAAAACATGTCTTCCTGTTCTTCACAGAATGACCAACCAACAGTCTCCCGATCGCATGTAGTCGTAAGATTACACGCGATTTCACCAAACTATTTTTTGATATTGTTAAGACTTGATGACGGTTAATCGTGACGAAAACCTGCAACATCAACTACAATGTGCAAATACAAGTATTGAAATCGAATTTTAAAAAAATTTAAGTGAGAAAAAGAGAAACAAACATCTCACTAATTAAATATTTGATTGTTTTATTGATTGCAATCAATATAATTATTAAAAAGTATACATAATTATATGTTTAACTGTTTTTCTGTCAATTTATGAATACTAATTAAAAACCCTAATAATTATTAAAATAATATAAATAAATAATCATAAATGTTTAACTGTTTTTTGTCAATTTATGAATAATAATTGAAATTACAATAATGAATTATTGTTTTAAATTTTCACTTTCAAAGAATTACATTTTATATAAACGCGACCCACGGAATTATAATGCATTTTCAAATTGTTCCGTAAGATCATTTTGATTGGTCAAGCCTGTCCTAATACCACGATAAAATGATCCTAATTATAAAATACGCCTTGGGCGATTAATTATAAAATTCTCAATAAACTAATTTTAGATGAGGTCATTAATGTAAATAATCTAATAGTAAATGAGAAATAGCATTGCAGTTACTGCAAAGAATACGATGTGATCGTGAGCGTTGGAGTGCAAACATTTTATAATTTATTATTATAACAATATTTTGAAAAGATAAAACAATAACATGATTTATTAATAAAAAAATAAAAACAAACCATTTCCCAACTCTTTTAATCCTTTTTCAAATGAATCTGAACACTTTGTTGTAGTATTAGATTCTTTTGTCGGTTCCAAGCTTTCAATACACTGCGATAAACACGAATCTTTGGTGGATAAGACTAAATTTCCACCATCCTTACTCGCATCGTGTTCAACTGAATACGAATAAGTAATTTCATCAACATCTTCATGTATTTGACCACTTTTGGCTTCAAAAATAGGATAAAAACCATTTCTAAATTGATAATAAATTAAAGCTAATATTGAAAAAGTTGCAAATTTAACAAATGCTAAATATCAATACACTAGAACCTCGATTTGCGTCGTTTTCGAAGTTGCGTTGTTTTTGAAATTTTGTTATTTCAGAGTTGCATCGTTAAAATTTCGATTTGGGTTGCTTAAATTTTCCAATATTAATGAGGTATTGATATCACATGATGAAGAACTTAATAATGAAGATTTAATTTCTATAAATGTTGAACGTTCTTTGGTGGACGATATTGATACACCTGATATAGTTCCAGAAGAAAAACAGTTAACGGCTCGTTGTATTTCGAAAGCAATGCAACTCATTTCACAGGCAATGGACATTTTTGTAGATAATGACCCTGACGAAAATCGATGGTTAACGGTTACGCGAACTATTAATTGCTATAAAGAAATTTATATGTAAAAAAAGCTTCACAAGTTCAGCAAACTTTAGACAAGTTTTTAACTGTAACATTACGAGAACCAAATCAGAGCCAGTCTACAGAAACGGTAATCGATTTAGAATCGTCAAGTTCATAGAATTAGAATTAAAAAAAAGAAAGTTAAAAATTGTTTCTGTGCAATGAATTTTATATTTTGTTTATTTAATGAATTTATGTTTTATATTTATTTTTGGTTTTATTTTTGTATTTTTATTGTTGCATTACATATATACATAATAATTGTAATAAAAATAGTTTTTAATCCAAGGGATCTTTTGTTTTAGTACTAATTAACAAAATACATTTTTATATGGAAAAATTAATTTCGATTTGCGTCGCCTTTCTTGGGGCCCAATTAACGACGCAATTCGAGGTTTTAGTGTACTTTAACATTTTTGCATTTTTTAACCTCATATTCTCGTTGTTACCAAACCCTATTGTGGATATTCATCCCCTTTTCTCTTTCTTTTAAATGGTGGCTGACTTGCGAAACAAATGTAATTATTTCAACATGTTTTGTGTTTATTAAATAATGAAGCTGTACATTGAACATTATACATACACCAGTTATCATAAATTATGTGCAATATTATAACAAATTAAGATATACTACAAAAAATAATTAATTTACTCAGAAAAAATAAACAGTTACTTGAAATACCAACAAAAATTATGGCCGCTGACATAATTTAAGGACATTTACTATATATATACGAAACGTAATATTGGTACGAAAATTCAAACACAAACACACTTACGTTGTTATATTGTTAATTTATGAATAATAAGAGAACCATGAAAATTATTTATTGAATTTAATCATTTATTACTATCATTTTGATAATAAAATATGCAATTTGAGGATAATTCAAGCGTTTTATCACATTCCACCATACCATGAGTATTATCAATGGCAATCATAATTTTTCCAATAAAATAGTAGCACAGATCTGTCAGTCAATAAACGCGTTAAAATACAAAATCAAGTAGTCTACTTATATTTATTAGTAACTAATTATTGTAAAATTTATTGGTAAAAATTATCTTTGTTGGAAAGGAAAATCAGAGAAAGAGCAGAAAGAGAAAGACTTTCTGAATTTTGTATTATGAGTGATCAGGATCTTGTTAAGATCGAAATATTTCATATTATATGAATAGACTTTGCGGAAATTGCTTACACAGTTATTTATGAAATTTGTGTTTATTATTATTTTAAAATGTGTTGTTTTTTAATATTCATACACGTCAAATTTCTCTGCCATCAATCTGACAGCGGAATACTCAGTGGCGTACTAGGGTAAATGGCGCCTATGGCAAACACCGATCTTGCGCCCCTCTCCGACGATTTTTCTTGCTTTAGCTGACGGAAATTGTTTAATTATATTATCAACACACTATACTATTCTGCATTTCTTTTTTTCAAATACAAAATCACATTTGTAGAGAGAAAGAGAGCTAGAGGCATAGAGGACATGAAGAAACAAACGTAAAACGAATGCGTGCTTTTTCATACGCAGTTTTTTAATACACATATTTATATCTATAAAAATATTTTTTTATTTTCATTTGCGTATTTATACGTTAGACGCTTTTTCGCGCCCCCTTCAGTTGGACCCCATAGCACGTGCCATGCCTGCCATACCCTAGTTACGCCTCTGGGAATACTACACCTTGAGTAACTGATAAGTTGTCACTGTGAAATGAGTTATATTTTAATTATAGAAAATCGAAAGCTGGTTAAAAAACATAAATTATTCCATGGAAATAAATTAGGAGAAATGTAAATTGAATAATCAAAATTAAAAATAGGTGTAAAAGAATTTCGTATACGTAAATGAATTAATTTTTACAAAATATAAAATTATTTTTATTAGTTCCTTTTCAAGGTCAAAAAGAATGCATTGCATTGTCAAAATCAATTTATGTTATGCTTAACTAAAGGTTAGATTTCAATATTACGGGTGTAACTGGTATCTTTTGAAAAATGAAGTAGTTCAACGAATTAAAGCTGATTCATTTAATAAAATTCCAATTAAATACCTTTGGAAATTTGGAAAAATGATGATAGATTAACGGAAAATTATGGAAATATAGAAAAGAATTGAAAAATAAATTTAAAGTTTAGCTATTTAGAAATTGATAAAACAGTTGATCCTAGTCCTAGAAGGATAAATAATAAAAATTTCCCGAAATTGTTAGTGAATTTTTAGAAGAGATTTAAAAATCTGTATTTAAATAAAAACTTAATAAATATTACCTTTTAAAAATCAATAACCTGAAATTCATAATAAATACGGCAACTTAATTTAAACAAAAATATTAAAAAATTTTAAATGTAAATTATAATTTTAAACTAACAATCTGCCCATAATATATGTCTTTCATGCACATAATTTATATTAGCTGGTGTATTCGTGATAATTAACTTAATTTAACTTTCATAAATAATTATGGAAATCAAATTTCACATGTTCATTAAGCCTGAGTTGAATTGATTCACATTTACTGTAAGGTTTTATTAACTTTTCAAGTCGGATTTTGGATTGTGAGAATTTACTCATAATAGCTTCAACAAGTACTTAAAAATTTGATTATAACCATTTGAGTAGTAGTTCATACATTCTATTGGTATTAATTCTATGAAATAACCAAGTAATCATTTATTGTAATTTTTTTGTTAAAACATTTCCTTATAGTGCACTTGTAGTGAATTAAAATAGCCTTAATAAAATGTATTATATTGATTGACTTTTATTTCGATAGTAACAAATGTAGTCGGATTGGGCATCATCGGATTGGAACGTTGAGGTATTCCATTTGATATTACTGAATTCAACACACAGTTCTATTTGATAGGACTAAGTTGGAAATCTATTAGCTAATGATCTCTAATAATGATATTTAAACAAAGATAAAAATAAAATATTAATTCATCAAATAATCTTTAATTATTTTAAATCAATCCAAAAATTAAATGAATTAGATAAGTTTATATATTTATTATTATGATTATTAAATTCATATATTTCACGGATTGCAACTAGTATTCTTTAAGAACCAGCACAATAGTCTTATTTAGTCTCATTTTATGTGCTGCTTTGTTTGCTGCAGCTTCTTCATTCATAAAATTACAGATCCTTGCACAATTAATAAAATGAATAATAAGATATCCTAAGCTAAATAATACAAATAATAAAAATCATTACCTGACATCTTCAATATACTTTGGTAAATTTGAAAAATTTATTCGAAATTCTTTCCACAGCCTCATTTTAGTGATATTGTCATGAGGAAATACCACTTTGATCAAAATGGTCTCGTCTTCAAAATGACCAACTTGTTCTTTAAATATAGTAGTAAACATCGAATGCTGGTTTTCTAATTTATCATCTTCGCTAGTTGATATTGCTGGCATAATTGGGTTATTGAATTTATTTGAAAATCGTATTTTAATTATAACTCACAATTTTTAACAATGATCTTGGCAGCCAGTCTTTTGAGAGATGGAACTTCTTTAAGTACAATATGTTGAAATAATTTTGAGAGTGTTGTTGGATTTTCAGCATTGTCAAGGCATATCTGTATGAAACTACCTTGAGCACTATCAGTAACGCGAGATAACATTTTTTGAATTCTATCTTTTGTAGATAAACTTTCAGTATCATCCAAAGCCTCATAAGCAGCCATCTAATTAATAACTTAAAAGCATTCTACGGAAAAGTTTCCAACAACCTCTAGAGCCAATTTTCCCATATCATAGATATCACTGGAAGGTTTATTATCAAAACTCAAGTCGACCGATACTTAAATGATATGTATAATTACTACAACTTTCCAAGCTTAACTTACATGTTCCTACCTTTAAACATCCAGTATTCTGATAATAAACAGTTTCATTACTCAAATTTCCGTGATGAACACCAAGATGATTCAAAAACTTCAATACGGAAATCAACTGACCCACGAATTTTCTCCAAAGTGACTGTTATTAATATATTTATCAACAATTTGAGTTATTTTAAAAATAAAAATGGGTATTTACTCAAATTATGAAAGTCCTATAAAATCGACCTGCTATTCAGATTTGCTTCAAATTGTTTTAATGATGAATTCATAAATTCATTTCGCATTATTGGAATATTTGTGTTTACATATTGAATTTACATATTGAAATATAGATTTTAAATATTTATTTAAATCTGCTACGTTTACTCATTTCGTTCTTGTGAATTAATTTATGGTTTATGACATTATGAATGTAATATTTAGAATTTCTGTATCAAGTGTAAGAATTGAAAGCAGAAAAAGTTGTAGTAAGCCGTATTGAAAAACGTAGAAAATAACAACGAATCAACTCATCGTCAATTGCAGGAAGAGTGGTGATTGTTAAAGTATCAATTTCCTCGTACTTCCAAGTACTTTTACCACTACTAATGATATACTGAATACACATTAAAAGCCCTTTCCGATTAATTTATCTAGCTCTTCGATTTTTTATCTAATATATCAGTCGCATCTTCGACAACATCATCATATATAATTTTGCATTCATTGAACAATTCAAAGTTCTAAACACATCGCTCACTCGTAAAATTAAACCAGAACGCAATCGGTTTCTGATTAAATTGGCATATTGTTTTGTATAAATAATAAGGAATGACTCAAAATTCATCAAATAAATTGTTGATATTCTCACCAAAAGCCTCATTACCGAAAGAAATAATGTCTAAAAAATCTCTTGAAATTTTTACAATTTTAAAAAACTCTAATTGTGCAAAATTTATTTTCTAGTTTACATTTTTAGGTTACCGAATAGTGATGATCCTAAATTTGCTCTTAAATTTTGTTTTAGAAAATAGTGCTAATATAGTTTTCAATGTTGTACACATAAATACAATCAGTTTCACACTTTTAAATTGCTTTTGTAAATTTTAATTTTCTTACGAATAAATATCATTTTAGAAGGTCACCAGTCACATGTAACAGTTACTAAGGTAACCATAACATTATTGTATGATCTTGTGATAACCAGTAACCTAGATCTGACAACGTAAACTTATGCCATGTATCACTATGGATATTCTCGCTTGATAAGCCTCGTAATGTTTTTGAAAACTAATACAAATCAAGAATGTATTTATTTAAATTGTATCTTATTACAAAATTGTAAAAAGTAATTTTTTTTAAATACAAAGTTTAGTAATCCAGTACGTTTGGAGTCCATAAAATTTATTCTCTGTGGAGGAAAACACGTTGATTAGTATGTAATTCATATATGTGTAAGTCATGTATAAAAAATAATTACATTTTATTGAATATAAACATATATATAAATACATACAAATAAAGTATGGCTATGTACCTATGTCACCGTTTATTATATAAATATTACTTATTACATGTTTCTACTTATAAATATAAGTAGTATACTTTTTATTCTTATTTTTAATATTTATAGATTTTTAAATGAACAAAACTACATTAAGTTTTGGCAATATATAAACTTTCAAGTGTGAGGCCAATTGGTTCCAAGCGCCTCATATCCGGCCCTGTCTTTTATATAGTTACGTAATTCATAATGTTCTTTATATTTTCATTAATCAACATTTTTAATAGACAAAAATATGTTTACCGATAGTATTCTATATAGAGATATTGCATTAAACGTATAAAGCACCGCTAGGAAGCGTACGCTGCACACAGTAAAACACTTAACTGGATCGTAATATAGGCTTTTGCTAATAGTTTTCAATTGTAATGTCATGTAAAGTTTTGATGATTTATTTTAAATTAATTGTGAATTTGTTGATTCATAATTATAATTGTGGCCCAATCGGATACACGAGAGTTTCATTTTGTAATAAATACTAAAATGTGCTTTATTCAAAATATGGGTGTTTAAGAGGATATAAAATACAAGGAGTCAAAGGCTAAGAGTGAAATAAAACAAAGTTTCTAGTTTACTAAAATTTAAGTAGCAGAATACTTTTAGCCGTAAAACATTTCATTACAATAATAAATAAAAAATTTCATTTGGAATTTAACTAATGAAATAATTACTTTTAATTAAAATAATAAATACAATACTTTGTTTGTTAATCGATGAGACGAGGACGAATTGACAAAATATTGCTTCATTGTTGGATCTGTTAACCTTTCAGTAACAAATATAACTTTACGGAAACCAGATTCGGGTTTAGATTGCCAAACATCAAGAAATCGTACAAAGAACGGATGATTATATCTTTTTAATTTTTTAATTAGATTTATAAATCGATTCTAAAATACGTAATTAAATATTATTTAGCCAAACTTTGCGACATACTTCTTGTTCTGTTTTTTTATCAGATAAATTAATTTCATTCCAAATTACTTCTTTTCCTGATTTTGGTTCAATGGCTATAAATGAGTTGTCGATTCCAGGAACTTTTCGCATATATTTTTTATTTCTTTTATGAAATCTAAGATTTGGACTTTTTTCAATAATACGGTCTTCTTCCTCCTCCTCTTCCTCTTCATCCTCTTCTTCATCCTCCTTTTTTTCTTCCACTAAATCTGAATTTGCGTTACCAGTATTAGTGTCGGGAGTAGTTTCAACTTTAGTGTTGGGAAGTTTAGACTCATTTTCATCAATAGCAATTTTATCTTCTGTTTCTTTATCCATTTAAATATAAAAACCAACTAAGTTTTATTTATAAATAAAATTTTTAAAATAAATTTCATAATAAACCTTGAATATATTTATTAAACCTTTAAATTAAATTTTGACTCGATAATTAACTGGTTAAATTAAACAACACGAAAGTTATTTTTGGTGTTTATAATATGAAATAACAGAATAATAATCTAAACATCTAAATAGTTTTATCTCTCATTTATTAATTTCATAAAATCGTTTGAATCAATTCCCGCCTTTTCAAATAAATTACTAAAAATTAATCGGTTTGTTATTTAACTTAATTTGTCGAAAAGGATTACAATTGTTACATATTTAATGTATATCGTTTAAAACATACTGGTACCAGGAAACCATGAATATTTTGTTGGGCAAAAACTAAGAATAGTTTTCTGTATCTGGTACGATATTACTAAAAAATTGGCAGCGGTAGGAAACAAATTGATGATGGAGGGTTAGTATATGGTGACCTTGTGACCCAAACATGCCGTTGTCACGTCTGCCCACTGGTTACCCGTTGCTAGGCAATGTTGGTAATGTAACCAATGGCTATGAGACCGCCAAAAATGAGCCTCTCTTCAAAAAGGCCCGGTCTTTCTTGTTTTGGCTTCATCTCTACTTACTCATGTTTGTATTACATTTTCTTATGCCCACTCTCGCCTGCCGTTGGGGTTCTCTAATACTCTGGGCAACACAATCATTTCAAATTTATTACACCTCATTCACGATTTGATTCATAGTTTAATTTGAAGAAAACAATTCATAAATTAACACACAATTTATTAAATAACATATACAATAGCGTTCACAGTTAATGTCATACAATTTTACTGACTTTTCTTGAAGGCGTCGCTTTATCCACTCAGGTCTTCCTGGTCTCGAATGAGGTCGACTTGTCTTGCTTACTCGTGCGGGTTCATTCTGCTCCTGGTATGAAAATTGAGCCGAAGTGAACACGAGGGGTAAGTAACGGCTTTACACTCTTGACTGGCTAAGAGTGCCGTCTCCAGGCTTTGGATCTGGATGCGCAAAGTCTTTACTAACTGCCGTTCCTCACGTCAACCCGCTGGGTTTCATTCAGCTTTTGATAAATTTTCTTCGCGCGCTCCGGTTCTATCCAGGGTCGATCAGATTTCTGGAATTCTCTAATCATCTGGAAAAGCTAGGTATGTAGTTCGGCATTAGTCTGTCCTGATTTTGTCAACTCTTCGCTTATAGTTAGAATGGCATCCATATCTATAAGAGATACGATCTTAAATGTACATAATAAAATTCGTGAGAAAATCTCTCATATTCTCAATCATAACTGTATATTCAAATATAAACTTCCACATCAATAATATCGCAAGTGAAGTCGTCGTCTATGTAATTTAAAATGGGATAGAACATGACCCTGTAGTTTTAAACTTTAATCTATTAATCCTCATCTTTATTGACCAAATTCTCAATTCTATGTCGATATCATCTTTATTTGTTCCTGCACAATGAACTAAAATGAAATCAACTCAAACGGATAATTTTATTTCTAAGACACCAATATATATTTCACTAAATTTAAGTCTTGAATGTTAACGACGTCCGAAATCAGGCATCGGTTTCAGTTGCTGCATCGGTTCGACTCTTGGCCGATGTAGCTGTGGTCGCAATCCTCTTGTCGGCTCCCGATTCGTTCAAGCAAACGGCTCACGAAATACCCTGGCCGGTAATACCACACTCGTAGGGGCTTCCATTCGTCGTAGTACCGGGTGGTGCAGCTCATATTATACGCCATATTCCGACGCGGTAACCATCCAAACTCGGAATCTCATTGAACCCAATCGCCTCATTGATTCGCCTCAGGTGTCTCCTTGCCATTGTCGCCTTCAATCGGAATTTGCGTTTGAGCTCCTCGAATTCGAATAGAGTGTACTCCGCTCGTTGTCAAACTTCACGAGTCGGTTTGTGTTCTGGTTCAGGTTTTATTGCGATGCTTGGTAGTTCGATTTTGTCATTCCGAGACGTGGAATGAATGGCCAGCTTGATTCTCCATTCGTTGACAAACGGTAACCGGAATCTCAGAGGGCGTGTCTGTAGATTGCTGCCATCCGTGTCGGAAATTTCATCGTGACGAGCTCTTCATTCATCGATGTTTCTTCGTCTCGACGACCTGAATCTGCTGAAACGGAATAGAATATTTATAAAATAAGACAAATATTTTTCTTTAGATCTCCCTGAGTAAGAATTTTTCTAAATCACTGGCTGCGGATCAATCTGAACCCAAGTGAGTCTTTATGTATTGCTGGGAACCTGATGGGTAAAAGATTTAAGATTTTCGAGACCATTTTCAATGGATTCCCACCAGATGCGCACACAAGAGATGTAACCATTAGATACCCGTCAAAATGAGTTTGGAAAGGTATTCCAATGGGCGGTTTCTAGAAAAAGGTGAGCCATATTACCAACTGTTAATACCCTAGAAAATCTTTGGGTTAAAGAGCTACCATAGAAGGTATTCGTGCTCATTTTATTTGTGTTCTCTATCATCAATTTTAGGTTAAAACAATATCACAATAAGTAAAATATATCAATAAAGTAAAATATATCAATAAAATAAAATATATCAATAAGTAAAATATATCAATAAAACAATAAGTTAAACGAGATCCTGCAACGATTTAATTTTATAATTGTTTGAAAAAGTTTGAACAAAATGTGTTCACTATAAAATAATTTTTCATACAGATTCCCTGTTGATAGTGTTATTAATTTGATGTTTTCATTTCTGCAGTGATATTGAAATTAACTTTTTATGCATTTATATATGTGTTTCGTTAGTTAAATTTAATTTCAACACTTCTACATGAGATTTATCTTTTTCTGCTTTTTGGACATTGTTTTCTTTGGATTAATATAAAATTTTATAAATTATTCTGGACAAAAATGCATTATCATGATCTTTATCCATTTAAATATTTGATTTAATACTTCTTCTTTCTGGTTATATTATTTTCCGTTTTCTCTTTACTAGTAATATATTCTTCTTTTCTCTTGTGTAAGATTTACTCCTTCCTTGTGACCTTCGCGCTCTACTGCGGTTCTGGCTTTGAATTTCTTGGAGAGGAGAACTGACCTTTGGAACTGCCATTCGCTACGGATACCTCCCATCGAAGTACTAGCTCAAGACTAGATGGTCAAATTTTTAATTTACTTTCTTGTGTGCATGTGGTTATCATAAATTAATCAAATTGATAAAAATAAAAAAAAATAAAAAAATATATAAACAAAAAAGAGAATTAAGAGAAACTAGAATGGAATTAAAACCATTTAGTATAGCAATAGATTATGAAGATTGCGTAAAAACAGAGTATTGTTGGGCCAGAACACATACGGCCTTGGAAAATGTTTAAATGGATCAGTAACACACATGAAAACATAACAAGCAAATTTAAAATAAACCTATTGAAACATCAATTAAACCCTATCAAATATGAGAAAAAAGAGAATTAAATATAAATTAATAAACATAAAAAAAATAAATTAAAATAATAACAAAACGCACCAAGATTCGCACGATACCAACACAAACATAACAAGGAAACACAACAAATTCGACAAAATTGAAAAATTAATAAAAGTTCATGAAAATGAAACTTAAATCAAAAAATTTGAATTAGTAATAATTCAATAAAAATTCTAAATGAAAAATTATTAAAATAAATTGAAAAATAATAAAATTAAAGAATAGAATTCACTAGAAAATAACAAGGTCGAATTTTGTTTTACTGCACCAAATTCAACATGCGAGGTTAGGGACAGAAAATAGGTATAAATACTGATCCATTTTCACATTAAAAACACACCGTTTTTCAAATCGAAAACCATTTTTGAATCAACATTTACTTTTGAATTATTGATTGTAAATCTATATTAGAACTTACTTTTAGGTGAGAATTAGTTTATTTGGAGCTCTCTCTCCACGTCACATCCTCGCAACCTCGGTAGAGCTCTGCTTGGATGTCGGCGTGGGGGGAGATGCAATTTTATGCTTTATGTCTTATTGGTTGGACAAGTAATTTTGTATGTTGATTATTTAATATGTTAATAAATATTTATAATATTAAAATTTGTTTTTCATGCAATTTATAATATTAATTAATCTGTCGAAATTTTTCCGGCCCACAGCCAACACCTATCGCAAGTAAATAAAATCTACACACAAGTCAGATTCGTGTAAGTGCGTGGAATATCGCCAATGATCTGTGCCCGTTAAGACCAGGCGTGCGGAACGCAGGGTTGGAACGTCAATACTATCCGTATAGAAGAAACGAGAAATAAGGAAGAAGTCTCTTGGCTGCTTCCTCGTTTCTCATTTCGGTAAAATCGACCTAAATTATATTACACACGGCTAAAAATCATCACACCGAGTAGTCCAGTGGGCACTCAGTAAATATAATATGAACACAATGTGCGCCTAAGGCTTATTAAAAGGAAATGGTAAGGGAAATAAATTAAATTGAAATCGTTGATATAGTTAATTTGGATTAATAGTCTGACATAAATTAGATAAAAGGATTGGTATAATTAAATTAAATTTACATTTCGAAATTAATTAGTAGAAATCATTAAATAAGCAATTCATTGATTTAATTAAATTAAGTTATTGATTAAAAGTAAAGTAGCCGTTGATTAAAAAGAAAGTAAAAAATTAAAGTAATTCATTAAATTATTATAATATTTGAGTAAAAATAAGTAATTCATTAAATTAGATTATTTATAAATTATTGATTAACGGTAAAATAATTATCGAGTAAAAAGAGGTATTTCATTGATTAAATTCCCTTAATTAAAATAATTATTAAGCAAAATTATCATAACTCGTTGATTAACAAACAAAATTTTCTTGCGGATTAAAGCTAAATAATAAAAATTCCTCGATTAATAAATCGATCCAAAATTTGGTTTAACTTTGAATTAGAATTCTAACCAACTCAAACTTCTAATAAAAGGGGGGATTTAATCGAGTTCTGAGTCAAAACCTAGGTGCGTTTGAATTGACTACCATGTAATAATCGAAGTTTTTAAAAGGCAACTTCCACCACAGTGCGGTTTATAGGGCTAATCCTAACCATTGAACGATCATATAAGGTAGTCATCGTATGCTATTTCAAATCACCAAAACTCCTTATTAATTAGCGTAAACATGGTAGAACGATTACTTTAATATATTAAGAATGAACGACAAATCAAATAAAATTTATTTCAGTAAATTTAAAATATTCGCTTAGAGAAATTTGGCATAAATTGTCAAAATAAATTCCGGACAGTAATTAGAACAGTTTGATATTAACATTAAGATCCCACCAGAAGTCGAACAAATTTCAGTATCATGATAGCGCATGAGGTAGGTAAAATCCAACGAGAAATTTTCACGACAAGGAAAATTCCTGGGAATGTGTACCAAAATAAAGTGATTAAATACATATAATAAAGTACCGAATGGCCAGAGAGAAACCTTCCAATAAAACCATTGACAATCCAGAGAGAAACCCTTTAACAGAAAGTTCCGAGATATAATAGCATAGTCCGGTTCCCTAAAATCACTGTATTACATGAAATTCATTATAACAAAGGTTGATTTATGAAACTCACCAAATAATCCACGATCGCGCGATCTTAAAAGTTCATTCGCCTAAAATAAATTTCGTAAATCACCAGTTGAAAAATAAACAATCTTACTCGTCGACATTTCCGGCGATATAAACATTCACTATCGTAGCCGAGTTATAAGTATCATGCACTTCCTGCCTGTCTGATTTTCGATTGTATATTCTTTTTTATAACTATCGTGAATAATAGACCATACATCATTTTCGTTATCAAATTATGTATTCGCCAAACATCTCAGACGAGGACTTAGAGTTTCAATCTCCAAATGTTACAGAAGCCCCCTTAAGTAAATTTTTAATTAATTTTCATAACAAATTTATAATCATATTCGAGCCACAGGAATGACCTAGAATCAACACCATATCATTAGTGAGTAAACTCTCCGGATTGAAGGCCGTGAATCAATAAGTCATACCTGTTGACGTATCTTAGTGCTCTTGCATCAGACAAACTCCAAAAATCCTGTCATTCCACCATTAAGCACGACAAATCAATTTTTGGCTACGCACCCTCGTCAACCCACTTAGGCCAACAGTGTCACAATTATTTAGTTAGAAAGTACTAAGTAAAAATTCCGTCCTGATCGTATTCGAAAGCGTCAACAGTTCATTTCGGGAGAAACGAATTTCTCGGATATTTATATGCGGAAATAACGATACTGGCTTGGCAATCGTTTCAAATATTTTCTTTCAAATTCGTCTGTTGAGTCGTAGTTCATCCCGTTGCTATCATTTTTCCGTCGACCCAGGTACTTTAATTGATCAATGGATCGGACACTAAGTATAAATTTGTAACCTTTGTAACTGTTTTTGTTTTCAAATAATTAAACGGTAAATGTAAAAATCACTTTATTCTAAAGCATATGAATGTTTGATTATCAAGTCATTATTTCGTAAAAGTTAATTCACTTAATTCAGTTCTATTCAAAAAATTAATAAACGGTTTTCTTACCGCATTTATTTATTTATTTTATTTTATATTAATACTTAAATATATATCCGACCGAATATTAGGACGAATAAACCATTTTTACGCAAAATAAGATACGGCCGAAAACGAATTGCAATTTTCATTTTTACATCCATAAAGATTTTCTTGAACGGACCCTTACGGTATGAGAACGCGTAACCCAGTAGCTTTGAAGTATCATTCTTCCCTTTTTCAATACATTGCCAGACCAGTCAGTAAAACCCATTCAACTTCAAGTTCCGTGAGTTTTAGCACATTTGAAATTGAGGTAATCTAGTTTTTAAACGACGGGAAATGTTACATAATCGCGAACCACCAGATCACCGTCCCAATCTAAAAATGTCAAGAGAAATACTGAGTAAAAACAATTTTTCCATTCAGGACAAACTGGAGCTATAGTTGAACTCCCTGCTCATGTCGTGGAGCAATGGAGGCAGGCATGGAATCGGGTGTATCAAGAGCGATGCCACAACATACCAGAAGACGACAGGCAAGAGGATATCTCACCAGAAGACTTTATGCGACAGTTCAGAAAACTGTCTAATGAACCAAATCCATCCCAAGATATACTAGCTCAGGCCCAAGAGCTCCTGGAGGGCCTCCTACAACACCAGCGCCAAGTCGAGGCAGCTGTAGTACGAGCCACGGAATACCTGGCCAACGTCAAAGATGACCTGGCGGCCGGACGTCTGGCCAGTAGTTACCCACCTTCACCGAGACCAATCCGGAATCTCAAGAGACCAGTGTTTGTGATCCCTGGTTATTCCCCAGAAGAAGAGATCAAGTGATTCCTCGCAGACGAGTGATCCTCGAAACAATGACAATTAATGATTTGAACATTTTGTTATTTGGTATAATGTTAGAATTATAGATCTAAAAATTCTTTCTCTTCTTTTATTATTATTGTAGTTTTCATTTCATAAATATGTTTAAGTTTAAATATACTTATCATTATAACAGTCATCATAAAATTCAACCCTTATTATTCTAGAAATGGACCCTGTGAAATTACTCCAAAATGAATTGACCCATGCGAGACAGGCTAAAAAGAAACTCCATGACCAACTCGTCCAAATAGTCCGGGAAACACAACAAATTAAAGCGACATGGATTGAGCCCACGAGAGTCAAACAACTGTACCAAAAACTAACCGCGGCCCAGAAGGGATGGGCGGAAGAAAAACAGTTAGTACAAGGCCTAAAAATTCAAATCAGGGGGCTAGAGGTAGCGTTATCCGCCTGTCAAGAGGGAGCAGCGGTGACCTACCCTTTAGTCTTTGCCCCTGCTCAATTGGCCTATCGCGAAACGAACACTACCCTATCTACAACGTCAACTATTACTGCAACCACTACCCCAATCACCCCATCAACAACCAGTCGTCGACCTGGACGCAAGGAGCGGGCTAAGCGCCGAGCCGCTCGATCTTCCGATCAGTCTGGAACCTTATGATCCGTGTATTTAATAGACAAATAAAGCATCGTTTATATATATTGTAGTTCCTGTATACCTCTTATCGTATTGATATCATCTTAGGGTTTTGAAATAACATTGTGGAAGGGTTTAAATAAGGAACATTACCCATTTTGTTTCCATGCTAATGTTGGTAAAACAGTTAGATAGACGGTAGAAATTTAAACGCAAGGGGACCAAATGATTAAAAAGCGAGCACAGGTCTTCTATCGACAGCTCGTGAACCCGAGGGTTGTCCGAGCAATTACAGTACTAGCGATAATACTCAATTTTTGCGGACAATCCACCACTTGAACACATTACCAACGTTGCCTAGCAACGGGTGCCAAGTGGCAGCTAGAATCATTTTGTATGGCGTTACTGGGGCAACAATAAAGATAAGCAAGATTCGGAACCCTGTAACCCACCATAGTAATAAAAATAATAATAAAGGTAATAGTAGTAACAATTAATAAAGGTAATACATATAATAGTATCAATGATAAGGCAAGCAATAATACGTAATAGGGAACCTTGTGGTTTTAATAGGGATAAGAGTAAGAGAGATACTGTGTGAATATTTAACATAACAAAGGGTGTACAGGCCAAAGAATAATCACCAACACGGACAACGATAAGAAGGACTATGGGAATGGACATAACAATGAATGATATGAGAGTATAGGTTAACATTTGACAGAGATAGGAGAACAATGGGACCAAAAATCGAAATCGAGCACAGGCCTTCTATCGGCAGCTCGTTGGACCCATGGATCGTTCAATCAATTACAGCATTAGTAATGACGCTCACTTTTTGCGGACGATCTACCCACTCGAACACAGTTCCAACTTGGTTAGCAACGGGTGCCGAGTGGTAAGCGAAAGATATTTGTATGGGGTTGTCTGGATAACAACCATATAGTTTCAAAATATTGTTGGACCAGAACACAAATAGCCTTGAGAATTGTTTAAATGCATCAGTAATACAGCACAAAAACCCAGCACCAAGATAACTTAAAATACAATATACAACACCAACTAAACACTTTAAAATCTGAGAGAATATAAATAAATATAAAATCAAAAACATAAAAGTAAAATAAAATAAATACAAAATGCATCAAGAACCGCACGAAACTTACATAAAAAATAACATAATAACAAGAAAATTCGACCGTAAAATGACCATTTATATAAAATTAAAAATTAATGAATTAAATGAATAAAAATAAAATATTTTTGGATGAATAAATTTATTTAAAAATGTTAAAAATAAATTACCAATTTAAATTAAGAAATAAATAAAAATTTAATTTAGATAACATAAATAATTTCAAAGTCGAATTTTGTTTAATCGCAATAAAACTAACACGCAAGGTTAAGGCCAAATTATAGGTATAAATACCGATGTGTTTTCACAAATTTTCAGTCTTATTTTTCGGAGAAAAATTTTCATTATAGAACTGTATAACTGGTTGTATAACTGGTTGAGAGCCGTGCATTCAGGCAATTAACACGGGTAAGTGTTTTGCCTGAACACGATCACTCTCAACTGGTGCAATATTATTAATTGATTTGTTCGAAGGGAATTGATGGGTAATTTTTCAATTGGGTTTATGTATGACTTTTCAGATCGAATTTATGGATGATTTTTGTTTTTCAAATTGAATTTATGGATGATTTTTGTTTTTCAAATTGAATTTATGGATGATTTTTGTTTTTCCAATTGAATTTATGGATGATTTTTCGAATCGAATTTGTGGGTAATTTTTCAATTGAATTTATGGATGATTTTTCAGATTAAATTTGTGGATAATTTTGTTTTTCCAATTGAATTTATGGATGATTTATCGAATTAAATTTATGGGATTTTCGAAGTAAATTTTATGGAATGGATACAATGAATTTCAAATGTATGTGGCCGATGTAATATGCTGAATAAATGTTTTCTATCTACAGCCTTAGTGCATCGAAACTTTTATTCCAAATGCTATGGTAAAATATTATTTGTTATTCTTTTTTCCGGCCCACAGCCAATACATAACGCAAGAAAGCAAAATCTACATAGTACAGATTTGTGTAAGAGCGTGGAAAATCGCCAAGGATATGTACCCGTGAAGACTCCGCGTGCGGAACGCAGGGGTCGTAACGTCAATATTTATCCCTATAGCTGAAAAGAGAAATAAGGAAGAAGTTTTTTGGCTACTCCCTCGTTTCTCATTTCTGTAAAATCGACATAAATTTTTAACAACAATCTGCTCAAAATCTCTAACACCGAGTAGTCCAGTGGGCACTCATTAACTATAATATGAACATAAATAGATCTTAAGGACAAAAAGAAGGAATGGGTAGCGGGGAAAATTGCGAAATCGTTGCAACAGTTAAAATGGACAGTCATCGGAAAAAGATTAATCCGAACGACCAAAATCATGAAAAATAATGTTTTTAAATAAGAATTAAATTAATTAATTTGAGTTGAGGCGGAAAATATGGGCGGGACGCTGCTCAAATTTTCCGAACTAATTCAAATACTTAACAAAAGTAGTAACGTAAAAATGGAACGTGTAAAATAAGGGCGGAACGCTGCTCAAATTTTCTGAGTCAATGGAAATACTTTGTCGAAAACTGTAGAATAGGGATGAACCGTAAAATAAGGGCGGAACGCTGCTAAAATTTTCGAATTTACAAAATACTTTATCAAAACCGAAAAATATAGATGGACTACGGCTAACGTTGCATATCAATAAAAATTTTTAACGCTGAGGAATAAGGACGGATCCCTACAAAATCTTAATAATAATAACGATAATGATAAGGGTAATGGTGATTATAATAATAATAATAATACTAATAATAGTAATAATAATAATAATAATAATCATGGTATTTGTAGTAATGATGATAATAATTATGATAATAATAATAATAATAGTAATAATCATAGTGGTAATAACAATAAATATAATTGTAGTTATAGTAATAAAAATAATAATAAAGGTAACAGTAGCAACAATTAATAAAGGTAATATTATGGCAACAATAATAATGCTGGTAATAATAATGGGAAACATTGTAGTTATAATAGGGATAAGGGTGAAAGATATAATGTGGGTGTATTTAACATAACAAAGGGTATACAGGCCAAAGAATAATCATCAGCATGGACAATAATAAGGACTAAGCAAATGGACATAACAATGAATGATATGAGGATATGAGAGTATAGGTTAACCTTTGAAAGAGATAGGAGAATAATGGGACCTAAGAATCAAAAGCGAGCACGGGTCTTCTATCGACAGCTCGTTGGACCCAGAGATCGTTCGGTCAATTATAGCATTAGCAATAACGCTCACTTTTTGCGGACGATCTACCCACTCGAACACAGTTCCAACGTTGCTTAGCAACGGGTGCCGAGTGGTAAGCGAAAGAATATTTGTATGGGGTTGTCTGGGTAACAACCATATAGTTTCAAAATATCAAAACCCAGTAACCCACCAATATCAACCCACAGAAACCCACCATATTTAAGGTTTTTAGGTTAGAGTCGCTGTCAAATTAAAAGTAACTCTAGAGATTAAATATAAACCCTATTCTCCATAGGATTGATTATAAATCAAATCTAAAATGTTTGTTTTTTAATCTGCTTGTGACCTACATGAATAATACAAAGAAATACAAAAAAGATTTAACCCATAAAAACATTATAAATTAAAGAGATTGGATAAAAATTCATTCGACCGCGATTAAATAAATTTAAAATAAAATGTTCCATGAGCCATTTAAAATGAAATTTTAACATTCAAAATAATTCTAAAATTTCTATTTTATTTTTGTCAAAATTTAAATCATAAATATTTGACAAATAAAAGTTTAAAAACATCTTCAAACAAATTTGATATATTTTATTTTGCAGCTACATTTGTTATTAAATCAGGAAGATTGTCTGACAGATCTGATGAAAATGGATTCGAACGAGGCTCTTTAGAGAAATTGTAGATTACATTCGAAGACGCTCGTGTCCAGTTATCTTTGAAGACCTAAAAAATATCGATAATTAAATTATCAAAACTTTATTTATCAAAATTTAATTATTTTAAATTTTATTGGTTAAATAAATTCTACAAAATTTTATTTGTGAATTTAATTTAATTATTCAAATTTTTATTGGTTAATAAAAATGAATAAATAAAATTCAATAACTTTAAATTCTACAAAATTTTATTTGTAGGTTTATTATTAAGATAAATTTAATTATTTGTATTGACCAATCAATATTTTAATAATTAATTAAAATTAAATTTACTAATATAGTTTTTTTAAATTTAACTGACAAATAAAATTTTGTATAATTTAAAGTTGACTAAATTTCACTATTAAGATAAATTCTATTAAAATGTTATTGACCAACCAAATTTGAATAGATAAAATTAATAAAAATAATTTTTTTAATAAAATAATTTAATTGAAAAATAAAATTTTGTATAATATAAAGTTATTGAATAAATTTTACTATTAAGATAAATTTTATTAAAATTTTTATTGACCAATCAAATTTGAATAATTAAAATTAATTTAAATAATTTAATTGACAAATAAAATTTAGTATAATTTAAAGTTATTGAATAAATTTTACTATTAAGATAAATTTTATTAAAATTTTTATTGACCAATCAAATTTGAATAATTTAAATTAATTTAAATAATTTAATTGACAAATAAAATTTTGTATAATTTAAAGATTTTGACTAAATTTCACTATTAACATAAATTTTATTGACCAACCAAATTTGAATAGATAAAATTAATTAAAATAATTTTTTTAATAAAATAATTTAATTGAAAAATAAAAATTTGAATAATTTAAAGTTATTGACTAAATTTCACTATTAACATTAATTTTATTAAAAATTTTTTGACCAATCAAAAGTTTGAATAATAAAATAAATAAATTTAAAGATTATTAAATATAAATTAATTATTCTAAATTTTATAGGTCAATTAAATTATTTTATTAGTAAAATTATTTTAATTAATTTTTTATCCAAATTTTATTGGTCAATAAAAATTCTTAAATTTATCTTATTAACAAAAACTTATTTAATAACTTTAAATTATTCAAAATTATAATGGTCAATTAAATTAAAATTAATTATTTAATTTATCTAAATTTGATTGGTTAAATATACGTCCAATTTTCTCAATCATTTCTTGAAATAGTTTTTAGAATCTTCTGTTCAGCAAAATAGCTTTAATTATCACTAATCTCCAGCAATACTTATTTAATATTACTGCCAAACGTCTCATTTGGTTAGAATCATTTTTTAATTAAAATGATTTAAATTTATGTGTAACAATATATTCCAAATTAATCCACCGACACCAAACTACACCCGACACCTTTACTACAGAATCCTGATGACGCAATAGAGAAATCGACATACACAATTGGAGTAATGTTTACTTGGATCGTTAACTTCTGGACAAGAGGCAGAAGCTTGTTTGTAACATGAGCCAATACCAATTGCTCATTTGCATCACGTCTCACCCGCACGTGAACTGAACCAACCACTTCATGGAAACCAAGATTCCAAAAGTGCTCTTTTTGAATTTCCAATACACCCTCAAATGTAGATGCTGATCGGAGGGCTTTATCTATTTGTGACACCAAATGACTTGGACATGTTTGCAAAAGAGTTCGGCCACTGAAATAGCAAATTAAATATGCGGAATGAAAATTGAGGTTAAATTGATGAGGTTTGTGAAAAACCATTTTAAATTAACCCTGTTTAACACCGAGTTACACATATGCAACAGTTACAGTTTGATATTTTATACAGGAATAATATTAAGTGAATACAAAAAAAACCATTTGTACTTTATAAATTTGCTTTATAAAAATAACTTTGTAAACTAAAATAGATAAATGTACTTTATAAAAAAGAAATGAGCTTAATATTAATCTTATGATATTTATTTTATTTCCCTGCTCTTTTTAATTTTATTTTGCCAAACTAACATTATAAATGACCGTTTATAATTTGAAATGATAATAAAAAAATTATATACTGCTACTTAAAAAAAACATTGATCATTTATATATTGTACAGAGAAGTAAAAAATATAGATAATATTTATTTAAATATAAATTGTTTTAAGAATCATAAATATAATTGTCCAATTTAAAATTTTAATACTCACTTTCTTATTTTTATAAAGTACAAATATCTAATATAAATTACAAAATTTTTAAATAACTATCACTTATGTTATTGGTTTAAGTTCGTTTAATTTTTATAACGCACAAAAATCTTTTTTTAATACTCAAAAATAATTATTATATCATCAAATTACATTTTTTTAAAGATCATTTCGAATTTTTTTTAAGTACGATTAATTCCATGCCTTTTATACATTCATTTTCAACACAACTAGTTGAGAACGCGTATTCCATTGATTTGTTTTTGTAAAGATTTATGTCAATCGTATTTCAATTTTGTCGCAGTCACTTGAATTGTCAGGTAATTAATTTATCATTTTTTTCGAAAAAAATACGGGAAATCGAATTCAAATACGCAATAATAAAGAATACAGGGATTTAATTAATTACTTGTTAACCGAAACGTTACCCGAATTTACAACAAGATCGGAAAAGTTATCATTTAAAGAAAAGGCAAAGAATTTAGAAGCAATAAATGGTCGGATATTCGTGAAAATAGAAAATATGGCATCGTTAGAATATTTAGAGGATTGCAATGATAGTTTAAAATTTGAAATAGTAAATAACTTCCATTTACAATCACATCGAGGCCGAGACAGTTTATATGCAGAACTGAAACAAAGATATTATAATATTAAAAAAGATGATATCCAAAGAGTTCTTAACGGTTGTAATATCTGTTCGACAAGAAGAGTGGAAACAGTCCAAGAAAATGTAGTAGTACCTATAGTAGTTATTCAATTAACTGACAATTCAATTGACTACTACACATCGTATTTCAATTTTGCTTGGAGCTTTAATTACATGAAGCAGAAATGTTTTCAGTTTATATTATTTGTTATTAAATGAATAACAATATTGCTTCGATACGTTTTTGATCACCAAAGGTTTAATACATTTTTTGACAAGGTCCCTAAATTGTCATAGCAACATAGCTTCAAAATAAAAAGACTGTTGAGTCTTGATTGGATTTTTGGGTTTTTTAATTTTTGATTTAAAAAGTATGTAAAATTATTTTGTTTTTTGATTTGTTTAGTCGATGTATTTTTTTGTGTAGAGTGAAATGTTTTGGTTTAAAATCTAATAGAATGGTTATCTTGGGAGTTGTTTAAAAATACGTTTTTATTTTAAAATAGATATTTTTGCAAGGAGTTTATTTTAAAAGACGATTTTGTTGAATTTTGTAATTTATAATATTATTTGTTCGAGAGTAAGAGTTAATTATTATTATGACTACTTCAAATGAACCTTTCGAAAATAATGAATTAGAAGCTAATTGTATTGAAGGTCAACGTTTGTGCAGAGCAAATGAAATTAAATTAGAGATCAAATTTTTTGAAACTGCTTTAACATTGGAAACAGATGATTTGAATGTTTCAATGGTGATTTATAGCCAGCTAGATTTAGACATATCGAGACGGCTCGAGGATTTATCTGGTGAAGATAAAGCAAGTAAAATCTTGGGCAAATTCGATGAATCAATAACTTCTTATAAACACCATTTGAAGATTTGCCGGGAGTTGGATGGAAAATCTGGCATTGTGCAAGCATTATCTAATCTAGCTAATATTTTCCATAACAAAGCCAAAGCTGCTGGAGCTATTGGCCGACAAGATCTTGGTCAATTTCCACCTCATGTTCAAGAAGCTCTTGAAAAAGCAGCTATCCATTATCGATTCACCATAATTCAATGTTCCTTGAACATTTCATGAAATTCGAACGGAAAATAATTTAAAAAGAAATCACCATCATTTAACCTTTCAAAATAAGGTTCAACCGGAGTTAATTGCGCTGAATCCTTTGCTAAGACCAAGATCAAAGAAAATCAAACAAGAAAGTTCCGAAAATTATGAAAAAATAAATCGTGTTGGACCAAACAAAGTTAAGCCAACGACAAAAAACTGATAAATTATTTTTTAACTATAATAAAAATATTATTTTTTAGTGACATGAAAAGACTTTTGACTCTACATGACTAAATGGTACGGATATTGTCAGAGTAAACAGATTAGGACAGAGTTGCAAACTTTCCCATTAGAGAGAATTAAAGAAAAACTAATTGCTAAGCTTTTTCTACAAGCAAAAAGATTTTCTCAGAAAGAAAAATATTTAAATATCAAACATAATTAAAAATACAATGAAAACATGGGTGAGAAAATAGAGCAGATCAAAATATTAGTCTATACAGTGTCCATTAGGACCAAAAATGGTATTTTCTATTGATAAGTGACAGCCTCGATATGGTCGAAAAAATTGTCTGGCAAATACATAGAACTAATGGCGAGAAACTGGATCATTCAGGTATTAGGAGAGTCATATATAAAGGAATCAAATAGCGAAATAAGTCGTCCATCGACCTCTATACATGATTATTCCAGATATGTAAGGAGTTGACGATTTAGTCATAGGAAAATAAACACGATATAAATCGTTCCAAACATTCCCTGTACCATTTCACCCAAGGGAAGATGTATTAATCAATTAATTAAAAATTCTAAATCTGCATTGTCCCTTTAAAAAGAACACCATTTTGTGACAAAATGGAAAATTATATAGAACTAGAATAATTTTATTTAACTATTATAAGTAAAACTTTAGAAAACATAGTTTTGGTTATTATCTGGATTAACTGTTCTATTGCTTCAAAGTTACTTGGTTGTTGTACTATGTAACTTACTCGATTAAACATTTCAAGGTCTTTTTAGCTTTGGCTCAATACTTTATTTGCCTAGCTTTTGTATGGAGTATCTGGATTAAACCCAGAAACGCACGAGTGCTTAAGAACATCAACATATATTTCAATGAGTATAATGTACTGGATTGAATAAAAGTTAAATAAAGCAGCTAATCTTATTTTCTTTACAATTAGCTTTTATTATTACTAAAATTAATCAAACTTAATTAATTTAATTAATCAAACTTAAATAATTCCAAATTAAAATTGTATTTTGATATAAGTTTAAATAAAGTTATTTTTTTACAAATTTGTATTACTTTAAAATTAATATTATAAAAACAATTAGTTTGTTTAACCGAATAGGTCTGTTTGCCATAATTAAAAAATAAATATTAAGTCTAGACAATTCTTTTTAGGAGTAAGTGTAGTAAATAAATTTTTTTATCTGTTTGGCGACTATCGTGATTTCTTATGTTGCTTACTATTATTATTATTATTGAAAGTTGTTGTTTAATCATGATGGTCGCTAAAGCAAATATCTTTTTATCACAATGCATCATTTTCTAAAAGTTGCCAGTGATGATTAAGATTACATTTTTATTAATGTTTCTTAGTTTTAGTAATTTTGGCGACGTTCGTGATTTGTGTTCGCCAGTAATAATATTATAAGGACATTTTTGTTTTTCACCTCTGATTTCTTTATATTTATAAAAGACATTGTATTTTCTACAAAATTTGACTATGAATCAGATTTTGTATGAAATAAAATGTGTTTTATAAATAATAATCGAAGCTGTAGTATACTCACGATTGTCGCCTATAATAAATTGTCTTTTTGTCACAACAAGCGTTATTTTTTAAATAATGCAAGTGATGATTAAGAATACATTTTATCATTTTTTGTAAATGAAATAAGTTAAGCATTCAAGAGATTTAAATGGTTCAACTTTATTATTAAAGATGTAACGCCAGTTACCTATTCTAATCGAATAATTATAATTTAATATAAAACAAACATTTCAATTTTGCTTAAAAGTTACAAAACTTGTAATATAATAATATTTGGTTAGCTATTAAAAGATAAAATCCTTTATTTATATCTATGGTCATTCTTAACTGAATATATATAATTAATAATTTACTATTAATTGTTGATTAAATAAAAATGAAAGTTATTTTCGTAAATATAAGTTTACCTGAGAACTGAAAGTGGGGTCATCGTAGCGATGATCATTAAACTGATTACAAAGGCTCCGGTGTTGTCAACATTGGCAGAAAATTCATATTTCATTAATAGATTTACACCGAAAACAATTAATGCAGATATTGTTCCGAGAAGATTAACTGGATTAATTCTAGGCAGTAGCAAGCTGCTGAGAGACGGAATAAAATGACAGACACCTTCACTTATATCGGTAATATGCTCCTGTGTAATAAGTAATATATTGAATTTTTTTATATAATAAATTTTAATATTTTCAGCTTTTGTATTGTCAAAATAGAGTTGAATGAACTCTAATCAGACTATAATTACATTTCTTTCAGTAAATACTGATGAAATTTGTAGTGGATGAATAAAAATTTTAATTGGTTATTTTTTAATTATTCGAGTAACACTATTAATTTTATGGTATTAAAAATACCAGTAATAATGCCTAAATTGTAGTTTGATGAACAAAGGTTATTTATGATGCTTGTATTTGAATGTTGGTATAATTAGAAAAGCACTAAACTCTCTTTTTAGATATCTTTTAGAATAAATATTGTAGACTTTTTAACCGCCAAGATTTGGAATTATTTATTCTTCAGTTAAAAAGATTCTTTGAAATAACTGAATTATATACATGTAATTTAACTTTGATACTATGTATGTGATAGATATTATTACAAATTTTAGTAATTAAATATTTTCTGTTTATATATGTTACGATTCATATGTACATTAACTGCAAGATTAGGTAAATTTAGATTTATTACCGACTATTTTACCATATTTTTGGTAAAAGTGCAAAGTAGAAAATTTTGTAGTTAGTTTCGAAAATTCTAAGTTTTTTTGTCTTGTTTTTAATTATAATTAGCAAGGATAATTGAGAGTTTTTGAACCAAACAAAGGACATGGTATTTGAATTCGGTCGTGATAAACGGCAGTGGATACAGGAAATGAATAGAAAAGCTTGTAATTACGATATTAATTATGTTCAAGTTTTGTCAATTCAAACGAAAGGAGTCGTGAAAATACGATATAAATCGTATTCTAGTTGAATCAAATTGCCTTTCATTTTCAAATTAATAACTGAATCAAATAAATTTTTAAGGCTACATTCAATGAGACTAGTTTTAAGCTTATTTGGCGCTCATCAGTACCACACTAAAAACTCTACCTTGGCCGTGATATAAAGCAGCAACTTTGTGATCTGATCACTACAAATAAATTTGTAAGATAATAAATGCAATTATATTCAATAAAAGCGGTACAAAACTAGTGATATATATGTGACATAATGGTGAAGGGGTCTAAAAATTTATCAAATTATGACTTTTCGACTAGCAAAATTGTCAGTCCTAATAAGTTACATATAGATTCATATTGGAAATATGCGTGAAATAAATTTAAAGATTTTGATAAAGTAAATATATAGATTTGTCAGTCGAGTTCCAAAAGTTATTTTCCAAAATAATTAAAAAACTCGAATAATCACCAAATTCAAAATCTAAACTTTCAAAAATGTTAAGTTATAGATCATTTATAATGTATAATACTAATCAAAATTTTAATAACAATCTTAATAAAGGCTTACCTGTAGCCAACTAGAAGTACTCGTTTCTATAACTTTATTAAGAGCCTTATTTTCAACATTATAAGTTATCAATAAATGAATAATTAATGATAATATTGCTACAACTCCTAATCCAGATTCATCAACCGTAGATCCAGTTAAATATCTTTCGATAGCTTCTTTAATGATAAATAAAGCTGAAATCTGACTTAAAACAGTAGCGGTAAAAATCGCCAAGACTTCATATCTCTGATATCCAAAATAATTATCTTTAACATCTTTATTGTTTTCTATCCATATTGCCAATCCAGACACAAAAATTGAAAATAGGTCAAACAATAAAATATAAGCCAACGTTATTACACAAATACTGCAAAAAATATTTAAAAATTAAAAAAAAACTAAATTTGCAACCTGTTACTATAATGATAACTATAATGAGATATTAAAATTCCGATAAATGCTAAAAATCCGAAATGAATTACCCGAGGACCTTTTGTATTCTTAAAATACAAAATAAAGCTCTCTCTTTTTAAAAATTTAATTGCGCTTGTAATAGCTAATATATCTCCTACAATAAAACTTCGCAAACTGTGAAACATTTATAAAATTGCAAAAAGAAAAATAACTATTATATGACGATTTAATATATTTTTAAATCAAATTTGATTTGATTTTACGTACTAATTTACCTAAATTAAACAAATGGTTTTATAAAATATTTTAGTTACTCTGTCAAAATATAAGTATTTATCTCCAAAATGCTATTTTAAAGAAATTGAGTTTAAAATTAGAATTATTTTTTGCGAAAGTTTATGTGTTTTGTAAAGTTTTAATTTATTTATTCATACGATATATTAATCAAAAGTGACTTTACAAGTATCAAATTTTATGAAACTAAATAAAAAACAAAATTGAAATTAAATATTTGATTAAAATAATTTTTTATTGAATCAAATAATAAAGTGAATTTAATGTTAAAATTTATGTGTTTCAAGTTTATTTATTTCGCCATGCTATTGCTGGGTACTGTGGGGTTGGTGGTGTGGATGACCTTCACCCCAAACATACAAAATAGTTTTGCTCCCGCCAATGGTTACCCGTTGCTAGGCAACGTTGGTGCTGTAACCACTGGTCACAGGACGTCCAAAGGTGAGTTCCGATATCAGAACTGCTAAGGTTAGTCCTATGTCGGGTTCAGCGGACTGCCGTTAGAAGGCCTATGTCCGTCTTCTATTTCAGGTCCCTTTATTACTCTCTCTATTATATCTCTTTCCTACATTTCTTACAAATGATAACATAATAAACTAAAACGATTTTATTTAATATCAAATGAATTAAAATTATCATCCAGCATGGGCTTGTTATTTCATCTGGCTACTCCTTGGGCGCGTCGTCGCAACCGTTCAGTTCGACCTGGTCGAGGGTGCGATCGGGTTTTCTTGTTAGTTGATTGGGCTTCTTCTTGGTCGCGATAGCCTGTGATTTACCCGTCATCTTCGTGTCCTATTTTATATATCACTTAAAATAAATTATTTGTTTAGTTTCCTTTTTAAAGATTTAAATTCACATAGATATTTATAATAGCAATTTATAGATAGAAATTTTCGCTAATTATTACAGTAAGTAAAGCATGGTAGCAATTGCATTATTAATAATAGACACCATTTAATATTTCATTGTATTCTTTTCTGCATTTTCAAGACTTTTATGTTTACGGTGACGTGTTCAAGTCAAAATTTCATAAAAATTATCTGTTATTTATTTACACTTTATTATTGGCATTGAATTAATTCGGTTCAGCTCGTCGATGATTTCATATTTCAATTATGATCCTGTCTTAATCCACTGGTGAGTAAGTAATTTGTGTTCTTTTGTTATTTATTTAATACTTGCAGTCTGATTTTTTGGCCAGAGTTCACAAGTCACAATTCATCTTCTGCTTACTTGGTCAATAATTTGATGGATGATCGGTTCACGTGTTGTTTACCAATGTCAGCATTTTTATCATATTAGCTCGTCGTGGATTTTCAAGGTGGATTAACGTATTAACTTTGCATTCAATTCGTGAAATGGATTCTTCTACTACTTCGACGCTGGACGAATTTCTCTCAATGACGATCAACTATTTCGGAATCTACTCTATTCGGATCGAGCTCCGGTGTTTTCGGAATGGTATTCCCGACGGATTATCTGACTATGCCTGCTTATCGAGAAAAACCATTATACCAGATGACTTGATGTACCTATTTTCACGAAGAATCTACGGGTGATGCGATAACTTTCAACGTTTGGATTTTTATGCACTATGTTGATTGCTGTTATTTAATCATTCCCTCTAATTTGATTAACTTGTTTTATCTTTTTGTAGTTTTGTAATGTATTTTATCGCGCCTCGTCAGTGCATAATATCTGACCTCTATTCATTGGTATAGGCTATTCTGCTAGTCGGTGCGTGACGATCAATTCTAGTGTCGTTAGTCGTGAACTGCGTTATCAGGTGGATTCGTGTTAATTTATTGCATTTTAGTCGCTTATCCCTATTATGGTGCTCGATTATTATTGACTGCCTTTGGACAATTTCTTGTATCATGATGATTATTATTTGATCTTTTCATAAATTAGTTAGTATATTTACGTCGTGTTCGATTTATTATTATTATTTTGTAGTCTTTTCGTTATTCTCGATAGTTTAATTGCGTCAATTGACTCATTCAATCATTGAATTATCCTGCGTTTGATCAATCACATCTCTAATCCTTAATGGGTTAAAGAATCCGATTCAATTATTCATTTAGTTTCCTATTTGTCAGTCTAATTGCTAATCATTTTCAAGACGTCAGTTCAATCTATCCACATCGCTACTCTTCTCTGGGAATTTACTACTTCTACCCCATCGTCTATCGTTTAGTCGTTCATCATTTGGTAAGATTCAATTTCTGTACGCTGGTTTTCTGGTTTCTTGTTCGTGAATTTTATTAATTCGGATGGGTTAAAAGATAATTCAATCATTGGCCACAATTTAATTTAAGTTCATCGCCTTACAAGAGTAGTTTAACTATGATCTTATCTCGATTAATCAGTCAACGGCATTACTATTATTTTTTGGAAAAATTATTACTTCTCATTGCATTAATATTTTAGTCAGGAATTTGATTATCATGAACTTAATTATCTTTCGTCATTTTATTTAGATTAATTTCTTTACGTCGCGTCGAGCTTAAGTTATGGATTTAATTACTTTAAATCAAATTAATCATAATTTAGTTAATAAATTTTATTTGCATCGCATCGGTTTCAAATCCCCACTACCCGAGCCTGAATTTAGTCCTAAGGTTTTTGTGTTTATATTAGATTTTTCGAGTGCCCACTGGACTACTCGGTGTTATTATTTTAGCCGATTGGTAATTTGATATTTAGGTCGATTTTATGGGAGATGGGTGAAAGAGAGCCAGCCAAAAGACTAGTTCTCAATCTTCCCACCGCCCTATAATGGATAGAATATTTACGTTCGAGATCCGGTCGTTACGCACGACAAAGCTCTCACGGGCACACACTATAGGCGGAGAAACCGCACTTACACAGTGTGACTAGTTGTGTTATGATTTTGCTTTCTTGTGTGATGTGTGGCTGTGGGCCAGAAAAATTTCGACACAAAACTGAAGATTCGTTTTTCATAATACATATATTTGTTGAAACAATTTCATCATAGTTCATTTCTAGTTCGATTCATACATATCAACATACGACAAGAGGTCCTCATACATACGAGCAAGTAGAGCTTACATTAAGTTACTTGGTTTTGCAGTATGAAAACAATTATCGAGAGTTGCTCCTTGAACAAAATTGCTCTCAAAAAGCACACAAGTATGGTTGTAAAACCGGTTTAAATATGGTTAACACTTTGTGAAAATGGACTGGTATTTATACCTGTTCTGTGACCCTAACCTTGCGTGTTAATTTTTATGCGTTAAAACAAAATTTGACCTTGCCATTATGTATCTAATTTATTTCTAATTTATTATTATTTTCCGATTTCTTTTACAATTTACTCATTAATTTTTAATTTCAATCATTTCTGATTAAAATTATTTTATTTTTGTTCGATTTATTCATGAACTCTTTTAATTTTCCGTAAATTGTCACTTTTTCGGTCAAATCTTTTGTTATCGTGTTATTTCTATGTCAATTCGTGCATATCTTGGTGCGTTTGTTAATATTTTAATTTAATTTTATGTTTTCTATTTTATATGTTAAATTATGTGTTTTCTCGCATTTTTAGGTGGTTAATTGATGTTCATGGGTCCGATTTTAAATTTTGCATGTTGTGTTTGCGTGCTGTTTCCAATCCATTTAAACAAAATCTTGTACTGGCCCAACAGTACTTATGAGAAAGAATTTTATATGAGTGTCAAGGAAATGGCTACAAACCCCATACAATACGCGCACAACAAATATTACCATTAAGTACCCGTCACAAGTGAAGTTGGTACTGTGAACTAATGGGTGGAAGGTTAGCAAAAGGTGAGCTCCTCTTCAAGATTTGCTAATGCCTAACCCTCCGAGGGTTCACGGACTACCGTAGAAAGTTTATTATCCTATTCGTTAAGGTCCCCTTCTAACTCTATTTTCAATGACCTTGCAACAATGTGAATTCATGAAAAGAAGTTAATTCAATACATTTATTCATAATTAAGATTAAATTATAATTAAACGATCACTAAGGTGCATAAGGTTTTTTGGGTCACAATAAATGTCAAATTAGATCAAAAATGCTTGTAAATTGCCAGAACAGACGGGCTTCTTTCAGTTTCCTGTTTCGGGCCCTTTTGTGCTTGCCAGGTCGAGGTTTAGGAGGTGGTGGTCGCTTCTGAGTCGGTCTGTCGGTTACGTGAGACGGCTCTAGAGGAGGTGCTGAGGTAGAGGCCTTTTTCTCCGTTATATCCAGGTTGATTGCCGGAAACAATTCCATTTCGACATACGTGGGCTAAGTGGTAAGGTCGGTACGAATCTGAAGTTTAGTCTCCAAGGCCGCTATGGTGTAGGCCTGTTGTCTGATTTTTACTTTGAGGGATCTGGAGAAAGTCAACTCCTCTTCATATAGCTTCTTTATTTGAGCTATTTGTTGATGAAGCTTCTTAGCTTCATCCGGCCGGATCCACGTCTCCTCCATGCGTCTACAACGCCGCACGAGGACTCCACCCGCTGGGACTAACTCATCACCTCTTCGTGGTACTTGGCGACGTCCCTTCTGAATTTCTCTAAGTCGGCTTGGTGATTTTTCACTAAAAAAGAAGGATAGTATTTAACTACAAGTTTGGTAAGTGTGTGAAAATGATAGTGTTAGAATCAATGATTTTATGTTAACACAGCAAATTGTTCCCAGGGTTATTACATATGTTGGACGCATGAGAATTTTTCTTATAACTTTATCTCTCGTCCTACTGGTGTAACCGTCACATTTAACTTCTAGGGACACCTTCCCAAAACGTCGCACGATTTGGAATAGCTATGGTGTACCCATGACCGAAATCATGTTGGTACTGTACGCAATAGCCGAATGCCATTCAAGCAGGTGAGCGCCATTACTAGTGCTACTCCTCGAAGGACCTTCGTCTTCCTGGTTATTTGTTGCCGATAGAAGGGCTTACGCATCTTACATACTACTCTAACCATGAACCCCTTTGTATTCATCTTAGCTGAGTCGAAAAAAACGTGGGAAATCATCTGCACCGTTTAATCCCTTCATCAAACCTGATCTGATGAATTGCCGCCAACTATTACCAGTATTTCACACTCTTTTAATCCAGGTATACGTAATTCTAACCAAAAATGAAAATAAAACTATATTACAACACTACACAATAAAAAATGACACGACGACGACTACATAGACAATATAGTGAACGCATGATAGTCTTAAGAGTTTGGAATGAGGGTAATTTGTAAGAGTCTCGCATTGGAATCAATCTTCGTCGGCATCCATATCTGTAGAGAGATGTCTACGTTTTGCCGGCCGATACGGAGGGGGATTTGTATTATAGACGACCTCAATCCGAGTAGAGGGTCCGGCTTCCTCTGATGGGAAAGAAATTCGGGGCACATCGCCGGTGAGTATGGCGATCTCGTTAAAATCTAATCCCAGGTGATCCAGAGCCTGGGCGACTCTCGGAGGTTCAGAATCTTCATCTACCAAATTTATGTGGATCGACCAAGCCGGGGAGGGAAAAACTACAGCAGAAGCGTAGAGCACATTCGGATCGAGCCTCGGAATTTCGAACTCCTGGTAGGGGGGCGGTAGATCGTCGATCCGGTATGGGGCGCTGAGTGGCTCCGTTTCTCGGAGAAGGTCTGTTTCCATGTGACGGCGTTAACGACGGCGCCGATTTCTGTTGGGCCGTCGACGGGCCGATCTAGTTGAGGGCGTTGGATTGATTTCGGCTATTGGTGTTCTGGTATGATGCCCAGGTGACGGACCCAGACACTTCCGGGGATGCGGGCTCGAAGCTCGGCATCCGTGAATATTTTGCGGAGTGTTCTAGCCTGTTCTTTTATTAATACTTGCTGGCTACGCGACTCCGTGACTAACTCATCTCGAGCGCGAGATAGTCGAACGATTTTTTAATGCAGGCCTTTGGCGGCCTCGGGAGGGGTCCAGGTACCCTTCACCCGTTCGTATTTAGATCTGAGGGTACTATATTTTCTTTCCAATTCTTCTAACCTTTGTCGAAGAGCGACCACCGACGGAGAGAGTCGGGGAATCCGGGGAAGATCATTCAGAGTCGAACTGAAGCCAGAATTCATGTCTAAAATAGGTACAGAGGGAGATTAGAAATAAGTAAGTTGTTAGAAGTAGTGTGGGGGGTCTGATCACATCAGAGGACAAGGGGGCGGTTAGCGTTATTTCCAAAATTCCTACTGAAACACTTATGGGACTTGGGTAGCTAGGCGCTACTACTGTCTGTAGTGATGCTCGCAGCTAACTAACATTGTCATTTAGAGGTGACAGTGGTGGTGGGTTTCAATGCGACCACTTGGGAGATTGGGGTAAAGACTATAATAACATCATTCGGATAGTTGTTGATAATAATGACTCAACCAGGTGACCAGGAACATTAGCAACGGTAGTAGTACGATTAGATTAATAATAATTCCTTGGGCGACAAATACCTTTCTAACAAGGGGTGAGTACCATTAATAGTATTCGTAAGATTAACCTGGTTAGGTATATATGAAATCGATATTATCATTTATGTCATTTTTAGAATTACTATTATATTAATAATTGTTCATGAGGGTATTGTTATCAATGATATTTACAGAATCCTTATTATTATTAAGGATTATTTATGAAATCAATATTATCATTAATACCTATTCGTGAAACTAAACTTTTACTAAAGAGCACTCATGGAATTTCTAACATCGTTAAATGATCATTTGTGAGATTAAAAATTATTATTAATGATTAATTATGAAGCTAATATTATTATTAATGAAATTATCTAATATTATTATCTATGAAATCAGAAATTATTACCAAAGATTATTTATGAAATTATCATTATGGTTAATACTAACTATCTAGACGATAATGTCGGTCATGAGAATGCTGGTCTTGATACATTTATTAGGATAACTATAAATAATTTAACAACCCTCTATCGTTATGATTAGAACTACATTATCATTAAACTTACTAAAAGCTAGGGTATTACAGATATTTGGTGAATGTAGATTCAATAATAACTATTAGATTTATTTTGAGAATTTTGTTTATGTGAATGTTAATCCACAAATTCCGAATATTATTAATTATATCCACGACATACTGTTACATAATATCTAGATTAGCCAATACTAACGACGGGGGAAACTACTCCTATTCGTTACGAAACATTATTAGCAAATCTACTGGCGATACAGGAGAGAAAACTCTAGTAATATTCCACGCACACTAGTTAGTCTAAGAATTATCGATTTCCGTATCTTTGACAGTATCATCATACTAGCTGATTGGTTCGTAGAAATTTTGTAACAACTGTAATGCCTAGGAGAGGAATACTGGGGGGAGAAATTTGTCGATCCCGTTGTTCTAATGGGTAATGTCGTATAGTACGAAAATGGACTGATCCCGCGTGGAGAGTGACGGAGGTCCGCGAATATAGAGAGTTTCTATAATTTGGGTCAATTTATTTATCAATGCTTCTTTGCATTTAGGAAACGTAGAGGAAAATGGTGCTATGGTTGACCCTATCTCCATGGATTTACGCTTTTCTACGCGATGATGAGGATCGATTCAAATTTACAGATGCTTCGGTAATGACTCCCTTCGAACCGATCGTACCGACTTAACTATAGGGATTTATACGACGGTTTTAGGTTCATTTCGATCGTGATTACGAATTTCGTCCCTCGTTCTCGTTGCGTAGTTTGTATCTAATTTCGATGGGTTTAATTCGAAACTCAATCAATCCGAAGGAGTGACCTCAATATGTGTGTCGGGAATCACTGGATCCATATTCAATCATGGAAATTTACCAGGTTTTACTTATAGGTATTGTGTTTTGTTACAGAGCGAATAAAATCCTACCGACACTTTTGTTATTAACTTTTAATCGTTTAAGTAATTATTCGTTTATTTAATCTTTTTACACTTACGCTTACCCCTGCTGCCCAGTATTGGTTTATCATTTCATTCGAGATTTTAAAATGTTTTACCTGGATCATCCTGTGACCTTGCCTAATATCCCCTTATCTAAATAACGCTCTTCCCGTAATTTTATATCCTACTCGCCCCGGCCACTTTTCAGTAGCCGCTACAAGTTATACAACGATGCCCTGCGTGGAGGTCCTGTGCAATTGCCAGACCCTACTGCGGACTACCGAGGTGTCAACGAGGCATGACCCACGAGCTCAACTAGGGAACTTAATCCACCAGCCGGCATGAGATCTGTCCCATTGACGACTATTACAATACGTACATATATAAGGTTAATGGACTCAAATGTATAAATAAACAGATAAGGATATAAGAGTTAAGTGTATGAAACGTATAATTAGCGACATTATAAACATCAAAATTTACAAACATTATGTTAACTTTCAAAGAAAATTTAAAAACACAATCAAAATCCTCACTTCAATCAATTCGAATAGATTCAGTCAGTTTTCGAACAGTAAGTTGTAAAAGCATAAGTTTAAATAATGAAATTTCTCACTGTATATATACTATTTTCGTGCCTGTGTGCGACCAATGAGCGATTTTTCGCCATTTTTAGGGCTTTTTTAATTATTTTATTAATTTTACATTATTTTATTATTTTTCTTACATTTTTCTCTATTTTTTGGTATATCATTTATTTTATGGTTGAATTTCATTTTTTATTATTATTTTCTTATGATATTATTTTTAGCCCTTATTATTTGTTTTCTGGTCGCCACTTCTGCCTGTGTTTTTTCTAAACCTTACTTTGCAAGGTTTTGGCAGTTTATTTTATTTTTCATGTGTCTCTCTCTGCAGCTGTAGGCTTTTCTAATGATTTTAATTAATTATTTGTTTTTATTTATTTTTGATATATTTTAATTTGTTTTAATTAATATGTTTTTATTGATTTTTAGTATCTTCTTTTGGTGCGTGCTTATATACAGTGACTTATTTCATTACTTCTAGTTTTGTTTTAATTTTTATTACCATTTTTGTTTAAATTGTGGCTCTGAACCCAACACATACAATGTCAACTAAACTCCCCTACCAGACTCTAACATTTTCGCTGCGGTCATCTATTAATCACCCGGGTGTGAACCCTATTCATTGTTTGTAGTTCTCTTACTGATATTCAGGGTATTGGAAGTTCGTTGGATAGTATGCGATGGGGTGAATCACGTTGGACTATAAGATGAATAAAAGTCATGATGGAAACTGTAGTAACCATCGAAAAAACTCAAATTTAAGTAATAATAATAATAATAATCATAATATTGCTGGGCCAGAACACAAATGGCCTTGAGAATTGTTTAAATGGATAAGTAATACAGCACAAAAACCCAGCACCCAGATTACTTAAAATATAACATACAACACCAACTAAACATTTTAAAATCTGAGAGAATATAAATAAATATAAAATCAAAAACATAAAAGTAAAATAAAATAAATACAAAATGCATCAAGAACCGCACGAAATTTACATAAAAAATAACATAATAACAAGAAAATTTGACCGTAAAATGACCATTTATATAAAAGTAAAAATTAATGAATTAAATGAATAAAAATAAAATATTTTTGTCTGAATAAATTTAATTAAAAATGTTAAAAATAAATTACTAATTTAAACTAAGAAATTAATAAAAATTTAATTTAGATAACACAAATAATTTCAAGGTCAAATTTGTTTAATCGCAATAAAAATAACACGCAAGGTTAAGGCCAAATTATAGGTATATATACTGATGTGTTTACACAAATAATTCATTCTACTTTGCAGTATTGTTTCCGGCTTAAATTGAAATATTGATCTTCAGTCTCACTTCGAGACTTGTGTTGAACAAGTTTACTGTAGTTAGTGTGCGTTGCAACTAATTTTTAGCGCATTGATGATTTTGAATTTAATGATCGATTACCTAATACTATTGGAAATGTTATGAACCATGGATAGACAATGTTTATTTATTATGATAATGCGGATCGAAAATGTTATTTATGGACAATAAATTATGATGCTGTGATGCCCCTTTATTCAAATAAACGTTTTGATGCATTCGAGACTTTTACCCGATTGGTACGGTAATTTTCATTCAATTCTTTTTCGGCCCACAGCCAAAACATACAACAAGAAAGCAAAATTACACATAACTAGCGAACTGTGTAAGTGCGTGTATAATCGCCAATAGTTCATGCCCGTGAAGGCTCCGGCGTGAGAACGCAGGAGCTGGAACGTCAATATTATCAGTATAGAGGGGAAATTGGAAGGTAAATGAGTAGTCCTTTGGCTGCTCCTTCATCATCCGTTTCCTGAAAAATTGACATAAATTTTTTAACAACAATCGACTCAAAATATCTAACACTGAGTAGTCCAGTGGGCACTCATTAAATATAATATGAACATAAATAGATCATAAGGACAAAGAGAGGGAAAGGGTAGCGGGGAAAATAGCGAAATCGTTGCAACAGTTAAAATGAATAGCCATCGGAAAAAGATTAATCCGAACGACCAAAATCATAAAAAATAATGTTTTAAATAATATATAAGAAGTAAATAAAATATGTTGAATTGAAACGGTAAATATGGGCAGAACGCTGCTCAAATTTTCCGAATCAACTAAAATAATTATTAAAAATAGCAAAGTAAAAGTAGAATACGGCTCAATGATTGATAGAATATCCGGATAAGACCGTAAAATAAGGGCTGAACGCTGCTCAAAGTTTCCGAATTAATTAAAATACTTATCGAAAATAGTAAAGTAAAGGTGGAATGTTGGTCAATTGTTAGTATAATGTTCTTATAAACTGTAAAATAAGGGCGGACCACTGCTCAAATTTTCCGAGTCAATGAAAATACTTTATCGAAAACTATAGAATAAGGATAAAACCGAAAAATAAGGGTGGGACGCTGCTAAAATTCTTCGAATCAACAAAAATACTTTTAATCATTTTCAATAACCTGAATCAGTTTAAAGACTAGAATCAATTTTTGACCAGACTTAACCAGTAAAATCTAGATGAAACTTCAATATAAGTGGAAGAACGTTAGCAAACTTTCTCCACGTCGTGTCCATTCAACCTCATATGAGCTCTGTTTGGGCGTCGGCGTGGGGAAGAGTTATGATTGATGAGTGATGAAGTATCGGAATGCAATTATGATATCACGTTGTATATATATTCAAATAAAACCTTTTCAATGCAACAATTTTTGTAGAATTTTTTCCGGCCCACTGCCGACACATCACTACAAGTTATTAAACTCTACATACCCCAACCGAATCGTGTAAGTGCGGTGTAAGTCCGCCAATGATTCGTGCCCGTGAAGGCTACGGCGTGAGAACGCAGTAGCTGAAACGTAAACTTCGTCAACTTAATTGACGTGATTAATATCATTAATTTTTGTAGCAGGGATGGTCGGTTTTGGTTTTCCCTTGTTTGCTGTAAGTTTCTTCTATGTAGTAGTATTCCTCGTTTTTGTTTTTTCCCGTTGTTGTCGTTGTCGCCCGTTCCTTGAGAAGTGCTTTTGTTTTTGTTATCCGGTGGTTCCCTTTCCTTTTGTTGCGCGGGTTTATTCGTATCTTGTTCGTTATCCGTATCAGGTCTGGTGTCTTGGTCCTCTTTGTCTTCGTTATTACTTCCTCCGTTATTATTTCCTTGTTCATCCGGGGTCTTTTTTGAAATGTCTTCCTCGACATTTATTGCCTCGATTATCTCCTCGTAGGTCTTTATTATTTTGGCTTTCAGGTCATCCATTTCTTTTATTTCTTGTTTACTCCTTTGGAATCTTATTTGTTTTCGATGCCACTTATGTATTATTGTTAGTAGCTGTTCTTTTCTGTCTCCAATTCCTATTGCTTCTAATGGGTGGTTTGTAAATTTCAATATTTTGCATTTCAACATTGCCTTTATTGTCTTTGTTAATGGGTAGTAGGCGTATATTATTTCTTTTAGTAAGATATTTCTATTTCTTACTATATAATTTAGATTGAATACTCTGAGTGGAGAGTTTTCATAGGTTCACTTCATTAGATTGGCTGCTGCTTCATCTTGTTTGGCGTCGATGGCTTCCCATAATGTTTAAATCGTTTTGCCCATCATTTCTCTTTCTCTCCCTGTTGCGTTGTTGGTAATAAATTTCACCGTGCTTGCCTGTCTCGATTTCATAATATAATGTAATACGTTATTTTCTCCGTTATCTTTTTCTTTAAAGGATGATCCAGTTCTTAATAGTTCTCTTAAGATGGTTGTTGAGGCGTCTGTTGCTACTGCTAACATTAATGGGGTTTGTCCTTCTTCGTTGTTTACATTCGAAGTTTGTCCACAATCTTGAATAAATCGAATTATATCCAGTGTCCTTTTAGTGTTCTTATGTTGTATTGTACGTTTTCTTCTACATCTGCCATGGTGAATATTATGGGTATCTTTTCTTTTATGAGGTCCATTTCCGGTGGGATTCTAACTCCTTTAGCGTAATCCATCGCAATTTTTCCTGCTTTGTTTATTGTTCTCATCCATCCTTTTCCTTCGACCCATTCTGGAATTATTTCTCTGATTGCTTTTACTATTACGTCCATCTTGTCTAGATTATCCTTTGTTGGGTATAATATTAGTTTTGGTTCATCTGGTTTGGGTTCCTCTTCAATTTGTGTATTGTTTGATGCCGCTTCTGTCTTACGACTTAACGTTAGTCCGTTTATACTCAGTTGTTGGGTTTGCGATCTTGTTTTCATACCTCGATTTTTCGGTTCTTTTGTTATTGTTTTGGGTATCGCTTTACATCGACTTACGTTTACATATATAGGTCTGGTGAGGGGGTTGTTGACCAATTTGACTAGTGCGTTGTTCTCATTTACATATATTATCTCATATAGTCCCTTGCACTCCTTTGTAATTTTCTGGCTACCCCTGGGATGATTTCTGGTGTTGCGATTATCACCCAGTCTCCAACTTGAAAGTTATGTTCGCGTACATCTCGTTTCTTGTCGTGTAACTCTTTGTAGCTTTCTTGGTTAAATCTAATATTCATACCTGCTGTCTTCCAGACTTCTTGCATTTGTTCTTTAAATCCCGTTACTAAATCGTCAATCTCCATGTATTGTGATATCGGTGGTTGGTACTCTAGGTCTATCGGCATGTTATATTCTCTGCCGTACATTAATTTGAAAGGGTTCATCTTTGTTGCCGAATATATCGACATTTTATACGCCATGAGACATAAATTTATGTATCTATCCCAGTCCTTTTGATGATTGCTTACGTAATTTGACATCATTTCTATTAGGATGTCATTGAATCTCTCTGTTTGCCCATTTGTTTGTGGGTGGTATGGCGAAGTCCTTAATTTTGCGATTCTAAAGTAATTCGTTACTTCTTCTATGATTTCGCTCATGATTTTGTTCCTTAGTCGATTAGAATCTGTTTGGGTGTTCCGTATCTACAACATATTTCCTCTACTAGTATCCTCGCTATTGTCCTGGCTTTCTGGTCTGGTATTGCGAATGCTTCCGGGAATTTAGTTAGGTAATCTTTCACTACTAATATATAGATGTTTCCATCGTTTGGTTTCTGGTAATGGTCCTACTACGTCCATTGTAATCATCGTCATGGGTTCTGGTGGGATTGGCATTGGTTTTAGTGATGCCTTTAGTTTGCTTCCTGTGCTTTTTCTGGTTGCGCATGTTAGGCAATTTTTTATCCATCCCTTTACGTCTTCTCCAATGTTTGGCCAATAATATTTTTGGCGTAGTCTTGGTTCCGTCTTTTTTGCGGACATGTGTCTTCCGAGTTTTCCGTCATGGTATTGCATTAGCACTTCTTTTCGTCTACTTTCTGGTAAACACATAAGTCGTTTTTCGCCATCCATTAGTAATAGCCATCCTTTTTCCATAGTGTATCTATGTTTATGTTTTTCCATATGTTCTTTTAGTTTATTATTGTTATCGAAGATTTTCATGTCGTTGTTCCTCATGAATTCGATTATCGTTCTTAGTTCCTCCTCTTCTTTTTGTTAGTTTCTTAACTTCATGAAATCGATGTCCTCTGCAATTATCATACAGATTCGTCTTACGTCTTGGTCCATTAACTCTTCAAACATGAATCTCGTTGGCGTTGGCTTTTCCTGATTTAAATTTAATGTATGGTGAGTATTCCTGCAGTTGCATTTCCCATCTCATTAATCTACTTGAAGCTTCCTTATGTTGATCTAACAATACTAGTGGTTGGTGGTCTGTTGTGATATATATCTCATGACTTCATAGTAAGTTTTTGAAGTGCTTAATTGCTTGGATTATTGCCAATGCTTCCCTCTCTGTTACGGAATAATTCTTTTCATGTTTCTTGAATGTTCTACTGTAATATTCGATGACTCGTTTTCTCTTCTCTTAGTCCCATTGTCCTAGGACTGCTCCAGATGCATATCCACTTGCATCGGTTGCTAGTAAGAACGGCTTCTTAAAATCCGAATGTACTAGTATTGGTGCTGATATCAATTTATCTCTGAGGGTTTCAAATGCTGTTTGTTGCTCTTTTTCCCATGTGAATGGGGTGTCCTTCTTGGTGAGTTCCTGTATTGGTTTGGCGATGGTTGCTTAATTCTTGATGAACTTCCGATAATATCCACATAGGCCTAAGAATTCTTGTACTTGTGTGACTGTTTTTGGCACTGGCAATTCTTTATCTTTTCGATGTTCCTTGGGTCTGGTTCCTTGCCTTTTGCTGATACGATATGCGAATATATCTTTAAACTCCATTAGCAGTTGTTGTAGGTGTTCCTTTTCCTTTTCGTTTAATAGTTGGCTGTTGATTGTCCATAATTCTTCTTCCTCTGTTCCTACGGCTTTTTTCGTTGGAAGTTCGATGTCCATCATTGGACTTAGTTTCCCTAATCTTTCATTCTCGTAGATTACTTTATCCTCTTCATCAAAATTGGGGATGTTGATTGAAATTTTGCTGTTGTAGTTTACATATACTATCTATCAGGCTAATGGCAGTTCTTTTTTTTCTCAAATTTGTGGTTGGGTTCGAAGATCATTTCACCCCTGGTTTCTTCGTTTACTTTTACATAGCAGATCATTTGTGTACGTCCTGGTACTACTATTTTCTCTGAACATCTTACTTCCGACTTCAACGTGCATATCATTCTAGTTATGTCTCTCAATTCCATTGATCCTAGGTCGATTATTATCTCTTTTAATAGTTCTGGCATGAGGTCTGTCCCGATTATGCAGTCTGCGTTTAGTTTCCTGATGACTGCTAGGTATGTATTGATTTTCACATTTTTGTATTCAATTATTGACCAGATTTTTCCGATGACTGCTACCGATGCACGGCCACAATCCTCTGGTATTTTGTCCATTTTTATTGCTGAGATGTTTGCTTCAGTGTCGATCATTGCTTTTATCTCGACTCCGTTTATGTCTATTGGTATCGTTAATGTTGGTCCTGCCGGTGTTTATAACATGGCTATGGTTCGCGTTTCTACATCTTGGTCTACACTTTTCGATCTCCGGCTGGTTCTTTGTACTAGTTCTGCCAAATTTGGTTCATATGGGGTTGGGTATAGATTGTTTAATGTTGTTGATCTCGGTATTGGTGTGTTTCTTTCTACCGGTTTTATCGATTTTTCAGGTATTCATATACCGGTGGTGGGTGGTTATCGTGTTCGCTTTGTTTCGTCTTCTGCTTTTCCCATTGTTGGAGTTCCCCTTGGGTTAGCATCTGCGTTCCTTCCTGATTGTCATCATTGTCGCTGTTATCACTGTTGTCGTTTTTGAAGTCTATCCATCGTTTCCAATTACTTGTTTTCCGTCGTTTTATTCTGGTTCTTTCGGCTTCTAGCTCATTATTGATTTGAATTTTCGTCCCACCTCTTCGTCGGCGCCATTCATTCTGGTTAGGATTCCTACTAGTCTCTTTATTTTATGGATATCTTTTGAATGTCCGTGTAACACCATAAGAAAGGTAAAAATCCTATCGCCATCTTCCAATTTATTTTTCTTTCTCTTTTATATATATCGAAACATGCTAACATTTGTGTTAGAGTCACTCTCAACATTTGAATGATAAGTATGATTCCTAAAATTCCTGCCATCATTTGTACGAATATTAAGAATCTTCCCCACATGGCTTTCATCATATTTGCAGTTGCATGTTGGAAGTGGTCCGATGATAATAAAAGTTCGTAGTTGGGTTTTTCTCCATAGTTGTTTCGTCCCGTTATCATCACGATATTTGATAGTATTGCTTGTCTTTCTGCTGGAATAATAAATGTTCTCTAGCGCGTTCTAGATCCTGTGTTTGGTATATTCCACTTCGCGATATATCTACTGGTTTGAATTCTTCTTCGCTGGCCAATTCTGTGAGTCCAAATACTCTTGGTGGGGCTACTATTACTCGAGTTGGGAATTGCAACCAACTTCCATCTCGTGTTTCAAACAGGGGTCCGTATACATTGCTGCAACTGAATATATTAGGTACGAATTTATCTGGGTTTATCATCCTTGTTACTGGTTGAGCGAATATGATTTTCCCTTTGTATACAATTTCCAATTCGTCTATACATTTGTATCTGGGAATGGTTAAATTTTCTGGTAATCTTGCGATTGTTTCGATTCTTCCGAAGTATCCTTCCTGGAATGGTAGTAAAGGAATTGCATTGTCGGGATTGGTGATTGCCATAGCTAACTTAGTTTTTAATATTTCTCTATTCAGGATACAGTCATTTTTTATTAGATCGTAATAATTTTTTTCCATTGATGCTAGGCCTCTGTGATATAAGAAATCCATTTTGTTGTTCAGGTACAGCTTTACATCCTTTGGATCTATTTGTGCTTTTGCACTTGTTATTGTTGTTCGCGATAGGAATATTCCTTTATAATTTGTGCTGATTACGATTTCGTCACACTTACTTACTATTCGTACTTTTATAAATCTCATTCCTATCGTACTATCAGTTAAGATTACTACTGTTGGTGTGGCTTCTGATCCAATATTGGTGGTGATAGTTTGGTTTCCGATTGTTCCGTTTCTTCGTAATTCTTCCATTGCTCTCTTCTGTGTGTTCGTTTCTGTTTCGCTATGTACTTGTCCTTGTACCTCGTCAAATATTGCCCTTTTTAGTAATGTGAGTCGACAGGTTCTGGTTGCTGCGTGGTATACAATCGTTGACATTCACGTAGTACATGATCTATCTGTGGCTAGGCATTGTGGATATTTCTTCATTGCTTGCGTATCTGGGTCAAAGTATTCTTGATATTTTTCTAGCTTCACTTGATAGCTTTCTATCACTACTACTCCTCGAACTCATTGGTTTAGTAGGGTGTATTCTCCTCCTTCGCATGATCCATCTCCCGCCGTTATTCTTCCTGCGGCGTATACTCTGGTGGTTTTTATTTTTCCGTGTTCTGCTGCCACTTGAATTCGTCCGGCTATTCGGATGAGTCCAGTATTAAATCCTTCTTCACATTCACTAAGCATTACGGTGATTACAGTTGTTTCGGTTCCGGCTTCTATATTGGTTAAATGTGAATGATGTACACAGTGGAATGCTTCTATTTTTCTGGTCACCGTGCATTCTCGAATTTCCGTTTTTATGAAATCTACCTTTTGATATACGTCATACAATACTGCTGGGGCTGTTGTCTGCAATCTTCCGGGATTTGCGGCTTTGCATTCTTCCGTTTCTTTTAGTGAATATTTGTCGCCAATCTTTATATTGTCGCAGTCGTATACTACGAATGATTCTGCTCCTTTTATGCACATCATCCATATAAGTATTGTAGTAATGATGGCATTCATTCCCTTTCTGGCTGTCCTTGGGTCGCTGGCATTGATTATTGTCTCGAATTCCATCAACAATTCCTTTAACTTTGTCTGCATCATATCCGTTTGGTCGTCTCCGCTTACTAGATTTATAAAAGCCTGCCATCCACCTTGGGTTAAGATGAATGGTTCGATTACTTTCCTGATAATATCTGTTATCGCGAATTCGTATCCATTTGGGTTATACTTGGGTGTTCGTTTTCTATATATCGCTATTGTATTGTACATTAAGTAGGCAATTCCTACTAAGTATCTATTTGGGTCGTCTGATCGTTTGGTTAGATGGTGTAGTATCAATAGTAGTTCTTCTGGATCTTTGGTTATGGTTCGTACTTTGTTGTCCACGATCTTGGTTATTATTGGCTTTATTCCTGCCCAGAGCTGTTTTGCTTCTGCTCGATATTACTGAGTTTCAGGTTTCTTTTTACTTCTGGATTTGCTAATCCTAGCATATCAACTATTAGTTTATTGATCTACTTTGCTCATTGTTCTTGGCCTTTTAGTTTCCCTTGTAACTGCTTTGTTACTTGGCTAAGTTTGTTTAATTTCGTTGTTAGTTGGTCAATCTGCATTTGTTCTTGGTTTTCTTTTCCGTTATCGGTTTGTCTGTTTTCGGTCGTCCTCTTGGTCTCTTTTCCATTGCTGTACCCGTTTCCTTCCGTTTGGGTTGTTTGTCTGTTGTATCCCTTGACGTCGTAGCTCCTCGTTCTTTTATCCAGTTGTCCCATTCGTCCCCTGCTGAGTTTCGGCGTCTTCTTTCTTTCTTTCTTTTTTCCTCTTCTGTATCCGGTCCTATTGTTTCTACTTGTTGTCTCTGCGCGCATACGAGTTCGTCTAAGTCGTCTGTTGTCATTTAATTTTCGCTATCTGTGGTGAATAGATCCCTGGATTCTGGGATTTTCCTTGTTGATTCCTCGTTTACAATGTCGTTGAGGTCATTTAATATTTCCTCGTCTCCTGTTGTAATTATAGTTACTTCGTCTGTTGCAGGTGGGATTTCAGGCGTATTTAGACTTTCCTGTCGCCCTATTGGTGTTTTGCTTTAATTCCTCTTTTGTTGAGTTCTCTACCTGCAATCTTTGCTACCGTTAATACGTTTATTACTCCTAGTTTTAACGGTGTGACTCCAATTTCGATATCATCGTCCAAAGAACGTCCTTCGTGTTGTGAGTGAAACGGCAATTCATATGGTATTCTCTTTTTTACTTCACTTACCTTGGCTGTGATGTAGAAGTCTTTTTCTAATGGTTCGAAATCTGGTGTCATGATTTTTAAACTGTACTTTTCTATTGTTTCGGCTTCCCATTCCGTCTGTTTCCATTTTCTGATAATTTCTCTGAATTGTTAGGGGTACCATACATAGATTCTTCTGTATTCTTCTATCTCCTTTACGGTATATCGTAGATTTTCTATTCTGTTGAATGATTCAATTATCCATTTTGCCAGATCTGTTACTGTTCGTCTTTGGTTCTTGGCACCCGTTCTTAATATTGCAGCTAACTCTCTGCACTTTTGGGTTTCTATTAATCTCGTTAATTCCTCTTCCACCGAGTCGTCCATATCTGTAGGTAGTTATCTTGTTCCGGGGATTCATTTTTCGAGTACATTGATTCGTGGTCTAGCCTCCTCCTTTTGAACTCGTAGTTTCATTTCTTTTTCAGTTTCTATTTCGATTGTGATATGTATCGCGTCATTTTTCACAAATTGTGATGTTTCCCCTGTCACGTATTTTTTAAGTAAGAATTGTGGCACTCAACCTGTTACATTTTCTGTGAATCTTGGTTTCTGACTTATTGCTGATCTTGGTTCCACTCCTAATTTTTCACTGTGTCGTTCCTCCCAATGTCCAGGCTTGGCTATCGAGATTACTGTTTTTCGATTAAACGGCCATTCTAGTTTTCCGTCGTATCTTCCTCTTGCTAGAAGGAAATACACCAATAAATATTTTCCTTTTGCTACTCCATCTTCGTTTGGATATACTCTCAGCTTCATACGGTATCCTCAAATTTCCGTATAGAATTGATGGCTTGTTAGGCTGGTGATTTTTTCTTCTTCAGCCCATTTTACTTGTTCGGCCCATCTACTTATTTTCCTCGGAGCTCTCGGTCCGGATTTTGTCCTGGTTCACGTTTGATCGCCACGTAGGGCAACTCTATGTCCTCAGTTTTTCCTTGCCGTCCCGATCTCGATTCTCTTACAAGAGAAATCGAGAATACCGCATTCCACATCGTCTGCCTGCACAGGGCAGCGGAGTGGGATGGGAATCTCATTGTAATCCGAGATTCGTTCATCCACGAGTATGTTAAAGGAAGATTGGAATTATTATATTTATTATTATATGATACATATGGGGACTAAATAAAATAATTTAATTAATACGCGGTCGATACAGGCTTTGGTCCGGAGTAATCACACCGTTTTTTGGCAACGAATCGTGGTCGGTATAGAAATATCACGATGTAGGGTTTGTTATGACTACTTCTTAGAACAGTAATTTAGTGAGATATCGTCGGGTTTTAGTTTTCGTCAGTATACGGAGTGTCCGTGCCGATCGGAACAAAATGGGTTTAGAGTTCATAGAATTTCATTACGTTTATTCTCACGGATTGTCTGCATCTCCTGTCCGTATGGTGTATCTAGTACGAGTGGTGAGTTGTGATTTTGTACGGAGTGGAACTGAACTGCCGAAAAATCAATTTATGTTATTTATCTTGTCTCAGGAGTCGGGTTGTTCTCGCTTGTTAGTTATGTTGGTCTTACGTACCCGCTTGAAAATTTATATTCGTTTTATTATCCTTTACGCGGATGACTTAGATCCGGAAATTTGCAACTCGTGGCAGCGTAATGGTGGCTCTCGTTGGATGATCATCTCGACCAGTTCATCATTTTGGCACTATTCGGCATTTCATGCGTTGTGCATTTAATTGAGGTCATTTGTTAAGTTATGTAGTCGATGATAATCATTTATTTCTGATGTGAATTATAATTTCATTTACTAAATCATGAAGTCGTTGATAATCATTCGTTTCTGATGTGAATGGCACGATATTATAATTGAATAAGTAAGGAGCTTTCATCTGTTTGCTATCTTGGATTATTGGCGGCATATACTGAAGTTCTCTAGTAAGATTTGGGTAACAAGAACTGATCAGATAAAATAATAAAATTTAACCCTTACTGTCTTGGGCATTGATTATTCGTTCCATGGTCACTCCTTCTGGGTCCGCCGTACGAGAGGAACAGCCTCCGATCTTGTAATCTCCTCGACATTGGTTGCTCGAATTCATTTAATCAAAAACTACTACACCAGCTGTCACTGAGATAAATTCCGCTATAATTCAAGTTGATACATAAATCAACTTAGCGGAATTTATTTTTTGTGAATGGATTTCTTCCATTTTTTAAATGGCTGCTAAGTAAGTTGTTTTTTATATTGTTATATAACTTAAAGTTAAATTTTAAGAGTTGAATTATGATTTCATAAGGAAATATGATCATAATTCAAGCTCTTAAATATAACTTTGATCAACTATTTCATATATATTATTATAAATAATATTTAGGAAAATTAGTAACAATAACTATTCTCCAAAAATATGTATTTTTTTTCGGATAATATTATTCAAAAAATGTGAGTTAAATTATTTTTGAACTTATAAAAATTATTATGTGCATTAAATAATTATATTTTTATAAATATTTTGTAAAAAATCATCGATTATGTACTCGAAATAATTTGGTTCATGATTATTTATTAAAACTTACAAAAATAATTTAAAAATTTATGCTTTTTTTCGGATTTCAGGTTTTGCTTTTTTCTACAGAAATATCTGAAATATTAGATTAATTTTAGTTTTAAGGGTAAATCTTATGAAGATACATCCTCATTTACTCGAAATTTCCTAGCAAAAACCTCAAAATTTAAATTAAAAATTTTTCCGCCATTTTTCTTTCTAAAATTATCTCAAAAATGTCTATAAAATTATTTATTATAGGGATTTTTTCAACTTCGGATGGCTACATGTTAAAAGTTAGCATGCATGTTTTATTATAGGTTGAGTTAATGTGCATTATTTTATTTCTCTCTCACTTTTTGTGTCTCTTAGTTTAGGGTTTGTCTCATTGACGATTTTACAAGCAACCTCAAGGTGAGTTGGTGTGTTTATATGCTATAAATTTATTGATTTTCTTTTATATTTGGTGGGTTACAGGGTTTCGTTGTTTGTTTGAACCGTCTTATGGTTGCCCCAGTAGCGCCATACAAAATGTTTCTCGCTACCACTCGGCACCCGTTGCTAGGCAACGTTGGAAATGTGTTCGAGTGGGTGGATTGTCCGCATAAAGTGAGCATTATTACTAATACTGTAGTTGCTCGGACAACCCTCGGGTCCACGAGCTGTCGATAGAAGACCTATGCTCGCTTTACTCTGTCCCTTGTGTAAGGAAGTTCAAGATCGGATTTATGTTGACCGTTGGAGATGGAACGATGGTTTGGGAATGCGGTACGAGTATTCGTGATGATGATCTTATGCCAATCGTAACTTGGAATTAAATTAACAGCGAATCCAACTTATTTATTCAAATCAGCAATGAAAAAAATATAACCTTCATGAGGTAATGTGATGGACTTGGTGGTCGGGCGGCTCGGCGTCGGGCACGTTCCTTGCGACCCGGCCGACGATTGCTTGATGGAATGGTGGACTGATTCGTAGATGGTGTTACATTACTGTGGGGATCTCTATACGGCAACTGTGACGGGGCGAATACAAGCGGGTACGTTACCGCTTCCCCCTAACGACAGACTGCTAGAGCGACCTCTAATCCTCTGATTTGAGTGCGGAGGCTCTGATTGAGCTGTCGCTCCTCCGCCCAACCCTTTTGAGCTGCCGTGAGCCTGAGATGGAGGGCCTTCGTCCTTTTCGGGTCCGTCCAGGTTGCCTTGATTTGCTGTACCTCCCGCGTTATCTGGACTATTTGGCTAAGTAGATTTGCATTTGCGCTTCTAGCGTGGTCTAATTCGGTTTGTAGAAATTGGATAGTTGCCATTGCTACAATAAACAAAATTTTTAAATTCCTTCATGGAATTAAATCAATAAAATTATGATTATTACAAACATAGTTATAAGAATGAAATCTATTCACGAAAAAGAATTAAGACGAACGACATTTAAAAATTCTTTAAAGTTCAATCACATTAATAACACAAATTATTGTTTATGTCCTTTGTCCGAAGAGTCAGGGTTCTTCGAAGAGTTTTTTAAGCCCTTCCTCCGGGGAGAAACCTGGAATGGTCGTCGGGTGTTGCGAACCGGTCGAGGTGGATGGGTCTCCGCAATACGCCCGACGAGGATGTCCTCTTCGACATTAGCGAGGTACATCCGGGCTTTGACCACGTTTAGGTCAACTTGCTCCTGCACCCTCTCCCATTGAGCGAGGAGGTTCCGCGCGTGGTCGCGGATTTCTTCGGCAGGGTATTGCTGCTCATTTGGCCAACGAGGATCTTTTTCTAGGCCCAATATCCGCCAAGTGGTTGGATATGGCCTTTTAGGTTGAGGCTCCTCGATGATTGTTTTTGTCGGTCGCGCTCTCTTCTGACGCCATTCGTCTGCCACATGGGCGGAGATCCAGTCGAGCGGCATTAGTTCTTCTAAAACATCGTTATAGTTAGATAGTCGGATATAAGGGAATAAAAAGTTAGTCTATCTTAATCGTTTTGGGGTCAAATAATATCTGCCGTCGGCTAAGCATTGTGAACAATCAGGTTAATTCATTCTTATAATGTACTTGAACCGAATAGCGGACGATTTGCGCCTTGCTCGACCGTTCCTAAAGCTATCCAAAGCGTCTGCATAATTTAATAACCGGTTGCTTAAGGTTCACGGACGTAAAGGTTTGATCATCATTTTTTATACGGGAGATATTGGTTGCTTTAGAAATATTGTACTAAATTCATTTTTGATTTATACAAACTAATTCCTAATTTAAAAGCTGATGAGGGGAAATATCTATAGAATTCGTGAAACGGGAATAATGGTTACTAGTTATTCAAAAAAATCATCGCAATCGCGGATCAAAAATCTTTATCCAACAACAGTAAATTTTCCTATGACAATTTTCCCCTGAAATCTACGCGGTATTTACTCATTTCTTCTTACACCTTATGTTAATATTTGGGTTACTAGGTTAAACGATAAATATAATGTTGCAATTTCAAATATCAAAATCAAAATTTTATTAGATCTAGTTAAATCTTTAGTTATTAAAGTATATTTCAAACGACGAAATTACGACGGTTTATTTATAAAATGTGCGATGCACATGCATTCAGGTAATTATTCTAACTCATAATCCTCCTACATTTCTTTATAATTATTATAATAGTTTTAAAATAATGCTGTATCTTGTTATGACAACTGGCTGATTTATAGGAACCAAAAAATTTTTAATAGAAGTTCATTCATAACTTAAAAAGTTTTGCATCTTTCCTGGAATATGATCGGTCAATATGGGTAATTTGCATTCGAACTGCCTTTCAGCAAACCTAGTCGACAAAAATTGCAGTCAGGCATATTAAAAATTTCGGTTAATTTTAATTTAGGGGTTAATTTATGAGGGCAATTAGAATGGTTAAACATTTGTGACGTTAGGAAAATTTAATTAACCAAAAGAAATTATACAAAACTACCTTGCAAGTTCGATTCTTCTGATAGATTCCCTACAGCTGTATAATCCATGTTATAAGGTAAGAATAATTTTCGCAATCAATAATGACCTGGCTGGACTTTCGATATATAATGCGTGTACTTCCGTTATGGTGCAATGGTGAATGAATTTATTTATCTTAAATCGAATCTCGACGATCAGAACGATTTCCGGTGTATCGATTTTCAGGTTGGTTTGTTTGATTTTATTTGTTGATAATTAATTCTTTCTAATTTTATTTTAGTGCGTTAGCCAATTTGATGGAATTTTCTACAGGGGGGAATGAGCGGGCGATGTTAAATTCGAGTAAGTTCACATTTCCTTATTTATATTACCTACCGTTTATTTCAGAAAATTATGTGATTCGGGTCGACTTTGGCGTATGAAATTTTGACGAAATTCGGAGTTTATTATCCCAAACACTATGCTGGATCAATTTTAGTTTCTTGGCAGGTTAATGTTTTAATTATTTCGTATAATTTTTATAGACATATTAGGAATTACTTGGAAACTCTACCGATGAATTTTTTCCCTTTTTTGGAATGTAATTTCTCCTCGAAGGTTTTCGCGATTTAACACGTTGGAATTTCATTATGTTCATCTCATTGGGATTTCGAAATGGATAATTATTAACCGTCTACTGAACATGTATTTAGAATGCGCTTCTTATGCTAAACTGGAGTTATTCTAATCCGGTATCGGTGGTAAGCCTACTCTTATAATTTTTTACCGATTTATGTACTATTAATGTAAGTTTATGGTCGGTTCCTTATGTTTTAATTGATCTATTAATATAAATTTATGGTCATTCCTTTATGCTTTAATCGATTTATGTAATATTAATATACATTTATATTATCGGTTTTATAGGGCAAATAGTCGTATTGAATCTCGGGTTTAGGGTCATCTTTGGGGTTTTTATCGGTAGTTTATGCTATAGCGATTTTTTTTATTAAAACATGATAGTCAAATTAAATTTATTAAGCACATTTATATCATCAATAATAACGAATTAATTTTATCTATAACAACGATTTCATTTTTATTTATCCCCCGTACCCTTTCCCTTTAATAAGCCTTAGGCGCATTTTATTTTCATATTATATTTAATGAGTGCCCACTGGACTACTCGGTGTGATGATTTTGAGCCGTGTGTGAAAGAATTTAGGTCGATTTTACAGAAATGAGAAACGAGGAAGCAGCCAATAGACTCCTTTCTTATTCCTCGTTTCTTCTATACGGGATAGTATTGACGTTCCAACCCTGCGTTCCGCACGCCGGGTCTTTACGGGCACAGATCATTGGCGATAATCCACGCACTTACACGAATCTGAATTATATGTTGATTTTACTAACTTGCAATGTGTCTTGGCTGTGGGCCGGAAAAATTTCGACAAATGTTTAATTAATTTTAAGAAAAACAAATTTTAAACATCATAAATATTTATTAATATATATTAAAAGCAAAATACAGAATTACTTGATCCATTCCATTCAATCAAAAATTTCATAAAAATACATCTCCCCCCACGCTGACATCCAAGCAGAGCTCTACCGAGGTTGCGAGGATGTGACGTGGAGAGAGAGTTCCAAATAAAACTAATTCTCACCTAAAAAATTTCGTAATAGATTTTTAAACAAAACTCAAAAGTAATTTTTGGTTTGAAAAATGGTGTGTTTTAATGTGAAAATGAATCGGTATTTATACCTATTTTCTGTCCCTAACCTCGCGTGTTAAATTTGATGTAGTAAAACAAAATTCGACCTTGTCATTTTCTAGTGTATTCTATTCTTTATTTTTATTATTTTTAATTTATTTTAATAATTTTTTATTTAGAATTTTTATTGAATTATTTCTAATTCAAATTTTTGATTTAAATTTCATTTTCATGAACTTTTATTAATTTATCAAATTTTGTCGAATTTATTGGGTTTTCTTGTTATGTTTGTGTTTGTATCGTGCGGATCTTGTTGCATTTTGTTATTATTTAATTTATTTTTATGTTTATTATTTTATATTTAATTCTCTTTTTCCTCATATTTGGTAGGGTTTAATTGGTGTTTCAATAGGTTTAATTTTTGAATTTGCATGTTATGTTTGCATGTATGTTACCGATCCATTTAAACATTTTCCAAGGCCATATGTGTTCTGGCCCAACAATTTATTGATACTTAATTTGGTGACAATAACGAAACCAACAAACGACCAAGTAAAATTTGTTCATCGTATTATCTTATTTTTTAAGTTATTATTATTGCAACATTGTTATATGATTAAATTTATAGAAATTTTATTTGAATTTTTAAAATATTTTAATAAGACCTTATCATTACTTAATTAAGTGTTCATTTTAATTCGAACCTCCATCACGAGGAAAATTTTGAAAATTTTAATTAATTCTATTTTCATGCTACATACCATACCTCACATGCACACAAGTCAGTAAAATGAATTCTTGTTACCCCGGATCGAATCGGTGGTTAGCGGGGAACCGTTGTGAAGGCGTCGCTGGAACCGCTCAGTATTCTCCCTTCCTAAATCCTATCGCTCAACCCTCTAAAGAGCAGTGTTGAGGTCCTGGGAAAGGTCTAAATATAAAGGACAACAAATGACAATACGAAAAATATATAGAGGATGTGGTAAATTAATTAACAACCAAAACCCATCTGATGGAAATATCTATCGCAAATTTATATAAAAAGCATCAAAATAGTGTAGACAGTTTTAAAAGTACAGAAGACTATACAGCTGATTGTGAAACATAGGATTTTATGAGCGACAGCCAGAGGAAATAATAGGATTTCCACTCCAATGAAAAAAAATCATCAAATTATCAAGATTCTTATGAGACTCTTAAAAGTGATTTTTCTCGGCTATTAATTGATGAACAATCTAATTCTGGTCATAGAAATCGTGCAGTTTGTTTTATAAAAAATAATAAATGTTTTGTTAAAAATGTATATGTTTGTCTTAATATGTATATGTAAATTTAGTTAAATAAAATTTGAATTGGGTTAAATAAACCTCTTGTATTATAGTAATCTTTTACGTTTCAATTAATTTAAATAAGCGATTGGAAAGAAGATAATGAAAAGTATTTTGGAAATAGTGGTCTTACCAAATTTACAGTAAGATCAAATCGTCGTCAACAATTTCAAGCTCCAACACCAACTTCGTCTAATCAACAAGCGAACAATTTTAAATTGCACTTCTTATCGAAATATCATTACTGATAATGAATCAATGAAATTCGAAGGAAATAACGTTTTCACCAATGAACTTTGCTGGAGAAAAAGGGATGAATAAAAATCCAAGTTTATTACAAACTTTCCTAAAAACTTTTACCATCTAGCCTACATTAAAAAGAAAAATTAACAGAAAGGCAAATCATAAATTCTGTTTTCCAGAAATAAAACATGAGGATTAATAAAAACCAATTTATACATTTATTTATCTAAAAATAAGAATGAAATACCGCAGTTAATAAAAACCAAATTTATAAAATTATAATATCGAATTATAATATCGAACAAATTCCGAACTGAAATAATACCTTTGTTGGTGTACTGGGTGTAGTTAATTTGTTTAAATCTGTGCGAAGTTTACTCAATTTATTTCTCTCCGTCAAAATCTTCTTGTCCTAGGGTCAATGCTGTCTCACCCAGACGCCCCACAATTTTGATCTTACTAATACATACCCATGAGCAAGCTCATGTTGGTACTGTATATAGTAGCCGAAAATCCACGAGCATGTGAGCCTCATTTCTAAGACTACTCCTCGTGATATTTTCGCTTTCGGGTTCCTGACTGCTGTTAGAAGAACTTACGTCTACTCGCTCCCCTGACTTTCTCAATATTACTATTCATATTTTCCTATCATTTGTTATCTGCCTTATGTATACTTCCGTGACCTCGTTTCCCCATTGACTTTCAAGTTGACTTCTTAATACCGACCCACTTACATTTTGATGAGTAACGAATAAAATCCGGTTACTGAATAAACATTAACAACTTCTTAAAATGGATTAAATTCAAATGTTAATTAATTCTTTTAAATTCTATATTTTAGTAATTCCTTGAAGAGACAATCTCGTTTATTAAGGTTTTTAGACGCTACCCTTACTAAATATCAAAATTTAAGCTAATCTCATCTGAATTATCACAAAAAAATAGAATAGTATTGATTGCCTTGAAATTTGTTTTAATTCGTGAATTTCGTACTTTAATTAACATGCGATAATTCAAAAATTTCTCTAAATTATTAAACCCGCTGTTAAATCAGCTGTTTTTAAAATTATAAAATTTATTATTTAATTTGGGAATAAATATAATTAAACTGGGGTTTATTACTTGTCTTTCACTAAAATTTAACCTTCTATTTCCAGAAACCTCCCATAAGTCCCTTATATTACTTTAGCGAAGCCTGGTATTTTTCCTATTATGACTCCCTCGGGTAATTAAACTCTTATTAGCAAGATTTAGAGTATTAGGTTCTTTCTATCACTATGCTACGTTCGACAATAATTATTAAAAGTTTTTAACACATTTATTTGAAATAAAAAGAAATGAAGAAGAAATAACAAATATATACAAGAGACGAAAACTTAAAATTTAATAAAGCAAAAAACAGTGTCAACCAGAGAAGTGAGATAATGTAAAAATCTTCTAGTCATCTAAAAGTTCACATAAATCTACGAGGAGGTCTCGGTTATCTCCATCTATGTCCACTGGGAATTTTCGCTTTCTGTAAGCGTTGAATTTTTTGGTTTCGACTTGGGTAGTGGGTGATACAGCTCGTCACCAAAGTCATCATTCCAATATCCGGCAGAAGTCGATGAGTTTTGGGTCTCCTTGAGTTCTTGCGACCGTCTCGGTGGCATCGCTATTGTGGATGATATGCCCAAACTAATTTGCGTTTCATCCTCCTTGTCGACATAAATTCTGGGTGCTGGTACGTCCTGCTTTACAAATTCGGGATGCTGCTCTGCGACCTGAATTGTGACCTCCTCTAACACCTTTGCCGCAGTTGCCAGAAGAATGACTCCCACAGCTTGACGGCGTTCACGGCGTTGCGTATTTTTAATGGAGTTATGCTTCTTGCTGGAATTTGGGGTTTGTCATGACCGATAGAGTTTCTCTCAGCGGTGTGGGTAGGCGAAATTAAATTTAATTTCACAACCAGATTCTGACGGGCTAGGCGTTTTGTTAGTTCGGCCTCCGTGAACGAGGCTATCAGTACGGCTCTCTGGTCATTTATGATGACTCTCCGAGCCCGGTTTTCCGAAATGAGATCATCACGAAATCTGGTCAAGTGATCAATCTGTTGGTGAATGGCCTTCACGGCTTCTGGGGTAAACCACGTACCCAACGTACGCTTATGTTCGGCGTGGAGTTTTTTATATTTCTGCTGACGTGCTAGGTGTAGGATGTCTCCTTTCAGGAGGTGGGTTTCGATTGGATTGGTTTGTTTTAATTGCGAAATTATCGGAATCTTAAAATTCGGCTGTATTCTATTAATTGGGTTTGTAGTAGCAATTAAAAATTTTCTTCCTATACTAGTTATCAAACTTTCCTAAAAGTAAGAAGGATAAAAATTAAAAATTTAAGGAAAATTTTATTTAAATAATTTATTAATTTTTAAACTTCGTAGAAAAATTAAAATAAATTCTTAATTAAAATATTTTTACGCAGACTTAATTTATTGTTCGCCGGGTTACACACAGGCACGTACACACATACACACGCGCAATCAGTCGATATTTGGTCAATCATCATGATTATATTGAAGTGGCTGTGGGGCATCTTATGGTTGATTGTATATATTATTAGAAAATGGTCGGGTTGACAATCAGTGGTACATCGAATTTACTAGTGCCTCAAAAAATTGTGCTGCGGTGATACCGGTCTGTCATGCCACTTTAACCGGATGAACTTTCATCGCAATCGACATTCTGCGATAATGTTGGAATGAGTCGTTAACAAAATGCAATTCTGTTATAACTAGTTCTAATTATAATAGACTTAAAAAAACCATGGGTAGGGTTTTTTGCTAATTTTTTTTTGTTTTTGGTTCTTTATATCTATTCCGATTTTCGATTTAATTTCCCCTTTAGTCAGTACGTTTGGTTGGAGAATTGCTTATAATTTCTATCGTCGCATCAAACAAAATAATAAAAATTTCTTACAGTTTTCAGTATGAGGAGTTTGTGACGATATGTATTTATCGTGGTCGGCTGAGAAAAATAGATACTTCCGACTATTTCCTATTACTACTGGTCCAAAAGAAGTGTTTAAAAATTTAATTATACCAAAAATCGATTAAACTTGTATAAATCACAACTCCGTTCTTTTACATTTTCCTTTTACGCCTATCACTAGTCGATGCTCTCAATAGATATAAATTGTCCACAGGATTTTTCGAAAAATGATTTTCTTACGTAAACATTTATTCAAATGTTAATCCCCCTATAGTCAAAGTGATCTTCCTGTGATTTTATTTTGTAACCGCTCCGTCCACCATTCATGAACGCCGCGGGGAAATCCAGTGGATTCCTACTTTCGAGATCAATGCAAAGTTGACCTGTCCCAGAAGACTCCGATTGGCGGAAAAAACACTAAAATCTCTTTCGTCATACTCCTTGAACATTGTATCGTTATCTGATATTGTACTGTAACCTCCCTTTGCGTTGTTAGATCTTCATCGTATTCTATTTGACTAGTATTCTCTTGAAGTCTTGATTCATATTCCGCCAATGAATATTTTTTTGAAATTACCTTTTGTATTACCTTACATACAAAGGATACCTTATCCTAAAAATGCACGTCAATCAAAATATATATATGAAAGATATAATTCCAATATAAAATAGGCATGCAATAATCAATTTGTATCTCACTAGACGAATGCTTCCTCGTACACGACTAACGAAGGTCTTGGTTGATAGATTCGATCGCAATATTTATTTGTTAGAATAAGTTCCGAATTTCTTAATTAAGAAGGACAAAAACAAACTGATCTTCGAACTGAGGCAAGGCTTTGATCTTAGGCAAAAAGTCATTATAGGTAGGATTTTTAACCCCATAATTAGTATAAACACTACACCTACCTATGAAGACTTAAATAATTTTTTAAAACCCCCCAAACACATTACCAACATATTGCACAAAGAAACTCCAAGCCTTCCCCGGAATACAGATCTCACACAGCAATTGAAGCCGAAGAAATGGAGAAGACATACAGACAACTGGACTCCAGCGCTTCTCCAGAAAATGACAAGATCACATATGCTGACTGGAAAAGAATGGAACCCGACTTCGAATTCCTAACAGAGCTATTCAATCAGATAATCAAAACTGGGCGAAGCCCAAACACACGGAAGACCTTCCGGACCAAACTTATAATAAAACCACAGAAAGAACATGCACCGCATGCAGTATCCTCGTGGAGGCCACTCGCCATCCTCGACACGGATTATAGATTTTTCGCCCCTTTCATTAACAACAGGCTTCTGTCCTGGATAGCGACAAATAATCTGCTGAGTAGGAACCAGAAGGCAATTGGCATCGCCGATGGATGCGCTGAACATAACACAGTTATCTCTCTGGCAAAGGAATGGGCAATCAGGAATGAGTCGGATATCAATATTGTTTGGTTAGATCTAGCTGATGTCTTTGGAAGCATCCCCATAACATGATCTGGCATACTTTGTCGAGATTGAAACTGAACAACGCTATATGTAACCTCATTAAGGAAATGTATACCGACTGTTACTCTATATACGAATGCGAGGATAAAAAAACTCAGCAAATTAAGGAAAATAATGGGGTTAAGCAGGGGTACCCGATGTCCATGACCCTCTTTAGCCTATCCATTGACTACATTTTAAAAAATATACTGCTAAACCACCCACTAATTATAAATAACCACAATATAAGCATCATGGCGAACGCAGATGACATAGTTATTATCTCTAAAACCAGAACCCAAATGAGAGAAATGATCAAAGATATAGTAAAATACACGGAAATGGCCACCCTTAAATTTAGACCCAATAAATGTAGATATTTTCAACTAAAACGCAACCATACTGACGCCTCACTTAAGTTATATGACAAAAATATCCAGATCATAGGACAAAATAATATCTATAAATACTTAGAGGTAGACTTTGGCCAAAAGGGCAAGCACAGCATAGATGACACCCTTGAACTAACTATTGAAGACACTGTAAAACTTTTTAAATCTGACCTTCACCCGGCGCAAAAGATTCAGGCATATAAGACCCACATCCACTCTCGCCTAGTGTTTATCTTTAGGAACTGCCATATTAACCATATGATACTGAATAGTAATAGGAATAAGGTAGTACAACGTAGAGAAAAACAACTGGGCTATGATCAAAAAATAAAACGTAAATTCAAAGATTCCCTACAAGATATACACCAAAATCTCAATAATAACTTTATATATGCCAATATAAAAATGAGAGGTTTAGGAATAGTCCCCAGTATAGATGAATACTTTATTCAAAGTATTGCCCTCCTAATTAAAATTCTTAACTCTAGAGATATAAAAATGAGAGAATTTATAGTTAAGGAACTAATTGCAATTACCCAAGGTAGATTCCCAAACCAAACCGCAGACATTAATCTATCCCTCAGATGGCTAAATGCGGAGATTAAGGGGGAAAATATGTACCAAAAACAATTTTTTCGAAATTTTGTACCTCCGTAAAATTTAATATTATTATAAAAATAACATTAGTTAAGGAGCGCTTTGAGCTAGACATCAGGGGGAAAAACTTTGGGACCCCTATAGATAGGGATTCTCTTAAAGATACATCAGACATTATTCATGACCTGACTAGTGAATGGTATGCTGAACAGTTGTTTTTAATGATGTGCCAGGGACATATAGCTAAAACTATAGGGAGCAATAGACAATCAGCATACCTTACCAAACACAGAGCGCTCAATAACCACCAATTCTATTTTTTGATCAAAGCCCGGAATAATATACTAAGCCTAAATTATAACACACATACGATTAAGGAAAAAATAAACATCAACTGTAGACTTTGCAATAAGGAACCAGAGACCCAGGCGCATATTTTTAACGATTGCGCCCAATCCAGCAAAGCTAGGAGAAACAAACATAACAACGTTATGGAAAAAGCTGGGGAATACCTAATATCTAAGGGGTTTAAAGTGGACATAGAAAGATCCCTCCCGGCATTGAAACGCTGCTTAGATCTGACCTTATTATAAAATCAAAACCTAATAATTACATTCACATTTTAGATATTAAGGTTCCATATGACCATCTAGAAAACTTCCAAAACTCCAGACAGGATAACTATAAAAAATATAAGGACTTAGCCCTCGAAACAGGTAAACAAAAGAATTGTAAGACGACCATATCCGCACTCGTAGTAGGGACACTGGGGTCATGGGATGGGGAAAATGATAGAATCTTAACAAAAATAGGACTCGATTCTACAGAAGCCAAAAAACTGGCGAAAATCTGAATGACTACTGCACTCATATACATCTATAGACCATGTTACCTATAGGGAATAAACATAGGTACTTAAAATTGATGTTACTGGCACTGAGTGCCTAGTATCACAAAAAACTGGATAGCGAGATATCATAATAATAATAATAATAATAATTATAATAATAATAATAATAATAATTAATAATAATAATAATAATAATATAATAATAATAATAATAATAATAATAATAATAATAATAATAATAATAATAATAATAATAATAATAATAATAATAATAATAATAATAATAATAATAATAATAATAATAATAATAATAATAATAATAATAATAATAATAATAATAATAATAATAATAATAATAATAATAATAATAATAATAATAATAATAATAATAATAATAATAATAATAATAATAATAAGTGGATATCTCGCTACCAGTAAGAACAACTAAAAATTGTACCGGCATGTCACTAGTGGCATAATATGCTTACCAGTGCATCTCTAGATGAATGAAGAGAATAGATGATACTTGGTGTATGGCATACTTCCAAGTACATTAATCAATAAATTATAAAATCGCAAATATATACAACATGTCATAAGGGGTATTGAATACTTCCTGATGCATGACTCTCCACCAACAACATATGTTTGGTCGTAGAGATCCCAAGTTCCAAGTGAAATAATGGCAGTGAAAATGCTTATTATTCACTACATAGAAAGAAATGGGATGATAACTGACTGATATCATCTCATCAGCTAACTTATCCAACTAGAGATATGTCCGTGAAGCATCGCATAATGATTCTCAACAGGTAAATTTAAATATACTTTCTTAAAAATGAGAGTAGGAGCATTCAATGCTCACTAGCCCACAAACTCTTACCAAATAATAAATACGGTAAGAGACCAATGGTTCCCAATAGCGCATTGGCACCTAGTTGCTACTGCCTATTTCCAGAAGACAATGGGTTGATAACCGGCCATTATCATCCTATCAGCAGACATAACCAATCAGAGGTATGTCTGTGAAACATCATCTAATGTTGCTCAGATAAGCCTAAAACTGACATGGACTGGAGGAGGGATTGGTGGGAGTGCTGCCTGATTGAACGGAGTGTTGTGATGGCTACTGATAATCCCCACAGGGAACACAATACAATCAACTAAAAGTAGTAACATAAAAAACAGCTGAAACCGCCATGTTTCTGCTTATCCATATTGATTATGCCTACTCTTAGGAGAGGCTGGTAAAACCAAGCTTCGTGACTCTTTCGTTCAGCCTTCTCTGCTGAGGACTATACATTTCTTCATTCTCTTTTTCCATTTTACCTGACGATCCTACATTTCCCAACCTCCATTATCTTTAATCCAGTTTCCAAACTTTTTATTCAAAATCTGAGCAGCTTTATTTATCAAATTTTTTATTTCATCTGGTTTCATATAAGCATGCGTTCCAACTTCCAAAACAAAATGTCAACTCGTTTACTACCGATTCTCTGTTTATTCCACATTTAATTAACTTTTCAATAACTCTCATATCACAAAAATCATCTACTCACCATAATTTTGTACTAATTCTAAAAACCGACCTCTCAAAATTTCGCTAATTTCCTTTAAATAATCTTTTATTTCTACAATACTTTCATTAACCCTTTTAGATTTCTCCTTGTAATGTCTATCTCATTTTCCCTTATGACTAATTTTAACCAATTTACTTTAATTTCTTTTAAACTTTTACCTTTTTCTACTTCATTTTTATTAACTCTACCAACCTCTCCCATTTTTAATTCGTTTACTACCTAGAGTTTCTCCATTTCTACTTTTTTTTCAACTTCACTTTTACTTATTTCCAATTTATTTCAAACTTCACCAACAATCCTTGATTCACCGTTTTCTTTAACCACACTTAATTCCCTTATTTTAACGACCTCATTAACTTCTAGTTCGTCTTTCATTTTTACCACTCTTATCTCATCAATTTTTATTTCCTTGTGTTCCTCATTTTTAACTGCCCTTTTCTCTTCATCCCTCTCATTTTCCATATACCGACTATTTATACTTGTTCTAAATTTCTTTGACACGATTATATGATTCACGAAGTTCACTCTTTTGCTTAAATATCCGTTCTAATCTAGTTCATGTGGCATACATCCACAATCAAATACATTTTGGTCATCATCCAGTTCCTCTCCTTTATATTTTAATATTATAATTCCATCACTACCAATAACTTCAACAGCTCGTTTTCTCAATTTCAAAACTTTTTCATACCAATGTTCCTGAGTATACTCTATTTCTCTATAACTTCCAAATTCTAGTGCAATTTCCATCGGTTCAATTTCTACTCTTGCCTCTCTGAGTTCGTGACCCATTTTTCGTAACATCTTTTCAACTTTTCACTACATCTGGTTTTATCATATAAGTATGGTCATATACAATCAACAATTTTTGTTTTATTTTCTACCTTGAATTCAGAATTATTAATTACACCTACTTCTGCATTAATCTTATATTCATCACCTATTAATAACGCATCTGTTAAATCATTTATAATTCTTTTTGCATTGTCTTCCATATCTTCTGACACGCTAGTTATAATCATCATTTTTAACTCATTTTTAACACCTGGAATTAATCCACAATCAACTAAAAATTCATCGTCTTTTAAATATCTCCTTTTGAATTCTAACTCAATCATTGTCGCTTTTATTTCTTGTTACAATTCTTGTTTTAAATCTTTTACTCTACCATATGCTGCACAACGTACACATTTTTAAAATTCATTGTCTTTATCTGAAATATCAACAAGGTGATTTAAAAAAAACGTTATTGTGTTGGTTTTTTTGATTTATTTGAATACGACAGTATTACAGACTTGTAACAAATATCCAAAAATATCATAGAGATTGATATTGTAAGATAATTGCCTAATGAGGCCATCTGTTGCTGAAAAGAAAATGATCTTTTCCGACCACTGAACTCAATTGTACTTACTTCAGTGTCATCAACCTTTTCCCCTCAATAACCAATTCTTATATAATCTGATCAACAGTCTCTGTATTAAGTTCACAATCACTCACATTGTCTTTATCAATAGCCGACAATGTAAATCTATTTATATTTCTCTATCTGAAAAATCTCAGCATTTCCTCATCATACTATCCAAATCTTTGTAAGCCCCACAATAGGTCTTTTACTTCACTTAAAAAATGACTATTTCATTTTTCTTTTTGATTTTAGATCAAGGATGGGCAAACATTTGGGACTTGGGGTCACTTAAAGTTTCATAAAATATTTGAGGGCGGGTTACAAATTTATGACACTTTCATAAACGTCAAACATGGTTGAACTGAAGCAAATAAATAAAATGATCGTATACAAATTTAAAAGAAAACAAAATCAAAATTTGTATGGCTATCGACTGGGATTTTTGGGGCCAGTCAAAACGAGTGTGTGGGTCGTAGTTTATCCCCTTCTGCATTAGAGTAAAGATTTTATCACGCATACTATTTATTACTAAAGAATTTATACACATTGATCGATCCAAAGTCTTAGTAAGGAATGAGGAGAGACTCTTTTTTGATACAATATGATCGTAAATGATTGGGTGTAATGAGGTATAATTGGGTATGATTGGGTATGATGAGGTATGATGAGGAGGTATGATGGGGTATGATGGGAGTTTAATTTATGGAAAACGGTATATTTCATTTTCTAAAATATTAGAACTTCAAACCGCATTCCAAAGTCAATTTGCAAGGCTTTCAAATAACATACGGTTTAATCCAGTCATTTTTGTTGAATAAATAATATTATTAAAAATAATTCTATTAATTTTGAAAGTTTCAAAAGTTTTATTAATGATTTCTGTTCACAGTCAATAAACATCATCGACAGGTAAAAGAGGAAATTAAAATGGAAAACGATCCCTGGTCCGAAGAAATAAATTTAAAACCACAAGAAACTTTAAGATTTAAATGTAGTGAAAACACAAGTCTAATTATGACCCAAGGTCTCTCAGAAATCTATGGCTCGGAATTTCCCAGGGATAACTCAGTTAATTTCCCAACAAACTTTGAAGGGAGTTTAATTACCTTTGTCGGTTGTACTTATCGTTACAGAGCAGCTAATTTCCCTTATTATATTGTGAAATTTGATGAAGACTCCTTTTGTTATAATGTGTATTTGAACATTCACAGTGGATTAGAAACAAAAAGAAATGTGTGTTCAAATAGAGGACCTCGAGTCATGATTTGCGGAGGTCGAAATGCCGGAAAGAAAAACCTATCACAAACTTTAGTAAATTATAGAATTAGAAACTTTGGTGAAATTGTATTTGTTGATACCAATGTAAGTGATAATTCCATTTGCATTCCCGGCAGCCTCGCAGCGCTGATTGTTACACAAGCTTATGATGTAACTGATGGATGGCATATCAATGATCAACCACTGATTATAAATTTTGGTCATCTTAGTCCAATGGATGATTTGGAGCTTTATAAACTTCAAGTGAGTTTTACATTTTAATTTAATTAAATAATAAAATAAATTTGTTTATAAAAATAATCATAACTAGTTGATAAACAAACAATTGACAATAATTTTTCTAATTACAATTAAACAAAAATACAAGATACATTGCTAAATAAAAATCATAACGTCACAAGAAACTAAATCAAAAGTTAATAATATCATTGAAAGACGCTAAAATTACAAATGGTTTCTGTTATGGACTAGTTTTATTTTTATTTGTTTGCGATTCCCCCACCCCTATTTTGTTTCAGTCCCCGTATTCTTAATTATATTTTTTATTAAAGTAATAGTTAATCAACTTTTCATAGTAAGTATCTAAACAACTTACTATCGGAAAAGAAAAAATTTAAAATCAATGGAAGAATTGAAAATATTAAATTGCAATTTGCCCGGATATTATAGAAGATAAAATCCAAAACTAAAATAAGATATTGATCAAGACTCCTTTACTATCAACAAACTATCCATTACTAATAAAAACAATTATCAAAATCAGGATTTATTTATTGCTACGAGTTAGTACCTATCAATAAAGAAACAATCGAAATAGAAATTCTTTCATTACTCAGATCTACTATCAACTAATCAAAAGAAAACAACGAAATATCCTAAGATCCAATTCTCCATCGTTTAACAATTAACCAGGTGCTTTTGTGATTAATAGTTTGAGTTTTAATTGAATTTATTAAAATGTTTATTTTTGTATTTTATCATATTATTGCAAATTTACTCACATATATAACATTCATCCCAGACCGTCCTGACACATTGTTTTATCGGAGACTCGGCTGGGTTTTTACAAATTCTGCAAATATCATTTCGTACAATAGATAAAATAATAAACAATATGTCCTTAAAATCTCCACGCGTCATTCCTTAATAAAGTAAACAACAGTTTCTATGTCATCTTTCTGCATAGAAATTTATGTATTTAAACAAATAAGTTTAATTTATACGTTATGATTTCATACAGCTGTTGGATTATTAAAACAAAATTTATAATCTACCAACAGAACATCCTTTTAACTATAGTAATTACACAACAATAACTATTAAACTTTAAATAACTGCTAAAATGCAAATCGTAAGAAAGAAATTAAATTTCCTCAATTTTAAATAATTAAAATTAAATAATCGAAATATTGTAATTCTTTGTTTAACTGGTGCTAAATAATTTTTTTAAATGCAAAAAAATTTCGCAATAATAGATAAATATTACATAAATTTTAATGAAATATAAATGAAAAAAGGTACATCAAAGGAACATCTTTTATTAATTAATAATATGATAAAAACACAGAAAGGAATTTATTTTTGAAGACAACCAAGAAATTTTATAAAAACAAATTTAAAAGACAAAAATTATCTTATTCCGATAATATTCGTTTAGGATCAAAGCATTTTTATTTTATCATCAGTAAAATCTATACAATTATTGGTCACTTTTGATCTGTTTACTTTTTATGAAATTTCATTAATTTTTATTATGACATAAGATCAAAAATTGATTTTCCATAAAATACCAACTTTTGGTATTATATTTTCAAATTATATTTGATAATGGTATTGTGGTTAAAAAAAGAGTAATATTTAAAACGAATAAATAAATACAAAAATTAATTATAAATTGATAAAAAAAATCAAAATTGACATATTGCGGGAGATATGTACTAATAGCAAATGAAGAGACGAACATAAGTATTCTAATATAAAATCAATGAGGTTCTCAGAAAATAGAAAATTAGTTTTTGATCTTTTGTCATAATGAAAATAAATTAAATATCAATCCTAATTGTAATCGATTTTTGATAATGTTGGGCAATAACTCTAGGAATATTTTAGTTTATTTGGCAAGATATTACATAAAAATTAGCAGCGGCATAAACAAATTGATGAAAAAGATGAATTTGTAACAATTAAACATCAGAAATGAATAAAAATTATATGAAAACATTAAAAAATAAATAAAAATAAAAAACCAAAAATTATGAAAAAAAAAGAAAAGATAATGAGAATTTTATTAGAGAAATTGAAAATATAATTAAACCTGACAGCGAGAAAAGAAATCGAGAAATAAAGTTTGACGCGATGTTGAGAAGATTAACGATACAAGGAGAAATCACAAATTATTTTCATAAAAAATGTCTTTTCACAATGATGCCCAAAATCAGCAATCAAAGAGAAACATAATTCAAAAAGCTATCGCAAATAAGACCAATAAGAAACACTAACAAAAAAGTCAGACGAGGAGATAGACAAACAGATGTGGAATAAAATCAATCGAATAGTACTCAATAATCGAGTAAACAACTTCAAGGACGAAATACTTTACTTATTATTTGCAACATAAGGATTTCAATCAAATAACAAGCGAAACTTAGAATGTATCAAATGTGGAATTGAATACTCATTAACAGGAGAAAAACCGCGTCTGTTAGAACATTTAGAATATTGTGTCTACGGACCAACATTCTCAAATAATCAAAGTAAAATCGAAAAGTTACAAAAACCACTAAATAAAAACGAAATCAGAGCAATCATCAAACAACCAGAAATTAAAGAAGCGATATAAATAACCGGTTATCACATTAAATTCACAAAAACAGTATTGAAGAAAAGATTAAGTAGGGATTCAACTTTATATGAGTCAATGTACGAACTAATTAAAGACGCACAACAATTAGCCGAAAGATATCAGGAAGTGTTAGGTAAGTCATGCTTTAGAAAAGCAATATTGAAAGAACATTGTTCAACTATATGTTGGATAAAAGAACTAAAGTGATCCATCTTCTCTTTGAACACTTACTAGCATGTAAAGAGTGCAGTAATGATTATCAAAATGTTATACGCGTAGACAACCAATTGATAAGTGAATGAGCAAATTCCGTTTTGCCTACCAATAAAATAAACTAAAGTAAAATTGTATATAATTAATGTATAAAATTAGAATTGATACGTTTGATAAAAGATTGATTAAAATAATTTAGAAAATGAACGACAAGATATTCCAAAATGATGTCGACAGCCAATACGAACAGCTAAAAGCAGAGAAAATGGCGATGAAGATATAATACATCTTTTTCAAAGTCAAGGAAGAGGAATTAAGTAAAAGATGGAAATTGAATTACAACTACTAGAGATGCAATTTAAAGAAGGAAAGTACGAAAAATGGACTAACCGCACAGAAATATATTAAGAAAAAGCAGAGAAAAAAGTAGCCGAATTTAAAACAAAGGATGATGAAACAAAGAGCCAAATTGAAGCACTAAAGAAACATATCAATGAGTAAAGACAACTAGTCAGAGAATTCGAACACCTAATCACTTGGTTCAAAGCCACCCAATGAGAACGATTACAAAAATAAAATAGAGACCTGTTGTAAAATAACCAACAACAATTACTCGACGAATGGAAAAAGGAGAAAGAAACTCTAATGTCAAATTATAAAACTATGTACAGCAAAAGGTCAAACCACAAAAGCAAAAGTCCCAAAACCTGTAGAGGAACAACAAAAGAAAGTGTTAGAAAAGATTATAAAGCAATCTCAAAAATAGAAACAAGTTTACGAACAAGAATTTGTATAAAATCATCAATTAAAATTCCAGATCGAGAAACGAGAAATAGAGATCAATCAATTTTTCGAAGAGGAGTATATAAGCGTTAGAAGAATTTGGCAATCGGGCAAAAAGATAGGGAAAAGAGTAAAGATAAACTTGGGACACAAAATCGACTGGATCTGCTACCAAATGCACGAGAATTAAAAAATTCAATAAAGAAAAATTTACAAACAACTTAAACACATCTGAAAATGTAATTTACAATGAGCACGAACCATTATATGGTAGCTTTTAAACCCAGTTTACCTTGACGATATGGCTCACCTTTTACTGGTAACCGCCCATTGGAAAACATTTCCAATGTCATTTATGACGGGTATACAATGGTGAAATTTTCTTATACGCCTATCATATGGAAACCCTTTAAAGTGGACGCAATTATTTTTTCTCATCCATCAGGTACCCAGCAATATCAATAAATCTTAAAGTGTCGTTGATTCTCTTGTGAAACCTAATAATATGAGTGACCTTAATTTTTTGAATGTAAAACGGATTTAAATTGAAAATAAATAAGATTCTTAAAAAACTATAACAGAACTATTAGTTTAGCAATTACATTTAAATTTAAATAAAATTTTATATTTTCATTTTAATTAAAATTCTTTCAGTTAAAAACTCTGTCAGGATTTGTGAACGATAAAATGACAAATAATGCGAAGTTAAACCGAAGCGGAATAATACTGAATTCCAGTGCTTTTGAAGACGAAAAATATCCTGAATTTACTAGAGATCGAAGGGTTGAACTACTTTTAGAAAATATATATTTATTTCAAGTATGATATTTTCATTTATCTTTAATCATAGAAATATAAATAATAATTATGTTAAAGTATTTTGAGGAAGTTAAATAACTTATTAAATTTTTATTGTATGTTGTTTGCAAGCAAGATATTTTATTGAAATCCATACTTATTCATTATTTTATATTTTTGGGATATTCTTTAAAAAAATCAATAATATAATAATATATTATATAATAATAATAATAATAATAATAATAATAATAATAATAATAATAATAATAATAATAATAATAATAATAATAATAATAATAATAATAATAATAATAATAATAATAATAATAATATAATAATAATAATAATAATAATAATAATAATAATAATAATAATAATAATAATAATAATAAAAAAAAAATAATAATAATAATAATAATAATAATAATAATAAAAATAATAATAATAATAATAATAATAATAATAATAATAATAATAATAATAATAATAATAATAATAATAATAATAATAATTATAATAATAAAGCAAACTCTTTAACATCAATTAATAGAAAACAAATACTTTTTATTAAATTTATTACAGTACAGTGCAGTAAAAATATAAAATTTAATTTTTAATACTTAAAATTATTTTGATTTTTTTTTAGCAAAATCTAGTATATATTATTGCTGACTTTAAAAACTTGAATTTTGTTGATCAATATTGTTTGTATATTTTCATTTCTGAAAGAAATGCTTCGTTTTTTAAAAAATTATCAAAATAAATCTAATTAATTATTTTTTGTTTCTATAATTGATTTTAATTTGATTAGCCATTTACTTCATTTTGATTCCTCGAATTACAATAATTAGTTAATTAATTAGGAAAAATTAAAAATAATGTAACCTTTATTGATTTCTATTAAAAATTTTTATTAAATTTAAATCATTTGAATTTTCACACTTTTTATAATTTTATTATTGATGGAAAAATTTACAGAATACAAAATGTCTTATAGCTTCAAACCTTTTTATTTTATAGAGCATAAAGAACATTTATTATTGCCAAACTTTAAATTTCCTCTGATTTTACTATTTTAAACATTATTCGAAGAACTTCCTGTATTTTGTTAACGCAATCAGTAATATTATTTTCTTTATCCTTATTTCTTTGGAATAGATAGCACTGTATTATCGCATTTTTAAGAAGAGAAATCGCACCTTCAAATATAAAAACACTATAAAAACTTCTCCAATAGTTAAATATGCCACGAATTGAAAGAAAAAAATGCATTGAGAAAGAATTTCTCGATTAGCAATATTTGATTGAAAATGGAACACCCAGAACAATTGATTACAACAATATGATTGATGAATTTGTCACAAAATGAGCTAGAAAAATTGCTCTATTAATTTTTTAAATTAAAAAAATAAATTCTATAAAATAAAATTTTGAAAAAAATACTTCTGTTCTAGTTTTCTGTACAGGTCCCCCAAAAGCTACCGCACGGCGCTGGGACTAAATAAGAGTAATTCTTATATTTTACAAAAGTTTTCTGCACCATTTTTTTTCTAATATTTGGAGTTAATACAGTAGTTTAAATTAAAGGCACCTAGCAAATATTTTATTTCTTGCTTGATTATGTTTATGATAAATTTTTAATATTTCATAACTGGAATAATTGTCGTATAATAAAATAACTGTTAAAAACATAATATGGCATAAATTGCTTCAATAATTTCAAATATAAATTGACTATAAATTGAAAATAAAGCACTTAATTTTTAATTACAATTTTTATATATATAAAATAGCAATACGTATATAATTTATTTTTATTTTTATTTATATAATAATAAAATATTAATTTTGCATATTTATAACATTATCAGTAAAATATTTTTTTGTTCACTTTTGATATGTTTTCTATTTTTATTAATATTTGATAGAAGATTAAAAAATCAGTTCTATGTAACACGAATTTTCCGTTGCATAGAAATAATTTTTGATATTTTGTCAGATTGAAAATAAATAATCGTAATATAGAATATGTATTTTCTCTAGGCGTTTTCTAATAAGAGTTGAAAATATATCTTGTTTGATGTTGAAATTGAGCAATATAAAATAGCCAGCTATAAAGATTGAAAGCAAATCAGCCACCATTTTCTTCATAGACGAAAATATATTTTATAAAATTTTATGGAGGCCGAGAGTCATATAAAAAATATTATTGGGAAATTGTCAAGAAATTATCAAAGGTTAAGGAACCGCTAGTCTACATAATACTGTTGAAATACTAAAATTGAAGAATTATTATTTTCGTATACATCATTTGACAAAGATAATGATATCAGACTGATGATGAGGATAATTTCCTCTATATACATTTTCGTTTATATGTTTGCATTCTCGAGTTTTTATTACCATAAAGTTTGAATTTAATTACAATCATGATCTTATGAGAAATACACTCTATTTAAACTTTATTTAAAGGTCACAATGATGAATGTTATATATTAATATGTAAAAAACATATATGCATCACCAATAATAAATATTGTGTTATGGAAAAACCATAGCTAGAGAATTATGTATTTGAATTCGGTATTTTTTTAAATAAAAAATTATTTTTGTATAAAATAATCATTTTTTGTTTAAATCGATTATTTATTATATGAAAATTTCTTTTTGAGACATTTCAAAACTGAGTAACTGTTAAAAAATCTATACAATTATTAATTAAATGTTAAAATTTTTAATTTTATAGACATCTGAAGCTTGTTATCTTTTTTTATTAGATCGATCATGTTATAATTATTGAAGATTTATTTCTCCAAAAACAAATAAAAGAAAAATTAAATTCCAAAATATCAGTTGTTTCAATTCCAAGATCATCAGAATCATTTAAACGAACTGAAAAGACTCTTTTTGATTACTATCAAATGAAAACTACCTCATATTTTGAAGGACAGGGAATATACAGATTACATTTTAAAACTTTTACATTATTCACTCAAGACGTAAGTTATAAATAAATATTTTAAAAGATTATTTTTTTGTTAAATTTTGGTTAATTTATAAACAATACTAAAAACCAAAAATCACAAGATAGTTTCAAATAAGATTTTATTAGTCTGCAAACTATTACTTAAACTATTCTGTAAATTCTATTTTCCCTTGGATAATCTAAAATTGGTGGCTTTACACATTACCGTTTTGGGAATATGAAAAGCACCATCGCATTCTTTCGACCAGGTTATCTTTATTTCACATCTTAATATTGCTGCATAAAGATGAGCTGCGAGCTTTGCATAATCTTTTATGAATATCCTATAATAATTTGTCATACCTAAAAAGGACCTTAATTGCTTTGCACGTATCTTTCTGTAAAACTCACATTTCTCAGGATTGATTTTTAAACCTGCATTTTGAATTCTTGTTCAAGTATTGCATTATGTTCTTTTATTGTTTTTCACTAAAAAAGTATATTGTCCAAATATACTATAACTCCTTTAAATCAACACCGATCCATACCCATCCATACCCATCCACACCCTGCCACACCCATCATCGGCCATAATCGCCTAACACGCCTACAACTACGTCTACGACTAAGTCGTAGACTTAACAAAATCACTCACTAGTACTATTTAAAATTTTATTAATACAACAAGTTCTTGATTCATATGAATTGAGATGATTCTGTTTGGAATCAGCCAATTGAGGAGGTTGAACGATCGAAATAAAATTTTCGGTTTATTATCATTTAATTTTGAGAAAAGATTTATCTCAATAAAGTTCCACTCCTCGAAATTTCTCTGGCTTTACTGATTTTCATCGGTTATCTGATCCGGCTTTGCGCTATAAGTCATATTCGAGGGTTTGACATAAAGAGCAGATTGACAGATTTTTGAAATAAAGTCATAATTGCTTCAGAGGAGACAATTTGGGATTTGAGAAGATCCATCAACCTTTTACTACTCGATTGCTGAAAATCGAAATGTTTCTCCAGCGGATGTCTAATCTATGAATTTCTTGTAGTATAAATTCATTAGTCCTCCTAGATATTGAGTCTTCAAAATTGGAAGGAACAGCCATCTAATTTCTTCTCATTCTTCTGACTCATTAGATCGGAAATGTCTTCAGTGGATAATGAGGTTTTTGAAATAAAATCCATAATTGCCTCAGAGGAGACAATTTGGGATTTGAGAAGATCCATCAATCTTTTACTACTGGATTGCTGAAAATCGAAATGTTTCTCCAGCGGATCTAATTGGCTCGAAAGAGCATCATTTGAAATAGTATAGAGGGGTCCAAGTGATTAGGACACCCCAACAGTATTGGTAATTTAAATATTATACATAATGGATTAATGATTTTTTGAAATTTTTCTATTATCTTTCTTATATACTATATATCAGTGGTTCTCAACCTTTTTCAGATAGCGGCACTCTGACGAAAAATTTGAAAAATAGACGGCATCCTACCCTTTTTATAATAATATCTCAGCTATAAAAATAACGAGGTTTTTAAGTTCTATATTTAATAAACTAAATCTTTTAAAACATATATTAATGTGAAATTTGAACCTGATGCTTTTTCCATATCTCCTTATTATTAAAGTGGCGTATTTCACAAACATACTCTTAACTCATTCTCTACTGAGTTAAGTTTTTGTCTTTTCTTGTTCTTAATATTTACCAAAAATAATTGATAAATTTTTTAGTAATTCAAAATCTAAGATAGTAATCTTTTTTAAGATTAACCCTTCTATGAAATTAATAAATTTTCAATAAAAAATTAGCAGAGCTCGCGGCACACTTTTAATATCCCTACGGCACTCAATGGTGCGCGGCACCCCGGTTGAGAAACAATGCTATATATGATAAGTAAGTAAGTGGCATGTTTCATGTACCCTACTTTTCCCATTTGATCATTTTAATTATGTATGCATGTTTTTTTCTTTATTTTTCAACCAATATTGTGTACAACTACATTTAAGATTGAAATTAAATTTAGCCTATATGCTTATAAATTATTTAAATTTCTTCTTAAAATAAAAGATATCTATTTTTGGAGGGATGTCCCACGAGGGGGCTCATGAAAAGAGGCAAGGGGGACTTTCTTTATGGATGCTTCCTAACTTAAGTTTCTTTGAAACAATATAAAGAATTTCTTTGTATTCTGAAATGACACTCAAATGCAAACAATATCGACGTGTAGCCAAAGAAAACGTAATATGTCAAACAGAAGCTCATCAAAAAATGATCAAAAACATCAAAATTTATTTAAAAAAGGAAAATCAATAATAAAGATAAATATACTTGTTAAACATTAACATTTGATGACCAGAAAAGGTGATTTCCACTTGTATTACCTGCCTTCCGCTGAAACAAATTTTTAAACGGTAAAGGAGTGCAAATAAAGTGACAATTTGTAAATTTGTTTTTAGAATCAATAAACGTTTTCTTTGTTGGGTTTTGATTTTTCGATTTATAAAAAACACAAGAAATCATAGTGGTCGATTTTTGAAAAAGAAGTTTTTGAAACTTCAATTAAAATTGGATTTTTTGTGTGTTTGTGTAAAATTAATGGAAATTATGGAATTTAATTAATTTATGAATTTGTTAAATTTTTAATTTAAATTGGTTACTTTTTTGATTTTTTGAGCGTTTGTTTGATTGGAACAATTGTGGAGTTTTGGTGTTATTATTTGAATATGTAAAATTTATGTTTGCTTATTCACTTCAAAGATTTTGGAGAGTTTCAGGTGAATTTTGAATTTTTTAAGAATTGGAATTTAGGAATTTATGACTTATGAATTGGAATTTATGTATGATTATAAAAATTTGTTGTGAATTGTGAATTTTGGTCTTCCAAAAATATAAATTTCGAATTTATTATCGCCTTATTGCTGTTTTCTATTATATATAAAATTTGGATAAATTGAGAAATGTCCGCTGAGATTATGATCAAGGAAACTGCACAACTCCATATTATGTTGCATTTACAAATACAAAATGGTTGATCGGGTATGCCACCTAAACTCGTGTCACAAGGAACCAAAAAGATAAGAATTTCAATACCAAAAAACTGATTAGAATTAAAAAATGTAATAATCGTGACAGAAATTATCTTTATTAAATAATTACGCAACATAATCATGTGAAAAGACAGTGGACGCGTAATAGAATATTTACCTGATAACACTGCTATTGGGATTTTTTCTGTGAAGTAACTCAAAAAAACGAAAGTCGCTCAAATAATAAAAAATACCAAGAAACCAGTATCATTAGTGCAGAATTCCAACGTGGTCAACGAATAGAGTAGTTAAATGACAGAAGAAAGTGTCCTGTAAAAGAATGTATCGATGATTATTGTTGAATTTATTTACATATGCTAAAGAATAAAATATTTTCACAATATTACAATAGAAAATCCACCATTGATCGATATTTTGATGGTTTCTATTAATAAGTAATTACAACAAGAAAGAACGACGTGACAACAGTACAAGCATGAAAAGATTATTGCCTAAGATTCGTTATTTTGCCATTTAGGTAATATTCATTGATAAAGTAAGGTTCTAAGTCAACTATAGAGTTAGCAAAAAAAGATCAGCGGCCGGTATACCCGAGGCTACCAAGTATAAGATCAAGAAATTATTCAATTTTTTGAGCAATATCAATTAATGGAATCATCTCAAACAGCACAATTTACTGATATACGTTTCAAATAAATATAAATAAATCCCCAATAAAAATTTATAAAAAAACAAAGATTTAAGTTAAATTATTACAGTAATATTTGATGTAAATTATAGTGCAAATTAACCGATTGCTTTTGACACTTTCGACAAAAAATATTTTATTTCTGCATATCGTTTGGGTCTATGATGAAGTTTAGTGAGAAGATAACAAAACGCTTGGGAAACCGTGTATGCAGAAATACACCACTATTTAGTATAAAATTAAAACAAATAATTTAAAATTAATAAGTATCTAATTTTTGAATTTTATCAAAAAGTTTTCTTGTTTTATGAAAAGCAAAAAAATGTACAAATATATTTAGAGAAAAATCATTGTCGTTCAAAATATGAAAAATATTAAAATGCAAAATTAATTATGAACAAATAGTAATTTAATTATCCAATCTAATAGTAATAATTATAAAAGATTTCTATTTAATTAAAAAAATCATTGTCATAAATATCTTACAAATAGAACTTGACCGATTGCATTATTTTCCGATTGTAATTCCGATACCGATTGTGTATAAATTTTAATTTTAGTTAACTATTCGACTTTTTAAACGCGACTTGTCATAATTGGAGTTTTTACTTGGTTATTCTAAATACGCTTAATGTCTGTATTGGGTATTATAATATAATTAAGTGATGCACGTCTTGTTTCGTCGCTAATCTATATTTATCCAGAAAAGTTTGTTGTCTTTTGACTTCTGTTTTTTTTGTAAGTTAGAGTAATTCCCCGTTATCTGTGAATTAATTATTTATCTTGAACAATCGGCTCTGGATGGGCAACCGATTTTCGATTGTACCGATTGCGACATTTTGCTCCTATAATCGGCCCGATTGTGAATGTTACCGATTAATCGGTCGAGCTCTACTTACAAATATCCCAATTTATGACAGAATAAAAATGAAAGAAGCTTTTTACACTTGAATTTTCAAATTAAATTAATAAAAACAAAAGTAATTTCTCCATAATTTAAGGAATGTTTAACCCTTTCTAAGGTGGTGGCAATATACTGTACACCATTTTAAACTAATAAAAATATCTAAGTGTAACGCTGTCGGTAATCATTTTTACTTTTGGTACAAGAGAACACAAGAGAACAAATTTATAGTATTTGAAACCATAGATCATTTGTAAATATATAATTGTTATCAATAAACTTTGAGTTTTAAATAACTTTAGTTTCCTTTGCCTTAGAAAGGGTTAAACATTTAATATATTTTTCGAGAAATTTTAAATTTATACTTTGATGTAAATGATTATTTTGAAATTTAATTATTTTAAATTATTTTGTAATTCTCGAAAAATTCCTAATATCTTTGTATTTTCCAGTCTTTAAATAACTATTTTTCATTTATTTAATGCATAATTTTCGGCACGTCTTTCCACACTAGAAAAAACGTTCCAAAAATTCGTATTAGATAAATCAAAATTATTGATGTAGTCTGAACTAAATGAGTATAAAAGAAATTGCAATTGAAAATAGATCAATGGTGAAAAGAGTAGACGATTTATTATTATTATTATTATTATTATTATTATTATTATTATTATTATTATTATTATTATTATTATTATTATTATTATTATTATTATTATTATTATTATTATTATTATTATTATTATTATTATTATTATTATTATTATTATTATTATTATTATTATTATTATTTTATTATTATTATTATTATTATTATTATTATTATTATTATTATTATTATTTATTATTATTATTATTATTATTATTATTATTATTATTATTATTATTATTATTATTATTATTATTATTATTATATTATTATTTATTATTATTATTATTATTATTATTATTATTATTATTATTATTATTATTATTATTATTATTATTATTATTATTATTATTATTATTATTATTATTATTATTATTATTATTATTATTATTATTATTATTATTATTATTATTATTATTATTATTATTATTATTATTATTATTATTATTATTATTATTATTATTATTATTATTATTATTATTATTATTATTATTATTATTATTATTATTATTATTATTATTATTATTATTATTATTGTTAATGTTATTATTTCAGGTTTCAATTTATAAATTTGATGAAGATATCAAAGAAATAGATGTGAAGTTGAAAAATCCAAAATTAATGAGAATGAGCCGATATTTTAGGAACTCTGTCCTAGCAGTTTCACAAACTTGTAAAGTTGAAGATCTGTACAAAACACCGATATTTGGATACATAATGATTACAGAAGTAAAAAAATATCTAGATAAGATTAAAATTCTCACTCCTTCTGGAATGCCAGTACCTTTGAAAACTTTTCTTTATACTGATTTTAAAATGTTTCTTTAACATTTAATATTTAGAATTGATAAAATATTATCTAATAAATTTTTCTTTTAAATTTTTCTCAAAATAATATCCTGCAAATTTATAAAAGTTACGAACCTAAACCCAAAACGAATCCGTTCTGGCTTAAATATTTTGTAAACCTCAAATCTTTACTTGTTGAAAAACATATCCCAACCGGTTTGAGCAACGCTGGCTGTGGGATATTGCAACTTCTAAAACGGGTGTGGCTAATCCAAATGATCTTGTGGGCCGCTTTGGAAATGATTCATAACTCCGTGGGCCTCATATAAAAATATATATTCTAATATTGGATTTAAATACAATTTACACTTTTTTTGTGTTTACTATTATTATATTTTTACTATTATTCTTATATGTAAAGTTTAAAATTTAAAGTTTAAACTTTAGACTTTACATATAAGAATAATACTAAACACAAAAAAAGTCTATAGTATATTTTACTAGATTTTGGTTATGAGTGATTAGGCACGTTTATCGGTCTAAATATTTCAAATTTTATGAATAAACATTGCGAAAATTGACTACCATTGTTATTTATTTAAATTTTATTTAAAAAAAATGATTCCGTTACCGACAAAAAAAGATTTTAAAGTTTATATTATTATGCTTATAAAATGTTTGTTTTTTGATATAATTAGAATGTTTAAAATACCTCGATCTTTATCAAATTAATCAAATCTTTATAAAATATATTTATCTCGCGGACCGCGGGTTGGCTGTCTTTGCTCTAGATCAGTGGTTCTTAACCAAGGGGTGTGATCTAGTATATATGGAATATGCGAGTTTACAATTTTACAAATTCACTGTAATAGGTATTGTAGTAGGTACTTATGCATTTAAGTACCTCCCGGGTTCGAATCCAAAAAAATACAAAACACTAACCCTAAATGAATTTTAATTTGGTCCAGAACTGATCTTACCCTATACCTAACCCTGTTTTATTTTATTTAATTGATTATTTTAGAATCTAAATTTTAGATAATAGTTAAGATTTTTAAAAATTTTTTATGCATATAATATTAATAAAAATATATTGTGCATTGATTTTTTTTCAATTTATATAATTCCTTATTTTTGGTAAATGGTGAAAAAATTTTGTTTGAACACTTTAGGGGTAGTAGTTAAAGCACTAAATTCATTGACCAAAAAATCGAAAAGAAAATATGCTGAAGACTTCATCGAATTTAGATTCATTGCGACTGAGAAAAGTGGATAGGTGTTTCCCTTTTATCTGGTGTGTAATGATACATTGTCAAATGCGTCAATGTTATACTATACAAATTAAAAAAATATAGCTTTTCCTATTCATTATGATAATTATATGTTTTTGGCTCTTTCTTATTTTTTTTATTTTATCTGGAATTAAAATTATTAAATATAGAAAACAAATCAAAATTTTATTTTATTTAAACATTTTTATTAACCAAAATTCAACTCAAACAAAATCTAATTTTTACACAAATACAAATTTCAATATTATTTAAACAACTAACATAAAAATTACATGTAAATATTTGTAAATATATATTATACATACAATTAAGACAATCATTGAGAAAAAACCAGCAATAATTAAAAGTTTTAATAACCCATCCAAAAATTTAGCGATTTTGTATTGAGCTGATTTCGAATTTAAGGATAGTTTTGAACTTTCTATGTTTATTGCACATTTGAATAAAAAGAATGTAGATGAATTTATGGTCTCATTTGACGTTTGCAGTCTTTTTACTAACATTTCATTAGTGAAAACCAGTGAGTTATGTTGTAAGATGTGGAAAAAATGTGAATCAACTTGAGAGAGTTGATGAAATTGAATCTCGTAAATTACTCGAATTCGCTAGGTCAAATGTGAATTTTCTATATAATAACGAGTGTTATAAACAGGTGAATGGGGTTGCTATGGGTTCTTCCTTACTCTCACAATGGCTTCTATTTCCATGTCTATTTTGGAAAAGAAAATTTCAACCTACAATATAATTAAACCAACTGTGTACAAAATGTATGTTGATGATACATTTTTGGTGTTTGAAAATCGTGAGCATGTAATGCCTTTCCTTGAATAATGAACAGTCTACAATTGAATATTAAATTTACGTGTGAAGAGGAAAAAATGTCATCGATTGCTTTTTTTGATTTGCTTATTCAACAGAAGGAAAACCATATAAATAGAAAATATACAGACATGTGACTGATACTAGTCTGTATACTACACCTGAGAGCTTTTGTGAATTTAAATATAAGGGAAATATGGGGAGAGAATTAGTATTTCGTGTATGGTCTCTATCTTCCACATTTGTTAGCTCAGCAAAAAGTGTGGACTCGTTGGTTGCATTGCTACTTAAAAATGGATATCCTAAATCTTTTCTTGAGCGTATGACAAAAGAGACTGTGGATAAGTGTGTGTTGAATTCTAATGATTGTTGTACTAATTTGTCTGGAGGTAATATTCTTATTGACTCTGAAGTTAGTTAGTTGTCAAGTTTGAAAGGTGAACAAAATCGATCAAAACCATTGAACGAAAATGTATGTTGGTATTGCCTTATTCCTAGGGTTTCAGAGAATTTAAGCATAAGATCCTCAAACATGTAGATAAAACTCAATTTAGGATTGTTTCAATGTGTTTTAAAGTTAGTAGTATGTTCACTAATAAGTTTCCAACTGCAGTTGGTCTTTGTTCTGAGCTCGTTTATCAATTTTCATGTAATGGGTGTAATGCCACATACATTTGAGAGACTGCCCGTCTTCTCTGTACTAAAGTTCTTGAGAATTGACGACTGAATGGATTGACTCACATTAGTGATCAATTTAGGAAATGTACGAGTAAAAAAATAGGTTTATCTGATTTCAAGGTAATTCCGATATATCTGAGTAATTATTGGAACGAATAACTTATGAAGCGTTGTTGATAAATCTTTAAATCCTATAATTAATCTCAAAATGTTTAGTCTACATGTATTTTGAGTGTATTTAAGTAATTGAATGTGAATTGTGTATATTATGTATTCGATGTAATTCGTTTGTGATGTTATGTAAAAATAATTTTAAATTTTAAATTTAACTTTTATTTGAAAATTGGAAATTTTCTTTTTTATTAGGAATGTAAAGTTGAATGTAAAGTTGAAAGTATTTTTTCAATAGTTGAATGATATAATCTGACAGAAGAAAGAAATGTTTATTGAAGTGATCGCAGAGGGTTGTAACTACTTAAAATCATGGGAAATGTACCGGGAGTTAAGGAATTGTTAATCAAATTTTAATATAGGTAGAAATAAAGGGTAAACTAGGAAAAATGTAGTCGATTCCGTGATTAAACAAATGAAATAGGCAATTTACCAAAAAATAAGGGAGGAACGCTGCCCAAATATTTGAAGGATACATTTATAAATAATGGGTAAAGATGATAAATAAGTATGAGAATGGTAGGAATAGACGAGTAAGGACCAGGATATAGAAAGAGAAAGACGTAAGACCTTCCATCGGCAGTCCAGAACCCAAAAGTGAAAATATCATGAGGAGTAGTTCTAGAAATGGAGCTCATCTACTCATAAATTTTCAACCCCTATGTACAGTACCAACATGGCAATCACCATGGGTACATAGGAGGGATAGAATAATAATCTTGCTGGCGTTTAGGGGGTAGATACACAAAAACCATAGAAAAAATAAATAAAAATCCACCCTATTCGCCAACATGTCAAATAAATTCTATTCAATTAATTTAAACATAAAATTTGATTATTAAAGTAAATATTTTAAACTTAACATATCTATGTCGAATTTTTCTTACAAGAAAATTAAGAAATTTAAATACCATAGCAGAATTATTAATAGGAACGTTTGAAAATGTACATATACTCATCTTCCTCTCTTTTTGACAGGATTGTTGAGAATTTTCAATACTATAAGTTCACATAACAAAATAGATTATGATCAGGTCTACTATGCGTAACTGGTTTAATATTTCGGAAGTAAATTAATATTTTATGATGAATTTCTCGTCATTCTTGTACGATAATATTTAGGTGGAATTAATTTTTATCAAGAAAATTCAGTACGCGACTCCTTTCAGATTAATTATTTCAAAAAAGTAAGTCATTAAATGCCGTTTTTCTCTTTGTTTTATTTTTAACATCAAAAAATAAATAAAATATTTTAGTCTTACAATTTTTATTCTGTCATTATAATGATTTCTATGAAACAAATTTTCATTATCAAAATTAATTTCTACTCAGAAATTATTAAGTAGATCAAATACGAACACTTGAAAAGAAATTCTGTCAGTAGTTAATAATTGTGATTTCATATTTTTCAATTTAATTCCACCATTAAGCCTTTTTAGCAAATTTCTAAACAGATTTACAAACAAATGTCACCACTGTATCAGAAACATATTTATAGTAAAATAAATTATTTTTTAATATTCTAAGTGAATATTTGAACTCTATTTTTCACAAAATGGAGTTGAATGTCTATTTATTTATCAGTTAGTTACTTTTATTATTATTATTATTATTATTATTATTATTATTATTATTATTATTATTATTATTATTATTATTATTATTATTATTATCATTATTATTATTATTATTATTATTGTTATTATTATTATTATCATTATTATTATTATCATTATTATTATTATTATTATCATTATTAATATTATTATTATTATTATTATTATTATTATTATTATTATTATTATTATTATTATTATTATTATTATTATTAGTGTTTAAAAAATCATTTAGATTTGTTGAGACTTTTTATTCTTTTAAACTTCTCTCTGCAATTTTCACAATCACAATGTGATGTTCAGTTGGGAAATTCATGTTTTACAGTGAGTAATATCAAACAAAGTTTTTCCAACTCTGAAAACGCGTGCTTTATGCAAAATGGAACATTAGCAATTCTGGATAGTATATTAAAAACCAATTCCATTGCGCAAATATTGGGAAATCAAAACATGTCCGAAGCATTTTTTGGGCTGACAGACAGAGCTCAGAGAGGTTAGTTTTTTATAATTGAAATTTATGACATTTTAAAAATTTATTTCTTAGGAACATATCGATGGATTAATGATTCGGTTTTGCTTGACGAAGGAGAAATAAGAACAAAAACGTGGATAGAAAAAAACTCGGAATCCTGCATTATTCTCAGTGCAAATTCTGAATGGATTCGGGCTCCTTGTAACTCAGAAAACTATTTTATTTGTGAAACTATCAATGGAAGCTTACCAAGTAATTTGATTAATTAAATTTAATTATAATTAATTTTTCTTTAAAAATATTTTTTTATATTTGTTTTCCTTACTCAATTAGATTTTAGGCAGAAAAATCATATTCTACATGTCATTTATGTATTTTTGATTAAAATAAAACGATTTTTTGTGTTTTTATTTGACTTTAAAATATTAATAAAAATTGACATTTATTTAGGCATTTATATTATAAATGGTGAAAATTACTTTATTTAAATATTTTGTTTTTTTAATGTTATAAAAAATATAAAATAACCATTTGTATTCTTTACACTTTGTAGAAATATTTTATTCATTTATTTATTAGTTATAAATAAAGATCATTGTACAATAATAATAAAGTAGAGAAACATTTATGCCTATCAGAGGTATCTCAATATTAATACCTCTTTTTATGTTTTGTCACTTAAGTCACTCCATGATACGGTTATTAAAACAATTACTTAAACCTCGGGGAAAATTTTTATATAATTAATAGATAATGATTAAAATCGATTAAAAATGACTGTGCCAAAAATTTGTGAACATAAAAAAACATAGATATTTTAACTGATTCCTAATCAAATATTTTTTAAAAAATAATATTATATATATATATATATATAGGCCCTGAAAGAGGGGAGGGGAGTCAGGAAGGTCATTTGACATGAGGCTCCTAATTCGGGCCTCTAAAATATACCTAGCAACACTATTAGAAACTATAAAAAGGATTCAAAAATTTACTTCGCGCTTTTATGTAGTCCCTACATTTTAGGGAAACAAAAAAAATTACTTGTAGTAAAATCGAATATAACTATGGTTGGCACCGCGAAGAACAATGGTCCATGATCGCGAAAATGGATATGGAGACACTCAACATTAATTTGAATATTGAAAGTACTTAAGATTATTCCGAATTGATAAGTTCTTTTGCATCTCTAAAAGTTCGAAAAACACTTTTTAAAATTTTATAATTAAATTTCGTTTTTGTTTTTTAGTGGATTGGGCCACATTTATTATCAAACCTGGGCCTCTAAGTGCCTCTTATAGGCCCTGTATATATGCGCGCACACACACACACACACACACATATATATATATAGGGATCTTTTCGAATCAGTTTTTACATTTCTCAATTTGGAATATAGAAGGGTGAGTTCCAATAAGAGATTTTTGTGCCAAGAAAATTGTCAAAAATTATTGTTATCGAGATTTTGGGTAATTTGTTAAATTTGTTTCAATTATTAAATTTCTCATTTTTGAAATAATTTAATTTATATTTAAAATTTATATTTATTTTTAAAATTATCTATAATATTAAATGTATATTAAATCAATAGGCTCGCCTAATATAATGATGCTTTCAATGATCTAAACCAGGGCTTCTTAAACTATGGGTCGTGACCCCTATCAAAATTCTGGGGTCGCGAGAGATAAAAATACAATTTAACAGAAAATGTATTTTAACTTGCAAATTATTGTTATAAAGATAAAATAACAATTATCGTAGATAAATATATCATAAAATCTTCTAGTTCGGAAAGATTGTTTGTACCTGCATTTATATTAAGAGTATTGTAATAACTTGAATAACATTTACTATGAATTAGAATTAGAAGATGTTATAGGAATTTAAAAAAAATATAAATTTATTTTTCTTTTATATTTGTATGGGGTCGTCAAGAAACTCGCAATCATAAATGGGGTCGTGAATTACAAGTTTAAGAAGCTCTGATCTAAACCGTTTATGTGCTGTCACCCACTTTTGATACTTAGTTTGAGCAAACGCCAACCAATAATTCATGCAATTTGGAAACCTCTTTTTAAGTGCATAAAACTTTTAAGGCAAAACGTCTTAAAATAGAAATTTTGCAAAATTTTATTCTTACCAAATCAGACAATAACAGCTCCATTACAATCATGTATTACACTACAATGAAACTGTTCTAGTAAAAGTTTAGTGAGATCCTTGCTCTTGAATGTTTTTTGATAGTTTTAGCACACAAAGAAAAAAGTTAGAAAGTTTCAAACGAAAATCTATATATGGCTTCACCATATATGACGTGGGGAATGTCAACAAGAGAGGTTGTGCAATCACAAATAATTTTGGGGAACGATCATGAAAATCTATTCTTCATTGAAATACTCTCAAGCACTCTCTCATAAAGCTCAACAAAACGAGTCAAACACTTTCCTTTCGATAACCACCAAACCTATGTGTGCATCAAGAACCTTACATGTATTTCGTCTCCATCTTCACAAAGCTCTTGGAAAATTCTGTCTCGAAGAGCATTTTCTTGATGTAGTTCACAGTCTACTCGCAGTGCTTCATGTACTTTTCACTCAAAATTTTAGATTCTAAAATTTGAAATATGACGTGTGTATAAATAATCAACATGTAAGTAATACAAAATGTAAATAATCAAAATATTAAGAACGTGTTGATCTAAAGTCAAGTGACGTCACATTTCTAAAACATCTCCCTAACGTCACAAGTTATCAGAGATTTGTCTCATGTCCTTATTTTGAGTATCTCTCGGCATTAGGCCCCATGTCTAAATTTTAGTATCAAATAATCAATAAAGTGGTTCCAGGCAATAATAATTCATAGCAAATTAAAACACAGTTTAAAAATATAAAAAACAGTAGGTTTCAAACAATCTTTGAATGACATTTAAATTTATTTTACAAAATATTTCTTATTCCACCATTTATTAAATAATGACAAAATTTACTTAACTTGGATATTTTAAAAAATTTAGTTTTTCAACACTTTCAAAATGCACCCCAAGGGCCATGGAATAATCTCAACTAATCTTTCATAGACAAAAACCAAAAAATAATCTTTGATTTTTTTTTATCGGTCTACTGTTGTCGTACGACGAAACTGAATGGACTTCAAATCATTAATGCTCATTTTTAAGATGTTCTCCATTGAATGGAATTTATTTTCCGGAATTTTAGAATCTCTCTTTACTGAAGTTCGATTTTTGCAGCCTAAATTTATGAATAAGATGAACAAAAATTCAAAGATTTAAATATTTTTCATTAAAGTAATCAAATATAATTTGCCGTTCTTTTAACTGTGCTTTCAGAAAATAATATCCACTGAATAAAACCCTAGTGAAAATTTTCAAACATTTTAAAATATAATCCTTATCCTGATAATAAGCTCTTTATTAAATAGTCATTGAGATTGAATTAATTAATAAAATAACGCACCAATCCAACATATTTATTATACTACAACAAATTTTTATTGACTTACTGTCATCTTCAGGTAGATTTGAACTTGAAACTATATATAATAATCTACTTTTATTTAAACAAATTTCTTTTTTTATATTTTAAAGATATTTTACGAAAAACTATAAATTCTGCTTTTATAAATTTCAAGTTTTAAAATATTATTTTTTTATAAATTTTATAAAACCGAGGCTTTAATAAAGTTTTAATAAATTCTCAATAGAATACTTTAAAAATTTAACAAAACTATTTTACATTTATTTTCATCGTGCATCACAAAATTGCGTTTATTAATATCTATCAATTCGCTAAGTCGAATGTGATCGAGAACGTGAGATCGGAAATGACGGACAGTCATTCCAATGTATTTGGCATTGCACCCATAACATAAATATTCATAACCAAGATCTGAATACCATCTAAGTAAAACTTGAAATCTATCAATAAACACGATGACGATACTGTAATGAAAAATAGAAACCCATAAACAAACTTCACTATTTATATCAAACAAAGGTAATTTATTCATTGATAGTTTTTTATTCATTGAATTTCTACATCTCTTCTTCAATTCCAAAATCCTTTTCTTGAACACTGAAACAAACGAAGTATAACTTTCAAATTGATTAAAAAAATCACAAAACATTGGCAATGAATCGATAAATTTAATAAATAGATTTATGGAAGCAGAATTTATAATTTTTAGTAAAATATTTTTAAATTATAAAATATAAAAGAAGAAATTTGGTTAAATAAAAGTAATGTATTCCTTATAGTTTCAACTTCATATCTAACCGACGAACATAGTAAGTCTGTCGAAATATGTTGTAGTATAATAAATATATTGGATAGGTACTTTATTTTATACACATATAGAATACATTGAATTTTAAATATTAAATTAAATTATATTTTAAAGTTTAGTTTATTGAAAAATGATTTGAAATCACGGAATTATTGGTCCAATAAAGAAATTTATCCAAAAGTAAACTTAATGTCAGTTTTTGTTAAAAAAATTCCTGACTCACTGAGAAAAATACGGTATGAACTCAATCCCTAAAAGCATAATATAGTAAATTTATTTGGACTTTTTGGGGGATAAAAAATTAAAATACTATTCAGATATATTTTTCTGGGTTATTGGAAATGAAAATATAATTTGCAATAAAAATTAAAATTTTTTAGCATAATATAAAAGTTATTTAATTTATTATCTTATAAATTATTTTATTCAACAATTTATTTATTGTTATTAATGCTTGTTACAAAATTCATAATAAAATATCATAACTTTATAATTTTTCTATTATATATTTATTGTTTTAAAATTTAAAATTTAAATATAAAAAATTCAATTTCAAGATTTAATAATTTTATTGTTTGATATTACATATATCAGTTATAGGCATTTATTTAATAAAAAAAGTAAAAATTCAGATAATAGAATGTTTCGGGATTTAAATCCTTTTAAACAAAATACACTGATTAACTTAATATAATAAAATAAAAATTTAAAAATGACAAAAATTTAATTATTTCATTTAATTAAATTCATTATGTATTTATTTAATTAAATTTTAATTTTAGAAAATATGTTATTAGAAATTGAATATTGAATTTTGAATTAAATATAAGAGCTTGAAGTAGTGCAAAATATTCATCAATCTTTGTAGAATATGCCTTAAAAGTAAAAAAAGAATTCTAATAAAAGAAGGTCAAAGAAAAATAAATTAACAAACTACAAATGAAAAAAAAAATTACGAATATTTTTGTTAAATAAAAGTAAGAAAACTGAAAGACGATCAATGGTGAATACAAAAAAGATATTAGTAATTGTTCAAATAAAATATTTTCTCTCAAATTTAAAAGTAATACAAAATAATTTGTATACGAGTGAAAAATATTTGATTTTTATCCAAATAGTAATAATTATATACCCTACTTAATATACTTATCAAAATAATAAATATTTTCCTTAATTTACAAATTAGCGAATTAAATATAAATTTTATTATAAGATTTTAATAATATTTTAATTGAAAATAATAATTAAAAATAAAATTAATAATAATACGAAAAATTAAAAAAAATGTTCTTTCAAAATCGGATAATATTTAACGAAAAATTTTCAATATTCCTGTTGAAATTTATCATTTGACCTGGGAAAAACCTTTTCAATAAAATACAATTCTAGTTATGTTTTGGTAATAGATAACTACTTTTTATTAAGATTTTTCTAATAAATTTTTGCGTGTCTTGGTCATATGATCCGATAAATGGCAGCAACAATGAGAAGATATTCTAAATCAATAGAATTACACTTGATAAAGGCAAAGCCAAAAATTTGTGTTTAATGAAAAATATATATTCTCAAAATGAAAAACATGGAAATATTATAAAAAAATAGTAGATCGATTAGAATTTTTGTTTTTTTATAAATATGACAATTTTTGCAAGTTAACACACAACTGAAAGCTTTTGAGTAAAGGAAATAATAGGCAGTGTACTATAAACCAAATATCAGTTAATGAATAGAAATCGACACTAAAACAATTCTAGTTGAGTACGAGCCCGGTAATGCATTCAATATGGGCGATACAGAATATTTTTTTAGAGCCATACCAGATAAAACGCTTGCACAAACGGGAGATTCTTGCAAAGGTGGCAAATAGGGAAAGTACCACATTACAGAGTCTCTAACAAGCTCAGCATTAGGTGAAAAACTACCAATTTTGGGTATTGGTAAGTTTCAAACTTTTTAAATTTTTTTTATTTCTCATATAAGTACACCTATCCTTAAGAAGTACACCCGAAGAAGAATTGTTTGCAAATAGGGTTTACTTTATATATTTAGGTTTTACTGTATTTCTAACACCTGGAAAAAAGATTATTAAAATTACGTCACTTAGCCGTAACAAGTGCCAGTTTCAAAACATATATTAACTTTAACTATGACGAAAGAGCTAATAATATCTTTAAAAATTATACTCATTGACGAAATTAAAGCAATTTTAATCAAATTCATTTGAAGAAATATTAAAAAAAGGTTAGTTTGATAAAGGTTTGCCAAAAAATTATAATTATCTTATAAAATATACTTTTGTATTAAAAATATATTAAATAAATTAAAAACATTAATTTAGGCGCCTAGCCAACACTTTCATATAAATAGCGAAGTTTAACTAAAACAGTAAAAACAATCGATTTACTGTAAAAGCTTATATAAGGTAAGTTAAATTTGGTAGAAAACTTTAAAATATTTATGTCATATAGATGATAGACAGGAAAATATGCGGGAGCATGCCTCGCGTTATTTGCGATAAAATACGATATTCCTTTACTTTTCGTTATATAAAAAGTTTAAGAAATTTCGTTTTTAAACAGATTGACAAAATATTCACAAATATTTATTAATAATCTCTTAAATAAACAAATCTTTTGGACAAAAATGCGTGATTTATTAAGTTGAACGGAAATTTGAGTCTGGAAATTATCTATTAGAATTATTTAAAAAAAATATATATATTATTTTAACGATTAAAAAAATCCTTTATTTTTATACTTATCTTTAATCTGTTTTTGATGATATTTACACTTTTTTCATTTTGACAATATATCAAATGTTTTTGTTATATTCAACTCAAATTTTCAGCTGTGTCTATATCTTTGTTATTTCACGCAAATAAGAGCAAAGCCGAAATTTAGTTTTGAGTATAATGAAAAATATTTGATCTTTTATCAAAGTGAAATTAAATTTTAAATAATAGTATTTTTAGAATAAATTAAAACATTTGAAAAATATTTATAATTTTGTTTACATATACATATATAATTTTTCTAAAAGCTTTTTTATGCATAAATCACGATATTTTTTCTATTTCGGAATTTATTAATTAATCATATTTTTGAGTACAATTTCATGTTACAGATGAATTATGAAAAAAATTATTTATTGAAAAATTTTAAACTTAATTTAATTTTTTATATAAAAAGCGAAAATAAATTTATGATATTTCAGATGTCAAGAAAACTAAATGCGACCGGTATACGTTGCAATTTAATACTTACAAATAGACATGAATATTACCATTAAATATTTTAACAAGAGCAAAAGTTAAATTATTTGCATAGCAAACTAAAAATCAACTTAAAGCAACATAATGATAATTATTAAAATTTATTTTTTTTCTATTTTTGAGTTGAAGATGAAAGAACTACACAAGAGATTTGAACCAAATGTACACGAACTACATAGGAGTTCTTAAAGTACTTCTTGTGGGCATGTAGAGCGCATGAATTATTACTAAAAAAATATTTACAACCAAAGTATTTTTATATGTCATATAAGCTTTGCAAATAAAATATTTACTTTAAATTTAAAAATAATATAATTATTTGAGTGTTCAAAGTTGGATAAACACATTCGCATCTCATCTGCAGCCACTCACGTTTATTATTTTGAACAATTTGTTATCATAAAATTTAATTTAAAGATAATAGTGGAATATTTAGTGGAATACCTAGTGTTAATTTGAAAATATTTCGCGGTACACTCGGGATTTCTATTGGCTCACAGTTTACGAAACACTGTTAAAAGTCTATGAAGGCACTACAGATATAGCTCAAAACACAACTAACACAAGTGTACCATCTAGAGCAGTGTTTCTAAAACATTTTTAACCATCACCCCCTTAAGACACAATTTGATTTGCCACCGCCCCCTAAATATTATTGAATTGAAAAATATACAAAATGTATTAAATTGCAGAATGTATAATATGTAAATAAATTTTAATGGTGCAGAACAATCTTTGATAAACTCAACTTTTATTCAGAACTTTTAATGAGATGGGTGACATTGATGTTTCGCAACCAATTTTCTCACTCTAGAATCTATGTTGCTTAGAAGTAGTCTCAAATCTCCCCTTTTTTATAATTTGCAGGCGATTTCTTTGCTTTGTAAGAAGTTTAGATCCGCTTTCAGCCATTTAAAACGATGAGAAAGCAAGTAAATAAAGTTTAATTGCATCAGACAAATTTGGATATCTTTCAGGAAATTTTTACTGCAACCAAAAATCCGCGTACGATTTTTTGAAGAGAGGTTTCAATTCAAAGTTGTTCTTTACAGCAATTAAGTCTTCTTGAATTACAAGATTAGTGTCACTTCGACAAACATAAGTAAATGTATTTAGCACCCAGTCCGGGATTTCCATATTTTTAAGATCTTGGTATCTTTCAATCATGTTTTCCTGAAGAGATTTCAAATGATCACAATAAATCAAGAGGTCGTCATCTACTATAGAAGTATCAGTACCAGTAATTTGCAGTTTAAAAGTTGGAAAATGAGACAAATTCCAACGACTAATGTTTTCTCTGAAGAAACGCAGCTTTTCTATGAAATTACAAATTTTAAATTCTGCCTTAAGGAGGCTTATATCATCACCTTGTAATTGCAAATTTAAATCATTGAATATACAGAATAAATCAGTTAAATACGCTATCTCCGTTTTACGTGCCAAGAGATCATCACTCAAATCACAGCATTTATATTCCTGTAAAATCTGCACAAATGTGTTGAACAGAGAATAAAATCGTTTAAAACAGTTTTTTTTGGATAACCATTTCATCTATGTATGTAGAAGGAGACTGTCAAATTCTTTGTTATTCTCAGCACACAATTGACTTAATATTCAAGAATTGAGGGGTTGATTTTTAATTTTATTCACCGATTTTACAACAATGCTGAGGGAATTATGAAGACGACAGCTCAAGGTTTTGGCAACCAAATGCTGTTGATGAATTACTCAATGTATCGTAAAAACGCCTAGTACTGCCGTTTTTAAATAAGAAAGAAATCCCTTGTGTTTTCCTGTTAATGCGGGAGCACCATCTGTAGCACAGGCAATGAATGTTTTCATTGGTATATCTTGTTCTTTGAAAAATTGTTCAACTGCCTTAAAAATAGATGCATCTCGAATGTTTGTTTCCAACTCCTGAGCAAACAGTAATTCTTGCATTACATCATTATCTTTAATAAAACGACCATAACCCAAGAGCAGTGCTTCATTACCTGTAGTGTAGATTCATCCAGTTGCTGGCCAAATCTTTGCTTTTTCAGAATATAACCCAAACATTTTACATTATCTTCAGCCATTTCATCAATTCTTCTTCGAACAGTATCATCACTGAGAGGAATAGATTTAGTGATGACACTAGGAGAACTATTATATACTACTGTGCGCAACACTTCTTCTACTACAGGTAAAAGAAGCTTCTCGTTAATTGAATGCGGATTCCATGATTTATCAATAATTTTGTCATTACTGTAAGAACAAACGAGTCCATAGTCAGCTTTTTGTGTTTGTTTTGTCAGAAAAAAGACAATAGATTTCCTTTGCCTTAATTTGTCTCTTAAAGCTTGAAAGTACGATAGATCTTGGTTCACCTTATTTGGATGCATTCTTTAAGGTGCTCAGGAGTCTTAATGGCTTCATCGCCTCGTTAGAGAGTTCTTTCTCACAAATAAGACACAAATGATCATTATGAGGAGCAGTAATAAAGCCGAATTTCAAATATTCAACTGAATAATGTTTGTACTTTTTCTTTGATGTGTTCTGAGACATAACTTCGGTCACCAAAAAAATCTGAAAAAAATATACGGTGTTATCAACTTACTATAGATATTAAGAAACTTACGTGCAAATTACCTCATGTAATAACCTAATAATTCTAATTGATAAATCAATTAATTTGAAAATCCGTCGATTAACAACATCATCCGGGTGGAAAAAGTCATTTACTTTACAATATTTCTATGGAAATCTATTCATAACTCTATGACTTTTTTCCACTGGGTATATGACTCAAATTTCTGAAAAATCCCAGCAAAAATATTCATACAAATATCAATAGAATACCACAGAAATTTGAAAAAATTCTATTCATAACTCTATGGTAGTAATTACTGGGCATCTCCGACGTCTGACACACAAATGACGATCTGTAACGTGATTGGCTGTTCAGACTGAAAGAAAGGACGAATCCGAAACTGGCATTATCGCCCGTCAGATGTGCTAAGGACGCTTAAACTCTAAAGGAAGAAGACCCAGCAACCTCTACAGCACAGCCATAGAAATTTAAATAGAATACCGTAGAAATTTGATCACCTTTCTATGAGATTCTATTGAAATTTCTATTCTTTGTGCACTGGGGACGCAAAATTAGACCCAAGACTGATTAAGGAAGTACACATTCGCTCATATGAAAGCCATGTTTCCAACAGCAATGATCGGTGTTGCAGGTTTACCCGCGTGCCGCGCGCAATGACTGCTGTATGAATCGACCTAGTCACAGATTAAGTAATAAAGAGAATTTGTTCAACGCCCCAATGTGAGGCGGAACTTCTTACCGCATACTTGCACTTCTTTAACGCCTTCTCCTAATGGGGCGGTACGAACCACTTTAAGAAACACTGATCTAAATAGATGTTCAGGTAAACTAACCAACAATTTAAGTGTTTTGTATTGTAAGTTTAATTGAAACCATGAGTCAATTGGAAAGTAAAAAATGAACAAACTCACCTAGAAATAAATAAATAACATAACATGAAGTAAACAAGTCAAAAACATTTAAAACATTTTTTAAAAAATATTTTTAAAGAAAATCTTTTTAACTTTATGATGGTCAATAGTTCAAAATAGAATATCAAACTGATTTCTACTTTTTGTTCTGGCCTGGTTACCAGATTTATAGAAAATATTCAACACCTAATTCAATAAACACATAATTAATTTACTTAAGGAATTACTAAAATACTAATTAATGTATAAATAAGGATTTCAACAAAAAACAATACATTCAAACAACATTCAATAATAATTTAATATTAATCATTAAAACAACACAACTCTAAAATTACACCTGAAAATTATAAATTGTAAAGCCCTTTTCAAATTTTCAAATAAGTAAAATAAAAAATAATCAGTTTAATTTATATGGAATGCATTATTGAATTTCAAATGCAGAGCAATTAGTGATCCAAAATAACTTCCATTTTTTTGTTTAAATTGATGATATTACATTAATGGAATCAATGATAGATAATTATCTCAAAATATCAACTTGCACGTTCTCAAGGCTCATTGAAACTGGATGCAAACCAAAAGGAATTTCTTCAATTCAAAATATTTTCTAATTGGCGTGCAATTTCATTAATAAAAAAATTTAATTTAATTCGAGATTAATTTTGTTTTATTCTCGACGGATGTTTTAAGTATGCAAGAATTATAATCGACCAGCCAACCATTTTTACATCAAATAGTTTTCTGTTTTTTGTTACTTCGTGACAGACAATTAAAGGAAAATACAATTTTGTCTGCGCCTCTTTTTCTTAATTTAATTCGATTAATTTTGATTCTCTCGTCCTAACAGTTGAAATACATTTGTAAATAGTTAAAATATTTAAATCTAACACTCGTGAATTAAAACAAAACTTTCAATTATTCTCCACTTCTGTCAACAAGATTGGTTGCATTTCAGACAAATATAATTAAATGATTTTCTTTTATTGTTTTGTTTCTTGAATATCAGTTTTACAACTATTAACAAATTTTCCCGTATCTATTTTCTTACTACGAATATCTCAAAATTTTTGTGTGTGTGTATGTGTGTTTGTGTACTCTTATGCACTACTTCAATTTACATCCAAATTTCACCACATTTGACAGAGATACTATTAGTATAAAAATGTCGAAATTGGATTAATATTCGTAAAAATAAATAAAACCTAATTCTGGAAAAATTAGGTTATGGCCACAAGATGGTTACTACCAAATAAACACTATAATTTCCTAAAGTAATGAATAGCTCCAAAATTATTTCATTAAAACAATTTTTAAATATTTAGAATTTTCTATTTCTATTACATATCATTTTATATCTCTAGCAAAACCGGATTGATTAGGTAATAGATTAATATTTTATTAATAATTAAATGCAAAACTTTATAATTATAACTTTTCATGATGTTTATCATAATGTCATGTTTTGTTAGCCATTTCTTAAACAAACCACAAAAACCATTTGAATATTCACACTTTGATTGAATGCGCATTTATTTTGTATGCATAGCAACGATGTCGAATTTTACTATTTAACGTCTGTTGTTTCATAATTGTGCAGTCTCACTCTTTTACAGTTTTCATTGAGTGCACTCCATCCATTTTAGTTCAGTCTCACTATCACCTTATAAACAGTCAAAATTCAGAATCATTTTACTTATTTTAAGAAATTTTTAGATTTTTAATTTTTCCAAAGTGACTTTTAGTGTACTGATGTCAAAATCTTGGCAATATTTAATTAAAGAAAATAGTAACGAGGCTAAGTGCGTCAAAAGTCTCAAGAAAATCAGTACAAAAAGCGGACGGATTAAAGAACAATTCATAAAATATACTTCAATACACTTTCAGAGACACCCTCTGTATTTAGAGTTACCCCTTTTTGTCACACATTCCGAAGAGCAAAAGTGCAAGAAATACAAGCTCACAGACTACTTTCCCAGTAAGTCACCGTTCCTCAGATAAACTCTTGCTCGTATGACAACCAAAGATGAACTTCCATTCAAGATTCTCATCACTTCTAAAGATATTTGTGCTTGATTAGCAGCAAGAGGATTCGATGTTTCATTCTCAGCTGTGATGGACTACGCTTCCAAAATTGAAATGCAATTTAAATAAGATTTAAAAATGAGTTTGAGAATAGATTTATATTTTTTTGGTCATCTTTGATCTAAAGATTAAAATTTAATTTTCTATGCAACACAAATTTTGATCTTTTGTGATAATAAAAATAGATGAAACATCAAAAATAGATTTATAAATAAAAAAAAATTTCAAAAAATAATCCGTACTAAAAATGGAATCACTTCGAATTAAATATAAATTTTCATAGATATTTCACTTTAGTTTGAAGTTAATTACGATTAATTGGAATTAAATTACTCTTAGAATGTAACTCATGATTATTGCGATTAGTTTTCTAACCAACAAAAATCATGTATAAACTATTAGAATCTTCAGTGAAATATTTTGTTTTAATTATAACCTTAAGGATTGTCTTTTTACAAATCCGTAAATGTCAACGAAAATGAAATCTTTAAAAAAATTTTGATGAACCAAAATTAAAATAAATTAAAATAACATTATTTAATAGTCAAACAAATTTTAAGTTGTTTAAACAAAGTGTATATTTAGCTAATAGCAAAGAAACAAATGGCACTATAGCTTTACTATAGCTTCATTATATTTATTTAAAATTTAATAAAACAATCACAAAATATTGGCATTGAATTAATAAATAAAAGAAATCACCAATCCAATATATATATATTATACTTAAATATATTTGAACTTAAAACTATATATAATAAACTACTTTTATTTATCTTCTTTTATATTTTAAAAATATTTTATGAAAAACTATAAATTCTGCCTTTTATAAATCTCATGTTTAAATATTTATTTATTTATTTTAAAACTTGAGATTTAAAAAAGCAGAATTTATAATAATTAGTAAAATATTTTTAAAATAAGAGTGTTTTCTGTTTCAATTTCATATCTACCTACGATGACAGTGAGTCTGTCGAAATATATTGTTGGATTCGTGGTTTTTTTAATTATTTATTTAAAATTTATTATGTAATATAGTTATTGTAGAGACTTTTTAAAGCAATTTAAATTCATACTTATTCTTCTTTGCCTTTCCTTCTTTCGACGTTTGTATTCACAGTACCGCTGCACAGCTTCATTGTACTGACGTCTAACAGCAAAAACGCAAGCTGTAAACAAGGCAGAAATGATGATAATATCAAACATAATTAAAGTCATGAGAAATAAAATTTCCATTGTGGTCATTGACCTGTGCTCATTTAATTCGGCATATCTTTTGACTGTATTCTCTATTTTATCTCCATATCTTTGTATATACTGCAGGTCTGGAATTTTTACCATATTATTAAAATTACATTTAAATCTTTAATTATAATATTTTTTTATGAATGCATAAAAATTCAATAATTCAATTTTTATAATAAAAATACTTTTAATAACTTTTATTTTATACAATTAAATGATTTCAATAAAATAATTTATCTTAAAAATAAAATTATTTTTCGTATATTTATATATATATATATATTAAGAAAACAATTATTTGCAAAGGCTCTTATTAATTATTCTATAGAATTCTAGCTTTAATTTCTATTTTTCCGGTCGTTTTCTTTTCTCAATGGATATGAATTATATCGGCTTATTTCTTACGTACTGAATTCATCGTTTTGAAAAATATGCAAAAGATTATTATTATAGTAATTTTCCTTTGTGAACCACATAATAATAAATATTAAACAATAACAACAACAACAATAAATATATACTACTACTACACTTCTAGTAATAATAATAATAATAATAATAATAATAATAATAATAATAATAATAATAATAATAATAATAATAATAATAATAATAATAATAATAATAATAATAATAATAATAATAAGTCTCATGAATAAAGAGTATTTCAAAGATTTTTATGACTGTAAATTTTTTAAGGTAATATTATAAATATTTATTGAAAATTAATGATAAGCCTTACATTAAGAAATATGTACAGTTTTTGTACACTGTTGGTAAGTACTTTTTAGGTACTAGTGAATTGAAGTTATATAAACAATAGATATTTTTTCTCCAAAATTCTGATGTGATATATAATAACTATACGGGTTTGCATAACATGAAATAAGAGTCAGAGTAATCAAATATCCAATTACATTTACATGACAGTGCGCTCATCATTGGATCAAAATTAAAAAATATTGTAATAAATGAATTAAAAAAAGATTATAGTATTGCTTTTAACTAAACAAATTTATGTAAATATTTTATAAATACATTCTCCATGATTCACATTTACCCAATTTGCATTAGTTAAAACAAATATGTTGAAGAAGCTCTAGCGTAATCGGATGGAATAAATTTCTACGAGAGTTTTCCACAGTTTTCTATGACAACAAAGGGAATATTTATTCTAACAATAAAAACGAAAATAGAATAAATTTATTATTCGACAAAAAAAATTCAGAAATCATTCTTACGTAACAGAGATTCATTAAGGAAAGCAATTAAAAGCTGATAGTAATCGACATACGAAAAGTATTAATCTTATGTAAAACAAGAATATTAATTACAACGTAACGAGAAGATTACAAGGTTATTAATTAACATTTCCGAATACAAATGAAAATTCTGAAGGATTATTTTAGAATATTTTTGTTTGTTTATCGTTAGAGCAATGTATAGATTAAAAAAATCAGTTTTATAAACAAAGTAAAAGAATTTAAATTTTATTTTACAATGAGATCTAATTTAATTTTGAAAAAATCTAAAATTAGATATTTTAATAAATAATAACATTAACACTTATAATAATAATAATAATAATAATAATAATAATAATAATAATAATAATAATAATAATAATAATAATAATAATAATAATAATAATAATAATAATAATAATAATAATAATAATAATAATAATAATAATAATAATAATAATAATAATAATAATAATAATAATAATAATAATAATAATAATAATAATAATAATAATAATAATAATAATAATAATAATAATAATATTAATAATTCAAAACGATTGTTTCCTAGTAGCAGTATTAATTCATAAAAAGAATTATTAAAAAGTATATAATAAGTCTTTGCTGCAAGTTTCAAGTTTATTCATAACAAAAGTAAGAATTTTTGACTTTGAAATTGTCCTCTTTAATCTACTTAAAAATATAATTTTTATTAGAAATTTAAAATGTTTGATCTTTATCTTTTTTATTTGACTTGTTTGCCTGATTGGATTTTGATTTAATTTCCAAATTAAGGTTTTTGCCCATTTTTTATTTATAAAAAGTTTAAATTTTAAAATAATTTTCTATTGTTTTTGATATTTGTTTAGATTTGAAATTTTTGAAATCCTTGTAAAAATGATTATTTAATTTTATAAAATTTCAAAACACGGGACCACAATCCAAAGTCAATAATTTCATCAAAATTCGCAATGCACAAAATACCTCATGAAAATTAAGTGAAAAATCTCCAATTTATTTTTTATACTCTTTCCGATAAAAGATTTCGTCAATTGTATAAGGATTTAAATCTAATATTTTTCAAGTCATTGCCATGACTTTGATATTGGTAGATATCTTTACTTTCTTGTCCTGGTTTGCAAAGTTGTAGACGTGACCTTGCTGCTCTTTAACTCTTTGATATACCTCCCTCTCTACACAGACTTTAAATGCATGTTTTCTTACATGTACGGTATAATTAGAATTGTATTTCGTAGAATGTGAGATTACTGAAATCAAAAAATTATCAAATTTGAATTTGAGAAACAGTTCAGAAATAGAGTAGACAATAGTGAAGAACATGAAAATAATTGTATTTACAGAAAATGTTTAGAAAAGGTCAAAAAAATATATGTCTGTCAGGTCTGAATTAAAGAGAACAAAACGATCAAGTTGAATCAAGACAAAATCGGAATATGAAAAAGGGGGTTATTGTCATAAAAAAGTACACAGAGTAAAAGAAGTCACCATGAAGTGCATCAGGAAATTAAAACGAAAATTGTTTTGTTTGTAATAGTTAGTGATTGTATTTTATTGACAGTTTTAAATATATAATTTCGGGTATAAATTTTTTAAATATTTTATTTCTTTCACCAGTTAATTCCTTTTGCTTTGTAATTATTGCGTTAATCATCAACTTCATTATGGTTTCTATCACTAGGGTTTTTTTAGTAATAATATAGTTTTTTGTTTTAAAATTTCGGAAATTTTATAAAAATTTAAATCAACATTTAAACAAAAATCCAATCAATTTTTTTTAAAAATTATTTTTTGAGTAAAGAAAATTAAGTCCTGATAAATATGATATTTCTTTAGATCTAACCATGCATTAGCAAGGCATGTATAAAATTTTAATTATACCCAAAAATCCATTTAAAAGCAAGTTTTTTCAATTGCTAAAACTTTAAATTATTATTAATTAATCAATTATAATTTAATTAACTGTTAATAAGTTAATTAAGACATCATAAAATATTCCTTTAGACAAATTATATGAATCAAAAAAAAACTTTTTGAAATGAATAAAGAAAATTTGAAATCCCTTTAGAAAAAGCACGTCTTTAATTTAGTTTAAATTTTCATGAAAATAAAATTTCTTTCAATCAAAACGTCTCAATAGTCGACTTGATAATAACAAATAAATCATTTATTTAAAAGAAAAAAATATTTCATCTCCAAAATTAAATTGTCAAATAAACTTGGAGATTATTATAAGTACAGATTTAATTTATTTTATTTAGAATTCTCAACTAATAATTCTCTCAATTCCGATGCAAATGAAGCATTATAAATCTAAATTTGTAAAAAAAATGAAAATACTTGCAAGAATTTCATTAAACTAAAACAAAATTGAGCTTGCACTGAAAACAACTTATTCAGTGTAATAATATTTAACCACCTTTGAAATGAAATTTTACTTAAACTGAAAAAAGTTAATAAAAAAAGTAAATATTTCCCATATCAAATAATAATATAATTTTATTAAACGTTAATATTTCTATTAATTTAAAATATTTATTTTAAATTTTAAATACATTTGATCTCATAATGTTTCATTTACACAGGTAAATAACAACACGATCATTTTATTATCATAAAAAATATTTTCCAACAATCATACTTTTGGTTTATAAAGAATTTTGGATGGGGTATTATAAATGCATTATGCACATTATTCTTTTGTCCATTCTTGTTTTCTATTTTGCGATGATTGATTAGACAAACAAATTTTTAATTAATTAATTCATATGTTTGTATATTTGCATCACTTCTCAATTATTTTATTGATGTTATTATTAACGCTTGCAACTACCCATTTACAAAGTTGTCCATAGTTTGTTGGGCCAATACAAGGTTTTGTTTAAATGAATCGGAAATAACACGCAAACACAGCAACGCGAATTTAATATCAGACCTATTAACATCAAGTAAACAACCCTACAAAATATGAGGAAAATGTAATTAAATATAAAATCAAAAACATAAAAGTAAATTAAAATAATAACAGATATGCATCAAGATCCTCATGAAATTAACATAAAAATAACAAGATAACATAATGATTTGACCGAAAAAATAAACAATTTTTTTAAAATTAGCAAGTAACAAATAAAATAAAGAAAAATAGAATATTTTCAATAAGAAGTATTCTATTAAAAAAATTAAATTAAATAAATTGTTCATTTAATATAGAAAGATGATAAAATTAAAATTAGATATTACAATTAAAACCAAGGTCAAATTTTGTTTTAATGCATCAAAAAGAACACGCAAGGTTAGGGTCACAGAATAGGTATAAATACCGATTCATTTTAACTAGATTTTAACCAATTAGTGAGAAATCACTTTTTCTTGCAAAAAGCTAAGCTGTTTTTGTCAGAAGAATCCGATAATAAATTTGTGAGTGATCACCTTTTCCTTGCAAAAAGTTTCAAACGTTTTTTATCAGAAAAAATCAGTCAACCTTGCAGAATACCAACAAGGAGTCATACGAGTACAACGAATCAATTTGACGCTCTGAATCTATATTACCAAGTGAGGGTAATTTCGAATGAGGAATGATAATATGACAACTGATGTACAAATGTAATGGCCAATTATATGTTGCCACCGCGAATAAAATTGAATTAAAGAACTAACAGTATTTAAAGAATAGTTTAATTAAATATAGGCAAACCAATAAAAATCAACAGTATGAAACCAGCACGAGTAGAACATAATGACTAAGGCCATAGAAAGCCTAAGGACCCAACGTGAGAGAATAGGAAGATTGTTAATTCAGTTTTCCATACCAACTGGAATTATGATAAGAGATCTCCATGGAGTCGGTTAGATGATGTCGAATGTCAAGATTTGCTTTAATTAGGAACGCCAGAGGATAAAAATCTCCAACAACTTCGGTAATTTCAATACGCATTCACCAAAACATAGAGTTACTTAATCTTTTACAGATAAATATAAATTATACAATTAGAATAATAACCTTGTCGATAAATGGAGATGAATCTAGAAGCAGAAATAAATGAGAAAATTCATGAGTTGTCTAACTTACCGAGATCCATGAGAGGCCGTCAATATAACGAAAGGAACAATACGGCAGGAACCTGGCGGAAGAAGTCGCCTGTAAAATTATCATAGCGAAGCCAACTACGCTAGCCAGAGATAACCCAATAATATTTGCAAAACAATTAGAGAGAACTTACTCAGACATCGCATTATACCACACGAGTCTTCTAAATCTGAATCAACCACGGCTGTCCATCTTGATGATGTTTCACGTAATGGATGTCTAACCAAATAATCCAACTGAAGAACCTCCAAAAACTCTACACTATTACACTAATAGCTAATAACACTAAATACTATGGAAGCCCATGAGAAAAGTTTGAATAGTGAAAATCGTCCGATCATTCAAACTATACCAGTGCCACGTCATCTCAGATTATATTCATGGACGGCTAATAGAGACTAACTTCATCTTATTTTAACCAGCAGCTAGGGTGTTCAACCAACTAGTATGCAAAGGTGACTGATACCAATCAAATTCCAAAAGATCAGACCGTTTCTCTAGTACACGATAAAAATTGACTAAAGGTCAGATTTGATAGTAAGAAAAAATGGCAAACTATTTGTTTTCAAGTTAATTAAAAACCAACAAAATATGTCTGATATAAAACCACTATAAATACTGGTACGAGCGGTAAGAAATTAATACGTCATTATGAAATCTACACGAGTGAGTCAGAAAGAAACAACGACGAAAGGATTGCTCACGATCTCACCGATGTACCATGGTCGCGAAGGATCAGGCCATATCAAGGATAATACCGGAACGAGACCGAATACTGAGGCGAGAAACTCGAAAACAACAACTAAGAAAGTGTTTCAAATTTTCTTAATGTTTTAAAATAATTACTTTGCACCAAGGGAAATTCAAATTAGCTCAACTGGGATAACTATTAGAACACTCAGATCTCAGTATGTTGATGAAACCAATGGTGTTGAGTAATACTATATCAGAGATTAACCAAACGAACGGTTGGATAGGCACAAACACAAAGTACCCGGAGGGAATTGTAAACATATTCATGTTCATAGGAATAGCTATATGAATTTAATTCGATATTCTCTTGTTTCCTTTAACTGTTTAGTTTTAACTCTTTGATACAATGGCAAAATTTTCCGGTCTTAATTGAACAAAGTAATAAAATCCTATCGAATATTGTCATTAAAGTAGGGTATGATTACACATTTATAGTAGATATGAACCAACTTTGAGTTCAACGTTTAATAGAAATGTTCAGTTTGGGAGCAGAGGAGTGTTGGACAAGACACATACCATGACGAACCTATCGTGAAAGCATTGACTTAAGAGTGAACATTATTTACCAACGATACATCGAAATCAGGCAGCTAACGATTATACACGAAATAAATTTCCTATTAATCTAATTATGTTGAAATTCAGCGAGGGATACACATCAAATGAATGGATCGTGGGATGATGACACCCGAATCACAATCCGATTCCCATTGATGTATGCAACTTGATTTTGACAAGCCTTGTGGGATGCAGGGTACATGGTGCCGCCGACTCAAGGATCCAACTGACCAGTTTACTCCACCAACAGAAATGATGAAGTCCAGTTACCCTGCATCGCCATTAAGCGCGAGCCAGGGTGGAGCCCAATACGAGAAGCTCGGCAGAAGGTCGAATTCACAATGGCGAAATTAGAAGAGCTCCAACGCCGAACTCAATGGCCAATCGTTATGGCCCGCAGACACCTGCACCGAATAAATGCAAATATAGCATTCGGATGGATCTCTATTACCGACGGGTACGCTCTGGATTATGGAGTATCTTACGAATTAAACGACCCGGCTCTAAACGACATGGAGGCATCAACTAGTGTAGTAGTGCCAATGAAACTTATCCGGACCTCGGCTCTGAATCGTCTCAGCGTACCGCATCGTGACGACGAACATTTATGTTCCCGTTAATCCACTCCATGACGCTCTAGTTTCCAATATTATGACAAGAAAAACGAAGGAAGACGATTTAGGGTACTTCACAATTACATAGAATACATTTTGTAATGTCATTAAATTTTGGTATAATAAACATGTAATACTAGTTAATGAATCTTGATTTAATAAATTGTGGAGTAATTCGAATAAAAATCACAATATGACAAAATATAGACTATTTTAACGCTGCCGCAAACCGTTGAGGAGGATACAAGTCGACACAATAGGTCCAATAACCTTGATAACATAAACCAACCGAAAGCCGGACGAAATTAACCACAACAAATAATGATATACATAACGATTGTTTTCAAATTATTAATGAGATCGAAATTTATAATCGGTTTAAATTCCGTAATAATTATAGATATGGATACACCCGAATGCTAGGGAAGGAAATGGGCAAAGCTCGGAGAGAAAATCCGGACTTACACAGTCAACTTCTGTAAATGAGTCGAGAAATGCAAAAGATCAAAGCAACGTGCATGAAACCTTCACGGGCCAAATTCAATTATCAGCGCCTAACCGCCGCCCAAATGGGGTAGGCAGAAGACAAACAAGTAGTCCAAAATCAAAAAACCCAAATCAGAAGCTTGGAGGTAGCACTGTCGGCTTGCAAGAAGGCAACGCAGTGACATACCCTTTGGTATTTGCTACAGCGCAAATAGCCTACCGAGAATCCAAAATTACAGTCCAGCAGTCAGTACCCAAACGACTTCATCCTCTACCCGAAAAAGCAGAGCGAGCAAAGCGACAATCACAAAAAGCCACAGAAAATCATCTAGAATGAATGAACTCATGAAATGGAAATCAATATTGTTGTATTAAAAAATTAAAATATGATTTGATTATTCTATAAATTTGTTAAGAAACGTTTCATTTCAAGTAAATGTTCTATACCACGAAACAGGGTAATTAGCTAGAAAGAGTGATGTGGTAGTTAAACTAACACGGAAAGGACCAGAATTGTAAACTGCGCACAGACCTTCTATCGGTAGCGCATTGAACCCACCACGAGGCCGGGCATTAGCAGTTCTGAAAGAAGAGATCACCTTTGCCGGTCTTGTAACCAGTGGTTACAATACCAACATTGCCTAGCAACGGGTAACCATTGGAGGGCACGAAAGGTTGTATGCATGGGGTCAAGGTCTCAAACCACTGACACCACAGTGTCATTTACGTGAAACATCAAATTTGGATTAGTTTATACAACTTTTAGATTATAAAAATTTAGTTTACATTTGATTTGCAATCTTCTTTTATCATATTTATATATTAAGCAATATTTAATTTTGTCAATAAAATTATGCTCTAATAACCCACCTAGCACTACCATATTATAAGTCATTATTCTACACCCATAATATTGTATCATTTTTCTAATTGACATCAACTGTTTGACAGGTTGTGACATACAATTATAAAATCTACAAAGATTAAATATTATTTTCCGATAAATATGACATTTATGTTTTTTTTATTCATCTATTTGTTTATATAATTGAAGTTTAATTCAATTTTTCATACAAAATACTATGTATTTTAATTTTCTATACACAAAAGTGCAATAAATATGGGCCTCGTGACAATAAATAAGATACTCAATAATATAAAAGTCAACTAACCTAAGATAAATGTATGTGCGTCATTAAAAACATTGACAATAAATAATGCACTTTGACAAAATACCAAAACCTAGGTTAAGAAAAGGTTGACAAATTTAATGCGAGTATAAAAAAATTCATACACAAAACATGTTGCTATACAATAAAAATAACACACAAATTGGCAATTAACCCTTAATTGCATTATGTAGAAAATTTGCAACATACCAGAATTTCACGTTTAGATCGCCTAAAATAAGTAAGAATTAACCATTTCATAGTGTTGCTTGTAAGCTACAAAGCTGTGTAACGGATTTAGTTCATAAAGTTAGATTATTTAAATTATTTTTATAATAAAATATTCAGTCAAAGGAACGTTGTTTTATTTTATTCAAAATAAATAAAAAAATCATGCAATTAAGGGTTAAATATGAAAAATATGAAAAAAAGGAATTATTTCAAAGAAACCTTTAATATTAGCTCATAACCAATTATTCCACAGAAATAATATATAAGTTTTTAAAGTTAATTTAAGCTAATTGTTTTAGTGGCAAAACTTTTAACTTCTACTTAAAGATTAATAAATAAATTCGAAGAATTAAAACCACATTTTTAAAAAATCATAAAAATATTGAATTATTGATTAATTTATTCACTTTAAAAATAAAATATCTTTATGATGATTATATCCACAAAACATTCTAAATAAATATTTAAAAAATCAGCCCCATACCATAACAGGTGCAGCAAGTTCAATCGCACTGGCCCCTTATATTTAAATGGCCCCCAAATTCACAAATATTGTCTTCTATATGGTATAAAATTCGGCCTAACCGAAAAATATTAAACTTCATAAGATATTTTAAAATAAAAGAATAAATTCATTATTTTAATAGCAATTATATAAGCATTAAATTAACCATTTAAGGTTTTAATTTTCTATTGTTAACAATTTAATATTTTAATATTTATTCTTTATCATGATTCTGCATTGTTTGAATTATATCTTTTGAAGATATAACTTTACAAAAAAACTGGATCAAGTGTTTCAGTTGCTTTTAAAATATATGTATTTTAATTTGTTTTTAAAACTGTTTGTTTTTTTTAAAACTGTTTGATCTAAATATTCATTATTACAGAAATGCATAAAACAATTTCTTTGGATTTTTGTAACATATGAAAGTAAAATTTCTAAAACTATCCATCATTCCCAACACTAATTAACATTATCTTTATATTACTTAATTCGTTTTTTTTTCCTTCTAGTATTGTATTTTTATATAACTGTCATTATATTTGTAACAAATTAACTTTAAAATTTAAAAATCTGAATGATTCCACAGACACAGAAATAATTAAACCATTTGTTCAATTATTTAAGTTTTACAATTTATTTTATAGATTGTTATTAATATTTATAAAAATAATTTTTCTTAAAAGTAATTTATTCAATCCAAAAAGCTACATTTAATCTTAAAATATATTTTTGTAAATGTAAATGAAATAATTTCTACTGTTTTATAAATATTTTGAAATTCTATCCCAGTTATGATAGTAAATCGTCAAATCTAATTGCTTCTTGAAATTTTCTTAATCTTGTTGAATTTTATTATTATTATTATTGTTATTGTTAAATGTAATTTTACAAAATTTTAATAAATAGAAAAAGTTAGGAAAATAAAATAATTAATTAAAAAATCAAAAAATCAAAATTGTTGGGGTATCACGAAAAAGCACAGTAAAATCGATAAAACACAAAAATGATAAAAGTGCAATATTAATTAAAAAATTTATAAAAATTCGAAAGTAATATTGATCGGGGGAAATTGATATGGTTGAACGCCAAATTGAGAGACGAGTCCAGAAATAATAATAAAAATTTAGTGAGGGGTCCCTAGAAAATAATATAATATAAAAAAGGAAATTAATTAAGAAAAATTAATTACTAATGGGAAACCCGAGTCAATGGGAAGCCCGAGGCAATGGGAAACCCGAGAGATACGGAAAACCCGAGAGCTGAGGAAAACCCGAGAGATGAGGAAAACCCGGCGCACAGACGGAATAATAAATTAGCCTAAACAACATTGAGTGGGCGCCGCTAAGTTACGGAGAGGCAGTTAATTCATAATTGGCAATTTGGTAATGGACCAAACGTTGTTGACAAATGCCGGACTGGAAAGTAATTATTCTTGATAATTTAATAATGCAGAAAACATTGTTGACAATCGTCGCAAAACAGTGTGAGCAGGAGTATAAAAGAAAGAGGGAAAAACACGAAAGGGACAGTGTTCACTAGACAAGAAACGAAAGTTATTATAAACAGATACGAAAGAGCAGAGTGAATCAACGGGAAATAGCAGTAACTAGGTTAGTCGAGGAATCCAAATCCAAGTAAAAAAGTCAAAGTTATCTATCAGAAAGGGTGGTTCTCCCTTGGACAACCTACCCTCAGATAAACAGGCTCATACAATTGTCAGAGAGTGCAAATCAATTAGTGAAAGTGTGATAACAATAATTGAAACAAACGGATTGATCTGTATTGTGATAAAGTGCAAATAAAATTATTCTGTGTTGGGTTTGCTTATTTGATTGGAAAAGGACACGAGGAGTCAGAGGTGACCGACTTACAATAATAATAACCCAACATTTTGGTGAGCCCGACGTGATCAAAAGTCGGCGGAAAATAGTGTTGAAAATAATTGAATTGTTAAAAAGAAACGACGTGATCAAAAGTCGGCGGAAAATAGTGTTGAAAATAATTGAATTGTTAAAAAGAGACGACGTGATCGAAAGTCGGCGGAAAATAGTGCTGAAAATAATTGAATTGTGGAAAAAGAGGAAAATTGAAAAAAAAAGAGAAGAGTGTCAGAGCAAAAATAAACTGAAAAGAAAATAAATTATTGAATTAAAAGAAAACTTTCGAATTATCGAGAAACTTTGTACGCCAGAATTTATAAAGAAAATTAGTATAGAATAAATTCCAAAATTAAAACAAAAGGTAATATTAATAATTGTAACATTTTAAAATTCAGACGAGAAAAAGTTGTACAAAAAAGATTTTATAATTTGAGAAACCAGAAGCAATCAGAAATAATGGCGAGCAATTCCAATAACAATGATCAAACCCCAGTGTCGACTATGACAACCCCTGTATCTAATATCCAAGCAAATATGTCTACTACTCTTAGTAATGATTATGCAAGTTGTCAGAAACTACCAGTTCAGCAATATGGAGGAGATCCTGTCGAATTTGTTGATTTTATGGCTGATTACTACATGTATGCCACTGCTTACGGATGGAGCCAATCGATTATGGTGCAACGGTTACCATTGTATCTAAAAGGAGCAGCGAGAGAGGCTTGGCAACAAATTGATAAAAGACTCATTGCCAATGATTGGACCAAGTTGAAAGATGCCTTAGCAGCGAAATTAATTGGTGGTGATATTAAACGAATAATGCGCCAAAAGTTTTACAATCGAGTGCAGAGACCAGACGAATCAGTAAGTGAATTTGCTTATCATTTGACAACCCTTGCAGAGAAAGCTTTTGAGATTAAACCTGAACAAATTGATGTGGCGAAGCAAGTGAAGGAATTGTTGCAAGACCAATTTTTAACAGGAGTCAGAAAAGAAATTAAAAAGGCCTTATGCTATGTAGATTTCAACAATTTTGATGAGCTAATTAAAAAGGCTATGAAGATTGAATTGAATTTGAAAACTACTCAACCAAAAGCAGAATCTTTTACAACTATTAATGAATCTAGAGACAGATCAATATCACCAATCAAAAGTAATTTATTCCAGAAATCCACCAGTCCATCACCAAAATTTAGAGTAAAATTTGAGCCAAGGAAATCTACAAATAGTCCAAATGAGGAGAGAGAAAGACCAGTTCAGTGTAGTCATTGTCAGAAATTGGGACATAATATAAATCAATGCTGGTTTAAAAATAATACTCAAAGAAGTCCAAGTCCTGTCCAGTGTGATCATTGCCAAAGAAAGGGACATAGTAATAGTCAATGTTGGTTTAAAGATGAAGAGCAACAAAGTCCAAAGAGGATGTGGCCAAATTGGTTGAAAAGCAATGGTGGGAAAAGTTTTAATAAAATGAGCACTAATAGTCATCGAATTAATGATAATATACAGTGCTATAACTGTGGAAAGAGAGGGCATGTATCACGGAACTGTTTCGCAAGATCAAGATCTCCATCAACTTCACCGTCACCTCAAAGAGATAGAGTTAATTTACAAGGCCGAATTCAATGTCATTCATGTAGAGGTTATGGGCATATGGCAAGGTCATGTCCCAGGAATAATGAGAGATTTCAAAAGCCAATCTTAAAGAAAATTAGATTCCAAAGTGATAAATCACAAGCAGACAATGTTGCTTTTGTGCAGCCAGATAATTATAATAATAGAATTGAAGACGAAGTGAAACAAATGAGTCGACGTTTGGATCGTTTAATATGCAAGTTTGAATCTGATGAAGAGACAGATAATCACATGATGTATGAGTCGCAATCAGAAGCATCAGATACAGAGCTGAAAAGAATGATGATTAAAGATGATCTGCAAAGCGAAAAGGCAGTAATGATTATATCGAAGCTTAATAAATTAATCGAATCGAGAGCAGCAGAAACGTCTAAAATAATGACATCATTACTGGAATTGAGTCAAATGTCACTGAGTGTACAAAAATTGAAAAATGTAATTGAACTATGTGCTGATCATTATGAGGTAAATCTAAAAGATAGAGATGAAATAACAAATATGATGAAGATATTTGGGAAAGCTTTCAGAGAAAATAAATGGTTAGATTTTATTTTTATTGATGTTGTAGATGAAAGTAGAAATAGTGTGATCTGTATTCGTTGTGAAATTGGAGATTATGTTAAAGATTTAAAAGAGAAATTAAAAGAGAATAATGGAAGACAGATAATAAAGGTGAAATTTAAGAATAGGCATTTAGAAGACGATGAATTTTTAATAGATTGTGGTTTTATACCTGGAAATAAAAATAAATTGCAGGTTGCGAGCATGATTAGGGAAGAAGTAGTGGAAAAAAGTGATTCGCAAGAACTAATAGGAGACTTAAGAGATGCTTTAAGTGAGTGGGATGGAGTTAAAATTACGGAGAAATTAAAATTAATTGATAAAATAGAACTACAGGAAAATGCTAAACTAGAAATAGTAAACATAATACGACCATATTTATATGATAAATCAAGGTATGGAGAAAAATTGAAATGTTTAATGCGAAGATTTGGTAGAGAATTAAGAGAAACTAGAATGGAATTAAAACCATTTATTATAGCAATAGATTATGAAGATTGGGGAAAAACAGAGTATATAGAGGAACATTGGTGTACAAAGGTTCAGAAGTTACGAAAAAGAGCTGCAAACCAAATAGGAAAAGATGGAATTATTGTATTGATGTTCAAAGATGAAGAATTAGATGATGATGAATATTTATATGATTGTGGATTTAAGCCACAGGAATTAGACGAAAACGGATACCTAGATGCTGATGGAAGGGCAGGGTATTTAGTAAATTGTGTAGTAGCAATAAAGGAACAGAAAGTAGATTCAGTAGATAACTCGGAGAATTCAAATACAGATATAGAGGAAGATAACGTAGAAACAAAAGTAGATGAAATTGTCAGTGATAAGGAAGAAAATGAATTGAATAATAAAATTCAGGTAGAACATGTTGAGAAACAAGAAAGGTTTGAGGCACCAAGAGGTGAAATAAATAGTGAAATAATTGTTAGGAAACCTAGAACTTTATATGAGATAAAGCGGAGTTTAGTGAGAATGGAACAGGAAGTTGATGAAACAAAAATAATCTTAATGGGCTTGATTAAAGCAGTATATCCGATGTTTGAAATAAAAATGGATGTAGAGTATGAGTTAAGAAATATAGTAACTGAAATGAAAAACAGACTTCCAGGAGTTGTGCAAAGATTTGGAGAAAATGATAACTTTTGTGATAAGAAACTAATTGAAAATTTGATTAAAAATGGACTTGACAAAGAAGTAATGTTAACAACTTTAACATATATGGTCTTAGAAATTGGAGCTCATGCGATAGCGGAAACGGATAATTTGGAAAATTTGATAGATATAGCGGCACGAATCTCAAATGAATATTTTATGAAGTGGTTAAAAATAATGGTGGTTGGAAGAAGCTGAATAATGATTTTAGCGTAAATGAAAGTCATGAAAAAAAATTATCATGCAAACCGTTAAATGGAAAAGATAGCCCAGGGCTAAAGAAAAAGATGATATTTCCATGGGCAATAGTTATGCTCTTTATTTTTTGTACAATAACTACACAAGCTACAGGTATGACAGCCTACGATTGTTCCCAAACAGAAATGGGGAAAATTTATTCGGTTGTGGACATGGCAGAATGTCCGGATGCATACCCAAAGAAATTAAAAGTAGAAAATGATGTAAAATATTATGTGTATCAGGAATCTGATCTGCGGCGAGCCAAAGTTAGAGAATGTATTGCGAAGCGAACTACTTTTGTGTTTTTCTGTGGTAAATGGAGCCACACATCATTGATAAAAATGCACGCTATTCCACGACCAGTAGAGGTAATGCCAGAAAACTGCTTAGCTGCGTTTCAAACAGAGGAGTTAAAAATTAATCCGGAAATTAAATTAAAAGCAAAAGTAAATCACAGAATAAGAGAGACAGTTGTTGTAAAGGGAGTAATACAACAGGATGGAACGTGCGAAGGAGAACCATATAAAGTAAATGATAAAATTATTAAACAATCAGTGGTGATTGAAGAATATTTGACAGAATTGAGAGAATTTGAAGGAGTTTTTGATGATGAAACAGGAAAACTTCAAACGCATCCGTTTTGTAATATGAGACAAAGCAATTGCCAAACAGGAGAATCCATTTTAGTATTTGATGTTAAAACTGATGTATGTAATTTAGCGCATTTGAAAACTATGACTTTCAAAGAGTTAAGTGGAGAACAATTTAGAGAAAGCCCCGATAATTTCAATATAAATTATAAATCAAATAGCACAATTAGGTCAACTCCAGTATGGACGAGGAAAACCACACCAGTATTAATGTCGACATTACCAACAGATGGTATGCGTTTTATAAAAAAGGAGGCTACTAATAAATGCGGGCAAATGGTTTATGCAACAAATTACAGAGGTGTTTACGTATCAAAAATGATGGTGCAGGAGGCGAAAACTAAAATACATACAAATGATATTAACTTACTCACTATTTTAACAATAAAATTGATTATTTGTACCATTTTAGTCAAAACATTATGGAGAGCATATATCGGGAAATGATTCTAAATGATTGTAAATTGAATAAAGAAATACTTAGAAACAGGATGGCAATGGCGGTTACGAATCCAAACTTAGTAGCACCTATGTTAATATCAGAAAATGGTGTATTTGCCAGAATCTTCGGAGAGGCCCTATATAGCTACAAATGCGAAGCAGTTACAGTTAAAATTATGAAATACGAAAAATGTACAAATGAATTGCCGGTGAGCATAAACGGAAAAATGCGATTTATGGAACCCATAACAAGAATATTACTCGAAGAGCATACTAAGCCAAAGATTCTTCAATGTAATAGATTGCTTGCTCCGTTGTATCGCTTAGCACAGGATTCGTGGATAGCATTACCAGATTACCGAGGAGTGAGAACTCCGGATACATTAGAATTAACAAATCTAGAATATCTAGTAAATTTCACATCCCTAAATAAAATGGCACAAATGGGTTTCTATGCAAGTGAGGATATCGAAGAAGCTCAAAGAAACTTGTTATTTCCGTCAAAAAAGGAACGTGTAATCTCAGAAATGATTGATACAATTTTGCCTAACGGGGAAGGTAAAGTCAATTATGAATATCTTCTAACACCAGATCACTTTAGAAAGGCAACATATAAAACGATGAAAAAGATCTGGGGGAAATTCATGTTTTTAGGACAAGCATGCGCAGGCTTAATTGGATTCTATGTTGTAATCATAACAATAAAGGTAATAATGTCACAAATATTATCGGCTCATAGAATATACGTAATATCCGGATGGTCATGGAAAATAATTATTGGTTGTTTTCCATTTTTAGCGAGATTTTTCATTACTCATCATCAATATAGAGAAATGGCAAGTGTGAGAGCACAACTGAAAACCGATCAAAAAAGTGAAGTGTCTCTATGTGCAGCAAATGATCACAATAATGATAATAATGATGACATCAATGATGATAAAAAGGAGCAAAGATATTTTCAAAAAGGAATTATGAAGAGTGAGAAAAAGCCAGAGCTACAATTTTTATTAGAACCTATGCCAAAACTTAGCGGAATTGAAACGCTTTCAAAGTGGTATACACCAACGTTTTTGCCAACGGCACCAAAGTATCCAACTGAAAAACTGAAAGAAATGAAACCGGTAGAACATATTCAGTTTGAATTAGATAACATTGAACCACGAGCGCTGAAATTGAACGGAAAAACATGCTCGGATTACCATGCAGTTATGCAATGATGACGTTAGGAAATAAAGGCAAACAGCCTCGAATAAACATTCTGTTTAATGGAAGGAAAGTGGAAGCCTTATTAGATTCAGGTTCCAGTAATACTATAGTATCAGATGATTTGTTGACAATGGAAGAGAAATCAAAGATGAAACCAACAAGTAAAGTAATAAGGTCAATGTCGCACAATGTTTTAAGTATAATTGGGAAATTAAAAGCTGAATTGATTATTGGTGATCACGAATTAGTGCATTATGTGTCAGTGATGAGAAATAGTCCTGTCGGATGTTTAATTGGTATGGATGTAATGGAACAACTACAGGGAATTTCTCTTGATCTAAAAACTGGGAGATTAATGAAAGGACAGACAGACGAAAAAGGACATAAGGTGAGAGAAGTGTTTTTAAATCAGACGCTAGAATTGCCAGCAAGAAGTGAGGTAATATATTATGCAGATGTGTTAGATGTGTCAGATGACGAGTGCATATTTGAACCAAATGAGAAGGTAATAGAAAAATACGAAATTCAATGTGTGATGAAGTGGTAAAGGTCAAAGACCAAACAGTGCCAGTGAGAATAGTGAATCAAAACACAAAACCCATCCAAATGAAACCGAAAACCAAACTGGGAAAACTAACGAAGTTTGAAATAGAGAAAACCCCAAAATTACCCAGAAATATTAAAATTTACAAAGAGCCACAAGTCATTAGTAATGATTTAACAGAATCACAAAAACAGGAATTCACAGAGTTATTAAGGAAATATAAAATGGTGTTTGCAAAACACGAGTACGATTTGGGACTCACCCAAGTAATTGAACATGAGATACCATTACTTGATGAAACTCCGATTAAATTGAAACCGTATAGAATTCCATATATACATCAAGAGGAAAGTGATAGGCAGATAAAAGCAATGAAAGAGTTTAAAATAATACGAGATAGTTCTTCACCATTTTCATCGTCAATAGTAGTTGTTAAAAAGAAAGACGGCGATCTGCGATTTTGTGTTGATTATCGGAAATTAAATCAAGTTACGCGAAAGGATACATATCCTATTCCAGTTCCACAAGAAATGTTTGATCAAATGGGAGAAGTACAATTTTTCACAGTAATCGATCTTAATAAAGGTTACAATCAATTTAAAGTGAAGGAAGAAGATCGAAGAAAAACGGCTTTTTCTGATGGTAAAGGATTGTATGAATTTAATGTGTTACCGTTTGGATTAACTGGAGCACCTGCTACGTTCCAGCGAGGTATGAATTTTGTTTTACGGGATATCCCACATGCATTAGTTTACATTGATGACATAATAATATTTTCAATACTTTTAAAGAACATCTGAAAGATGTGGAAACTGTATTTAGAAGATTATTAAAGGCTAATCTAAAAATAAAACCTCTAAATGTGAATGGGGAAAATCGGAAGTGGTTTATGTAGGTCATATTATTTCTCGAAATGGATTGCAACCAAACCCAGAAAATGTGAGAAAAATTAAAGAATACCCAATCCCTGAAAATGTAGACCAAGTTCGACAATTTCTAGGCTTAGCCAGTTATTATAGAAATTCATTAAAAGCTTTTCTCATGTAGCACAACCCTTAAATGTATTATTAAAAAGCAGACTCAATTTAAATGGGGAAAAGCGCAACAAGAAGCATTCGAATTACTTAAAGAAAGCTTGATTAAAAAACCTATACTGAGATGCCCAAATTTTAGAATACCATTCATTTTAATGACAGATGCAAGTAATTTTGCATTGGGTGCAGTATTAGGACAACAAGTCGAAGGTGAGAAAGATCACGTAATAGCATATGCCAGTAGAACGTTAAAGCCACATGAAAAGAATTATTCTACAATTGAGAAAGAAACATTGGCATTGGTTTACGGTATAGCAACGTTTAGACAGTATTTAGTTGGCAGAAAATTTGTTGTGTTTACTGATCATAATCCGTTACAATGGTTGATGAAACACAGGGATTCAGCCAGCAAACTGATCCGATGGTCAATAGCTCTACAAGAATATGATTTCGAAATTAAATATCGAACAGGCAAATCAAATGGAAATGCCGATACGCTATCGAGAATTCCTGTAAATAATGAGAGTAAGAATAATGAAATGAATTATAATAATACAATATTTATGGCAATCAAAACCGCTAATAATTTGCAGGAACTGCAAAAAGATCAGGAAAAGGATAATGAATTAAATCAATTGCGGAAACATGCAGTCACGATCAAAAAGGAAAGTGACTGGAAACATGTAGTTGACGAAAAACATAAATATATCATTCATGATGGTTTGTTAAAATGTGTTAAAATGAAAACTTATTAATTGTGGTTCCAACCAAACATCGAACAACGTTAATGTTAATATACCATGATGGAGCACTAGGTGGACATTTATCCGCTCGGAAGACATTATCAAGATTGAAACAAAAATATTATTGGGACACTATTGAATCAGATGTCAGACAATGGTGTCATACTTGTGAAGTGTGCTTAACCAGGCGAAATACGGGAAAGAAAATAAAAGTACCTTTGAAACCTATGCCAGTGCCCGGAGCGCCGATGGAAATTACTGCAATGGACATTGTTGGTCCGTTACCTGAAACAATTAATGGCAACAAGTATATCATTGTGTTCTGTGATTATCTAACTAAATGGCCTGAAGCATATGCAATGCAAAATCAAAAAGCGGAAACAGTTGCAAAGATATTTGTAGAAAATATTATTTTTCGATATGGAGCACCGAAGAAATTACTTACTGATCAAGGAACGAATTTCCAAAGTGAACTGTTTATCTCAATCACGGAATTATTCGGGATACTGAAACTAAGTACATCGCCTTATCATCCACAAACGGATGGTCTAGTTGAAAGATTTAACGGAACATTAATCAATATGATATCATCCTACGTAAATAGAAAACAGAAAGATTGGGATTTGTTTATCAAGCCATGCTTATTTGCGTATAGAAATGCAGTGAATGAGAATACCGGTGAAACACCTTTCTATCTCATGTATTTACGGCGGAACAACATGCCGGTTGATTTAAAATTTCAAGCACCTATCTCACAGTACATGGATATATCTGATTACAAAGTAATTATGCAAGAAAGACTTCAATCGGTATGGACTCAAGCTGGACTTAAAATAAGACATAGTCAAGAAACGTATAAAGAGTGCTATGATAAACGAGCACATGCTCACAATATTGAGGTAGGAGATTTAGTGTATGTACATAAACCAGAACCAGTGAAGGGTTTATCACCAAAATTACAGAGACCATTCAAAGGACCATACGTTGTATGTGATACCACTGAAACTAATCTAAAATTACGTCCACAAAATAATAAAAAGGCAGGACAATTATTGTTCATGCTAATCGATGTAAAAAGGTGCCAGTTGCAGAAGACACTAAGTATCAATTGAGATCTAAAGACAAAAACGTGCTCAAACAAAAGACAGCAAAAAATCGCTCACCATTGGGATATATCAACAAAACTTTGTTCGTTACAGCACTCATGATAATCAATGTGTTAGGGTCGAATGCGACTCCATCGTTTCCAAATTACGCCATCAAAAGGATCCCGTTAATGGAAAAAGTTGATATTTATGCCACATGTACCCAGATGGTATGGATCTATCGTTGTGCACCGACCGAAGAAATAGAAATAAGTAATTTACTGAATTATTTTGAACCACCAGTGAAGTTGAATTTTAATAAAAATACTTATGTAGATCGTCAACTAACAATAAATTATGAATACCCATGGTTAATAAAACAAGTGCAACCCCAAATAAATGGTAATAAAATAATGAACCTGATTAATATTGAAATATGGACAAAAACATTATATAACTACGTTTCCATAGAACCAGTGCTGAATGGAATCAATATATATTGGGAACCCCGAAATTCCCAACAAGTGAAAATAATTTTTCAGAATTATACAATCGATACGTTGAATGTTAGAAGGTCTTTCGTGCATTATGCGAATCTAAAACTGCATCATACCTACGATATTGCAGTTCATTACTACGAAAAAGTATTGCACGATAATGGTACAGAGAGTAATGACCGGTGGGTCAAGATCTATCTTAGTCGGAAATCACTTTTGTTGCAAAACGAAACAAATCGAGTTCATTTACAGTTAGTTGACCAAAAACTAAATATTTCACGGCATTCAGGTATGAATGAAAAAGTTATGATCTATTATCATGAGAAAATTCAAGCCACGTTAACAAGTAACTTTACCTTTAAAATGTTAAATTTTCAGCAAATACGATCTAAATCAAAAGTGGTAATGAATAAAATCAAGTATTACAAACGCATATCAAATTTCAATCCTGGGAAATCATTTTTGTCGAAACGAGATTCATTCGAGTTGTATATAATTCAACGGGACTCGTAAAGAACACCAATTATTCTCATATCTCTAATGTAATATTCGAAAACAAAAAACGATGTTACCTTCGTTCAATGACTATATGGCTAATGTGCAAATTCGTGAGAACAACACTACATCATCTTCATCTGATAACAATGAATCATAATTGTAATTCTATCGATCAGTACAATCAGTGTGATATCATTTTCCATCATTTTTCTTCTCGCATTGCTAGTATATCTTCGAAAATTAAAGCAACGACTTGAGCGTCGATCCATGGCCAAAGACCTTGGATTGTCTATGAGGAGACAATCGTGTAGTGAGATACATTTATTTTGCATGCAATTATGATAATGTAGTAGTACAGTATAAGTATTAACTTTTTATTTTGAATAATGTAAAGATTTGCACCTTTGGATCATTGATGAATCTGATTGGCAGTTGAGAGCAAAGAAGGGGAAGCAAAATTTGCGCAGGTAGAAATTTTGGGGGCAAAGAAAATTTATTAAGGGGTATATAAGGATTAAAAAAGCAAATAAAAATAGTATAAATTCAAATTAAAATAGGTAATTAATTTTTTTTTATTAATATTATTATTTATACCGCTACTAGTTAGGCAGTATCCGTAGGGTACTCAACCTTGACTCTAGCGACAACTTTTAAAATTGAAATAAATTAACGAACTATGTTTTAGCAATGCAACAATTCAATGGGCAAGGACAATTTATGATAGCTACCTCAAGCTACATAGAAATAATGTTGGACGAAACCCATACATCATCGAGGAAAATGTGCAGATTCCAAATTACCTGAGAATAGATGATAGAAAAATGAAGATTCAAATATTCAGAGTGAATAGGCAATCGGGAATTAAATTAGCCGATGGAATAAATATAACGAAAAAGGAAGAATTCATGCTCCACATTGTCAAAGGAAATGTTGAAATGATCGATACAATCAGAAAATATGGTGGGAAATGCATCAAGCATCGTCATGGAAAATGCAGGAAGAAGCAATGACCAAAAGGTTGAGAGCAGCAAATGAAAATGCTCTGGTTGTATTCGAAATCAGAATTAAAAATGAAGCTCAAGAAATACCGCAGCTTATATCAACACTACCTGTGGATGAGAAATTGTTAACAATCACTGAACAAATGCTAAAGAAAAGGATGTCATTTTTAAGAAAACAAATGGGTCAAGAAGAGATAAGAAATAAGATCTTGTTTATCGATGCGGAATATGGGACATCAGAAACCATCAGATGGTACCACTATCTATTGCGATAATGAATTATTATGGAAGACAATAAAGGATGTCTACCTAACTCCAAGAGGGAGATTGCGGCATTTTAATTCGCAAATCCATGGGATAACAGAAGTGGCAAGTAGGAATCAAAATGACCAATATGCAATTATGAAGGAAGTTCAAAATTTAGTAGTTGGAAAAATATTAATTGGCCACGATCTTCATGCGGAAATACAATATTTTAAAACTTTGGATAGACCAGTTGCATGGCATTCGCGACTTGGCAACAGCACAAGCATTGGAAAAGGTTGGAATTTCCAGAAGAGGAGAATTTTTCAAATTGAAAACGGTTGTCCAGGAGATGTTTGGAGACCAATGCAGGTGGGCATACACTCAGCCTCGAAGATGTAAAGAACATAAGAAGAATATATTTACAAATTGAGAAACTGTGGATTGATGATGTAGAAATACCAAAAAAGCAACCGTCAAGAAAATATTCGTTGGAAGAATATCAAAAGCTTCATAACACCGCTTCAACAGCAATGACTAGAATTGCAGAAGAAATTGACCTCACATCAGCAGAGGATATGGAAACTGATGGTGAAATTCAAACTATTCAATTAAAATGGGCCATAGAAGAGACGATCGAAACAATTGAGGAGAGTTTGGGTTTGATAATCCACGAACAAATTTATCAAATCCAACAATATTCGAGCCTTGGTCAAGTATCTCGCCGAGGAGCAGAAAGAGAAAACTCCATTGAATTCATTGGAAGTCGATAGTGAAGAAACTATCGTAATAAACCAGCTTACATACAAGAAAAAGAAAACGGTCATTCATTATAAATGTGGATCAAAAACACTGAAACTTGAAATGAAATAAATTAATGTTATTTATATTATTATTTATAAAATATTAATTTAATCTCGTCTTTTGATTTATGTCGTCCCATATTAAATGCGTGATACAATAAAATCATAAATAGCTTCAAATGAGTTTAAGTATTATAAAAATTTATTGTTTTTTATTTGAGAAAAATGTAAATTTCTTTACAAACTGAATTAATTTCTTTATTAAACAAAAATTGGAAACTCAAATCATTATAAATAATAAAAAAAAAAAAAAAAAAAAATTCACCAATTCCTCTACAACAATGTCATTTATTTCCGGCATCTTTCTTCTTTGACGATATTAAGGAAACAAAATAACTTTCCCTAAATCCAAAAACCCCAAATTCCATTTTGATAAGCATTGTTTCGTGATTTGGTAATATTTGACACTGTGACGCAATAATATATCAATACGAGACATATTACGCCAATGAAAAGAATTGAACCATCAGGCCAGTAACACAAGGATCAATATGGTAAAACATGAAATGGCCGGACTGATGTTGTGAGGGTGTTTTCCGGTCGGTGGGCAGTTCTGAATAAATATTATTAAATTAAATTCGAGTAAAAAAAAAAATCGTTTACAATTCTGATTCTGATTTGTTAATGTCAAATAACCATAGTGAATCCAAAACAGAATCAAACAACTGTCAACAGAGGGAGGGTAGCATGTTTAGTGCATCTTTGGTCAGGATTCCTTGTGACGGCATTGGGCTGAACATTGAGTAAGATATTGTCATTGAGGGGGCCCAGTGAGGCTGTGTAATCTTATTTTCGTTTGATAACTTTTTTTTGGTGAATAGTTGGTGCACTATGCTTTAAGTTATGAATTTCATCCATCTGTGGTTTAAAATCTATTAATATTGTTACATCATTATTTGTAGTATCTAAAATTAGTTCAAAAAAAAAAAAAAAAAAAACAGACACATACCTGATTGGGGGGAGGTTTTAAGTTTCCAACAAATCTCATATACATCCCCATACTTTCTTTGATGACTTCCTGCTGTCGAAGCATCATTAGATCTGTCAGTTCTTTGGTATTCATTTCGTGTGTCTTTTTAGTCGTGGTAGTTTTGTTGTCATCCAGTTTTCCAATTGAATTGGAAAATGTAAAAAAGAAAAAAATTCCAATAAAAATAAATATCGTTTCGTGCTGTTATTGGTTCGTGGCTGATTTGACGAGTCGCATTATTGGCTGATTTGATGAGTCGCATTATCCTCGCAGCGACGCCGTTCAACAACGAGAAATTGTCTGGCGACAAATTGAACGGCGCCGGATTTCTCGGCTGAAAATCATCATCATAATTACTATTATTATTATTATTATTGCATATTAGATCATTATCATTGTCATAAATTATTTAGATAATGATTATATTATTTTATTATTATTATTTTTTTTTTTTATTATTACCATTATTATTATTATTATTACTATTTATTATTATCACTATTATTAAATAAAATAAATTATTATCATTATTATTATTTATTATTATTTTATTATTATTATTATTACATCAAATTATTATATTATTATTAATTAATTATTATTAATTATTATGAATTATTATATTTTTTATTATTTTTTTATTGTAATGATTTTTTTTTATTATTATTGTTTATTATTATTATATTATTATGTATTATTATATATTATTATTATTATATTATTTTTTTTTTTTTTTTTTTATTATTATAATAATACAATATTAATTTATTATTGTTATTATGATTTGTTATTATATTTATTATTATCATTTATTACATTATTGTTGGTATTGTTATTATTATTATTATTAATATTATTTTTTTATTATTTATATTATTATTATTAAATCAAATTTCAAATTTTGATAGATTCGAGGGCGAATCTTTATTAAAGGGGGGAGATATGTTGGGGTATCACGAAAAAGCACAGTAAAATCGATAAAAACAAAATGATAAAAGTGCAATATTAATTAAAAAATTTATAAAAATTCGAAAGTAATATTGATCGGGGGAAATTGATATGGTTGAACGCCAAATTGAGAGACGAGTCCAGAAATAATAATAAAAATTTAGTGAGGGGTCCTAGAAAATAATATAATATAAAAAGGAAATTAATTAAGAAAAATTAATTACTAATGGGAAACCCGAGTCAATGGGAAGCCCGAGGCAATGGGAAACCCGAGAGATACGGAAAACCCGAGAGCTGAGGAAAACCCGAGAGATGAGGAAAACCCGGCGCACAGACGGAATAATAAATTAGCCTAAACAACATTGAGTGGGCGCCGCTAAGTTACGGAGAGGCAGTTAATTCATAATTGGCAATTTGGTAATGGACAAACGTTGTTGACAAATGCCGGACTGGAAAGTAATTATTCTTGATAATTTAATAATGCAGAAAACATTGTTGACAATCGTCGCAAAACAGTGTGAGCAGGAGTATAAAAGAAAGAGGGAAAAACACGAAAGGGACAGTGTTCACTAGACAAGAAACGAAAGTTATTATAAACAGATACGAAAGAGCAGAGTGAATCAACGGGAAATAGCAGTAACTAGGTTAGTCGAGGAATCCAAATCCAAGTAAAAAAGTCAAAGTTATCTATCAGAAAGGGTGGTTCTCCCTTGGACAACCTACCCTCAGATAAACAGGCTCATACAATTGTCAGAGAGTGCAAATCAATTAGTGAAAGTGTGATAACAATAATTGAAACAAACGGATTGATCTGTATTGTGATAAAGTGCAAATAAAATTATTCTGTGTTGGGTTTGCTTATTTGATTGGAAAAGGACACGAGGAGTCAGAGGTGACCGACTTACAATAATAATAACCCAACAAAATCAATATTTTCCAAATGTGCCGATACCAATTTAGAGTATAAAAATAATTTTATAAAATTAATTTGGGATTCCTTGAAAAAGTTATTAAGAAAATACAAATTTATTACTTAATTAGAATAAGGAAAACAAATATATTAAATTATGAAAATGTTCTTCAATTTTGTTGAGGAGAAATTTTTTATAAAATGGAATGTCGAATCAACAACTTAGCTACAAAATTGAGACACAAATTTGAAACACCAAATTGACAAAAAATTAATTGAGAAAACGTAACGAGTTTTACGAGATTGAAAAAGGAAATATAGTATAAAGAAAAATTGTCAGAAACTAGTCAAACTTCTGTCAAGGACATTTTGAGAGTTATGGAGTATCATAGATGAAAAGGTGACTTTAAATAGGATCCCTGCCAGTGTTGATATAGTAGTATAATGTGTGCACTTCAGAACAAAAGAATATTACGTATAAAGATTTTTGTCGAGTGTGCTTTTTGAGAATTATAGCAAATGAGAAAGTTGATTAATTGAATTTCTTTGCATTTGAGATGAATTTTGTCCCTGTTTCATTTTGTTTGAGAATTAATTTTTGTCAGAGCTCGTAAACCATTAAAGCTAATAATTAATTGTGGTTTTATTTTATCGATTTCATGAAGGTAAAATTACCCTGAGTATCGAGAAATAATGATACTGATGCCAAAAATGTCATTATATTATTATCTCTCGAGGATAGCTGTGGATGTTATAAAGTCACTTTTGAATGTCACTAAATGAAGACACTAAATGCTGGGTGAAGTGAAATAATAATGTAATTTTCTCTTAATTTTTAGTAATTTTTCTATTTTCCTATATTTTCCCTACGGTAATATCGAAGATTGTGAATGGTGATGAGTTAAAAATGTTTGATGGTGAGATGAACGTTTGGCTAGCTAGTGGTTTCCGTTGGATTGTGGGACTCAGGATGGGTTAACGTCCAATCTAAAATCTGTATGACGGTAAATGAAGGTATAAGTATACAATAAGGGGGCCATTTTTATAATATTTAAATAATAGTATAAATATCAATAAATTAATTTATTTTTAATTTAAATATTACATATATACTATAAAATATTATAAAAGTGGTCCCCCTATTGTATCCTCATACCAAAATGAATACAAAAATAAAGATTATTAAAAATATTGATATCATTTAATATAATTTTGGAAAGTTGAGGCCAATACTTGAGAAAGGATTCCCAAATACGAACCAGTATTTCTTTTTGGTTTAAGTCCAATAGTTCGGACATCTACGAATTTGATGATTACGAAATTCGGAATTATGCTCCCTTTGCTACGGGCGTTGTTGATTATTACCAACCAACCTTCAGCACTCCAAAACCTTCCAACACAGGAATCGTGAGATTTTACGAAATCATTTTATCTAGACTTATCCTATTCACACCAGACTCTTAAATCATAACTTTAGTTATGAAATTTTGACACCTTGCTCAGATTCATTCACGAACTTCATTCCAAAATCACCACCATCAATCTCCACTATCCTGAATGGAGGATCTTATTTTGTACATGTTATCAAGTTACATTTGTCCAACCTCACAGCTCTCAACCCCACCCAAGTTACCCGAGATACCCGAATTTCTCAGATTTAAAATTTTTCTAATTTTCCAATTTTTCTGTGTGACTACACCACTGGTCCCTTTATATAACAACCAATGATGATGCGAGGTTCAAAAAAGCAGTAAAAAATATAGATCCTTTAGAAGTTTGAAAAATCATTATGAAAGGTATTGATCTGTCACTACTACTTTGGTTGCTCTAAAAGGCTCAGTAGTTAGTATGAACTTTTAAATTGATAAAATGAAATTTCCTTCTGATCTTGATGATAATTCTGAGATATGAATTGCAGCTTACGCAGTTGTTATACTTGAAAAAGATGCTCGCCTCGAATCAAGTTTTGTGAGAAAATCCAAAGTTATCAATCAGCCTGATAGGAGATGGTGCGCTATTACATTTGGTGACTGCTCATGAAAGATTACATTGAATTTACTATTTACAACATTTTACAAGGCTGCTGACAAATATAGATTCACAGTGTAGAAATACGAAAGTGATTCCTGTAATGGATGCTACATAGCATGGTAGAATATCATTTATGGAGTTATTGATTGGTTACGTAGTAAATACGAATGTTACTGATACTGAAGGACAAACACTTTTACTTAATGCTGCAAATTATAAAGGGTCCGATGTGAAATAAACCAATTATTATTATTTTAACTTAAAAATAAATAAATTTAAATAAATAACAATGTAAACCATTTCCACAGTATTTATTCAAAAAATTATATATGAAATAGTTCCATCAAAAATAGGTTTTCATCATCCCAAGACAAAATTTAACAAGCCTTTCGGTCTCAGCTTCTTTTCAAGATATATACTGGATGTGTGTCTACGTTAAATTTATCATTGGAATAAATAATAAACAGAAACATGATCTGAGAAATCAGCAAATCAAGATAATCAATCAAACATGCAGGCATAAATACACAATAATTATAACAGTTAACATAACATAAGCAAAATGCAATTTCTAATATAAATTCCTTTCGTTTTACCTCATTATTTTATTTTCAAGTTTCATAAAACGATCTTTATTTTATGAATAAATAATCGGTTATTCATCACATATAATAACATATTTATTCTATTTCAAAATATAAATTAAAATAAAAAGAAAAGAGCTTTTTGAGTTATAGAATAATAAAAATGTTTTAAATTCTATCAGACGATTTTGATGTTTATTTATATTACAGGTTTATGCATTTTTATATACCCATTTATGCAATTTTATATAGCCATAAATAAATTAACTTTATATTCATTAAATATATTTACTTAGAAAATGGAGTGAAAACAACGAAAAAATATCACTAAAGAAATTTATGATATTGTTTTAAATATGAGTCAAAATGAAAATCAAACAATATCTAATATTTCAAAATCTCTCTTTAGATAGAAAAACGGTCAGGAAAATTCTATCTTCGCATGAAAAATCTGAACCATTCAAATCTTCATCTGAAAAAAGAAAAGAAACTTGCAAAAAAAGAAATAATCTTCTTTCAGATGTCAATCAAACAAACTTTAATATAATCTCATGCAATAATTCATTAATACAAAAATAAATATCACAATCCATTATGACAAGGAAACTAAAATCAATTGAGATAACAAGAAAAAGATTAAGTTTAGTTCCTCAAGAAAGAAAAAATTGAAGCGAGATCAATTTATGCCATGGAAATTTGAAGATTTTCAGAAGAAAATTTAGTTTTTCTCGATGAAACAGGATTTAATAAGCATACAACTCGTTCTTATGACTATCCAGCAGAAAATACCAAATCTTATATTACTGTGCCTGCTAATCGAGGTATAAATAGAAGGTTATTATGCCTAATTGGACTTGAAGGAGTAATTGCTTACAAATATAAAAATGGTGCTTTTAATTCTGAAAGTTTTATTGAATTTATTAATTTATATCTTGTTCCATATTTTAGAACTGATCCCAGCAAAGTTCTTATTATGGATAATGCAAGATTTCATAAATCACGAGTTTTAAGGGAAAATAATATTTTATTTAAATATTTATTATCTTATTCACCTGAATTAAATCCTATTGAAGAATTTTTTTCAATGTCAAAATCACGATATCATGCTTTGAAAAATTTGCAGCCTAATGTAGAGATTGAATTTGCATTATATGAAATATTATCTAATAATAATTATTCTATTCAATGCTTAGGATTTTATCAAAATATGAGAAATTGGGTAGAAAAAGCTCGAACAAGTGAATCATTTATTTAAATAAATATTTATTAACAAATTTAAAAATAATTATTTTTTAAAATTTCAATTCTCATATGTGGGTATATAAAATTGCATAAAACTGTATAACCCTGTAATAAAAAAATTATATAATTACATATATACACACACATATATATATATATATATAATTATATTAAAATAGTTATTTAATTTACCAATAATGTAAAAAATAATTAAATAAATTTGGCAACGATTTAATTAAACGATAACGCCAATAAAAAACCTTTCGTACGATATATTTCGATAGCACAGCTATCATCTTCAGGTACTCAAAACCAACTAAAAATATTATGAATTAACATTTAATTTAAACAAATTATTTTTTATTAATTTAATTTTTTAATAAATAAATATTTTTAAAAATATATTTTAAATTAATTTTAAATTTTAAATTTTTTACTTATATTCTAATTTTTAAAAATTAATGTAATTTAAAATTTTCAATTATTTTAATAATATTAAAAAAACAAACATGATTTAACATACGTAAACTATTTAAAAACATTCAAAACATTCGTAGTCACAGCACTCTGCACATTAATCTTTGGATCCAATGACCTTATCAGCAATGCTTCACATATCACTCGTTCCCAATAACTATTAAAACTTCTCAACAAAATTCTAAAATCAGACATTCCTATATCACTTTTACAGCCTCTATTGTGTTCACTAATATTGGTCAAACCCTTCAATCGACAATGCTCTAGAACTCGAGTACAGAGATGACGGGAAGTCTCTCCAATGTATGTGGCATTACACCCATTACATGTAAATTGATAAACGAGATCAGAACACAATCCAACCGGAGTTTTTGATTTATTAATAAACATATTGCGTACCTTACACGAATTAGAGACGATCTTATACTCTAAATTTCCTATCAGTTTACCCAACTTCCTCTTATAATTTGTAAAGCCTTCAGAGTACGACAATACTAACACATATTTAGGCTCAATTTTTTTATATCCATTTTTACCATCACCCAGATCAACACTCAATTCACACCCATCCGACAAATTACATTCAGACTTTCGACAACATGGATCCTTAGGATTTTTATCAATTTATCAACAGTTTCTTTTATCATCAACAATAAAAATGATTTAGAATATCCATTCTTTATCAACAACTCAACCAATTTATCAACACTTTTTACCGAATTAGCAAAAGTAAAAGATAAAGCCCATGAACGATAAATCAATCCTTTCACCATATTTCTCTTATACCTCAATTCACAAAAGCTTTCTGGAGAAGTATAAAGACCAGTATCAGTTGGTTTGCTATAAATCTCTGTTTCATACTGTTTATCTTTGCGTTGAATTAACAAATCCAAAAACGCAATTGATGACTTTCTCTCCGTTTCACATATGAATACAATGTTTTTATGTAAACTGTTCATAAAATGCAAAAACGGTTCTACATGTTCCTGGTTTTCAAATATAAGAAAAATATCATCCACATACCTTTTATAAACAAAAGGTTTTTCAAATTGGAAAGAAGCAATTTTCTTTTCCAAACTAGCCAAAAATATTGATGCCATCGTTGGTGCTAAAGGGGAACCCATAGCGACTCCATCTATTTGTTGATACCATTCATCATTGAAAAAAATTGAGCCTAAATATGTGTTAGTATTGTCGTACTCTGAAGGCTTTACAAATTATAAGAGGAAGTTGGGTAAACTGATAGGAAATTTAGAGTATAAGATCGTCTCTAATTCGTGTAAGGTACGCAATATGTTTATTAATAAATCAAAAACTCCGGTTGGATTGTGTTCTGATCTCGTTTATCAATTTACATGTAATGGGTGTAATGCCACATACATTGGAGAGACTTCCCGTCATCTCTGTACTCGAGTTCTAGAGCATTGTCGATTGAAGGGTTTGACCAATATTAGTGAACACAATAGAGGCTGTAAAAGTGATATAGGAATGTCTGATTTTAGAATTTTGTTGAGAAGTTTTAATAGTTATTGGGAACGAGTGATATGTGAAGCATTGCTGATAAGGTCATTGGATCCAAAGATTAATGTGCAGAGTGCTGTGACTACGAATGTTTTGAATGTTTTTAAATAGTTTACGTATGTTAAATCATGTTTGTTTTTTTAATATTATTAAAATAATTGAAAATTTTAAATTACATTAATTTTTAAAAATTAGAATATAAGTAAAAAATTTAAAATTTAAAATTAATTTAAAATATATTTTTAAAAATATTTATTTATTAAAAAATTAAATTAATAAAAAATAATTTGTTTAAATTAAATGTTAATTCATAATATTTTTAGTTGGTTTTGAGTACCTGAAGATGATAGCTGTGCTATCGAAATATATCGTACGAAAGGTTTTTTATTGGCGTTATCGTTTAATAATGTAAAAGTTTAAAATATTTAAAATGCATCGAATAAAACTCAAAATTTATATATTTTTTCATAAAATTTTTTTAAATTTGAGTCTTATAGATTCATGAAAATGTTGTGAATTCTGTCACCAAAATTTGACGAAAATTTATACTACATTTGTAATGTCCGAAAATGATTTATGTCATTGGATTTAATTAAATTAATAATGCTAGATTTAATTGAAAATGTTTTTTCATAATGAAATATAAAATTTGTTAATTTAAATATTTTAAACTCTAAAGGGGATTTTACTTTTTTAAAAATTATATCATGTTATTGTAAATCCAGAAGAACTTTTATTAATATGTGATTTATATATACAGTGGTACCTCGGTTTACGAACGTCTCTGTTTACTAACAATTCAGTTTACGAACAAAAATTTTTGAAAAATCTTAACCAATTTTGTCTCGATTTATGAAAATCAAAATATAAAATGACAAAACGTAGATATTTAAAATTTTTAGTGTTTAAATAAACAATTTTAATATGAACTATTTTAAAAATATTACATAAATTTAAATAAATACATGTGCTATTTATTGTAATTAATACTTCAATTTAATAATTCAATACATTGTTTATCTTAATAACTTAATTAATGTGTTGTTATACTATTTGTGATAATATTTTATTTTATAGTTCTTATCTCTTCATACTACCATCAAAATCTTATTCAAGGCACAGTAAAATATCAATTGAAAAAAAGAAAGAAATTGTGAAGAAACATGAGATTGGGATTTTTACAACCAATATTTCAAGAGATTTTAATTTACCGAAATCAACAGTTAGCACAATTTTAAAAAACAAAGATTTAATTAAAGTAGCCGATGTTGCAAAGGGAGTGAATGTTTTTACAAAACAAAGACATCAAATAATAGAGGAGGTAGAGAGATTATTATTAATTTGGATACCAAATATATAAAGATTTATTCAAGCAGATCTCTGAAATCAATGACATTGATAATGGAGTTTTTAAGGTTAGTAGAGGATGGTTCGAAAAGTTTCGTAAAAGAAGTGGTATTCATAGTGTGGTTAGACATGGAGAAGCTTCGAGTTCAGATCTCCAAGCCGCGGAAATATTTAAAAAAGAGTTTATAGAGCTTATTGCAAATAATGGTTATGTTTCACAAGTTTTTTATTGTGATGAGACTGGAGTTTTTTGGAAGCGAATGCCCAACAGAACCTTTATTACACAGAAAGAAAAATCAATGCCTGGACATAAGCTGATGAAAGAAAGACTAACTCTTTTACTATGTAGCAATGCAAGCGGAGATTTTAAATTGAAGCCGATGCTAGTATACCATTCAGAAAATCCACGAGTTTATAAAAAGATAAACGTGATTAAGTCTAAATTGCCCGTGGTTTTAAAATCAACACTAAAGCTTAGATGACAAAGCTTTTTTTTATGGATTGGTTGCGTGATATATTTGCACCTGGTGTGCGAAAATATTTGCAGGAAAATAAATTACCAATTAAGTGTCTTTTTATCATGGATAATGCACCTTCACATCCTTGTAAAATCACTGACCTAACTCTAAGGGAATTTTGGAAGGAACATTTTAATATCCCTCACTGCATAAATTTTATTGATAAAGCATGGATTGGTGTTACTTGCGTACCTTGAACAAGGCGTGGGAAAAACTTTGGCCGAATTGTTTGATAGAAATATGTGTTGGCACTTATGAAGTCATGTCCGAAGTTGATGCAGTAAAGGATATCGTGTCAATGGCATAAAACATGGGTTTAGAAGTAAACAATGTTGATGTAGAGGAGACAGTATTAGACTCAGACGAAAATTATACAACAGAAGACCTTAATAGTGGGATATGTCACCTCCAGCACAGCCCTCCCCCTCCCGGGTAAAACTTTTTCTAAGTCTAAAAGTACAGATTTTCTGAGACATAGACCATGACTCATTCAAAGTCATTGAAACAAAGACAATGATTCATCAAAAAATTCAAGGTCATTTAAACAAATACCATGACTCATTCAAGGTCATTGTATGACTCATCATATTTTCCAAGGTCATTTAAACAAAGATCATGAATCATTCAAGATCATTGAAACTTCTCACCTTTTGAGTTTGGTGGGCTCATCTTTTCAGGTCCGATCGAAAAGTCATTTAAAAAATCATGTAAATAATCTGAAATCTAGATATCAACTTCCATAGTATATCCTTATGGAAGGATTTTAATATCCACAACATTCGCATATTCACTCAAAACCTCATCCAAACCATCATACACTCAAGTAAAATCAACGTAAGGAAGACTTTGGCTAATAGCCCAACCATACAGATTATTTATATCTATGTGCAATAATTCTGTATCCTCCAAAGCAGCAATGTAATGTTTGTTAACAAATGTTAACCCACCTCGTATTCCGCCTTCGTAAAAATTGAACATTTCCATGTCCTGTAAAAGTTCAATGGGTTCCGTTAATGTCATAAGCGCTGAGGCCCATGACATACCCGGAGTTCCATAAAACATTAGAGGTTCAAGACCATTGCAAACAATAGCCTTGGCACGGAATTGTTGAAAATAGTCCGCAAGGAGGAATACGTCAAGTTTAAGGTAAATTAACATATAAACACACAAAGTCCTAGAGTTTTGCTGCGTTCAGATTAGTCGTGCCCTATCGTACTAATCTTCACTTACCCCCTTCCAAATTGGATGCAACTCATAAGTAGTCTCAAGAACCTCCTCAGAAATAGTGAAATTATACAGAAAGATACTTTTACAGTCAACTATAGAACCTTGAAGACAGACGAAATCAATGGAAGAGAAGTTAGTGTTTTCACAGCCTTACTAACGAACAATTAACAAATTGCATTACTGTCGATAAAGCGAACAGCCAATTTGTTAATGTGAACAATTAAAGAAATAAACTTTTCTGTAGAAGTATGTATGATGTCTAAATTCCATGAAGGAAAGCGATCGAGACCGTATTTTAAAATATGGTGAAGGTCATAACCTCTTAAATTATGAAAAACGATAGGTAGTAAGCGATAAATTCTACGAGTTATATTACATTTCGGCAAGCTGCTCCTATATAATTACCTGTAAAAAGGCAATGATCTCCAACTGGAATTACAATCGGTTTTTTACATAAATAACAGTTTCGATTTAAACTGTCGCTCTTCATTGTAAGTCATAGGCCCTATAGATTTATCACCTTCCGAATCATAATACGGAATAACAATTTCAGTTTCAATTTCCTCAATTTCTTAATAAAATCAGAAATGCGATCGAGACCATAAAAATACGAATAAGATTTTGTATTGTTATAATTATTAATTAATAAAAGGCCTGCTGCAATAGGCATATGAATTTGATGATGCCTATCATCAGGAGGTAAAACCGATTCAAAATCGGCATATATCACAAAAGGTGGGGTGATGTGTTTAGAATAATTTAGGGATTCTAAGTTTTTATTTTGGGTAATGTGAAAAGGGTTGTGCCAGTCTGATTTTTGGCACATAATGCAACATGTGTATTGAATGCATTATCTAATCGAAACCCATTAAGGCAATGCGGACATCAATGGCATCTAATTTGTATATTACAGTCAGGAGTTTGATAACAATTCATTAACCTATCAATATTTGTCACTGTGGTATAATGTTATCTGTCCATATTTTCAAGCAATAATAAATAAATAGGGTTTCCGTCAGTTTGATTCTATGTATTAAACTTAAATGAAGATGGTGAAAGACTTAATTATCTGGAACCTCATCAATTATCAATGTTGGTGTGTACGAAAACACATTAATTGCTAACTTTAAATTAGAATTTTTCTTTTCAAACTTTGGGATGTTGCAAAGTTTAATGGGACAATCCGTGACATCATCATATTCTACCTCATCTAAAAACTAAGTATATTTCGAAACTCTTGGGGAATTTTCACCAATTATATCTTTCTTTAATAAATAAAGAATGGAGTAAAGGAAGCATTTGTCGTCATTATTTTTTATATTTAATATAGCTCCTTTATTTTTCAATGCAGAAATGGCTTTAATGTATTTATGTCCGGACAGACGACTAATGGGAGAATATTTAGTTAGAATAAGGTGTATTTCCAGAATATTAATAACACACCATCCACTGCCTAAATGGGTAAATTGTTCAATTTTTTGGTTAAGTTTATGAACCCCTTCGCTTAAAAAGTTTTCCAAAAATGTCTCCGCATTATTCGAAAAATAATTGTCACGGATCTCGCCATTTATTTCAAATTTAATTAATATTGCGAATTGAATTTTAATGCTCCCGATTTTATTTATTTCAAAAATTAATTTATTACTGATTCGCTCAGTTAAAGTTATTTTAATTAGTTGCGCATCAGATATATCAAAACGTAAAGTTTTGATAGTGCCATTTATATTTACCGATATTTTCGGCTAATTCTCTAATGAAGAACCTCCGGATTGTATAATATCATTGTTTATAATAGGTATAATATTTACATTATTTATAATAGGTATAATATCATTATTTATAATAGGTATAATATTTTGATTAATAATATCTTCATTATTTATAATACTTTCATTATTTACATTATTTACAATAGAGTCATCATGATCACTGATTTTGATGACTTCTTTTTTAATCATTTTATTAGCAATATTAATATTAATATTTTCAACAGGTCTTTTATTCGATTTAAGTTTAGGTTTATTTTGAGTTATATTCAAAATATCTATATCATTTTTATTAATTTTCTTAAAAAGTTTAATTTTATTAAACTTAAAAGAATTTAAATGAATTGAATTTTCCTTATAAAATTCTTTATATTTAACGCTTTGAGAGGTTTTGCATATGACACATACAAAAAAGGCGATGCCATTAAATCTATGTCGGTAATATTTTTTCATGCCCTTATGGCATCCTTTGCCGTGTTGTATCGATGAGATGCAATATCTCGGATAAAAAGTGCCTATTAAAAATAATAAACTATAAATTAATATATACAAAACCTATATAAAATGTCTAATAATAAACTATAAATTAATATAAATAATTCCTTTATAATATCTGCATGCTCACTGCAAACTATTATATTAAAATAAATAATTTCTATATAAAGTGTCTAATAATAAATTATAAATTAATATAAATAATTCCTATATAATTCACTAAATATTATGGTAAAATCAATATCTTTAATAAAAAATTCCTATAGAAAAATAATATATGTAAACTATTATGGTAATATTTCAAGTCTTTATATATAATATAGATAGATTTGTTTCTTTATAATAATAATTTTAACTTATTATAAATTAATGATATTTTAAGTATTATTATAATAATAATTTAAATTTCATCAAATTATATTACCATAAAACTTGCTATAAAAAATATTTATGATAAATATAAAACTTATTATAAATTAATGATATTTAATGTATTATTATAATAATACTTAAATATCATTAACTTAATTTTTATAAATAAATAAATAAAAATAAATAATAAACTAACATTTATCCCCCGAGTCTGAAGAGTCATCATCTCCTATAGAAGAGAAGGCATTCATATCATCCACTGAAATGTGACGATCTTCTATCAAAATATGACGATCTTCCATCGAAATATGAGCATTAGCGTCCACATCTACTTAGTTTCTAAAAGTTTTTTATTATATTGAAAAAATAAATTTAAAATTTACAGAGATCATCATCAATAATGATAACTTCATTTTCGTCATATTCGATAATGATAACTTCATTTTCTAAAATAATTATTAAATAAACCAAAATTAATTTAGAATTTACCTATTTCATCCTCGATAATGATAACTTCATCTAGCTGATCTTGATATTCGGTTATTAAAAACCAATCTAAAATCATAATATATAAAAATAAATAAAAATAAATAAAACTTACCAGTTTCCAATGTTAACAGATTTCTTAAAATACTTGAATTGATATTTTTAAAAATTTTTGAAAAAATTGTGACAAATTTGGAAATTGTCAAAGTTTATAGGGAGAATCAAATTTTCAGGATTTAGCCAATCACATTTTAGCAATACACACCTGTAGGTGAGAGATTTTTACTCATGCAGCCTCCACTGTATATTCTTTGTAAATCAAATACAATCAAAAGTATGTATGTGATTTCTTTGTAAATTACATACAGTCTTGAGTGTGTATGCATGTGTTCCTTGTTACTAATCACGCACTTATCATACACTGGCTTTGTAAATCATGTGATGATCATGCACTGTCTTGTAAATCATGTAATGATCATGTAGTGTCTTTGTAAATCACGCACTTATCATGCATGGACTTTGTTAACATAAATTAAATATTAATTAAACACAACAACAATAATAATAATAATATTAATAATAATAATAAAACATAACAAAACATTAATCCATTTATTAAACATCTAATCGCTTGGATAATAACCAAGCTAAACAGTGTTGACCACATGTTAAGGTCCATGGTTTTTGAAACATAGTTTTATTATACACAATATGTTTACCCATTGTTTGCACTTTTGAAATCATTAAAGCCGGATAACAGAAACCCATAGGATCAAATACAAATATCTTGCTAGGTTTCATATATATGGCTAACCAATGTTCTCCACCGAGATGAGATGATTGAGTATTGACGATTATAGATTGATTATTACGTAAATATGGAATTTTATCAAGAGGAAAAATCCCTAAAAATTCATTTCCTAGTATTTGTTTTCCAATTCTATAGACCTGAACAGAACTACATCAATAATATTAATAATACATGAAAATCTTACTCCATGACAAATTATCATAAATTACCTATATATTTATACCAACATTTTCAAACCAACAAGGTTTGAACTCTGTTCAAACTAGTACGGTTCTGTTTGCAGTTATTTGAACCTCATTTTCAAATACTCCATATATTACAACATGTACCGGTTCAGTTGTAGCTTTAGAAAACTTTATATCTAATCGTAAATTTCCATTTTGAGGTAATTGACTCTGATTTACATCAAAATCGGGCGCCAAAACAAATGTAAAGAATATATATCTGCTTTTAAAATCATCAAGAGTGTTACCACAATTAAGGTTTTTATCCAAATAACCCATATTTCTCACTATACTCTGCATATATGTAGCACAATAATTATCATTATCAAAATCTTGAGTATATATTTCTCTATAATCACTATTTTTCGATAAAGTTAACAATGTTACACCAAAAGTTTTGAAAATTGAGCTAGATGATTGGTATGATCCATTATATTGAGATTCACTTTGAAATGTTACCAATATAAAGTTGGGCATTCTTCTATCTCCAAATATTTGTTCCTTATAGAAAGAAGCTGCACCTTTAGCAATGACGAATTGAACAATTTCCTTTGTTTTCAATGGATATATTGCACACTTAGAATTAAGCCCCATTTGATGACCGGCTAATACAGAGGGTCAACACGAACTCTTCTTATCAAAATTTTTGCATCAACTAATTGAAGAATTGGCGCAGTAGTAGCACTTGTTAGTGATAATGCCGACTCTGATATTTTCAATCTAATGTGTACATTAACACCTGGGAGTAAATATTTCTGTTGATCCATAACATCGAGTTGTAATGATGAGCACATGGTAAATAATTTCGAACCCTTAATCCACATTTTCCTATCGTCATCACTACCATAACCCATAATAGTTAAACATGTATTTTTAGTATCGCTATTGTAATTTATAATAGTTTCTATTAGAGCTTTGTGAATATATGTACTGTTACCACTTTTACCATTTTTGAAATAAAGTTCCATTAATATAAAATTCAATATCAGTTCTACTATCCATAATAGAATTCATCGGGAATACATCTTCAAAGGCCCCATTTCAATTACCGCCTGGGGAGATGGTCTATCAAATAAGCACAATTCAGATTTACCACAAATCATTTTTGAAATATAGTTCCATGACCTTTCATTCGTTTGTTTATATGTTTATGATGTCTTTTACGCTTTTGAGCTGGTGGTTCCTGTTTTTCAAACATACCCGGTATAACTTTCCCTAACTCGGATAATGCATTTGATTTCAGAGATGGTAATATTTTCTGCTCATTCATTATCACATCTTTAGCAGTTTTCATACAAAAACTACCAATGCGTTTAAGAATAGGAAGTGCAAATCTACCAATAGTTCTCAACCATTCTGATCCATACTGTTTACCAATAAAATATGGTAATTCGCCAACACTTTGGCTACTACTATACATACTAATAATATTGTTATTGGCCATCTAATTTACGAAAATTTAATGTCAAATGAGTTTTTGTATGTTTACTAAATTCAATAAATTTATCATCACGAATATTTATTTCTATATTGTTTATACATGATTTTGATACCGGTAACCACATGGGATTATCGATATTTATATTGACAACTTAAGTTTTCTGACATTTTTAAGCCTGGATTTCATAAACATTTTTACATGTCAATGTTTTCGACTTTGTTTATAAACCATCGTACCTTCTTTATTTAAAATATTTGTTTTTACTAGTAAATCATCATTGTATTGTTGTGTGAAATAAAGAAATATATATCCATGGGGTGGTTTTGCACTGATAACAAAATTACGATTATTAGGGTATGCTTGTTGAGCAAGAAAACCAATAACTGTTGCATCTCTAGGATTCTTGAAAATAACTAAATATTGAACATTTAAATTCCTTGTTCGATGTGGTAGAGGAAATAGATTTTGAGCAATAAAGATCACATTAACACCAACATGTCGACTGATTTTTGTGAATAAGTTATTGAAATCCTTTTCTTTATTAGCTTCTTGATACAAATCATCGATAATGATGACATAACCTTTCCTTAATCGACTTTACCAGTTTTTATCGAAACCCTTTACTATTTTCATGTTTTTCAATTTACAGAAATTATCTTGAGTTAATCCATGTTCTTCATCTGCACCCCTATGCCAATAAATCTTGTTGAATTTTGTTTGGAATAAATTAGATTTCAGTAATTTACACACAAACATAGTTTTACCACTAACACTTGGCCGACGATTTCATATATCGCATCATTTCTTTTTTCAATTATTAATTTGTATAATTATAGTTTTTTGTTTTTATTATACAATTTAATGAACTCTTTCTAAAAATTATATATATTGATTAATATTTCATTATTGTTTAATTATGTTATCAAATATAAATTATAAAGGAACTTTCTACTTGTCAAAAACCACAGCAAATTGTTGATAGGAGTGGAAAATACTCTAAAATATTTTTCAAATCCGGCAAATGCAAAATCATGGGATGCAAGGAACCTTAAAATGTAAATAAATTAGCATATAGAATAAAGGATATTATAATCTAGTCAATTACGGTTACCAGGGATATGGGACATTCTATTAATCTATACAACATGTCAACAAAATGTCGTTGTATGTTCGAATCAGAATTAGTTCCTGCACTGGGGCCTTTAAAATACAACCCAATGTGTGTTAACGTGTTTGGCAGTGGGAAAATAGTCATATTAGGGTTGCAAAATCTAAAGTACAAAAATATTGTTACAGACATACTTAAAGAAATCACGGGATTGGTCGACACCTGATTGGCGGATGTTTGATTAAACCGACTTGCTTATTCATTTATTATCAGTTTCTTCATATGTCAAACTTAAAGAACGAAAATTATAACATGACAAGTTCAGTAAAATCAAAGAGCGAAATTGAAAATTATGGTAAATTTATTATTTATTATTATTAGTAGTAGTAGGTAGTTAGGAGCTTACGGGAACCTAAAAAAAACATAGGGGAGGGGGGGGGGGTTAATTACAGATCAAATTTCGGATTATCTTGATTACATAATGATGTAATCAACTTAATTAATTTTGTGTGTATTAATTTTTTTAATTAAATTTTTGTGTGTATTTTTTTTCGAAATTTTTTTCGAGTTTTTGGCGCGATTTTTTTTTGAATTCAAATTTTTGGAACATTTTTTTTTAAATTCAAATTTTGGCGAATTTTTTGAAATGAAATTGAAATATTTTTTTTTGAATAAATTTTTTTTTAATCACACTATAGTCAGGGGGTATTTTTGAAAAAGACTAAAATAAATTGGCTTGAATCGCCTAACGATAAAAAAGCATAAAATTAAAATCGGCTCAAATCGCCTAAGATAGTCAGAGAGGGTATTTTCATTCACAAAATTTTTTTTTAATCACACTATAGTCAGGGGGTATTTTTGAAAAAGACTAAAATAAATTGGCTTGAATCGCCTACTGATAAAAAAAAAGCATAAAATTAAAATTGGCTCAAATCGCCTAGGATGTGATATAGTCAGGGATATTTTTAATTCGTAATAAAAACTAATGCAATATTTGGTCTCAATACTTTCTATAGGTAAATATAGGCATAAAATAAAAATGGCTTGAATCGCCTACTGATAAAAAATTGACAGGGGTATTTTATAGGCCTGTTTAAAAAAAAACACTTGAAATATTTGTTCACACAATTTTCATAGGCAAATTTAGGCTCTAGATAAAAATAATTTAAAATACCTAAAGTAAATTAAGATAAATTAAAGTACATTAGGATACATTAAAGTATATTAAAGTAAATTTAGATAAATTAAAGTACATTAGAATACATTTAAGTATATTAGAGTAAATTAAGGTTCCTCAAGTAAATTAAGATACATTAGAGTACATTAAGGTAAATTAAAGGGTCGAAAGTCAATTTAAGTACATTAGGGTACATTTAAGTAAATTAAGGTTCTTAAAGTAATCTAAGGTGCCTAGAGTAAAGTATGGTAGGTTAGGTAAGAATTTTTTTAAATTAAATAGAGTCAACAGTTAAGTTACATAAGGGTAATTTTTAAAGCTGAAAATTTTAAAAGCAGTTATAGTAGGCAAATTACATAAGGTAAGAATTTTTAAAGTTAAAGAGTCGACAATATTGCATGATAAAATTTATTAAATAAAATTTTTAGTATAGTTTTATCGATCAATTTTTATACATATTTTTAAATGATAAAATTTTTAACATAATTTTACAATGGAATTTTTTATACATGATTTTTAAAGATGAAATTTTTAGGATAATTTTAAAATGAAATTTTTTATACATGATTTTTAAATAGAATTTTTAGTATAATTTTATCGATGAATTTTTTATATATAATTTTTAAAGATGAAATTTTTAGGATAATTTTACAATGAAATTTTTACACATGTTTTTAATTGAAAAAATTTTTAATGTAATCTTACAATCAAATTTTTTAGTATAATTTTTACTATTACTTTTTTATACATGTTGATAACGATCAAATTTTCAAAGAAATTTTTCAAAAACTTTTTTCAAAGAATTTTATTAAATTAAATTTTTGAGTTTCAGTGTTACATAGTATTGCCTAAGGTAGGTAGTAGTCATTCGCAAGAGCAACCCATCTCCTCCACTCTGCAGCAACCCATCCTTAATAAAAAAAAATAATAATAAATAATAATATTAATAAAATAATAATAATAATAATAATAATAATAATAATAATAATAATAATAATAATAATAATAATAATAATACTTTCAGAAAATATAAAAAGTTAACTTACTTGGTATCAACTTCTGAACACTGATAACCCATACACAGTGAATAATTCATTAATAACTGAACAACAATCACTAGGTACTGTATACAAATAACCGAGTACTGTACAGCTCTCTATATACATATTATGCATTGAATAATTTACTTATTTATTAAAATGACATATTTAAATAATATTTACTCTTTCAACACAAATATTGAATCAACTCAACCCACTTAAAAAATAAAATTTTCTCTCAATCATTTCCCTTTAAAATACTTAGTTATTCACACACTTACAATATGTTATCAATAACTAGTTACTGAACAAATCAATATCAAAAACTAATTACTGAACCAATAAATATTAATGATGGGTTACTGACCAACTAATTTTGAAATAAATCACATAAAAGGTTAACAAAAAGAAATACAAGTTGAAACTTTATTAACTTTTTCACTATTTTATCGATCATTGATGTGTCCAAATTGGTAAAATTTTTGGTTGCTTAGTTACCTTGTTGTTATCAAGCGATAATTAATCAAATTCATTGAAACCACATCCATTGTTATATTTACTTGGTATCAACTTCTGAATACTGATAACCCATCACACTGAATAATTCATTAATAACTGAACAACAATCACTAGGTACTGTATACAAATAACCGAGTACTGTACAACCCTCTATATACATACTAGGCATTCAATAATTTACTTATTCATTAAAATGACATATTTAAATAATATTTACTCTTTGAACACCGATATTCAACCAACTTAACCCACTTAAAAAATAAAATTTTCTCTCAATCATTTCCCTTAAAATACTTGGTTATTCACACACTCACAATATGTTATCAATAACTAGTTACTGAATAAATCAATATCAAAAAATTTTTACTGACCAAGAAATCTTTAAATAAAAGCACATAAAAATTTGAACAATCAAAAGAAATACAATTTTATTAACTTCTCGACTCTTTTATCGATCATTGATGTCTCCAAATTGTTTGGTTGTTTAGTTACCTGATTGCTATCAAGAAACTAATAATCATTGAAGCTCAATCAATTGTTGTATTTTCTCTGAATAAAAATTTATTTCTTTACAGTCTTGTATGTGATTTATTGAAATTATTTTGTAAAACATTGAAATTTTTCTACCATTTTTGTAATATTTTTAATTGTGTCCAACAATTACTAAACGTTATTTTCAAAGATGAATGCAAACCTTTTCATTTATTTTTCACACGTCCCTAAATAAATTAATTGCTAACTCATCAAATAATTACTTAAATTTATTTTTATAGATTTTCTATTCACCCCCAACTCTTATTGTTTACTGAATGATAAATTAATTAGTAAGTACAAGTAGTGGTTAATCTAATTGCTAGTGAAAAGAAACTTGATTAGAAAAAGATACTTAAATTAATTTCTTGAAACATATATTACTTTCATTGTACTTGGAATAAATTTTCATATATTTATTGAAAATGATTCGACTCTTTAAATTATTAACTCAAAGATGCTAAAGGTTTGAATAAAACTGATAGAAAAAAAATTAATATCTACAGCATTACTAAAATCAAATAACTATAATTTCTGATACCATGCTTCAATACATGCATAGGTTCTTGTGTACTGATATCACTTACTGAAAACCCAAACTTATAGGAAAAATGTATGTGATTGTCTATTAGTCTTTGTAGAAATTATTTTTATTAAATTGTGGTTAGCTGGTGAATAGAATTTGATTAAAGTAGTGGGAAAGATGTAAATTTTAAATAAATTTGATTAAATTTGTTAATTCTTTAAATAAAATTTTTTAAAGAAAGCTTCAACATAGTAGCAAATTTTAAAAAATTAAATTAAATTAACTAAGTTGTAAGATAATTGAAAAATTTATTAGATCATTTTTTAAAATTTTATAAGGTAGTTAGGTAATTATTCTAGGTACTTGTTGAATGAAAATTAGTATATGTTATCGACTGCTCATAGTATTTAATTCTACAATTTCCGGATAAATAATTATTAAATTCTTGATTCCTGGAAATAATCGTAAATATTTAAATTATTCAGAAAATTGTCAAAAAAAACCTAAATAATGGGTAACAAAAAAGTTTTAAATACTAGTCAATTTTAATTTTTAATTTAATTGAGTTACAAATATTTTAATAAAATCAAATAAATAGTTACATGAATCATACAATTTCATAGAACTGAAATATTATCGATATATCCTGATTAACCTTAAATCAATGAAAAAAAGTAACAATTTTCCTAAGTATGTTATAAATTCAACCAACTCAATCCCCTTAAAAATACTATAAATTCGCCTCTCAACCAATCATTTCTCTTCAAATGTCATTTTCACTCCATTATATCAACTATATTCATAATTTTCATAAAAACCTATCAAGTAGATAATATTTACCCTTTGAATACTAATATTCATTCCAGTAAATTCCTTTAAAAATATTATAAATTCCTCTCTTGACCAATCATTTCCCAACAAATAACAATATTTCAAACCATATTCAATATTTTTCATAAAATCATAACAATACCCATTTCTATAATATTTACCCTTTAAATAACAATATTTAACTAACTCAAGCCCTTAAAATGACAACAAGCTTGTTCTTAATCGACTATTTTTCACTAAATAAATTCCACTCTTGACCAATCTTTTCCCATCAAATAACACTTTCCCCTACTCTACCAACTATATTCATTATTTTATAAAAATCACCTATTAAATAACGATACTTAACCGACTCAACACCTTAAAAATATCAACAAATCTGCTGTTAATCGATTATTTCCCTTTAAAAGATCATAAATTCTCTTCTTAGCCAATTGTTTTCCCCTAAAATAAAATTTACTCTCAACCAATCATTTCTCTTTAAATGAGATTAATCCCAGTTATATTCATTATTTTCATAAAAAATCACCGACATATCGATATTAAACCGAATAAATCTCTTGAAATCACCTTAAAATAAATTCCTCTCTTGACCAATCAAATCCCCTTAAAAATATTATAAATTCGCCTCTCAACCAATCATTTCTCTTTAAATGACATTAATCCCCGCTATATTCATTATTTTCATAAAAATCACCAACATATCGATATTCAACAGGATAAATTTCTTGAAATCCATCTCATGACCAATTATTTCCCCTTAAAAGATCATAAATTCTCTTCTTAACCAATCATTTCTCTTTAAATGACAATATTTCCAATCTCTTAAAAGATTTACACACATATTGATATCTATCTGAACAAAGCCCCTTAAAAATATTATAAATTCCTCCTCTATATTCTCCATATCACAAAATTTCCTCTTAACCAATCATTTCCCTTGAAATCACATTTTCATTCACTGCACCAACAATACACATATTTTTGGTAATAACCTACAAGGTAAAATTTCTTTAGAAATCTATATTTAACCGAATAAGATCTTTAAAAATTCATCATTTGGATCATATTTACTATATGTATTCAACCAATCAAATTCCCTTAAAATAAAAATCTTAATTTTACCAATAAAAATAAATTTTTTTTTAAAGTATTACAAAATTGTTATCGATACCCAACATTTTCCGTCGAAAATCACCACAATTTGATTCTGACAACAAATTCAATCAAATAAAAAATTCATCAAAAATGACTAAAATCGAATAAAGTCTATGTTTCCCACATAAATTTAATTTCACTAAATTAATGTAAAATCATAAAATATATATCATGTTGCTCAAATAATTAAAATTAATCAGTAAATCAAGTATAAATTCAATAAAAATTACCAGTCAACCATAGATATAATTCAACGATTTTCATATGTTAACCACACTGAGCATCCTCTTAAAAATCTCTACAATATACTAGTTTTGTGATTGATATCCACGAAATCAATAAATGGAAAATGATAATAATTATTGATCTCCTTTTTTACACTGTAAAATCAATTAAAATCTTAGGTTTCACTAAAATATTTTTAAAAATTAACTGATTTAATCAACTATTTAAATATAACATAAAATTAAAATATCATTTACTATTCAAAATCTATCAGTTAATTTGATTCTAATTCTTAAATAATTATCTTAAATAGATGTTTCATAAACATTTTGATCATAAATTTAACTTTTATTTAAAATAATCCTAAAATCAAGTCAAATCTAATAAATTATCAAGAAATTAAGTGCTTCTAAAATTATAGATTTACCCTCATTTCTTCAATATTTTCTACAAAAACATAATAGTCCCCAAATCCATTAACATTCAAATGAAAACCATAAAATTCAAATAGATGATTAAAATTTACTAAAATAAATACCTCGTAAAACTAGATATCACTTAAATTATCATAAAATTTCCCTAAAATCTCTAATTAATTTACATAGCCTAAAAATATTTTATTTTTGTCGATTACAACCTAATCTATTTAAGTGTGTAATTAAATTTATTAAAAGTTAATTAAATTTTCAGTGAAAATGACAAGTCAATAACAAGTCAACAAATGGAATTTTAATTAGTAAAGATTATATTCTATAAAGAAAATTTCCAGTGAAGAAGTAATATTGGTGGGAGAGTACATTAAGTGTCTAAAATCGTTGAAATTACTGGAAAAAGTGGGATAGCTAAAGATATCTACTAAATAGATGAAATATCAATTGATATATTAAAACTTTACAAGGGTAATATACTTTGAATGAAGAAAATATACATCGAAGAGGAAAAATATTCATTTTTAATAACTATTCATCCGCGCACCCATCAACAATATATATCCCTATTTAAATATAATTAACCGACAAAATCTACTCAATTGTTAATAATTTTTAATTGAATTTTTAATTCATCCACTCTTAAAGTACAATTCATTTTCAGTGAATATTTTCATCTTTTAAGTATATTTGTTGAACAGTGAATAATACAGACTCAATTTATTTCAAGTATTTCCAATATTTAATTGATATTTCATCTCATCATTGAGAAATTTTACCGTCTAATTTATTATATGCAATTCTCGATTCACTGAATATTTCTTAGCTTCAATCAATATTTTACGTTATTCAATGATTGTTTTCCCTCTTCAATAAATATTTTTTCTCTCCAATGAATAATTTCTCTTAATGAATATTTTCCTCTTCAATGAATAATTTCTCACTTTAATTAGTATTTTCTCACTTTAATGAATATTTTTCCTCTTCGATGTATATTTTCTTCATTCAAAGTATATTACCCTTGTAAAGTTTTAATATATCAATTGATATTTCATCTATTTAGTAGATATCTTTAGCTATCCCACTTTTTCCAGTAATTTCAACGATTTTAGACACTTAATGTACTCTCCCACCAATATTACTTCTTCACTGGAAATTTTCTTTATAGAATATAATCTTTACTAATTAAAATTCCATTTGTTGACTTGTTATTGACTTGTCATTTTCACTGAAAATTTAATTAACTTTTAATAAATTTAATTACACACTTAAATAGATTAGGTTGTAATCGACAAAAATAAAATATTTTTAGGCTATGTAAATTAATTAGAGATTTTAGGGAAATTTTATGATAATTTAAGTGATATCTAGTTTTACGAGGTATTTATTTTAGTAAATTTTAATCATCTATTTGAATTTTATGGTTTTCATTTGAATGTTAATGGATTTGGGGACTATTATGTTTTTGTAGAAAATATTGAAGAAATGAGGGTAAATCTATAATTTTAGAAGCACTTAATTTCTTGATAATTTATTAGATTTGACTTGATTTTAGGATTATTTTAAATAAAAGTTAAATTTATGATCAAAATGTTTATGAAACATCTATTTAAGATAATTATTTAAGAATTAGAATCAAATTAACTGATAGATTTTGAATAGTAAATGATATTTTAATTTTATGTTATATTTAAATAGTTGATTAAATCAGTTAATTTTTAAAAATATTTTAGTGAAACCTAAGATTTTAATTGATTTTACAGTGTAAAAAAGGAGATCAATAATTATTATCATTTTCCATTTATTGATTTCGTGGATATCAATCACAAAACTAGTATATTGTAGAGATTTTTAAGAGGATGCTCAGTGTGGTTAACATATGAAAATCGTTGAATTATATCTATGGGTTGACTGGTAATTTTTATTGAATTTATACTTGATTTACTGATTAATTTTAATTATTTGAGCAACATGATATATATTTTATGATTTTACATTAATTTAGTGAAATTAAATTTATGTGGGAAACATAGACTTTATTCGATTTTAGTCATTTTTGATGAATTTTTTATTTGATTGAATTTGTTGTCAGAATCAAATTGTGGTGATTTTCGACGGAAAATGTTGGGTATCGATAACAATTTTGTAATACTTTAAAAAAAATTTATTTTTATTGGTAAAATTAAGATTTTTATTTTAAGGGAATTTGATTGGTTGAATACATATAGTAAATATGATCCAAATGATGAATTTTTAAAGATCTTATTCGGTTAAATATAGATTTCTAAAGAAATTTTACCTTGTAGGTTATTACCAAAAATATGTGTATTGTTGGTGCAGTGAATGAAAATGTGATTTCAAGGGAAATGATTGGTTAAGAGGAAATTTTGTGATATGGAGAATATAGAGGAGGAATTTATAATATTTTTAAGGGGCTTTGTTCAGATAGATATCAATATGTGTGTAAATCTTTTAAGAGATTGGAAATATTGTCATTTAAAGAGAAATGATTGGTTAAGAAGAGAATTTATGATCTTTTAAGGGGAAATAATTGGTCATGAGATGGATTTCAAGAAATTTATCCTGTTGAATATCGATATGTTGGTGATTTTTATGAAAATAATGAATATAGCGGGGATTAATGTCATTTAAAGAGAAATGATTGGTTGAGAGGCGAATTTATAATATTTTTAAGGGGATTTGATTGGTCAAGAGAGGAATTTATTTTAAGGTGATTTCAAGAGATTTATTCGGTTTAATATCGATATGTCGGTGATTTTTTATGAAAATAATGAATATAACTGGGATTAATCTCATTTAAAGAGAAATGATTGGTTGAGAGTAAATTTTATTTTAGGGGAAAACAATTGGCTAAGAAGAGAATTTATGATCTTTTAAAGGGAAATAATCGATTAACAGCAGATTTGTTGATATTTTTAAGGTGTTGAGTCGGTTAAGTATCGTTATTTAATAGGTGATTTTTATAAAATAATGAATATAGTTGGTAGAGTAGGGGAAAGTGTTATTTGATGGGAAAAGATTGGTCAAGAGTGGAATTTATTTAGTGAAAAATAGTCGATTAAGAACAAGCTTGTTGTCATTTTAAGGGGCTTGAGTTAGTTAAATATTGTTATTTAAAGGGTAAATATTATAGAAATGGGTATTGTTATGATTTTTATGAAAAATATTGAATATGGTTTGAAATATTGTTATTTGTTGGGAAATGATTGGTCAAGAGAGGAATTTATAATATTTTTAAAGGAATTTACTGGAATGAATATTAGTATTCAAAGGGTAAATATTATCTACTTGATAGGTTTTTATGAAAATTATGAATATAGTTGATATAATGGAGTGAAAATGACATTTGAAGAGAAATGATTGGTTGAGAGGCGAATTTATAGTATTTTTAAGGGGATTGAGTTGGTTGAATTTATAACATACTTAGGAAAATTGTTACTTTTTTTCATTGATTTAAGGTTAATCAGGATATATCGATAATATTTCAGTTCTATGAAATTGTATGATTCATGTAACTATTTATTTGATTTTATTAAAATATTGTAACTCAATTAAATTAAAAATTAAAATTGACTAGTATTTAAAACTTTTTTGTTACCCATTATTTAGGTTTTTTTTTGACAATTTTCTGAATAATTTAAATATTTACGATTATTTCCAGGAATCAAGAATTTAATAATTATTTATCCGGAAATTGTAGAATTAAATACTATGAGCAGTCGATAACATATACTAATTTTCATTCAACAAGTACCTAGAATAATTACCTAACTACCTTATAAAATTTTAAAAAATGATCTAATAAATTTTTCAATTATCTTACAACTTAGTTAATTTAATTTAATTTTTAATTGATAAGTACTATTCTCTTTAAAATTTGCTACTATGTTGAAGCTTTCTTTAAAAAATTTTATTTAAAGAATTAACAAATTTAATCAAATTTATTTAAAATTTACATCTTTCCCACTACTTTAATCAAATTCTATTCACCAGCTAACCACAATTTAATAAAAATAATTTCTACAAAGACTAATAGACAATCACATACATTTTTCCTATAAGTTTGGGTTTTCAGTAAGTGATATCAGTACACAAGAACCTATGCATGTATTGAAGCATGGTATCAGAAATTATAGTTATTTGATTTTAGTAATGCTGTAGATATTAATTTTTTTTTCTATCAGTTTTATTCAAACCTTTAGCATCTTTGAGTTAATAATTTAAAGAGTCGAATCATTTTCAATAAATATATGAAAATTTATTCCAAGTACAATGAAAGTAATATATGTTTCAAGAAATTAATTTAAGTATCTTTTTCTAATCAAGTTTCTTTTCACTAGCAATTAGATTAACCACTACTTGTACTTACTAATTAATTTATCATTCAGTAAACAATAAGAGTTGGGGGTGAATAGAAAATCTATAAAAATAAATTTAAGTAATTATTTGATGAGTTAGCAATTAATTTATTTAGGGACGTGTGAAAAATAAATGAAAAGGTTGGCATTCATCTTTGAAAATAACGTTTAGTAATTGTTGGACACAATTAAAAATATTACAAAAATGGTAGAAAAATTTCAATGTTTTACAAAATAATTTCAATAAATCACATACAAGACTGTAAAGAAATAAATTTTTATTCAGAGAAAATACAACAATTGATTGAGCTTCAATGATTATTAGTTTCTTGATAGCAATCAGGTAACTAAACAACCAAACAATTTGGAGACATCAATGATCGATAAAAGAGTCGAGAAGTTAATAAAATTGTATTTCTTTTGATTGTTCAAATTTTTATGTGCTTTTATTTAAAGATTTCTTGGTCAGTAAAAATTTTTTGATATTGATTTGTTCAGTAACTAGTTATTGATAACATATTGTGAGTGTGTGAATAACCAAGTATTTTAAGGGGAAATGATTGAGAGAAAATTTTATTTTTTAAGTGGGTTAAGTTGGTTGAATATCGGTGTTCAAAGAGTAAATATTATTTAAATATGTCATTTTAATGAATAAGTAAATTATTGAATGCCTAGTATGTATATAGAGGGTTGTACAGTACTCGGTTATTTGTATACAGTACCTAGTGATTGTTGTTCAGTTATTAATGAATTATTCAGTGTGATGGGTTATCAGTATTCAGAAGTTGATACCAAGTAAATATAACAATGGATGTGGTTTCAATGAATTTGATTAATTATCGCTTGATAACAACAAGGTAACTAAGCAACCAAAAATTTTACCAATTTGGACACATCAATGATCGATAAAATAGTGAAAAAGTTAATAAAGTTTCAACTTGTATTTCTTTTTGTTAACCTTTTATGTGATTTATTTCAAAATTAGTTGGTCAGTAACCCATCATTAATATTTATTGGTTCAGTAATTAGTTTTTGATATTGATTTGTTCAGTAACTAGTTATTGATAACATATTGTAAGTGTGTGAATAACTAAGTATTTTAAAGGGAAATGATTGAGAGAAAATTTTATTTTTTAAGTGGGTTGAGTTGATTCAATATTTGTGTTGAAAGAGTAAATATTATTTAAATATGTCATTTTAATAAATAAGTAAATTATTCAATGCATAATATGTATATAGAGAGCTGTACAGTACTCGGTTATTTGTATACAGTACCTAGTGATTGTTGTTCAGTTATTAATGAATTATTCACTGTGTATGGGTTATCAGTGTTCAGAAGTTGATACCAAGTAAGTTAACTTTTTATATTTTCTGAAAGTATTATTATTATTATTATTATTATTATTATTATTATTATTATTATTTATTATTATTATTTTATTAATATTATTATTTATTATTATTTTTTTTTATTAAGGATGGGTTGCTGCAGAGTGGAGGAGATGGGTTGCTCTTGCGAATGACTACTACCTACCTTAGGCAATACTATGTAACACTGAAACTCAAAAATTTAATTTAATAAAATTCTTTGAAAAAAGTTTTTGAAAAATTTCTTTGAAAATTTGATCGTTATCAACATGTATAAAAAAGTAATAGTAAAAATTATACTAAAAATTTGATTGTAAGATTACATTAAAAATTTTTTCAATTAAAAACATGTGTAAAAATTTCATTGTAAAATTATCCTAAAAATTTCATCTTTAAAAATTATATATAAAAAATTCATCGATAAAATTATACTAAAAATTCTATTTAAAAATCATGTATAAAAATTTCATTTTAAAATTATCCTAAAAATTTCATCTTTAAAAATCATGTATAAAAAATTCCATTGTAAAATTATGTAAAAATTTTATCATTTAAAAATATGTATAAAAATTGATCGATAAAACTATACTAAAAATTTTATTTAATAAATTTTATCATGCAATATTGTCGACTCTTTAACTTTAAAAATTCTTACCTTATGTAATTTGCCTACTATAACTGCTTTTAAAATTTTCAGCTTTAAAAATTACCCTTATGTAACTTAACTGTTGACTCTATTTAATTTAAAAAAATTCTTACCTAACCTACCATACTTTACTCTAGGCACCTTAGATTACTTTAAGAACCTTAATTTACTTAAATGTACCCTAATGTACTTAAATTGACTTTCGACCCTTTAATTTACCTTAATGTACTCTAATGTATCTTAATTTACTTGAGGAACCTTAATTTACTCTAATATACTTAAATGTATTCTAATGTACTTTAATTTATCTAAATTTACTTTAATATACTTTAATGTATCCTAATGTACTTTAATTTATCTTAATTTACTTTAGGTATTTTAAATTATTTTTATCTAGAGCCTAAATTTGCCTATGAAAATTGTGTGAACAAATATTTCAAGTGTTTTTTTTTAAACAGGCCTATAAAATACCCCTGTCAATTTTTTATCAGTAGGCGATTCAAGCCATTTTTATTTTATGCCTATATTTACCTATAGAAAGTATTGAGACCAAATATTGCATTAGTTTTTATTACGAATTAAAAATATCCCTGACTATATCACATCCTAGGCGATTTGAGCCAATTTTAATTTTATGCTTTTTTTTATCAGTAGGCGATTCAAGCCAATTTATTTTAGTCTTTTTCAAAAATACCCCCTGACTATAGTGTGATTAAAAAAAAATTTATTCAAAAAAAAATATTTCAATTTCATTTCAAAAAATTCGCCAAAATTTGAATTTAAAAAAAAATGTTCCAAAAATTTGAATTCAAAAAAAAATCGCGCCAAAAACTCGAAAAAAATTTCGAAAAAAAATACACACAAAAATTTAATTAAAAAAATTAATACACACAAAATTAATTAAGTTGATTACATCATTATGTAATCAAGATAATCCGAAATTTGATCTGTAATTAAACCCCCCCCTCCCCCTATGTTTTTTTTAGGTTCCCGTAAGCTCCTAACTACCTACTATTATTATCATTGTTTACAGATAAATATCAAGAAATAATTTTAGAGCGTTTTTTCTTCTTTTACCCTCAAATGCGAACAATTTTGAAAGAAAAACCAGCAACAATGATTCCCGATCTCGTATACACCGAGACAAATATCTGGATATGCAATATAATCGATCAAGCTTTATGGGATGTCAAGTTACATCGAACAATGAAGGATATGGAACCCGAATACCCGTATATTTTTGATTGCAGCTGTTGCGATTTCAGATACCAAAGATATGTGGAATGGTGCCACGTCAAATCTGTTCAAAATGTTTGTAAATTTAAACTTTTTAGAAAATAAATGTTTTATTGTTTATTTGGTTGTTTTGGTTTTAATAGTATTAATTTTTTAAATAGTAATAATATTAGTGATAACAATGATATATTAATAACAATAATAATTGTAATAATTTCTCACATTAAAACATAAATAGAAATAATCACATCGAGGCACACATAGAATGCAATAACCATGCAATATTCATGCTGATTCTGATTGTTTAATCAGTATCTAGCAAGGGTATAAAAGCTCGTCACCACCTTATAAAGATCATAAATCAAACATGACCAAGAAAATAGTGAGCTCTGCTATCATTGCCCAACCAGTTCAGATGTTCCAAAATTATAAAATGTATTTTGTAAAGGAGCCTATCAATATGCAATTGGTAAATCCAGTCAAACTCCATCGGACTCAATTTCAATCTCTCGCTGGGACACTCTCAATGATAGATATTAAGGAGATTGATACGGTATTCAAGAAGATCAATTCGAATTTAAAATGCAATTAAAATGCATTCTTCACCAGTCAACATACCAGATATTATGATGCATTTACAGAAATAGATTTCAAAGAACAGGAAACTGGTATTTAACAATAACAATACAAGGATATAAAGCTGATTAAAATGATAGGCTTTCTCTAATTTTCGTTTAGAATATTTAATAAACTTTTTGTTTGATAAACTAGAAGAAATAACCGGTGTAAAAATTAGAGATATATGTTCACTCTAGTTAAAGCATTGGGTAAAGAAGATTCATATTGTCATTCAGAATGTCAGAGTTATGATGAAAAAATTGTTAATGATGAAGATACTGAAATTATTAATGATGAAGAAACTCCTACTGAAAATTTAGTTGAGCCTAACGAATTTAAGACTTGTGTTGACCATGTTATAGAAGATATTATGATAGAATATTGTGGTGATGAAGCATGTACATGTAATAATTAATAAATCTTTAAAAATGTAGTTTTTTATTAATAATTCAGTTAATAACAAAAATAATACATTTATTGTTATTTCAATTTTTATCATTATAATGGATGTTATTGTACCGAGCACAGTTCAAGCTATGAACGAGATTGAACATTATGGTAATTTATTATTATTATTATTATTTTTACTTGTTTTGTAGATGGTTATTTTAAAGTTATCAAAGAACATCTGGACTTCTATTATCCAGATATACATAAAATATTGAAGGATAAGCCAGCATCAATAATTCCAGACTTGGTCTTTAATTATACATCTATATGAATATTTTCCGTAATCGATGAGTTCCTATGGAACATCAAACAAAACAAAATGTTAAAGGATACTGAACCCGAATATCCATGTGGTGATGGATGTCATTGCTGCGCTGCCACATATGAGAAGTATAATGAATGGGCTTTGAATAAAGCTCTTCGACAATATTACTAAAGTCGAATTATTTCTTTTTAATAAAAGCTTTTGTTGTTAATGACTTTGTTTTTATTATATAATAATTATAGTATAATAATAATAAAAATAAAAATAATAATAAAAAATAATAATAATAAATAGTAACAATAATAAGTAATAGAATAAAAATAAAAATAAAAATATATTAATAAATAAAACACTACTTATAAAAATAAGTAGTAATTTTAAATTTAAAATTTTTAAAAATAATATTACCTTGAAAGTTTTTGAATGACCTTGAAGAAATGTGATGAGTTATCCAATGACCTTGAATGAGTCATGGTCTTTGTTTATATGACATTGAAATTTTTTGATGAATCATCGTCTTTGTTTCAAGGACTTTGAATGAGTCATGGTCTTTGCCTCAGAAAATTTGTACTTTTAAACTTAGAAAGATTTTTACCCGGGAAGGGGAGGGGTGTGGGGGAGGTGACATGTGCTGGAGGTGACACATTTCACTACTGACCTTCAAATGCTTTTGTGTGAGAAGCAGGGTGTGTTTAAAAAGGATATGTTATTTGAGGCTGAACAAAAAGATTATATCACAGGTGCTACCATCAAAGACATTTGCAATAAGTGGACCGAATAACTTAAATTCTTTGAAAAGTATCATTTATACAAATTGGATGTAAACCGAGCAATTAATATTATGAATGATAATGTAATATCATATTTTCAAGAGACTCAAAAAAGAAGAAAAATACAGACTACTCTCAATAAATTTTTGACAAAAATTTCAGAAGAGAAAAACCTAGAATCAAAGAAAAACCACTGATGAAATTAACATTGAAGAAAAGTACTCTTTCCAGCAGTAAATTGATTTGACCTAAATAAAACTGTTTCTTTTTAAAACCTATGATTTATAAAAATAACATTATGATATTTTTTACTCACTAAATTAAAAATAAATTATACCAAAACCTCGGTTTGCGAACGCTAAAGTTTAAAAATTCGATTTACGAACAAAAAATTATATATTGGAACGAATTAATTGCATTTCCATACAATTTCTATTGTAATTGATGCCCGTTAACGAACATTTCGGTTGACGAACACAATCTTGGAACGGATTAAGTTCGTAAACCGAGATACCACTGTATTTGCTTAAAATACCTCAACGTAATATGGGTGGTACAATCACTATGCTTCCTGTGTATGTTATATTAGAAATTGTGACAGTGTCATAAATTGTCATCCAACGTATATTATCTAATATAATTACAGTCATCTTGCTGAGTCTTGCTTTACCTATTATTTGGTTTTTAAAATATTACATTATTTCATCTAGCATACAATCTCTTAGTTTTAAAATTTTACTTAAATTTACATTTGGAACTATAATTTAATAATTACATAATTTTCATCGATACCATAATATATAAATCGACTTTTAAAATTCAGAGGTTATATTTACCGATAGAAAATACTGAGACCAAATTTTAAAATATTTACACGTGGTTTTAACCGAAAACCAAAATTCTTATTGAAATCGACCTTAATAATTATTAATGGCAACATCTGTTATCAATAAATTATTTATATCAATGATGTATTTAATTAATTAGTAAATTATTATTTATTTCTTTATTTACTTAACTAGTAATAATTGTGTATTATTTATTTTATTTTTTAAAAAAATACATTTAACAATGACATTTCTAATTTGTATATTACAAAAGCAATAAAAAAATCCATCATAGTACAATTTGCCATTAGTTGTAGTTTAAACTGAATTTAAATAAAAATTTGCAAGCCAAAATTTTAACAAAAACTTAAAAGAGTCCTCTTGAAAAATGATGATTAGATTCATAAAATCACGGAAAATGGTCAATAAAACTTTTATTAATTAAAAGAAATTCCAATGATTACATATGTATGAAAGCAAGTTTCGATTTAACAATAATTGAAATGTCTATTGTTCGCATTTCCTCCGATAATTGACTGACGAGAAATAGCAGTGAAGTATATTTTTGTTTCAATGAGCAACGAAATTTATTGGTTTGTGTTGGCATTCATTGAGTGATATTATAATTTCTACAGCTAAAATATAAAAAAGAAGGTTTTATTAAATAAACAATATTTTTTTAATGGATCAAGTTTATTTATTTATTTTGTAATTCGCCTTTCGAATCCTTTGGGAGAGCGGATATACAAGCAATATTGAAAATCTATGGGAAATCATGAATTTAATCATTTTACACACGCAAATCCTATCAGCCACATTGATCAGTTATCAGTTTGAGATCCTTTACAATTCGATTTATTGTTATTTTCCTAGTATTATTTTTGACGATTAATTATTTCTTCCAAATATTCGTTTATAAATAATCTTATAAATAATAATTTATAAATAATAATAATTATAATAATAATAATAATAATAATAATAATAATAATAATAATAATAATAATAATAATAATAATAATAATAATAATAATAATAATAATAATAATAATAATAATAATAATAATAATAAAAATAATAATAATAATAATAAAAAAATAATAATTATAATAATAATAATAATAATAATTAAAAACTTACTTGACAATTAAAGCAAAGTTTTATTAATTAATATATAAATGCTTTAACCTTATGTATATCGTAATGTATATAGCATATTATTCGTTCAGTATTGCCAATGTTGTAACATGACGCGCGTTAGTTTTTTTTTGTTTTTTATTAAAAAATAAAAATTCAAAATTGAGGAAGTTAGTAGCATTCAGGTTTTTTTCATTTCATAATGCACATATCTGAAACTTAATTAAAATTACAAATCAAATAATTTTGAATATATATTTGAATAATTTATCCTTTAATATAAACCATATTTTGTGATCCTTATAAAATTTTTTCTAATAAAATTTGTTCCAGATTTTGTTATCAGTAAAATTGATTTTAAATAATACTTTACTTTCCTTCCCATTTTAATTAAGATTATTTTAATTTAATTACAAATTTTCACTTTTTTTGTTTATTTTATTTATATTCTTTTGTTACATATTTAGTTAATAAAATCAATTTTTAGATATCATAAATTACTGAAAGTAGTTAAAACATTATCTTGATCCCAAGAAATTCTTCTTTTAAAGAATTATTATTGTTTAAAAATAATTTAAATATAATTATTTTAAATAAAAAAAGTAAATAATTCTAAAACTAAAAACATGTTTCATTAAATAAATTTCGCTTGTTATATTCTCTAATTAATACAAGAATTATCAGAATGGTTTCGATTTGTACATCTCATAAATTGAACTTTTATTTCATTTTGGAACTTCATCTTTCCAATTCAACTGGTAGCCAAAGCTATAAACTGTTCATCAGCCATTTTTAGGAAAAATAAGTTTTGATTAAATTCAATTTTAAAAATATCACTTTCGCAACTTGCGAGTAGAAACAGATTAAAGATCATAATACAATATATTATCTTACGAGCAGTCATGAATTATTGCTGACTCAATGAGGTATAAACACATGAGGCATAAAGGCGTTAATCTCCTAAGTGTTTTATGTTGTCAAACGAAATTTGTTCTTTATCGGCGAGTTTTGTTATCCACTAGAGTATATATATACGTCTTGGCATAAAAACATATATTTATACGAATATTATATGCAAGCGAATATATTCGTTTTATGCATAGTGGTATACACAATTTAACCTTATGCGAATATATTCGTCTTATGTATTTTGTAATTCATGTGTTGATGACGTATATATCCGTCATATCCACTTAAGAGGTTGATGTCAAAACCAATTTAAAAACTGACTCAAGATTTTACATTTGTTAACATCTATCATTTACTTAGTTTAAAGTATTATCATGGACTGCAAAATAAAAAAATACTTTTAAACCTAGCTGGGGGTACTTAGGGAAATTATCTCGCATATCAATGTTGGGGTTATTATAAAACATGAATAAGAATATAAAATTTAAAAATTATAAAAATCAATTAAAATTAATTAAAATTTGAAAAAGTATAAAATCAATATTTTTGGGGGAAAAGGTGGTAACCGGGGGCAAATTTGATTTTGAAGACGAATAAAATACTATTAGATTGATCAGAGGTATATTGAAGGGCCAGGAGCTAAAAACAAACTAAGTTATTAAATTATTAAAACCCATTAATCAAAAGCCGCCTAGCTGAACGTCTGTGTAATGGGTTTCCCAGGATTATCAAAGTCGGCAATAAATTTTCAAATTTAATCTAAATTAATGGCAACCCATAAGTATAAAAGGAGCAGACAACAAAATAAGTGGCCAGTTGGTCGAAAAAGAAAAATTGATTATTTTGGCAGCGAAGTGAACCTGTGAAACAAATAATGAATCTAATCAGATTGCAATTGACTTGTTAAGTGATACCCCTAGGGTGTTTACTGATCCATTAAAGAACTGTATCCTGTGGTGAATATTTGTGAATAAAGATGTCTTTGTAGAGATTTTGTCCATCGACGAATATTTAATATCCCAACATCATAGGAAAATTTTTTTTAATCAAATGCAAACTTTTTATGATTTGAATTCCGATTGAAAGTCAATTTCAGAAGCATTCTCAGAATATTTTACTGCCAAGATTGTTAGGACTCTTTACATTCTTTTAAAAAAAATTCAAATTAAGGTTTAAGCATTTCTTAGATCATTTATTCATTTAAAACAGTATTTTATGTCATATTTTAAATTGAACCAACAAATGTAAATTTTGGAATTTTAACTGCTAAACCTTGTTCCATCGAACTTCAAAATAAATATTTCAAAAAGAGGATTTGTTAAGTAGCATACGGCCGAGTATGCTGTAAAGCAAAATAGGTTGACCGTTTATTATAACCATTTGTTATTTACCTTTTAACCTGTTATTGTATCTGTCATAACGAAAATAAGTTTTTATTTAATTAAATACTACAAGTTAAACTAATTTATAAACTGCAACAATGATAAAATATCATAATAAATATAAATTAATGATTTATCACAATAAAATAAAACATTTACAAATTAAAAATATTTTAAAAAAATAATTCAAATAAATCCATTGATAGAAAACATATAAATTTAAATGATGAAAATATTTTTATAAATCAAAGAACTTGATTTTATTTTTAAGATCTTGTTGCTTTGAAAATATGAAATATTTTTTTCAGTGTAAAAGAGCATGTTTTCAGGTAATTTTCAAATAGAAAATAATTTTGATAATATTTATAAATTTTCTCAAAATATTATTAAAAGGAATAAACTTCAAATCTATTAAAGCATAAAGGCACATGATTATCAATATTAAAAAATAAATGTAATAAATGAAATTTGTTTATTATAAAACGAAAATAATTCAATAAATATAAGTTTTATTTTTAGCAATTATTTAGGGTGACATATGAGGACTATGCCCTGTGGATATTTGGCTTGAAAAAAAACCGAGAACCCCCTCTAAATTTTTTTTTAAAATTATTTATTTTAATGAATAAAAAATATTTTTTTTAATTATTTGTTTTAATGAACGAATTTTTTTTATTATTTGTTCAAATTTAAATTTAAAAAAAAGTATTTTTTCTCGATAAAAAGCCTAAAAAATAAAAATTGGCTTAAATCACCTATGATTAGTCGTACTGAGGAGTATTTTCGAATAAAAATATCGAATAAAAAGCCTAAATATTTTTTCATACTTAAAAATCCATAAAAATAAAATTGGATTAATTTGCCTGTCGAATAAAAATCATGAATTTTTTTTTTACTTTAATTGTTAAGTCAATAATATTATTTATTTATATTTTATTATATTATTATTAATTTTAATCAAGTCAATTATTTTATTTATTTTTAAATTATATTATTATTAAATTGTTTGTTTTTATGAAGTGAATTAAATAATTATTTTTTATTTTCATTTAATTATTTATCTAATATTAATATTTTTATTAATTTAATTATTTATTTTATATTATTATTATTTTAATATTATTAACATTTTTTTTTTATTTTTAAAATATATTATTATTAAATTGTTTGTTTTAATGTAGTAAATTAAATAATATTTTCATTTAATTATTTATTTAATATTATTATTTTTATTAATTTAATTATTTATTTTATATTATTATTATTTTATTATTATTAACATTTTTTTTAAAATTTTTTAAAAAATTTAATTAAAGTCTAAGAATAATTTTTCAATGTAAAAAAGATAAATCATCGATAAATTTTGAATTGTAAAAATATCAAACTTTCAATCCATACAAATATTGTTATTGACAGGATTAAATAAAAATGATTAATTTTTATTTCAAATCAAAAATATCCGAGTAATATGCTTTACGCATTTCGGCCAACAATATATAGATTGTTTGGTCACGTTTGAAATCATGGCAACATGGACATCCATTTGAATATGTTACTCTCATACTATTTTTACAAACAATGCAATTTGCAACACATCGGTCACCAGATCCCTGAACGTTGTCATAGTGAATCTCGAGAAGTTCTTCAATGTTAATCACTGTGAAATGGTAAATTTTTGTTGCGAGAAACTCTGGTGCGCAATAATCCAACGTATTTTTAATTCTTGGATAAAGTTCCTGAATTTTCTTTAAAATTACTTCAAAGAGATAAACTAAATAATAAAATAAAATACATATTTAAATATACATTATTTACCTTTTGACATTTCTTAATAATTAATAAATGAAACTAATTCAAACAAAATATTTATTAATTTATTAACATAGTTATTTCTGATTTAATATTTTCCACATAATCATTATAATCCAAGGATTTTATTCCGAGTATTACTACTTTCCCACTTGAAAATATATTGACACATGATGGATTATATTTTTGAAGACGTAATGCTGGAAATATTTCTGGTTCAAATATACAATTCACCTTTCTTTGTAATTCATATAGATTTATAAATTTTCCAATATCGATTGTTACAGTGATTGATTGAATTTGTAAATCATGTATATTATATTTCAAATCCCCAGTTTTTAGAGGTTGCTTACATCCCATTACCCGACATTTCCCGGATCTGAAAAATATTATCGGATACTTACCTGATCGATCTACAACTTGCTGTGGTTTTCCAAATGGGAATTTCATATTAGGTATAGAATATCTTCCTTTATAATTTATATTACTCAACATTTTCAAATAATTTCAATTCAAGTAATTCTAAAAATTAAAACAAATATAAACAATTAAATAAATTCTTAATAATAAAATGGAATTAAGAAATGATGCTGTATATCAAGTAATTGGACCAAGTGGTAGTGGAAAGACTTTATTTGTATGCAATTTATTACAATCGAACTTGTTCAAATCAAAATTCAACAAAATTATTGGCATAGAGGAGCTGACGAAGAACATGGGCTTACTCAAAATCAATTCTGTAAATTGAAAATGACAATAATTAAAGGATTTGATAAAAATTGGTCATCTAAATTACATCAAGGCAATGTTATTATTATAGATGATCTATACCAGGAAGCTAATAAAGAAAAGGATTTTAATAATTTATTTACAAAAATTGCTCGACATATTGGAGTTACTGTTATTTTCATTACTAAAAACTTGTTTCATTAAGGGGGCGGTCATAGAACTCGTAATTTAAATGTACAATACTTGGTTATTTTTAAAACCCTCGAGATGCAACCATTATAGATTTTCTTGCTAGACAAGCTTATCCCAATGATAGAAAATTTTTAATTGACTCGTTTCAAGATGCAACAAAGGTTCCCCACGGATATTTGTTCTTTGACTTTACACAACAATGTCCTGATGAATTACGTATTAGAACTGATATTTTCAATGAGAAAGATGTTACGATTTATAAACAAAATTGAAATCTGAAAATAATTAATTGAAATAACGTTTAAAAAAGTTATTGTTCAACGTGAAAAATCAACAAAGAAAAAAGTTACAAAGAAAAGGGTTACTAAACGTAAAATAATAAAAACGAGTAAGAAGATTGTTAAAGATAAAAAGTGGATTAAAATATAAACAAAACAACTAGATGAAAAAATGTATTTAATATGAAAGTTGAACGTAGTCTACCATACATTAATGCGGACAGTTTAAATAAACCAATGTTGAAGAAATTCAAAACCCGTAGTTATAAAACAATGGGAGTTGATGATTTATGGCAAATGGATTTGATAGAAATGATACCATTCTCTAAAATTAAATATATTTTGACATGTGTTGATATATTTAGTCGATTCGCTCGTGCTATTCCAACAAAAACCAAATCGGCCAATGAAATGGCTGAAGCAATCAAGGAAATATTTATTGATGGCAAGCCTCGTAATTTACAAACTGATTTGGGTATGTAATTAAATAAATAAATTAAATTAAATTTATTCTTTAGGTAAAGAATTTTATAATAGTAAAGTTAAAGAAATTATTAAAGAAATAAATCATTACTCTGTATTTTCTCAATTTAAAGCTGCCCATGTGGAAAGATTTGATCGAACTCTAAGAGATCGCCTGAAAAAATGGATAAATGTGTTACAGAAAGCAATTTATAGCTACAATTATTCGCCACATAGGGGTTTAAATGGAATGCGACCAATTGATGTTTATTCAACGAATAATATGGATAATTGGATATCACAACAATCTGATTCTATCATTAAAAAGCCTAAATATAAAGTGGGTAACCACGTTAGAATAAGTAAAATCAGTGCTTCTCCTTTCATCAAGAATTTCGACAACAATTGGAGCGATGAAGTATTTCAAATCTCAGAAATTGATACAATCAGAATCCTGTAATGTACTTTATCAAAGATGAGGAAAACAATCAAGTTAGTGGAAAATTCTACGAACAAGAACTCCAAGTTATAGAAGTCCTTACTGTATTCAGAATTCAAAAGATATTAAAAACCAAGAATGTTGGTAAATATAAACAATACTATGTTAAATGGCATGGATATGAAACTCCAACTTGGATATCTGAAAATCAATTAATTAAATAAATATTATGAAAAAAACCAGTTTTATATGATTTTACCTAGTAATAGTTGTCCTCTTATTTTTCCTAATAATGAAGCTAGTTCATTAAGGTTAAAACCTTAAACATTAAGGTTGCGTTAATTGAGATTGAGCTTAGCAATTGACAATAAAACAGTTAAGTGTATGTCATATACTGTATGATGATTTATATAAATTCTATTTTTCCAATTTATTTAATTCACGCCATTAATCAGGTTTTATTTTCATTAAATGATATTATCAGACATTTCTTTATCAAAATAAAATTCTGTGAAATCTGGATTTTAAAAGCTTATTTTCAGAATAAATATGAAGAAATTTTATTTATAGATAAATAAAATTGCATTGTTCAATCTTTAAAAGGAATAAAACTCAAATTCTAACAAAAGAATTACAAATAATGTCAAATAATTGATAAAGAGAACATAGGGAAAGTAATAAACAAATTGATTACTGTATAAAAAGTGGCGTCAAACTATTTCTTCTAGTTTAAGATTTGATAGTTATCTTTACAGAATTGTAAAACAATTTCAACTTATATGAATGACATAATCATTTAATGATAAGAAAAAGAAATCTATTTTATATTATTGTACAACAATAGTTTTGAAGTAGAATATTTTATCTTTTTCATCATTTATCTATTTCTTTTATTTTCATTTGTTTTCAGCACAGCTTATTAAAGTGCTTGTAGCGTTAATTCATGTTAATTATAAAACTAACATTGAAAAATTGAAATCATTGAAGATAAACAAAATTGGAAATAATTTTAAAGATTATATTTAAAAATAATTTTATTAATTATTATATCAGATAAGCAAACAATAAAATAAGAGCTTGTTGCAAAGTAATTATTACATTAATGAAAAGATTTTCGATTATCAAATAATCCTCTTCAATTTTCTGAAGAGTAGCCATTATCAATCCTAAAATACATTTTGGTTTTAAATGAAAATTGATATTACAAGACTTTAAATAATAAATAAAAAATGTAGCCTATTGTTGGGGTTATAATAAAACATGAATAAAAATAATAAAATTTTAAAATTATTAAAATCAATTAAAGTTGATTCAAATTTTGAAGAAAGTAAAAATCAATATTTGGTAACCGGTGGCAAATTTGATTTTGAAGACGAATAAAATACTATTAGTTTGAGATGAGGTATATTGAAGGTCGGGAGCCAAAAAACAAATTAATTAATTAAATTATTTGCCAACGAATCCATTAATCAAGGGCCACCTAGCTGAACGTCAGCTTAATGGGTTTCTCGGAATTAGTAAAATGGGCAATAAATTGTCCGAACGGGAAAAAATTGTTTCCCTAGCAGTAGTCCAAATTAATGGCGACCCAAAATTATTAAAGGAACTGACAACAAAATAAGTTGCCAGTTGGTCGAAGAGAAAAATCTAACGAGTTTGAGAAACCAGTTTAAAGTAATAAACAGATAAAGAAGTTAATCAGATTGCAGTGACTTATTTCGTGATACACTTAGTGTGTTTACGACAAGCAAATATTGTATCTTGTGGTGAATATTTGTGAATGAAAATTTCTTTGTTGGGATTTTGTCTTATTGATTATTGAACACGAGGAGTCGGATCGAGAGACTTATCCATCGACGAATATTTAATATCCCAACACTATAATAAAGGTTAGTTTATCATTACCAAGATTTACATTTAATAAAACTTTGGACATGGATGATAAATATGGAAAAATAGAAAAACTTAAAGAGAAAAGAAAAATAAGTAATTATACAACTACAGTTTCAAAAATTTCTTTTGAATAAAAATTATTAGCAATTGGAGAAGGAATTGGACAATAAATAGTCAGTGTACTTAAGATCCAATGTAAAATCCTCGACTCTCCCATTTTTGAGATTGAAAGTAATGAAATCCTTAATTAGGCTTGGAAATCTTTTTTAATACCCCTTCTAGTTGTTATGAAATACCCATTAACATTTTTTTAAATTTAAATGTTATTTAAATCAATGATTTTGTCATCAATTTTAATATTTCTCAGGGGTGACCGGACAAAATGGTATAGACAAACTGGTACGGACAAATGATAAGGACAAAATTGTACTACTTAACTCAATAATTACTATTACGTAACTGATAATTACATAACAGTTATTTAAAAATTTTATTTTTAGTGCACCATTTTAAAATTATCACATAGTTTTTAAAAACTTGAACTATTTTCACTCAAACAATGTATTAGCAAAGTTTTATTCTCAACAAGATGACATAATTAAAATGAAAACGTAAGTTGACACCTTTTATTGTCAACCTTTTACATGTACACACATATTTTTGCAAACTTCAACTTATTATTTATTATCTACATTACCTAATAATCTACTTATAATTTATAAATTAAAAATTTACATATTAAAAAAATATATTGAAGTACAAGTGAAAGATGGGGAAATGCGTTGGAAAAGTAAATTGAAAGTAAAAGAGATATAATTGTTCATTGAAATGGAAAATATACTTGGAAGAAGTAAATATTCAATGGTGAAGAACCGAAAGTAGTTCTTTTAGAGTGGATCGATTTAACTTGATTAAAAATAGATTCAATTATTTGTTGGTTAATTAAATGTTAAAAAGAATATTTGTCAGTGAAAATTGGTACTAAGTTGTGAGGAATGTAGTTAATAGAAAAAATACCATCCACTTTCAAAATTGGGGATTTAACATTAATTTTACATTGCTATTAGTATCAATCTTATATCCCTATACTGAAATATTGTATCAGTAAATTCAATTTCTTCAAAAGGATAATGAAAACAGTTACAGTATGGGACAAAATAAATGTAATTTTTTAAAAAATGCCCAAAGTACAAAAAAATGGGCGAAAAGTTTTTTTAGTTTTAAAATTACATTCCTAGTATAGTTTTATAAAAGTATTAAATTAAATAAACTTTATAGCTTACAATGTTGGAAATATTTTTTAATATTCAAAAAACTTGATTGGACAAAATAAATGTAATATTTTTAATTAATAGAAAAATATGATCCCGCCATTTTTGAAAAAATTTATATGTATTTAAAATTATTAAATAAGGGTTATGACTGCGAGAAAGTGTCACTTACTGATAACTAAAGAGCTCCAAATTTTAGATGGAAAAAAGAAGGAATGAAACAAAAGAAAATGGTTGAATTACTACAGGTAACACCTAGATGTATAAGTTATGTATTGCAAACATATACTGAACAAGATTTTAAATCAAAACGGAATAATTCTGGTAGGAAAAGTTTCTTTCTGATAAACAATTGGTTGAATTAAAAAAATAATTGATGTAGATAGATTTATACCGGACTTGCAAATAAAGTAGAGAAAAAATTCAAAAAGTTTATCTCATCAAAAACAATCAAAAGATTTGCTAAATTTGTAGGGTTTAAGGCTATGAGACCTAAAAAAGTATCTTTTAAATCTAAAAAGAATAAAACAGCTAGATTAAAATTTGCCAAAAAATTTACTGTGATGCCTAAAAGCTATTGGAGAAAGATTATCTGGTCTGATAAATCGAAAATAAACTTGTTTAATAGTGATGGGCTTACTTATGTATGGTGTAGAGCTGGAGAAATATTAAAAATAAATGTACTAGAAAAACTGTTGAACACAATGGTGGCAGTATTATGGTTTGGGCCTGTATTGGTGAAAATGGAGTAGGAAATTTATGTAAAATTGATGGAAAAATGGATTCACTTAAATATATTAAAATTTTACAAGAAAATCTTTTACCTTTTGTGGAGAAATTGAACCTTAGTGATTTTGTTTTTCAATCAGACAACGATCCAAAACATACAAGTAAGATTGCAACAAAGTGTTTTTAAGAAAACTGAATTAAAAAGATGTAATGGCCGGCATAGTCTCCAGATATAAACATAATTGAACATTGCTGGGCATTTGTTTTAAAAAATATGGTGAAGCTCCGACTAGTAATTTAAATGAGTCATTCATAAAAATTAAACAAATAAGGGTAAATATACAGCAGGAATTTATACAAAAACTTATAGATTCAATATATTAAAAGTATATCTGAGGTTATTTGAAACAAAGAAGGTGCTACAGACTATTAGTTAATAAAAAATAAAAAAATTACATTTATTTTGTCCTATTTTTTTACCAATTAAAAAACTACATATTTTGTATTAATAAAAATAAAATTTTTTTTTTGAAATCATGCATGCGTATATAATATTCGATTTGTATTATTTGATTATTTTTTTTGTTACAAAAACATAGATAAAAATTAAAAATTAAAAAAATTACATTTATTTTGTCCCATTGTGTATTTCTAATGTTGATGGATATATTTTAAGTGTCATTATTTGTGAAAATTAAAGAAATAAAATGCACATTTAAAGTTCAAAATGCCGTGTAAGATAAAACTCTAAAATAATCAGCGTAAAAGGTGACTTGAAATTTAATTGTTTCGGTTTTTTCAAGATTCTTTTTCAAAGAGAACTCGTCTTTTCAAAAAATAAAAACAGGAATATCTTGCATATTATTTATATTATATTGTATATAATATTGTATGTTAGAGTGATTTATACCGAATAATTGTTTTTTTTTATTTTCAACAGAAAAATAATTTAAAGGTGAATAATTTTTTAAATAAATTTATAATTTTCAAAAAAATTCAGATCACAAGGAAAAAAATTATTGAATTAATCACATATACTAATTTCTTAAATTTGCAAATAAAATTATTAGCTCATAATTAATTATTACATGTCAAATCAAACAAATACATATTTTTGTGAATATAGGAAAAAATTAATAAGTTTATAGAAATTTGTAAATAATTATTATGGTTTGTAAATAATAAATTAAATTAAATTCACAAGCAAAAAGTAGGTATTAACAGATTAGGAAGAACGTATGGAAAATACCTCTGAATAGACATTTGGCCAAAGATAAATATTTGAATCAAACTAAATATGATTTATTTTAATTAAAAATTTTGTTTAAAATTATAATTAAATATTTTTAATTTTTGAAGTTTGATCAATTAAATAATTTAATTAATTAATTACAAAACTCGAATTCAAAATAATTTAAAAGACAAAACATTTTGTCCCGAATATTTGCTTTTATTTGTTATCATATTCCAATTTTTCAAAAACAAAAAAAAATTGAAGGAAAAAATACATTCATTATTAATGTAATTCCATACCCGTTCGACATCATTATCACTTATTTTGATATTTAATACAATCATGCTCGAATTGCTCTGAAATTAGTGGACAATGAAAGTAGAGATTTGAGTATAATTATATATTTTATAAATTATCAATTACATTTTTATTGTTAAAAACGTGAAATAATAAAAGTTGAATTTGCAAAAAGATATAATCAGTTGAATTACAAAATTTTCAGTGACTCAAAGAATTAGATGTTACAACGAATAAAATTGAGTGTTTATTACAACCATTCGGGAGGAATAGCACGTTTACAATACACTTGGAATTCAATACCACTTCACTACCGTTTCAAGTTTCAATAATCAGTAGATTTTATCTAGTTGCTTTCTTAGCACTGCTATAAAATTTATTCGAAAACTTGAGCTTCGTTTTAATTCTGTTTCTTTATTTCTTTAGAACTTCTGTCCACTCTAAATTCTGTTCTGATTCAAGTTATGCTTTATTTTATAGTTTCCAATCTGATTATACTAACTTATATTGACTTTCGTTTAGATTCTTTTTGCCCGTACATTCCTTTTGGTCATCTCCAGTTCTTTATATTATCTCTGATAGTTGTGAAGATATAAAATATTTAAGACGCCATCTCTCGGCTTCCTCGGTAATTCCTACTCTTTATCTCGAGCAAATCATCAATATATACAAATTTATCTTTTATCTTGTTTATGTATTTTTGTTTTTTCTATTTCATATATACTTAATTAAGAATGACCTTTTCGTATTTCGTTGTTTAACTTCATTGATTTGTTATTTCTCGTTTCAATTTTCATTTTTATCTTCAAATTGCTTCTTTTGGAATTCAAAAACGACACACTTTATTTTATTTAATATTTAATTTTATTATTTAGATATCCTTAACAAATTGTAACTTCTAAAACATGTTGATGTTTAATATACGAATTACATGTTGAAAACATATTGAAAAGTATGCTTTGAGGAATATACGATAAAAATCATTAGTGGTTCACTCAGATTGTAGTTTTACAGTAATGTCTCTATATATCTATTTGGTAGTGTAATAATGACATATTTCTTTTTCTTTCTTGACTGATGTAAAGATTCCAAAAATAAATTACTCATGTTTGGATACTTTTTAGTTTTCTGTGATAATATTTGATAATTTTTTGATAACTTTTTAATAATTTTTTGATAATTTTTTGATAATTTTTTGATAATTTTTTGATAATTTTTTTATAATTTTTTGATAATTTTTTGATAATTTTTTGATAATTTTTTATAATAAGTTTAGTTAAATATAAATTTATATATGTAAGAGTTACTTCAAAAAATCATAGTTAATATCTTCTTTATATATGCTTTTCACTACCATAAAGTCCATAATATCCTGCTTTTTATGTTTGTTAAGATAATCATTATTGTAAACATTCAGTAAGGGTTTTAAGTAATATTGGAAGTTATCTCCTATGAAAAATGAAATGTTTTTGTTAAAACTGTTGACGGAACTATGACATAAGAAACATATTGACGGAGACCTGGCTTTGTATATTCATTCAAAAGGTTCTCAACCTTCTCAATAAGAAATTGCCAAAACGTTTTTATGATTATCGATTTCAAACGTAAGGATAGCTTTAATTTTGCTACGTTTATTGCGCAGTTGAATAAAAGACTTACGGATAAATTTATGGTCTCGTTTGACATTTGTAGTCTTTTAACTAATATCCCATTAGTTGGAACGATTGATTTTTGTTGCAAGATATGGAAAGAAAATGTTATTTAAAATGAGAGAGTAGATGAAATTGCATTTCGTAAATTACTTGAATTTGCAACGTCGAATGAGAATTTTCTTTTTATTAATGAGTATAAACAGGTGGACGAAGATGCTATGGGTTTTCCAATGGTTTCAACAATAGCTTCTATTTTTATGTCTAATTTGGAAAAGAAAATTGCATCGTACAATTTAACTAAACCAACTTTGTACAAAACATATCTTGATGATATTTCATTGGTGTTTGAGACCTTTCTTGGATTATATGAACGGTTTGCATACAAATATTATATTTAAATGTGAAGACAAAAAATAAATTTTAAACCAAATATAATATCTAATGTTATTAATGGTTTAATGAATTATATATAATAAAAAACAATGAAAACAATATTTTACAATTTTAATATTTTATTAAATTTCAAGGTGAATGAAAAATAGAATTCGTTAAAACAATTAATAAATTTCTCAAAGGAGGAAAATCTACAAACAGATGCCTATATTTAATTCGCGGATTAAATTTAAAAATTAATATAGAGTTACTAAATGTAAGCTGCGAATGATTTCGTTTCTTTTATTTAACATTTTTTATCAAATTATTTAAGCATCAAGATAAACCGATTGAGGAAGGGGGATACTAAATTTTATATTATGATGTATACTTCTATTTAAAAAATAAACTTTCTAATGAAATCTGCAAAGCAAAATAAAATAAATTTTTTTAAAGTTAGAAAACTGATTTTAATGACTGTTTACAACCTAGAAAATTAGAAAAATCTAAAGTAATATTATATATGAAAATATTACTTTATGAAAAGTGACATGTAAAATCAAAGATTTATTGTTATTATTATTATAATTATTATTATTATTATTATTATAAATTGTGTGGAAGAAATAATAAAATAAACGATTAAAAATATATTTTGGAAAATTTGATATTATTATCTATTATATTATAGTGACCATTCGTTCATCATTTATTGAAGAGTCACTGTTTGTTGAGGTCTGCCGTATTAATGATAACTCCCTCTTGATATTCCTTTTTAAAGGTAAATTGGCTGCTTTGATAATTTCATAATCATTTTCACTCCGATCTATGAAAAAAATTATTTTAAATATAAGTACAAATTTTTCAAGATTATTAAATTAACAAACAAAATATTGAAAGAGATATTGGTAAAATTTAATTAATATAATTAATTTAATATTTTAATAAATATGATTAATATTAATAATTTAATTATAAATAGTTTTAATGCTGATTAGAGGATCGCTAAACAATAAAGATCATGAAATGGAAATATTATACAATAGGAAATAATGATACTAAAATAAGAAACTGTTATTTGGACTTTTATAAAAGAAAATTGTTTTTATACAACAAATATCCTTGACAAATAATGGTTCTTGTCACTTTAAAATGAAAATCAACAAAAGTTAAGAAAATCAACCAACATTTCTTACAGTCAAACCATTCAAAACTTTCTTGTGTTCAAGAAGAACTTCATTGTTGGTAATCGACTTTTAAAAATTAAACAAGAAATATTGAGCATGGAACGGCAATAAATACGGTAAATACAGTATACATTGAAATAAACCCTTCTTACCTTTTTATTTTAATTAGAATCTAATGATTAGATAATTATTTTATTTTACACATTTACAAAAGTGGTTCAAACAAAATTTACACCAAAGATTAATAAAATTATATTAATTATTTAGAAACATAATTTATCATAGTAAAGATTTCGTATATTAAAACCGAGATACTGTTGAAAACTCCAAAATTAAATTTTTAAATTTTTTTGAAATTGAAACATTTTATTAATAGAAATTGTATAAAATCTAGTTGAAAATGAAGATAAAATAACGCGCAATATCGCGCAAATAATTAATAATTTAAAATCTGTCTGAAAGTTTGAAAAACCCAACTTTCATGATATGCGAATTGTTTTTTTCTGAAAAACAAATAAATTTCATCAATTTATTTTTTATTAATTATTATCAAAGGATTTGGCAAAAAATATTAAAAACGATTAAGTCTATAATAATTTATTAGCTATTTATTTTTATTGAAATAAAATATTTCGTTGAATAAACTTTAAAATCCAATTTAATATTGATTTTTAGTTAATCAATTCGTTGTTTATTTGTATTAAACAATCTATAAAAATTTGAATTATTTATCTTTATTACTTGTCATTTAATATTACTATCCAGTACAGTGAATGCCTGATTTTATAAATCCTAAATAAGTTTATTTATTTTAATTTACATAACCTGTTTTGGCACTACTAATAATCCTCTTGTCTGTGTACGCGTTGCTTTTAATGTACCTAATTTAATTGAGGAAATTATCGAATTCTTGGATAATATTTTGCGTTGTTTTGTCGAATCAGTTAGTTTATTTTCTTATTGGAAATTTTTATAATTTTGTGAATTATTTTGAATCTGGAATTTGAGAATAATTGTGGTTTATGTAATTTTAGATAAGTTAAAGATAAATCTTATTCAAAATAAAATTCAAATTAATTTCAGCGTTCCGATCACTTCTACTGTAAAAGCACATTTATTTAGGTTTTTATTCATAATGTTTACTCATTTTATCCACGTTGATAATTTCTTTTACAATATTCACATTGTAACATTCAATATTTATATGACACGCTTTGAGGCATGTTCAACGCGTCCTAATTCATTTTATATGTTACCTTCTATTATCTATTATAATCTTTTTTAATATTAATATTTATCCTTGTTCTAGAAATAAAGGTGTTATGTATTTCATCTGATATGAATTATGTTATTCGATCTTTGTATGAAACGAACTTTTATGATAATGGAATTGTCTATAATTTCTCCTTTGAGTTGCCCAAAAATTCTATTTTTAAATCTTATATAATAGTTGCATATATTTCGACCCAAACTCTTTCCTTTTTGATTTTCTTCATTATTTATTTCTTTCATTTTTGTAAACTGTGAATTTTCATATATTTTTTATTGGCTCTTAATCGTCTAGTCACTAGAATCTAGTGTATTTTGTAATAAAATTGCATATAATTCAACTTTCTTCAAATGGTGTTTCCAAATCTTTTGTGGAAATTTGGGTAATTAAGTGGTCATCTGACTTAAATAATTCTGAAGCTTAAGATGATGTCCATGTTTTAAAAATATTTTTTTCAAATTTTAAACAATTTATCAAGTCTTATTCATATAATGTACTTTACAATCATGATTATTAATTAAATAAACATATAACTATTTTCATAATTCAAACATTGTAAATTTTTGGAAAACTATTATTTCATATTTTGAGCAATTCATCAAAATTTATTATTAATACAGTCATATATTGGGAATTATAAATTTGTAAATTTAATTTAATTAATAATAATATATATTATAAGGACTTTTTTGTTTTTCACCTCTGATATCTTTATAAGGGACATAATATTTTCTACAAAATTTGATTATGAATCAGATTTATTTAAAATATTCACGAATTTTCGACACAGCTTTTATCAAGTGATTTCACTTGGCGTGGAAGTCACTTGAAACAGGCTGTATCGAAAATTTCTTGAATACCTTAAATAATTCTGATTCATAGTCAAATTTTGTAGAAAATATTATATATATATATGTATATATATTTCCCATAAAATGTGTCTTACCTTTCTCCTTGATCATTACAGTGTAATTTGATTATGTCATTGCTAACAATTAATAATAAATATGATAATAAATGATTTTTAAAAAATATCAAATTATTTTATTTCTACAAAATTGACTAAAACAACAATCAGTGCCGGATTAACCAATTGGCACACTAAGCACGGGCATAGGGCACTGCATGGAAAAGGGGTAGCACGACGAACTACTACAATTTTGTTGCAATTACTAAATTACTGCATGAACTAGCGTGATGTTCATTTTAAATAAATGAATTTTATTGATTAACTAAAAATGTCCAAGTACCACAGTCTATGTTGTGGAGCCATAGATTTACTTATTTAATTTAACATATGATTAAGGGTTAAAGATCTAACCGCTAACTTCTAACTCTAGGCTTTATTATTATTATTAACCATATTAATTTTCGTTGGTAAATTTCTTACGTGACATGTTACTACTTACATCATCATAATTACATGATGTGTGATGTATAGATCATAGCATGTAATATTGTAATAAATATTAATTTTGCACAACTTGCACTTACCTGGATTTGGTTGGCTGTTCGGGTATCATACTTGGTAAGTGCTTACGGCCCCTGAATATTTTAATTCGGCTCTGACAACAATATAATATGTTTATCAAATATTTATATTGAAAAATAGAGACAAACTAATTATCTCTCTCAATTTACTAAAGTTTATGCATTTCGTCACCAGAAAAAAATTTATAAATATGTTGGGTTATTATTATTGAAAGTCGGTTCCCTCTGACTCCTCGTGTCTTTTCGAATCAAATAAGCAAACCCAACACAAAATAATTTTATTTGCACTTTATCACAGTTACAACTCAATCCGATTTATTTCAATGTTTTGTAATAACACAATTCCGCTGATTTATTTGCACCCTTCAACCACCGTATAAATTTGATTATCTTAAGGTAGGTTATCCAATGGATAATCACCCTTTCTGATAGATAACTTTGACTTTACTTGGGTTTAGATTCTTCTACTGACCTGACTACACTACTCGTTTGCTTCGACCACTGACCATTTCGTAATTTTCCTTTTTCCATTTATACTCTTGCTCAGACTGTTTTCAGAAATTGTCAACAACATTTGCTACATTATTAAATTATTAAAAATAATTACTTCCCACAGACTACCCTAGCCGACATTTGTCAACAATGCTTGCTCCATTACTAAATTAAAATTACGAAATAATTACCTCTCCATAGATCAGTGTGCCAATTTAATATTGTTTAGGCAAATTTACCCTTTTATATTATTCCGTCTACACGCCGGGTTTTCCTCATCTCTCGAATTTTTCCTCATCTCACGGATTTTCCTCATCTCTCGGTTTCCCATTGCCTCGAACTTCCCATTGACTCGGGTTTCCCATTAGTAATTAATTTTTTTAATTAATTTCTTTGTTTGTCTTTTATTATTTTCTAGGGTCCCCTCACTAAATTTTTATTATTATTTCTGGACTTGTCTCTCAATTTGGCGTTCAACCATACCAATTTCCCCGATCAATACTACTTTCGAATTTTAGTAAATTTTTTAATTAATGTTGCACTTTTATCATTTTGGTGTTTTATTGACTTTACTGTGCTTTTTTCGTAATATCCCAACAAATAGATAAAAAAACTTTTGAAAAATTATAAAGAAATAAATTCAACAAAAACAAATTTTAAACTCTTCTCTGAATTGAGATTCAATTATAAATCTTCGTCAACGTTAAAAAGAAGTAAGAATATCACGATTTATAAATATATTTATGAAACCAATTTGAAATGGTCAATTAAATTTTAAATGATATTTATCTCAAAAGTCAAGCATCGTGTTTAACTGGATGATTAGTAGAAAAACTTTTAATTGCAGATTTAAAAGATTGACAAATTTAAGAAAGAAATATACAGAAACTTGGCTTTATTTATTGATATTTTAATGCCTTTCTAAATTTATAAAAAAGTCTATATATATATATATATATATATAATAAGGACTTTTTATGTTTTTAACCTCTGATTTCAAGTGATTAAAATAGGCCGAAAATTCGTGAATACCTTAAATAAATCTGATTTATGGTCAAATTTTGTAGAAAATATCATGTCATATAAATAGATAGATAGATAGATAGGTAAATAGATACACTTTAGACTGTACAAATATTAGTTCTGTTATTTAAATATAATCATACAATATAAATTACTCTAACTATAGTAAAAAACATTGTTTTTACATTTTAAGCGCTTTGGAAAAATTAACATCTGAAGAAGAAAATAGTAAGATGAGATCAGATGCTGGATATTACTAAATTCAAATGCAATATTTTTCTTTTCTATGTTATCTCTATTTATGGGAACCCGTCCTTTTGGAAATTAATGACGCGCAAAAATACTTGCAAATAAAAGGGTAAAATATTCATCAATGCCATATAATACTAAATTCTTTGCAAATCTGTTTCATGGAACAAAGAGAAGCGATAATACAAAACTGTATTATAGCAGCCAAAACGATTTGTGAAGAGTTTGAGATATCGACTAAGCATTGAGTTAGAAGGGAAATAATGTGAGTGGGGAAGTACGTGAGAATTTGTTTTATCTATGGAAAAAATTTTAACGGAAATAAAAGAACGCGTTAATCAGTTTCATGTTCTTGCAAAAAAAATTTGGTTAAGAATTTTTTTAACAATTACTATCATTGTTGCTAGTTGCGAAAGGAGCTTCTCAAAATTGAAGTTGATTAAAAATTATCCTCGTTCCACAATGAGTGATTTAAGACTAAAAATTCTTGCAATATTTTCCGTAGAACAAGAAATTAGAAATAATAAAATTTTTTGAGCATTATACACGATTTTTCTACTAAGAAAGTTAGAAGTGTATAATTTGATTGTTTATCCAAAAGAAATTGTAAAGTATTTATTTGTAAATATAAAATAAAAAATATTTAATGTATTTTTTTGTAAATTAGGCATATGTTTTATCTCATAAGAGGCCTTCGTAAGTTTCTTGTAGCCTTTAAAAAAATATTTTGTTTTTTATAAAAGTTGCATTATATCAACTTATGCCGCATACAAACCACCATTTGATCGACTTAGAAAGGGCGGCGAATTTGAGACTGCCCGTGGGGCAAAAATTCTAGGTACGCCACTGGATAGATAGATAGATAAACATGTCAATTATTTAATTACAAGAAGGCCCATTCAAATACACGTTTCACGATATATGTCGACAGTTTTCCTGACATCACCAGGAATGGTAGTTAAAAATTACATAAACAAGTCATTTGAATTTTATTAAAATTAATTTTTGTTATTAATTTCATTAAGGTTAAAATTTAAAAAATTATTTATTTTAAAATTATTGAAATTTTAAATATTTGTTTAAATAAATGAAAAAAAGTAATTAATTGAAATTGGTTTTGAAATTAAAATTTATTTTAATACAACAGATCCATTTGTTTTCTCTGTAATTGTCGCTTGAAACTGCTGGTCATGTCAGTATTAAGAAGTGATTTGCATATTATTTATTTGATTCAAGATTCTTAAGTATAATAATGTGTCTAACTCACGAAGAATAATTAGTAGATTTTGTACGCACGATTTACTGTAAAAAATATCGAGAAAGAATATATTTGTAAATAACGTTTTTATTATTTAAATGGTTTTCACACTTACTTATTTATAATATAAATAACAATGATATAGGTGGTGTGCCCAAACCTTTCTCGGCCTACCCCAGGTAAAAATACTGTAAAGTGACGGACAACAACTTTCTTTATTAATATAACATTGCTACTTTTCAAACCAAATGGTAAAATAAGGTCGGAATCTTTCAAAAACATTCTCGATGGAATCTTCCAAACTGTCTGCATCCATGATATTTAAGCTTCTATTTCTTTTCGGTAAACATGCAATAATCAGAAAAGAATATATGATGGGTAAAGAATGACGTCAAATCTCGACATTCTAATCTCAACCTGACTGGTGTGCACTAATGCATTGTCTTGTTGAAAATAGTGAGGAAGTCATCGTGATAGTATTCTCCATTGAATGCTTTCTCTTTTTCAACATAATTTATGAGAATCAGAACAGACCTTCCAAACTTTTCCTTCTTCAGGTCTTTACTTTTTTAATGCTCGTGTCTTGATTTAGGTCCACGAAGACTTAAAGATTTCTCATCATCAGTGATAAAATTCTTCAAAATCTAGTTGCATACGTGTGATAAATGGAAATGTTATGAAAATTGACGTCATGTAACATGCGTCCTACTGAGTCTTTAGAGTCTTGTGGGGCATCCACAATTTTTTTGGCCATTACTCTATAATCCTCAAACACCGAGATCTCCTCATTATTTGTTCTCATTTGTTTAGAATTTTAATGTCCTTCTCATTCCTCATCATTCACTTTCTGACGTCCCCCTAAAATCCATTAATTGAAAGTAGACTTCCAGGGGTATTTATCTCTATAACTCCGTATCAAATCTTCAATAATTTCCTGGCTGCCTTCTATAAGAAAAAGGCAAAACTGAATAGCACTTTGAAATTTCCCTTTATTCACAACTTCAACTTGCATTGATATAATTGTGTGTTATACCTAAAATAAAAGATAAAAATCTATGAAATATTAATGATGACTAAAACGTTTTGAAAAAATTCATTCGTAACTGGAGTAGGCCGAACATTTAGGGCGCATAATGCAATAAACTATTTCATTTAAAACAATTCTGGCCAAATAAAAGTTAGTGGACATTAAAACACTAAGTTGGAAAAGATATTTGCATTTTTCAGTTGTTTTAATGAGAATCATTAAAGTTTTTATAAATCAAAATTTGCGGATAATTCTACTTTTCAGTTAATTAGATAAAGAGTTTGGGGAGAAAAGTAATTTGTTATTAGTTAATTGAAATCTAAAAGTTTATAAAATTAATTATAAATTTAGTCATAACTTCGTTAACTAAACAGATCAACAAAGTAAAATTAGCATAACAACAAAATTCCGGATAACAGAAAAATCCGTTTTTATTTCAAGGAATTTCAAGTCTTTCATAGAAACATATTATAACATGCAAGTTAAAGCTATCATTGTTATGTATCGTAACATACACATACAAAGTAATGTCAGTGCCAAATTGTTTAACTTCTACTTAGAGATTTTAAAAAACGTATATATATATATATATATATATATATATAATGTTTTATAATAAATCTATTATTTATTAAATACATGAATAAAATATATATTTCTAATAGTATTATATTGTTTGTATTTTATGATTCTAATAAAACAAAAACTATTCTTTGATTCTTCGACGACTCCTTTCTTGTTCTCGCTGAATCACGTGTTCTTTTTGCACGCATCATGTCTGGGGGCAAAATATAAATAGGTCTAAATTTATAATTAAAATACAAGTTAAAATACATTCTAATTTAGTCTTGCATTAATTTCTCAATTTTCATTTTGAAAATTATTGCTAAATTTTTAAAAATTCTTCTTTTCTTCGTTGATTTTCTCAAAATAATTTTTATAAATATTCTGTTTGTAATTTTCACATTTCAAAATTACATTCTACTTTCAGTTTTAAAATTTCTAAATTCTCACAAGTTTTATTAAAGCCAAAGATTTATGAATTGTGATATTAATTTTTAATACTACGATTTTTTCTTTATTTAGTTTTTGACTATTTATAAAACACAAATTTTCGGATATTAAGAATTCTTATGGAAATTGAAAATTTAAATTAATTATTTGAAGAACTATACTATTAATGTGATATAATAATTTAATATATTAATTTTTTATTTACTAAATTTGAATTTGAAAATAAGAGATAAATCAGCATATTTAAACAAATCATTATTCATTAGGTTTTATTTGCGGAGTAGGTCTTATTTTAAAACCATCCTGGGAAATCGTTGTAAGGTTTACTTTCGAGGAAACTCGGTACTTTACCGACTTTACAATCATGGTAGCACTATATATAGCAATTGTAATAAAGTAAACATTTATTTACAAATTTCCAAATATTATAATAGATTAATAATAAGAAAAAAGATTTAAAATAATAACAAAAGTAAGTCAATCCAAATTTTTAAACCGGTTTACATTTTGATGAAGTTTTGGTTTTTTATTAAATACTAACGGTTTTGTATATTTTCAAAGATGCCCGTTACGTAGATTGTTAATTAAAAAAAACAATATTTTTGATTGAGCAGACGCCACCGGAACACATAATAATAGCCATTTTGAGAAACAGTTTTGAATTTTGTTTCCACACTCCATTTATTTTTTTACCATTTTTAAATTTTAAATAGAAAAATGAATAAAAAACTGATAATTGAATTTTCAATTTTAACAAACATTGTTTAATTGTTTTTATAAATATTATTGTAAAAACATTTGCAAAAGACAAAGCTAAAGATTGGTTTTGTATAGAATTAAATTTTTAATCTTTGACTGCTGCTTTGATACCCTCCCTCCTCTCTTTTTTTGTTGCTATCCTTTTGACATCCAATTCATCGCCAAAAACATTATCTTCGGCATCAATTGATTCTTCATCGTTTCCTTTTTTTGATGTTTTGGTACAAAGTATTGCACGCTCCTTAACTACATACAATAATTGAAGCACGATTAGTAAAACTTTGCATATCCCTTTCCAAAATTAACCGCTACAGTAGCCACGTCACATGTTTCATTAGCAATATTTTGCTCACAATTCACTCCAAACAAAGTCAAAGAATTTGGGTTTCAAAGTACGAAGAATCGAGCAAATCTGAGATTACGAGGTTCTTCTTTTGAATAACCATAAATCCTTACATTTGCATATTTCTTCGATCTTCATCTGATTGATTTCAATTTTATTTCTTTAATATATTTTGAAAATTAGTTTTTCAAATATTTAGTTTTATTATTTCTAAAGTGTTAATATAAAATAATCTACATAATGTAAATTCTAAAATTTATTAAATTAATTTATTCTATATCTTTTAAACAAACATATATGCTGTCAATTAATCGCAAAGAAATTTTTTTGTAAATGATATTGCGTATTGAATATTAATGTTCCAATTTTTGTTTAAATGTAAACAATTTTATGAATCTTGTACATACTTAATTGGTGTCTATCAAGACTCCGTGAAGTACTGATTAGCTGCAATGATTCTCTCTCCGAGTCCATATATTCATTTGAACACAATACTGGAATTTCTGTCTAAAATCAAATAAAATTCCTTCATCATAAGCATAAGATGCATTTAAAAAATATATTAATAAAAAACGATTGATAAAATATTCATTATGATAGGAAAATATACCAGTACATTCGGAGTAGATTTGTACGGTATATGAAGCATTGACGCCATGCACTTCCATTTTACAGACGGGGTCTTGATTCTGTGGCGCCAAGTAATTGTTACGCCTGATCTTTCGTTAGAGACCAAATGAGCTGACAAGCTGGACACGTTAGTTCTCTCTGAATATAATAAATTAATTATTATAGTGAAAATATAAAATTTAAATCTATTTTAATATAAAATATTTCATTATTTATATTACTATTAATTTTTAAAAATTTAATAATTTTTAAATTACTGTTTAAAGGAATGATGGAAAAAAATGAAACATTGAAAAAAATTTTAATACAAATCATAAATATTTCTATTATGGTTTTTATCACAATAAATTTAAGCTTTTATTTAAGGGTTACATAATTAAATACATAATATAAAATTCCTTGTTTTTAATTTACAATTAAATTACCTTAAGTAGAAAAAATTTTTTTTATAATATTCATAGTTGATTATTTAAATTTTTATTTATTTTAAGGCCATCGATTAATATTTTGTGTTATATTTATTATTTCAAGTTATTTTATAAGTCAGTGCAAAATGTTCTGGTTTAATGCAAAAATTAGAAATAAAAATAAATATTAAAATACTTAAAGATTTAAATTGAAATTTTTGATATTATAACACAATATTAAATATACCATACATTTTTTTTAATAATTTAGTTTTTTAATAACTTTGACGATTTAAATTTAATAGTTTCTATCCATATAGATAAAATATACCACAGACATTCAGAATTATTACAAGTAAATCTGTTGCAAACATGTTTTTTAATTAAACTAAATAAGTAGGATCATTTATAATCTAAAAGAAAATTGTGATTAAACCAACGTATGTATGCAATATCACTTTAAAAAACAATACCGAAAATTTGAGTTAAATAAATTATAAGGTAGTATAGCATAAAACGAAATTGTTAAGGATTGGAATTTGGATTATATTTATTGTTATTGGTATCAGATATATTTCAGTTAAGATTATTTTAATTATTATTATTATTATTATTATTATTATTATTATTATTATTATTATTATTATTATTATTATTATTATTATTATTATTATTATTATTATTATTATTATTATTATTATTATTATTATTATTATTATTATTATTATTATTATTATTATTATTATTAAAAGATAACTCCAATAAAAAACTCTTCGTACAATATATTTCGACAGCATAGCCGTCATCTTCAGGTACAAAAAATATATCGTCGAAAATATATGTTGCCGAAATATATCGTACGAAGAGTTTTTTATTGGAGTTATCTTTTGATTAAATCATTGCCAAATTTATTTAATTATTTATTATTATTATTTAAAGAAAGCACCATACAAATTTATATATTTGAAAAAATTGGTACTCTTTAAATATTTTAATATAATTTTTTGTTTTTAAAAATATTTCATTTACTTTGAAATATTATATTTTACTTAAAATAAATTACATATTATCGAAATTCGTAAGTTAATATTAAAAATATAATATAAATCACTCTAATTGAAAACTATATTTTAAGTTAAAATAAATTTCATTTTAAATAAAATATAATTTTTAAAAGTTAATATCAAATTTTTAAAAACAAAAAAATTATATTAAAATATTTAAAAAGTACTAATTTGATCAAATATATAAATTAATCCATGTAGATTTTAGATTGGTTTTTACCCTAATAATCTGATCCTACTTTGACTTTAACTATTCTATGAATATCTCTTAATCTGTTTTTTTACTTCAATAAATTGAATTTCAGTTTCTTCGTGCTTACATGAGGCAAAATACCGGTTGTTTATGACCCATTGGATTGACAATTCTCAGTCTGTAGCTTTCTTTTATGATCCCGTTGTATAATTATAAAATTAATTACCCTACAATCCGCATTCCTTAATATAATTTTTTTACACATCCTTCCATCAATCTTGCTGTCCTTATTATAGTCTTTTGAATTCTCTTTTATTTACTTTCCTTGTTGTTTACCCAACTAGGGGTTTCCTTAATTAATCAATTAATTAACAATTTCTTGTTTTTATATATTCCTTTGCTTTTCGACCCTTTCATAACGTAATTTGACAATTTTTCTTCAATTTTGCATTTTTAAAACTGTTCCAATCAAATTATAACATTTTATTTGCCTGCTTCCGAGATATTTCATTTTTATATTCTTTGAAAATAATTTTTAATTTACAACCCAAGCAATTTGATAAAAATATAAATTTCATCTTGAAAGATAAAATTGGCAATATTTATGATCTATAATAACAATAGTTGACGATGACATTTTTTGCTTGTTAAAATATTAATTCAAAGAATAATATTTAAATATATTTAAATAAATTTATTTTTATTTTCGAATAGAAATATTACTGTGTTATTGTTTTCAACGTGCGGGCTATGTCCTCGAGTTTTCCCGTCTACAATCTATATACCATATGTATATTGGAAAATGTTCAACCGAAAATAACTTAACTTCTCTATTTTTTTTACAGTATATCAATTCCATTTTACTGGCTTAGTTAAACTTCACTGTTTATATAAAGGCGTTCGTTATACCCTCCATTGCATTATACAGACAGCAGAACTTAAGTCGAAATACTGGTTACAATGAAATTATTACAATGTACTAACAGTGAGTAGGGAGATTTACAGTAAATCATTTAACGTGTAATAAATTTATTTAAGACGAAATACCCCCGGGTAAAATAATCTATATAGAACGATATCTAATGATTTATATTTTTATTTAAAATAGCCTAAAGTAATCAGTAATATGCATTTTTTGTTACTGTTAACAATCGTACAATGAGTAAACTTTTCTACTGTTTTTACAGTACATGATGCATCCTTGTGAAGTCTTTTTTAGCATCGGAGCTACAGAGGATTTCGTCAAGTCGTTAAACGACATCTTTACCAAAATACAGCTGAACTATTCACACAGGAACTGCAAAAATTGGAAGAAATTGAAATTAAAAACCTGTGCAAGCGTTTCCAGAAAAAGTTAGACATTTGGTGGTTAAAGATATGAATGTACCAATAACTAAAATATTAGTAATGACTGATTTAATTTTGGAGCAAACCATTAGTTTACAAACACTATTTCAGATAGTGTACAAATAATGACTTTATTACTTGAACTATCAGGTCCTTAAGTGAAGAATAAAATTATGTTGTTTAAGGATGAAAGCAATCATGATGACCTCTTAAAACAAACAAACTGCTATTACAGAAAATTTGAAGAAATTGACAGAAAACTTTTATTTTATCCACCCATAGAAGTACTAAGTTCAGAGAGCTAGATCTGAATGATTGCAAATATATGTATGGCGTGAATGTGGATGAATGTAATTTAATTTTCAAAACTTCTGATAAAAATGTGAATGCTTTACTTACAATGAATATTTATAATAACAAAATAATTAATTCTTAATGTTACACATTCTCAGCACAATTTACCGATATGTTTTATATGTAATTAAAAGATTCTAAATTTCGTCCTATCAGTAATAATTATATGAGGGTAACCAAATTTTGAAATTGAAATAAATAAAAAGCAAATGTGTATGCTTGACACTGGACCGAAATGCGCTAGAATAATCACCAATTAATCAGCAATGCCTCGCGTAAGATTCTTTCCAACTTATTGTTAAAGTTAATGTTTTGAGAAACATTGTGATTAAATCACGATCCCTTATGATTAACATTCAATAAGCAACGAATTTATTGAAATTATATAATTAACTCAATAAATCATGGGTGCCCTAACTAAGGCCCGTGCAATAGTTTTTTTATGGCCCACTAAACTCAGGAACAATTTATTTGTCTCACTCTTCTTAAAACATTGGGTAGCTTTGCATTTAATCAGTGGTTCCAAAACTTATTTGACCTACCGCCCCTTTCCCAGAAAATAAATAACTCAACGCCCCTGGAAATCAATTTTTTAAAGTTTTGATAGCAATTAAACAGAAAGATATATGTATTAATGTTTCGAACTTCTTCGTAAAATTTAGTAAAGAAAGGTGTAAATTTGAAACATTGAAATTTGAAATTATGAAACTATTTATTGAACTCAGAATAGAAAGATAATTAAAAAAATTGAAATATTCGAAATGATTTTAATTAGAAGTAAAAGCCTGGAATGCTGGTACCAATTTAGTAATTCTATGATCTATTTTCATCAGCAGTAATTTTAAATTACTGCGATTGGCTACTTGCAATCGCTTTATTGTTTTGTTTATAAATTGGTTACCGCAATGAATATACGTTCCACTAAATATGAAGGAAATAAAATCAATAACTTTTGAATTACAGTCCATATTTCCGGATGAGCGTAGGGATCTCCTTTTCAGTAAGAACTTTTGAATACCCACTTTTGAATTAAATTTTAATTCATTATTTGTAGTTACTTTCATCAGTTCTTCTAATAACTGTGGAGATTTTTCTGCGTTTGTACTTGAAAATGGATTCAAATTCAATAAGATATGTTCACTTTTAAAATATCATCAAATCGTTGATTAAAATCTGAATGGAGAGCATCCAATAAGAAAGTATGTCTTTATCTTTTGTTTTGCTCCTAATAAATTTGAGAACTGACTAAATTCGTTTCGTCCAAAATTAATATCGAAAAGCAAAAAACTGAACCATCGCCTACAACAACAAAGCCAAAACCTTCAAGAGCTTTAAGCAACATTTTTCAAACCGGGCAAGTTGAATGAGATATGCCAACAGTTACAATCAACACCACAGGCGCTTAACTAGGAACACCAGAGAGTTCAGACTTAGAGAGTGCAGATGAAGGCTCTTTAGACTGTCCCGTCAGCTAGTCAGGACGGAAACGTTGAGTTTTCATCGTCCCAACTTGCCTACAAAAAAATACAGCCACCAATTCCACATATCAGCTGACTCTAAAGAAATATAATCCGGAAAAACTGTTTCCACACACGCAAATCGCGAAGGATTCTGACAACCAACAAACAGATTACTTGTAATGAAAATTAAATGCATTCAATAAATTTAGAAGAGGAAGTTATAGCCGGTATAATTAGTTCTTCACCAATAGTATAAGGTTTTGGCAATTTGGCAATCGTTAACGAAATATCGTAAGAAACATGTAAGCCATCGCCATCTTTTATGGTTGCTGCTGAAGAATTTTGCCAGTGTCAGTTGTTTGATAAATTTTTCTTTTAGTTTTGGAAAATAAGATAGATCCTTATCTTTTAATCACCATGAATTTTAGTCTGAAAAGCTTCATACCTTCGTTAGATAAAGTATTCTGGGAAATTAAGCATGCTGGTAATGTATTGTTTACAGGCGACTCAATAAAGCCATATTTCAAATATTCGGTAATATGTTGTCTACATTTAATTATTAAATCATAATTATTACATCCTTATTATTTCCATATATAGCAATTGACACAAATTAATGTCAAACTAACGATGAGAATAATTTCCTTTAAATCTTTCATTTCATTGATGTTTTAGTGATTTTATATAAAATTTTATTTAAATTTATTATTTTTAATTTTAAACAATTAAATATTAAGTAATGACAAATATCTTGAAAATATTTAACTTAATAAATTTCAATTCAAAATCAAAGCACGTGCTGGAAAAAGATAAATTTAATCCGCTTAAAATTTACAGATTTAAAATAAAAGATGCAACCAAAATTACTTCCTATTGTCTCTACTAGGAGTTATATTTCATTTCGGAATTTCTATATTCTAATAATTAATAGCAAGTAAAATTAAATAAATTATTAGTTCTCATTTTGATATATTAATTAAAATAATTTATCTACTAATTGATAAAAATTACATAATATCTTATTCTTAATATATCATTTTGATATCATTAGACTCGTATAGAAATGAAATAAATAAATCCATAAAATTTTAAACACAAAATAATGAATTTATATAAGTAAATAATATTGAATTTGTTTTACATAATGAATGTTTATTGATATTGTTTACGGTGTTTTTCAAAAACGCACTAACAAGCTTATTTACACGGCTCTACGCATTCTTTGTTTTTGAGGAAGACAAAAAGAAAGTCAACATTCATTTGCTGAACGAAGGATAGACAAATGATAAGCAATTATTTATAATTGTATTAGAGAGTTTTCTGCTGACATAAACAATGAGTTTGTTAAAAAAAGAAGTGGACGACCCCAGGAAATTTGCAAAATCCTTGAAAATTTGACAATTATTGTGAAAGACGAGACATATCACTCACATATCAACTATACTTAATGCAAGCAAGAAAAAATGCAAAAATATACAATTTAAAAGTAAATACAAGCATGTGAATACAATCTGGCTCTTTCATGCTGTTAAGCAGAATAATTTGAATAAAGTTTAAACGAATGAAGAGAAACCATTGAGTAGGTGAATGAGTTACGGTATATACTGGTATATGTTTTAAGATTCCACTTTCCCAACTTTGGTCACTTATATAAATAAACAAAGATAACTCGTATTTAAAGATTTATTGGTGTAAATAAAATGTTTTATACAAAAAATTAATTTAACTTCACCAAAATCTAGTTTTGACGCCTTGTGTCTAAATCCAAAAAATCATATTATTGATTAATTAGTTAAATTAATTAGTAATTTATTAATAAATTAAAAATTTAATTATTATTTATTTACTCGGGGGAGGGGGTGTTCAAACTATCTATTGTTTATAAACTAGCTTTACTATCATTTTCTCATATTTAAAATATAAAAATAAATACATAAATATCATTATCAATAATATTCTCAAGTTTGCATTAAATTTTATCATAAATTGTCAAAATCAATCACAAATAGTTCAAGACCCAATACACATGGGTGAATCACATATTGTAATTTTATATAGATTTAAATAATCTAAATTACTTATAAAAAGAACATAAAATATAATTACTCCAAAATAAAATAGTATAATAAAATCAATAAACATAATATCAAATTGTCATTATCCTTTTCTGCCAGCATCAATTGATTCTATTTCTTTTTCAGTTTCTTCACTTTCACAGATTATCATAAAATCACAAAATGAGATTATATTTTCTCATTGATACTTTGCTTAACCCTTTTACCATGTGTCACGAGTTAACTCGTTATAAAAAATTATGGGCTTAACCGTGCACCACAATTTAAAAAAGTACGAAAATTCCAGTTTTTCTTATTTTCCTCTCAATTTCTTAAAGTCAACTCATTTTCACTCAGAAAAACATTTTATTTTGCCAGAAAAACATAACATATCAAATTATGAACAAGGATACATGGTTTGCATAACAAAAAAATTGTTATTCCACAGTAAAGCGTTTTAGTAGTTAAAATAATTCTCATAATTTACAAAATAATTAAAAATGATCTAATTCATCAAGTAAACAGATAAAACCCATCGTATTATCACACTGTGCAACTACTACGTTTGTCTTTGATACCCATATGATAAATAACTTCGTAAATAAAAGTAAATAATTTAATACATTGCCCATTTAACTTAAAAATCATTCTGGAAATATCAAATATTTCACTGTAAAATCTCGTTTGTTGCACTGCGCACTGTTCTTTGACTTTGTCGAATATTTTCATGTGATTTTGTCTAAATATTTCTATTGCTTCAGAATGGACTTTGTCAATTACTTTCCTGTAACCATGGCTTTCTTCCAATTAAGATTTCAAATGCGAAATATTTTGTTTATTTTTGAGGAGACATTTGTAGCTCATATTCAACAAATGTCAATACTTCATTTTAATTTCCCATTTTTTCATAGTCGCTTTTATCAATTATTTTATTGGTTTGAATGTCTTTTCGATTAATCTTTTTGATTCAGGATTCTGTTTGATTAACTTCTAAAATCTTGCACAGCTCTTGAAATAATTCTGATCGAAATTTGGTCCCATTATCTGTATGAATTCTTCCTGGTACTCCAAATCGACTCATCCAAATTTCTCGAAGTTCACTCGCAATTTTATCTGCAGTTACTAAGTAAATCAAAATATACGGTAGTTATTTTGAAAAAAAACCAAATTATTTAATATATATATATATATATATATTGGTTTCATTTCTTTGTTTTAGGATATAGACCCAAAATACCAATGTATATAATTTCAAATGGCTCCACTGCGTGAATTTTTTGCAATTTGACGGCTGTCTCGAGTTTACCTTTTTAGTTAATTAGTATGACTCGATTTTTTGAATCTTTACTGTTACTTCCTTTGTGAAATTTGGCTAAAAAAATTCATTTTTTGTTGTCATTGCCGTTTTTTCAACTCCAATATGGCCTAATTTTTCATGAAGAATTCGAACTAAATCTACCCATAAACATATCTACAACATATCTGCAACATATCTATAAACATTATTCTTAAAATACTATAATGTATTATTTTGAATTTTATCTTTTTTCTTTTCTTCCATCACTCGCTAAAATTTTCATCTTCAATTTTGTCTGCTGTTACTCCATTTTGAAGCATTTCGAGTACCAGTTTAATGTTTGCATCGTTAACAGTATATGGACAAATGGTATACGGATATTTTATCAATTATTGGCATTTGACATACGACTTCTTTATGTTCTGCACAAATTTCAGATTTACTGTCTGCGTGTATATATATATATATATATATATTGAATATTTTTGTTAATTCTTCTGGTGTCAACTTCCCTAATAAAAGTTCCATTGACGTGGTCGTTATGTTAGATATTGTGAAAACATCTTCGTTTAATTCAAAATTCGTATTCATTAAAAGTTCAAAAATTTATTAAAATTTATTCAAATCAAAAATTATATCTTTCATATTTATGAGTATTTAAACATAATTAACAACTGCATTTATTTTTATTTTAAAATTTAATTTCGTTAAAAATATAAATTTAAATAATTTAAATAGTCTAAAATTCTATTTTACTTAAAATATAAATTTTTAATAACGTCATTATTTTTTATTTAATAATTAATACAATAAGTTAATAATTTATTAATAATTTAAACATTTTAAAACTTAATTTTATGTCCGTTGATAATTATGCCTAAATATCCTCACAGTTTCCTTAGTGGATCTCTGTGTTTCACATATACAATAAAAAGGTAAGTATTCAATACTGTGGGAATCGGAAATAGCTCTTCAAGAGATGGTGAATTGTACTTGAATGAAGACAGATTCAATTATTTTGCTAAATTTTGTCAATTCAGTAGAAATTATGCATTTGTTGGTTATTTAAATTTTAAAAGAGAGTATTTCTGGGTTTAAAAAGGTACTCATTTCTGGTGGAAATGTAGTAAATAAAGTATTTTTGTTTGACTCTCCGTTCATTTCGAATTTTGGGCTGTTTGTATTACATTTCAAACACAATGATGAATCAACTCATTTTATCATTTGTAAATAAAAAAGATGAAGAGATTATTCCGATTCTGTGATACTTTCGTAAAAACTACGAAAATAACAAATTTTGATTTACGCATTTTTGTTTTAATTGTCAAAAGCTCATAATTGGATCACAGCTGTTTAATAGAAATAACTCGTTTTGATGTAAATGAAACATAAAGAAATTATAGAACTTTCTAAAAATATCAGAATCCAACAATTTCTAATTCCCAGAAACTCTGTGAAACTCGTTTGTATAAATGTTTTAAACGAAAATTTTGGCAGAGTTTCAATATTTCTTTGAAGCATTATTTAACCCGATTCATTGCATTGGGCTTCATCTTTAAATAATGAGTTTTTTTACTTTTTTCAAATTAAAAAATTCTTAACAAAACAGCTCATCAGGAGAAACAAGTAACTCATTTTTATAAAAAAATTACATTTAATATTTAATTGCGCGCAATTAAATATCAAAAATCTCTAACTTTCGCTTGAAATTAATTTCAAAAAATATATATCGCAGAAATTTAAATTAAATATTTTAAAATTGATTTTAATATTTTTTGAAGTTCTTATGGAAAAAAATAATCAATAATCACAAAATGAATTAAAAATTAATGAAAAATTATTATTTTACGCATGAAATTTTCAAGTTTTAAGAAAATTCCAGACAAAATAGATAAATTGATAATTTTCCTGTTTATCGCAATTTAATGATATATTATTTCTTTTTTATTAATTAAGTATTATTAATTAATTGTTAATTGGATTAAAAAAGGAAAGAGTAAATATGTCATTTGCGAGGTAAATAATCTTTTTCCTATTCTATCTTCAATTTGTATTTTCCATACTTAGATAAGGATAATATAAATAAAAAAAGAATTTTTTTATTAGTAATAATATTAGTAATGATAATAATAATAATAATAATAATAATAAAAATAATAATAATAAAAAATAAAATATTAAAATTACTACATGATAAATATGATTTTTAAATTATTTTAATTTTTATTTATTTAAATATTAATTTTATTTAAAATAATTAAATAATTTATTTTTTGACTAACTAAGCTAATTAAATAATTACCAGTGCCCGGAACCGGAAATTGGATTTTATGACAGACATATACGACCGCTGTTAAAATACTCATAATTATCACAATTAAAATTCCTGCCAACACCATTGTTACCGCGCTGTGCTCAATATTCCAAAAAAATCTCGAAAATTCAGATAAATCAGATTTTTTTTTGTCGAAAAAAGAAACTGGAATTCGTGAAAAGTCAATTGTTCTTTTAACTTTTAAAATCGGTTCTATATCGACAATTTGAACAAAAATATTTGCAGAGGATTTTCGTCGCTCTGGAGTTCCATGGTCATGGGCTATTACTTTTAATGAGAATATTTTTTTCAGGTTGTATTTTCCAGGAGTACTGGTAAGATATATTATTCCGCTAGAGGAGTTGATAAAAAATATGTCTTTTCGTAAGAGATACTCAAAAAATGTGAATATGATTTTCCCGTTATCTCCTTCATCAATATCCTTACAGGATACTTTAGTTAATTCACTTGAAGACTGTTCTCTGTAAGATATAGAAATGTTAGCTGATCCTTGTGAAGGTGGTGGAAAAACAAACTCTGGATCATTGTCATTAACGTCTAGAATTTTGATAAATATAGATGAACTGCTTGTTAAACTAGGATTTCCCATATCTTTAGCATATATAATTATTGTGTATGAACTTCTGGTTTCTCTATCAAATGAAATTTTCGTCTTAATATCTCCATAAGGAGAACAAGAAAAGAATTGAGTGTCAGAAATGAAATGGATAACCTTTCCACCAAAACCTGTATCGGAATCATGGGCGACTATTGAAGTCACATGAGACTGAATTGGTAGGTTTTCTGCAATGTAAACTGTATAAGATAGCTGTAATTGAGGAAAGCAGTCATTGATGTCGGTTACAGTAAAATAAACGATGACATTGCCAGACAATGACTTAGGAAACCCTCTGTCACTGGCGATAACATTTATCACAATATACGTACAAGTTTCATAGTCCAGTGAACTAGTTAAATAGATATCTCCACTTCTTTCATTTATTGAAAATAAATCTGAATTTTCCGATTTTCGTATGGAATAAAATATCTGTGAATTAGTCCTGGTCGCATCAAGATCTGTAGCGTTGACAGTAAGAATATGTGAGCCAATCTCTAAGTCTTCGGGATAAGAAATTTGGTAAAAGTTTTTCGGAAAAACCGGCGGGTTGTCATTCATATCAAGAATGCGTAATTTTATTGTCACACTCGAAGTAAGAGATATTTTACCTTTATCATAACAAAAAATCGTCACCGAAAAATAACTGGATATTTCTCGATCTAAAATTATTCGATTCATTAAAACGTACGAAAGTCTTCCTGACAAATCCTTGGTAGTTTGATATTCTTTATTAAGTGGTTCTATGGCAAATTGTCCATGAGAAAGACAGTCACAGAAGATAGTTCCATTCTCTCCTTCGTCGGGATCCTCTGGAAATAGTGTCAATATAGTGCTGTCTATTGGACGATTTTCCGGAATTTCCACTTCTTTTTTCTCGAAAATTGACGAATCTAAACCAATTTTAGGGTAGTTATCATTTTGATCTAATATTTTTATAGAAACCGTAGAGGTACTGTAAACCTCCTTGTGATCTCCTATAGCTGCAACGACTTCTACACAATGCTGATTTTGTTCTTCTCTATCTAAGAATCCTGTAGTTTTAATGACCCCATCATGCTTCCCGATTTCCAAAAACAAACCAACAGATCTTTCTAAGGTGTTTGAACATTTTTCTATTTTAAATTTTGGATTTATTTGTTTGTTACTTTTCAGTTGGACTCTTCCAATAACTGTTCCCACATTGATGTTTTCTTCGACTTTGAAAAAGTAAATTTTTTGACTGAACAAATCCAAAGATTCTGGAATGGCATTGTCAATGAATAACCGTATGGTTAAAGTGTCATTAAAAAATGGTTTTTCTGTGTTTATTGCTAAGATTTTAATTGACAAAGGCTGACTGTGTAAAAAGTACTCAGCTGCTTTGTTGATATTAATAATAGAAAGATTGAGTCCCGAATGAGACGGTTTAATTTGGATGAAATTCGTATGATTTAAGAGTTTATAATTAATTACACTGTTGATACCAATGTCTTTATCTGTAGCATTCGGGAGAATCATTGAGGAAGGACCCTCCTTTTTTAGACTCAAATAAACATTTATGGTTCTTTGAGGAAATAATGGTGGATTGTCATTTTTATCTATTATAACCACTTCGACCAATAATAAAAGAAAGATCTGACTCGTAATAAAGGGTGAAAGGGTTATGTGGAACACAGTCGAGCAGATTGGATCGTGAAAAGGCGTTTTTCTTTTACATTGGCATATTTTGGAATTGTGTGATTTGGATTCAAAGACTTTATCATAACAAATTTCTTCTCGATCTATTCTTGATATTGTAACAAGGTAAGTCTCTTGAGCATGAGACGAAGTAGAAATGAGCCCAAAATATTTCCGAGCTGGCTGTGAGGATGGAAAGAACATTAACTGGCAGAGATTTTTTTGATAAGAACAATTCCTATTTGCTGCAATCTGTTCAATTTTAAAATCGGAATATAAATTCCCAACCGTTATATGATGTGATTGTTCTTCCTCGATCCGATATGTAACAGAAACGTTGTGAAATATTAAAAAGTAATAGTTTTTACATAGAAACAAACCGATAATCATCATTAATTTCAATGACATATGGCAGTTTATTTCCAACACGTCTGGAAAAGTGTAAAAGAGTTTTCATCAATTCAAAAAATTAAAATAAAATATGAAAACTTTAAACAAATTTGATTGGTGGATATTATTTTTATTATGGATGGTCAATTGTGATAGAATGTTTCGTGTGAATTTATTGGAGCTTGAAATCAGAATCAGGTTTTCTTGACAAGTACTGATTTGAATTTAAAAACAATATTAAAAATTGTAAAAATAAATATTCACTTTGGCAAGAAAACATTCAAAGTTTTTTTTCGCAAAAATCATCATATATAACATATTTATTGTATATTCTAAAATAGATATAACAATAAGAAATGAATAGTAAAATATAATGTCAAACGGGAAAAGAAGTTTTTAGATAAATAAAATCTTTAAGGATAACTAGAAATATTCGGTTCAAGTCAGTTATCATCAGTAAAATATAAACTAGGCCGGATAAATGCACAAACCTTTAGAGAATTGGCCATTAGAATCCTCTATTTCTGGTTGAACGTTTTTTTAACATGCAAAACTTTTCTACTCATGATTGAACCTTTCTTCCAATAAATTTAACCCTTCAATTCTACGTGTGGTCTTTTGAGAACTTGCCAAATTTTACTCCCTTAAAGTATGTATCGAATATATTTTAAGATGGTGCGCAATAAGTCAGACAACAAAATATCATTTTACTAATTTTAATTTTGTTTTATTAGTATATTAAAGGTTTTATCTAAAAAAAATCATAAAAATATTATTAAAATATCAAATGAAATAAATAAATATATAAGAAATATTTTAATGAATTCATTTAAAAATAATTTTAATCAAAAGAATTATGCATTGAGCAGTCAACTCAAGGGGAAATTAATTTGCATTACCCGGTGCATTTTACAAAAAATGTTTTCAAACATTGCGCTATATCCATTTGACTTTTACCAAACAAAATGAATTATGATTAATTTTGCTATTTTTATTATTTTTATTATTCAACTATACTATTGAAAAGCAGGCAGAATCTAAAATTAACTAGAATCTTAAAATATGTATTTTCATTAAATCAGAATATTTAAACAAAATATTTATCGGTTTTACATAATATTTTCGAGATCAATCGGAAGTATTAAGATCGTGTAGATCAAAATATGGAGGCTACTTTCGGGTTCACATGGGTTTACTGTTTTCTTCTTTAGCAAGCACAGTATTCTTAGATTTCGTGACTCCTTTCCTTCAACAATTTCAATTAACAATAATAAACTGCAATTATTTATTTATTAACTTCATTTAATTATTTATAAAAGACATTGTATTTTCTATAAATCTGATTCATAGTCAAATTTTGTAAAAAATACAATGTCTTTTATAAATAAAAATAAAAATAAATAAGAGGTGAAAAACAAAAAAATCTTTATAATTTCGTTTAATTAAATAATATTTTAATTAATATTTTTAGAAAATCAAAATTAAACAAATTTACCATTCAAAAGATGAATTTATTACTTTACTGATCTATGAAAGCAAAATTTTATTCCAACATTTGTTTTATAAATAAATTTTCTTTTGATAAAATTTATGTGCAATTTTCTGTCACGGAATTATAACTAACTCTTTGGATTTCAAAGTTATTTAAAAGCGCTTCATTGGCTTTTTCTTTAGTTATTAAGAGAATTTAGAAAATAAAAATAAATTAAAAAATAGGAAACTTTTTAATTATATAATTATGAAATAAATTTACTAAATATTTGTATAATATTGTTAATTAATTAATTCACTTAATTATTTCATTAATATTTTTTATATATTATGAAATAAAGTAAAATTAAAATATTTTATTCAAACTTTTCAATGCATTTCAATAAAAATGTCAATTTAAACAAACCATAAATTTAATTATTAAAAATCGACAATTGAAAGTTTTCCTTAAAATTAGTTTTAATCATTCAATTTAAGACGATAGATTTGTACACTTAAAAAAGACAGTTCCGAAAATTTATATTAAAAATATAAAACATTGTCAAAAACCAAATGAAGATAAATGAAATTTTAAACAGTCTGAAAGTAAATATGAGAATAAATGATATTAATTTTTAAAATTAGGCAAATTTTGATTAAATTATAAATAATAATTTTGAAATTTTAACCACGCTCTACAAAGTTTTCATATTATTTACTCTTGTTGCTTTTTCAATTAACCAATAATTGTAGTTATTAGAAAGCTTTACTTAAAAATATCTTACGATATATTTCTACAATTTCGGTATAATCGTTAAACAAGATAGGAAAAATAATAGATCCTACCCATCTTATTAGCAACGTTTTACATATCAGACATTTCCAATAATTATAAGTTTTTTTATAAAATATTAAACTTAATATTGGTTAACAGTGTTGAAAAACTGAAATACGCATACAACAGTGTATGTGGCATTGCACCGATTGCATGTAAATTGATAAACGATATCTGAACGCAATCAGATTAGTTGAGTTTTATTTAATTATGAAATAAGATATTTAGTTATTAAATACTTTTGAAAAATGTAAGACTTAGATTTCTGAAATAGAAGTCGAAAATTATCCAAAATTAATCTATCAGATTTTAATCTAATTGATCTAAATTATTCATCAATTTTACAGCTGATTCCTTGGTGAATTGTGTTTTCTTTCTTCCAGAATAAAATGTCCACCAGCAGTTTATTAACAAACAAACAAAATATTGATCTCTTTTTAATTGCCGAATAATGACAAATATAAATACTATTTTTTATTTCATTTTTTCATTAAAATTATATTAATTACTTTTATTTGTTGCTTTAAAATAATTTGTTTGTAAAAGAAAAATAATTAAAAAAATTTTTCCTAAAATACGATAATTCATTTAGAACAACAAAAAATAATAAGTCGACTAATTTGCTGTTCTATTCTTTTTTTAATTTTATTTTTCAAATTCATAATGAAAGAGAGGATAAATTTTATGATTTTTACTAGTTTGTATGTTGTTTTCAGGCCGATAATTGCGGTCAACTATGGGAAAGTTGAAATTTCCTGCCGCATTCGACGAGAATTCACAATTTGATAGAAGCAACTTTGATTAACAAAAACAGACAGGAAGTTTTCTGATCATAATGAGCATCCCAGCCTCGGTGAACGTTTGGATTTATGAGGATTTAGATATTATCAGTTGATCAGTAGAAGACACAGTTTTATCATCAGTCAGACTCCAGGAGACACGTGGATTTATTTATTTCCTATATTTTATCAGTATATCTCAAATGGCCCATGACAAGATGGACAAATATGATTTTATAAATTCTGTGTAATTTTGTAGAAATTCTTTCTTTTATCAGTTAATTTTAATTAATTAAAACAATAAATTATTAATGAAATTTAATAAATAGTTTGAATAATTAATAGAAATATGAATATATTATATAGTGTTGATTGATGAATCATATCAAATTCATTAAAAATATATGTAAGTTAAATAAATCAAATAGTTGGTGTAAGCTTATAATAAATATTAGCCTACTAGAAGTTTTAATCATACTTTGTAAAAAACTCGCATCCACTTGTAACCAAAACCTTTATCTTTCATTATTGTCTGTTAATCAGGCTGATTTACCTGTAGGCAACATAAAATCTTACTGTTAAACTGTTCTTACCAAATACATAACTTCATTTGACATTCTGCCAAAATAGGTGTATAAGAAACTCATATCATCAATTTATTATAAACACAACTTAAGTTTGTAATGAAATCTAATGATAATAAGTTGTAACATAGAAATTGATAACGAAGTCAAAGATGACTTGAGTTTGTCATAAACTTACATGCAAGCCATGACAACAATTATGGATACTGAATTAAAATAAAACTCACTTGATTACTTTCAAAAAGATTTTACTGGTGTGAGGAATGACGACGTAGAAATCCCTGAAGAAATTATGTTTCATTAACGTTTCTTTCTAAAAACTTTTATTCATTTCTAAACTTAAGTAAAATTGTTTGAATGAAAGTTTGAAATTCAAAACAACTTTGCTCAATTTTCGGACCCTCCTTAAGATATTACTAAATTGTTTTTCTTATCAACAAAGTTCACCCACTTTACAAGTTTCTATATCTCATACCGATTTGAGTAGGCAATAAAGGAATTCGCATAGTAATTATTATTAATAAATTTATCATTTTAAAATAGTATTTTGACTCAAACCTTGATGGAATATTTTATGGGGTGGGGTATTTTATCTTTACTTTTGGACTGAGATTCATCTCACCGTCAACAAAACTTATATAATTCTAAAAATGTCGTTAGTAAAGACAATAAAGAAGTTATTTCATTGTAATAATTTTAATTCATCTTTTTGATTTACTGGATGAAAAAAATCTTTTTATGAAGTATTTTGCCAAATGATTTTTTCCCAACAATAAGTCTATTTCCGTGAATAATAGTTTCACTTAAAACGTTTAATAAAAATATTTTTGCTATATTACTAATTACAGATTTTAAAGAAGAAAATTATACTAAGAAATCAAGTTCAAAAAAGTTTTTTCTGAGAATTATCAATACAAAAAATAAAATTCACCTAAGTAATCAGTTTAAACATTTAAAACAAATCGCTTTTATTATTTTTTTTGTTTTTGACACTTCACAATAATTTGATTACAAGATAAACAAGATAATAATAATAATAATCATGATAATAATAATAATAATCATGATAATAATAATAATAATCATGATAATAATAATAATAATAATAATAATAATAATAATAATAATAATAATAATAATAATAATAATAATAATAATAATAATAATAATAATAATAATAATAATAATAATAATAATAATAATAATAATAATAATAATAATAATAATAATAATAATAATAATAATAATAATAATAATAATAAAAATAATAATAATAATAATAATAATAATAATAATAATAATAATAATAATTCGTGGAAAGGAAGACTAAATAGAGAAAGAGCAGAAAGAGAAAGACTTTGAATTTTGTATTATTATGAGTGATCAGGATCTTGTTGAAATCAAAATATTTCATATTTAATGAATAAATTTGCGAAAATTGCTTACACAGTTATTTATTGAATTTATGTTTATACTAAGATACAAAATCTTAGTGATACAAAATCGGTGTTTATTTTACTCATAATCAATATTTTGTTTAAATAGGTATTATTTTAAATAGGCTCCTATTTATTCGCTATGTATTTTATTAGTGCCTTTATGTATTTTTTTCTAAGTAAATATTTATAAAATGCTAAGTATTATATTAATTATATAAGTAAAAAATAGAATTCATTAGGTATTTAATTATTTTATTATAGGTAATATTTTTAATTTTTATAAGTAAAACAATGAAAAATTCATAAGAATAAACAAAAAGTGACACAATAAAAAAACTATAAAAATAGAAAGACTATTTCACAAAGACTATTATAAAAATATTTGAAATTATTGTTTTAATAAGGCTTTTTTAGCTTTAGTTGGTCTTTCTCTTGGTAGTTTACTTCCAATAGAAGTATTCTTAGCTACTGCCGGTACTTTGCAATATTTAAGTCTGATTGAAATGCCGACAAAATGCTTGCAAATAATTTTTTTTAAAAATGCTGAACAATTGCACTGACCGTCGTCCCAATTGGCTTTATCGTTTGGTAAATTAATGCGCCAGACAGTAAAAGCTCGCTTTGTAAATTGATCGAATGTTGTCCAGCGCATTTTTCCAACTTTGTCAATGTCTTCTTGAGTTATAGTTGCGTCACTATCTGAAACATAGTAGTTTGTTGACTGTTCTTGGGGCACCGAAAGAATTGCTATGCTTTCTTTAGCCCATTGATAAGACTGTGTCCATAATGCTGTGTCGATTGATTGTTTTGTAATAAACTCCTTCAGACTTCGAGGATATGTTAGTGACCACTTTTTAACAACATCTAAAGCTTGTTTGCTAAATCTAGATAATGGCGTGCGCTCTCTAATAGTTTCTTCGTCTTTAAGAACTCGATTATTTGACTTTAGATTATTGTTAGTACTTGGCATGAAGGGCATGTATCCTTCATACCAAGTATTGTGTGTCGTAAGCCACATCATATTCATGTAGTCTAAAAACTCAGTCACTTATTTTTGTCTCCATTTTTAACAAATAGAAAACTTGCTTTTTCAAAAATGACTTGGCTTTGTGACAATTGAAGTTGATCTACATCTTCAATTAATTCGTTTTGATCTTCTTAAGCTACTAAAGACTCGATTTTTTTGACACAATTTCTACACATATGTGCCCAACACATCACAATTTCATTTTTATTAAAAACATGTGAATAAGCTTTACGTATAGCGTTAGAAGCATCAGAAATCAATACACGAGGATTGAATAATGATGCATTTATTTTTTTCAAGCCAACATTGATACTTGAAAAAATAAAATTAAAATCAGCAGTTTTTTCATTGGTACATATACCTAGGCCAAACGAATGAAAATGCCTATCTAAATCGGTTGTACCAATGATTAAAATTGGATAGCCCTGCCAAACCAGTATTTAAGTTGCATCAGCATTTAAAATTGTTGATGCTGAGGCTAGCTTAAGTAATCTTATTGTACTTATAAAAAATCTAAATTTAGAGCCGTGGTTTTCTTCATCTTCATCGCTTTCTTCATTACTCTCTTCACACTCATATTCATAGGCATAAGTTATTTTATAATTGACTACAAAGGCTTCATCTTCTAACTCTGGTAAAGAAGCTGATGATTGAAGCCAATTTTCAAGCTCACCTAAACTTATTACTGGTGGCCCGTAAACTTCATTTCTAATCTTGTTTAATTGATTTCTTAATTGTATAGTAGTAGTAACAGGCTTTATACCTCGTTCATGAAAGATTTCTAACATTCTCTTAGGTTTTATTTTAAGCTTAAACAACTCTTTAATTAGTTCTTTAGCTTCGTTAGATATTGCAGATTTAGACATGTTTTCTTCATGCTTATGCTCAGCTTCTGCCCTAAAAAGAATAACTTTGTCTGATCTTGAGTCGTAAAGTAAATGTAATGCAGAATCACATTGCTTGCCTTTAAATTTAACTTGATTGCATCGATAGTAAACTATTTTACCATCTTCAGTTTTGTTGGAATAAGAGTAACTCCATATCTTCTCTTCTTTAATTGCATTTTTTGCTTCTTCAGCACTTTTAAATACTTTTTCATGAGTCCAAACTTTGGACACTTTTTTGGCTCGTGGTTTCTTTAAATTTGTAACTTCAACATCAAACTCAAGATCAGACTGATAATCTTCAACTTCTGCAAAATTATTAGCCATTATAAGTTCAGTATTTGTTTTAATTTTGTTTATAATAAATAAAGACTTTACGTAGAAAAACATACCCCTTTATTGAAAGTTTGTAATAATTGTCGAAAAAAATAAGATCTAAGAACATCTTAGAAAAAATTAAGATTTATTGATGAATTTTATTAATTGACATATCGTTTTTTTATTTTACTTATAAATTGTTTTCTTGACTTGGCATTTATTTATTTTACATAGTTTTTAATTAATTACTTAGCGAATGTATTAAATATCTAGAATTAATTAATTAACATAGAAGTGTTTTACTCTACTGATACTGTGTATTTATCTTCATAGAAAGTGTATATAAAATACATAGCGTTTAGTAAAAAATACATAGCAAATAAATACCAATTAAATACTTTATTTTTTAATAACTTTATTTTTTCTTTGCAATGAAACATTTTGAAAATTACTTGTTAGTCGACTAGAAGCGTTGATATGAAATATTTGAAAGGTTTTATAATGAAAGTGTTTCGGAATTGTTATATTTTGTTTTAAAGATGCGTTACTAAAGAAATAGAGAATCACCAACTCAAAAGTCAATATTAAATTATTAAACAATTTTTTTACTATTTATCTAACTAAGAAAGAATTTTATAATATAATTACATAATTTTTAATGATGTTTAGCGCAGACATATATTTCTTACAAAATATTTTTTGAAAAATCTACTAAAAATTTCAGTAATTTTAATAATTTTAGTAAATATTTGAGCAAGTAATTTAAAATCATCAAGCAAACTCATAAAATTATCATGAAATACAGAATTATTTAGTAAAAATCTGATTTATTTTTGTTTAAAGCTTAACATAATTAATAATTGATGAATCTTTGGTTAAACAAGAAATATAAATGATTTTTATTTGAAGAATTTAATTATTATTAATGCTGCTAGATTTTCCCATGGCATATTAACTTTTATTAATATTTATACAGGACAAAATTATCTCAAATAATATTTGAGAGAAAATTAATTCATTATTATTAAAATATATGCTAATAATAATGATAAGTATGATTGTGGAAATAATAATAAATAACAATATTTTATTAGAAAAATTCTTAATTTTAAAATTTATATATTTAATTTATATAAAAATTAAATTTTAAATAATTTTAACACTATAAATTTAAAAGTTTTATTAACAAAGTTATTTAACATAATTATTTAACAAACTGACATTTGTCTTTACACTTTCGATAAATTTTGTGAATTTGAATATAAGTGAAATATGGTGAAAGGATTGATTTATCTTTTACGGTCTTCTACTGCAGCTTATTCAGTGAAATGTTTTGATAAATTCATTGAGTTTTTGATGAAGAATGGGTATTTAAATCATTTTTATTAATGATTTAATAATTCATTATTGACAAATCGCTTAACAATCCTAAGGATCCATATTTAAGAACCATTGTGTGTAAGTTGACTAGTATGTATATATCGGATTGCAAGGCAAAGAACATTAACAGTGTGTAAGAATGATCAGTCTAAATTTGTGTGGGTATTGCTTTACTAGGACGGTTCGTATTATTATGAGATGAAAATAAACAAGAACTATTTAAATAACAAGATTGTCTCTTTGCAATAAGAAACAGGCTCAAAGAAGTCATTAATTAATAACATGACATATTTAACTGATATTTGTTTCATACTAATAAACTTAAATAATAAATTATTTATTGGTAAGATGTAATTATAAACTGTTTTCTTATTTTAAATATATATTTATATAAATTTTTTAATTATACAATTTCTTTTATTTAACCTTCAACAAAGTTTTAATTTTGTTTTTAAATATACTCGCGTCCCGCTTGTAGTAATTTGGAGTTATCAAATTTGAACTTCGTTGCTTTTTTATTGAGAAAATAAATCTTAGTGTTTTTAAAGACAATTGAAATCTTGGCTTTTTAAAAGAGAGCTTATAATTTTTGGCCATCAAAGTTAATTTTTTTTTCTGCCCACAGAGCCAAAACTATTCAATGACTATAATATGAGATCGACCAACGGAAACTGTGTATTTAGACCAGGGAAAATTGAAGCAAATTATCTACAAAAACCCTATATCTTTATGGATCACAGAGCTTGGGAAAGGACTAATATCTACCTACTAAAATTGAATAGCACTCAATTGCAAAATTCGTATAAATAAACTGCTACTTTTATCAAATGTTAATTAAATTTTTTTATTAAAAGGCGAATTAAAAATTTCATAGCGGTACATAATTTGCGTACTATTCTAATTATATTATTAATAAAAATACGAATAAATTATATAATAACAAACATTTGATTTTAAATATTTTTTAATTTCATTGTTCTTTAGGTTTATTTACGTTGTATTATATATTTTATTTAGTCATAAATGATTTTATTATTTTCAATCAACCTGTCATGAACTTTGTCAACTTTCTATGTATTGCTTCACTTATACTAAAACAATATCATCATAATGACTTTGTAAACGTCTAACCTCAGCATTCAATTTTGTTTTAAACGGCTTGCCGATAAAAATAAAAGTTGTTATCTTGTCTTTTTCTGTTTGTAAATAAATTTGACAATATTTCGTGACAAAGAAAATTTAATATTCAAATAAGAGAATTTCGAAATTTGTATATTTCTTAGTTTTTAAAACATCTGTAAATTAATTATGTAAAATACGGGTTACTGAAATTATATTGATAAAATATTTATAAGATTAATTTATTAAATTATAATATTTATGGCAATTAAAGTAAAATAATTTTCAATAAATTTAAACAAAGAAATCATCATCATTAGAATACGATATATTATCAATATTTATTTCTAAATTTTAGACTCAAGCATGCAATTGTAGAATTATTAATACTACTCTTCAAACAAATAATGTTTTCACTCATTAATATTGTAATATCACTTCGTTAGATAATTGTATTATTATCAAATATTATAATACCATAGATAATTTGAATCTGCTATAGGTCAAAGAATGTTGACAGTGATCGATGCGTGCGCTGTGCGCATTTGTGGCATGCAGTCAAACATACATGAATAATTTTACTCAATCCTTGATTAAATGCAACCGGCTAAAATTAAACACACTTATTCGGTGTAACATATTTTATAAATATGACATTATTAATAACAATAATGACACGTAGTGTAATTAACCTACCGATTATATTTCTTTAATTATAATATGAATAACCTTTTCCTTTTGAAACTTCACGCTGCAGATTTTCCCAAGTTCTACTTCTTAAGAAATAATTTTAGGTGAAGAAATAGTTATATAATAGCTTTTCAATGAAAAAATTATAACTAATTTAACAATATGAAAGTTTTATAATAAATAATTGCTTATTTTTTCTTTTTTGTTAAAGTTATTTCTAAAATGTAATTATATCTCATTAATCTTTTAGTCATAACTTACGTAAGCCAATTTTTTTATCTCACCAAATTTCCAATATGAACTAATTTTTTAAGTTTTAATTTTGATTGAATTTATAAATTTTTAAATCATCAAAGAACAAAAACCAAAAAGAAAGTTTCATTTAGTGGTGTAGCAAACAGAGTAGGCTTCTTAAAATTCATATTGTAGTGATCAGGACCTATTTTAGGTTGTAATATTTAATTTTATCAATAAATATTGCAAAAATGGCTTACCTAGTTATTTATTTAAATTATATTTTTAAAAGTTTTAACTAATTAGAATTTTAAAACTAATGATATAAGTATATAAAATAAAGAAAACATTAAAATAATAATAATACGAAAGTCTTTTAATTTAGTCTTTTGTATAATGCATGTTTGATCCGACCTAAACTACTTGATTTTCTAAAAAAAATTTACAATTTTGTCAGACAGACTTTAGAACCATTTTCGGTTTATAGAACAATTTTAACACTAGATATGACGGATTTCCAATTTTTCAAAATGAAGTAAAATATGAAATATGTTAATCCGTGTTTTATATCAAATCATTTACTTTATAATAATTTTTTAAAAAAATTGCCTAAAATAAACCATATTTTATATTATTTATCAATATGACAGAGTTCAGTAAAAATATGCATGCAATTTCTCCGTAAGTCGAGGGGTAAACTATATTTTTTGTTTTTGTTGTATTTATTTGACTCAAATTTCTCCAAATAAACTCTCTAAATGAATGAGGTTAACGGAAAAGATAAAATAAAAGTTCACTTTTAACAATTTAACACCGGCAATAAATTTAGTAATATTTTCTTTACTAAACTCATTTAAATGTTGATGGATATTTTTAAATTTTTTTAAGCAGGAAGCTTTACACGTACCTTCTATAACCCAATCTGGATTTCATAATAAACTATGCATTAAACTTTGTTTAAAAAAAGAGATTGTTACATATTACAGAAATTTTCGCCAAAATTTCATTTATCTTTATTACGAATTTAGATCAAATTTTTCCCTATGAAAAATCGTTTGAATTTATCTCACAATGTCCTATTACATATTTTAACATAAGAGACTTTTTTATTGCAAATGTTTAAAATAATGGTTTATTCTATTAAGAAATTGTTTTATTTTACTATTTGTAAAAATCTTTACCAAAATCCATTTGTAAATTATCTGAGTGACCATCTTCGACCAATTTTCTCATCATTATTCGATCTTTTGAATTTACGAGAGATAAGCAAAGGTTTTTTGTGCTTTTTAAACACAAATTATTTAGATTTACTGATTTTTAAAATATTTTTTAAATCAGTGGTACGCACATATAGGATGCCAGAAGAAAATTAAAAGTGTGTCTCTATAAAATTTTCGAATTTTATAAATATAAAGAAATCAGAGGTGAAAAACAACAAAAAAGTCCTTATACTATATATATATATATATATATATAATATATATATATATATATATATATATATATATAGATAGATAGATAGATATAATTTAATTAATTGAAAATAAAGTTTTTATTAATTTTTCGAAAAACTTGTGATTACTTTCAAAATGTCATAATTAAAATGAGATTTATTAATTAACGTTTCGAAAATGAAACTGAAATTTAAACATCTAAACAAAATCAGTATCAATCACAGTTTAATTAAAATTGTAATTACCGTTTCCATGCCAACAGAATAATTTGCAGAAACTCGTATGATATGATAATTAATATAGCTGAAGGAAATTATTTATTGAGTTGTTTAAATAAAGCTGGATTATTGTCAACTATTCCATGCCACAGAGGCCCAAAATGATTGATGATTTTGTAAACAATTTACGGTGCATATCGTGCCGTTGTCATTACTGGTATGTTTGTTTATTGTCTGATTGAGATTTTGTTGTTATTTTTAAAAAACAAATTGTTATTTATTGTTTATTGTACCAGTTGAAATTGGTTTTCCGTTTTAAATGAGAATTTATTTTTTTATGTCACTAAATAATATTGATAATAAATTGGAAAATTTGGAAAGTACAGCGAGAGAAAATTAAAAATTTTGAAAATATTTTCTGTTTATTATAATAGTTTTGATCTATTGGTGTGATCTTGAAAGTTTATTGGTATTAATTTTAATTGTATTAATTTTAATTTGATAAGGTTAAGTTTATATATATAATTATGATTAAATATTTTAAATAAATGTTAATTGAAGCTTGAATGTGTCAATTAGATTTTCAAAAAAAAAAATTAAGACTATTAATTTTTAAGGTAGCACTAATCATACCACAAATTGTAATTTGTTTTCTATCAGCTTTGTGGTATATTGTGCTGCATCTTGCTTTTAATGTGATACTAGTGATGTCATCAGTCGATTTATACAGTAACTTTGCTATGACAACGGTCAATATAATATATGTTTTAGGTTGAAATAGAAAGAAAAATTTTGTAAAAATTCAAATATTTCCTGATGCAAAGGGTTAAGTGAAAATTCGAATTAATAAAATATTTACAATAAGCTTGATGATTGAAAATTTAAATTTTCGAATAGTTCCAGAAGCTTTAGGATTTATTCAATACATTCACAGAGAAAAAGTACTGAGGGCTGCAAAAATGTTCGATTGAATGATTTATGTAAGATTCCAAAAATTATTTGTAATTATTTAGTAAAACCTTATAATAGTCGGCAGAGATACATTTTTCCCTTCAGAAATTAAAACATTTTATCTGTTAGAATAAAATACATTTAACAACAGTTTAGTAATTTCAAATTTGTAAAACCTTCAATAAACTAAGTATATAAATATCTAATGTATAAGTAGTCAAAAAATATTAACTTCAATTAACTGACAAATCGTGACTAAGACATAAATTTTAATCAAATTTTCCAGCGGATAGGGCCCTTCCTTTGATCCTTTTCCCAAAGTAACCTAGTCCGTTTAATGAACAAAACCTCAAGTTTTATAAGACGGATTAACAAGTTGCTTACTAAAACTAGCTATCGAAACATTTTTTAATAAAATCCACAAAATTTCCATCTATATTCATGCAATAAATATCCACTTTCTCTGTCGGCTTGTTGTAATATTTTATTCTCATCCAATAAAAGTAATTTAAAACATAAAATTTGCCTGAGTCATAATCCGCGCAAGAAAATAAAATTGGTCAAATAACACTTGAAAAAAAAGCTGCGTTAAATAGAAAAAACATAGATTTGTGAAAGAATAAAGAGATAAATAATTTAAGTCAGCCGCAAAAAATGAATCATTTCTACTTAATACGTTGAATAAGTAACCGGATTAGGTATCAAAGGACCTCAAGAGGAACTTCATATTTTAACATAAGAACAACAAGGTATGTATGCTTTATTTTTCAATATAACACTCATCGTGGTTTACAAACTTCCATCAGCAATGCAAAAAAAGCATTTTTGAATAAAGTTGAGCTTTGTTTTCTTAAAAAAGTTCTACATTCGGTTTCGAATCTGCTGCATTTTCATAGATTTTCAATCTCAGAAGTTTTTTATATGCTTGAATAAATAAAGATTCCTCGGTGCAAGATCGGAACTGTACAGAAGGTGATCTGTGACTAGTGACCAGAATTTATTGTTTTTCATTAAAATTTCAATATTGTTGGGTTTTAAAACTTCTTATCAAAAACCATTATTACGCGAAAATCTAGATAAGGTAAAAAAAAATTTCATCTTTTGATTTTGGTATTAGTTAATTTTAGTAAATTTAAAGATGTGTTACGAAATTTAAGTCAAAGCATCTATTCGTTGTAAAGTGGAGTACGTACTATTTAATAAAAGTTATCCGAAATCAGGAAATATCTTTATTTAAGCTACCAACGAGTTAACACTTACAAGCAGTCCCGGATTTGCGCAGAGGTTGGGAGGGGTGACTAAGGCCTCAGGTGACAATAAAAGTTATATGTAATGCAGTTTACATTAATTTATTTAGAATGATTGAAACCACCAAAAAACAATTTGGGGCCTCACAAGCCAGAGTGCCCCAAACATATCAATAATAAACCGATTAATTTTGAAGATGATTAATTAGAAAATGTTACTGATAAATTATCAGTCAATATCGCTTATAAATAACAATATATATATATAAAACTCAGAACCTTTCGAGAGATTATTCAAATTTAAAACAAGGCCAAGGGTTTCCAATGAAATTTTCTTCAAATAACTTTTTTTTAAATTTCTCATAAACTGTTTTGCATCTAAAACATCAAAAATATTTAGAAAAAGAATTTTATTCTAATTTTAATTTTAGTTAATTAAAACAATTTTCAGTCAAAACCATTTTTTTGATTTCATAAATTCCCACAAATGTACAACATTAAAAGCAAAAAGAAGCCATTTGACGCATATTTGTTGATGTTTGAACATTTTGTTGTTGTTTTTGGAAAAAACGTTGTTGACAACAATGATGTTGAATTTTCATCATCGGTAGACAATTTGTTTGAATTGGTAAAACTTTGGAAGGATGTTGTCAATGGACCGGTGGTTGTTTTGTCATTATCTGTCGGTTTGACGTTTGTTGATGTTGGTGTTTTGACTGTAATTTCTGAACTCATTTTCCATTTTGTTGTTTCTTTGGAATTGTGATCAGAATTTGAAGTCTTAGTATGATGGTAACTTGACTCCTGAAAATGAGTCGGCATAAAGACAGTGGTATTAATCGGGCTTTCAGTTGAAGTCTTTAATAATTCAGTATGTGAAATTGGCTCAAAAAAGCTAGTAGGGTTAGGTGTATTTCCAGGCGTATACTCCATGTTTTTATCTTTTGTTATTTCATAATTTAGTTGGTAATCATTCTCTAAAAATAATTTGATTTCAAAAAATTCAGAATATATTCAAACCTGCATAAAATGGACTTCGATTGAATATTTCATTGTCTAAAATTGAAAAATTGTATTTAAAGAATTCCTATATAAAATTTACCAATTAGGACAACTTTTCTCACATTTTCAATTAAGTTTTTAATATCGTCTGAATTTGTCAGAATTTCTCGCAATAAAGAAGTGGAAACGAATCTCTCTGAAATAAAACAAATAAAGCTGATTCAAGTTTTGAGGATCATTTCTTCCAAGAAAAAAATGCATTTTAACTAAAAATGGGATAAATATTTCATTTTCTGTTCAAAATGATAAACTAAATGATTAATTAATAAAAATTAATTAATTGTGATAAAATTTAAATTGATTTTATCTTAATTTCTATTCAGACTATAAATCAATATTTTGAAATACACTTGTAAAAGACTTGCCAAAAATTATATATTAAAACCAATTTGGATTGTAAATTGGCATAAATAAAATCGAAAATAATAAATAGATCAATGGTGACAAAAAACAAAATATTTTATTTGTTATTTATTAAACATAATTTTCTTTGAATTAAAAAGAAAATAAGTCGTCCATAGTGAGTTTATCAAAGATCTTGGTTAGCTATTTCTAAAGTTTCTGTAATCCTTTAAGATAGAAACAATATTCTAACATATTGTAATAGCTCGTGTTGATGTAATTTTTATTTTTATGAGCAACAGTAAAACAAAATCATGAAATTACGAATTCAGACAGAAATCATTATCGATGAAACTAAAATTAGATTTAAGAAACATTATTTAAAGATTGCAAAAAAGTACGAAAATTATTAAGAAACCTACAACGCAAATTACTTTCGTAATTCAATACTATCTTTCATTTTTCTTTACTACCAGCCGTAAAAAAAGATATGGTCAAAAATAATAATGTTCTCCACCGAAAATTTAATTCTTTTTGACAATAATTATTTTTGTAGATATCGGACCGTTCTCTGAAGAAAACCTATGTAATATTTAGATAATTTATTTTTGTAATTAAATTCCAATCTTTTAATGCACCTTATATTAATATGCAAACCGAAGTTATTTTTTACAATATTGACAATACTAGTTTTGTTACATAGCACTCATTTTTTAACAAAATTGAAAAAGTTCTTAGTGTCTCCTAATAGACTGTGCCAAAGTCAATTTTAGTGATTTGAAATTAAGTATTTTATTGTCATAAAATTGTCAATAACGCGAGAAAGTAATGTGTGATTATAATAATACATTTGTTTAAATATTTTGTTTCACTCGCACTATCATATTTCAAAATTTATTAAATTAAAATTACGTTTTAAATTGCTTTATATTACAGTTCCAAAAATCTTCTAATAAGAATCTTTCAGCTAAGCCATTCGAAAAGCAAAATTAATTGTTATAAATTCACTTCTTATATATTTAATTCTTATTATATTTAATTGTAATGTTATGTGTAAGAGGTTTTGAAAGAACCCAGTCGAGTCGCTAGTAAAAAGAGTTTATAGGCAATCGGGTGCTTGTGTGTTGGTTTATTTTGAATAAATAAGGTAAAAAATAATAATTGTCCCTTAATTATCCGGTTGTCATCGGGTTCTCGAAAAGCAATATTCTTTAATCATTTCAATTCCAATTTTATTTTTAATAATTTTGAATTTCTTTAAATTTAATTTGTCCAGTACTAAATTGTTTCGATACTTACTATGGGAAGTTGATTGATTAATAAATAATTATAAATGATAACATACATAAATAAAGATATGGATATTCATAATATGCGAGATGGATCTCAAACTGTTCAGAATATATGCTTATTCTCAGAGAATATTGCAAGGATCTAATGAATGATAGTAGATTGTCAGAAACATGCAACCAATCAATAAAATCTCTCAAAGAAGTTCTCATCAATGGATCTCTGAGCTTTCACAATCAAGATGTTTCGTTATATTTGGAAACTGATTCTTCAAACAATATACTTGGGTCAATACTATTTTATAAAGTAAAACCAGTGAAAGTCTTAAAGCATAACCTTTCCTGATTTTGGACACCAAAGTCGACGTTTTGCCCAAAATTAACTTAAAATGGTGTTAACCTAAATTCTGACTGATATCTGACAATTTAAACAAAAATTCAAAATGGCGACTTCATTAAAACGAAAATTTTAAATGAACATTATGTAATATGCCCTCGAACTTGGTTGTTGTACGTGTTTATTTACTTTTTCATGTTTCTTGATTCTTCCTTTCATTTTTTCCAGTCTTAAATTCGTTTATTTTAAGATCTTTATTCATTTCATTTTCTTCAACTGCTTGGAAAATTAAAAATTTCTGCAATTCTTCTTCATTCAATTTGTGTCGCAAAATTTGATTGGTTAGCTTTTCTATTTTTGTACAGAATTCGTTGGCTGAATCATTTCCTTAGCGACATTTGAGAGGTTCTTGAAGATCATTCATAAAATTAATTGACTTTTGAAAGATTCTTTAAAACAATCCAAATAGTTGCTTTTCTCATGAGTTACTTCATATTTCTTTGTAGCACTTGCTGATAAAATTTCTTTGAGAAATATAGTTATGAATTCTTATGAAATGCCCATAAGTTCGAAAAATATTTTATTTTCTTCCATAAAATCTTTGTCGGCTCCAATTTCTTAATTCTCTAGAGGCTTAATAAAATTGGCTATCGTTGTCATCATGTTAGATAAAATACTTTTGCATTTATAGCATCCATAATTAACGAAGTATTTATTAAATTCAGATACAAATCAATTTGTTTTTAATATTTAAACAAAACTCTTGATGAATTTTATTCAACGGAAATGTAAACATACATACCACATCAATCCACAACATACATTCATTTAATCATTTATTTAATTATTATTTATTTAATTAATTAGTTTAATTATATTCTCATATAATGTACTATTGAGACAGATAATCGCACTATAAAATACCAACGCGATTATATACTCCTTAATTTTTTTATTAAAACTTTAAAAATAGATAAGTGAGATTTTTTTAGTAATTTTTCAAATAATTTTTTTTGCTAATATAATATCTGGTTAGTAAAACCACTAGATTTGAGAAAAAATAGCTTGCAATTCAAACGGTTAAAATATTTATAGTATAAAATAACCTTGCTTTACATTATCGGTGACGTCATTGAAAACTGAAATCTTTTATAAAAAAAGGCAAAATATTAATTATTAATATACTGATAAAAATTCTTATTGCCAATGAACCGTTTTCAAGCAAATGTGGAAAGCCGGGAATAAGTAATACATTATCATAAATAATTTGGTTTCTAAAATTATTGAACAAAAATATTTCCAAAAACTAATAATGTTACTCTTCAATCTTTTTGCACTCTGGATAAGAATTCAAATTTTTTACACAAAATTCATTGATAAGTCGGGCGATGGCATTTTGAAATTTGTAAAAAGATTTTTTAAACTAAATAATTTAGGATTTACATTCGATTAAGTGAAAAATATTTAATGATATTTTTCAAAAATAAATTTGAAAAAATTATATCTTTTAAATATCAGACCACCCCCCTTTCACAGATATTAATGAAATCGACATTAACATAAAACCATCAATTTAAGTCATCTTAATAAATTTTGGTTGTGCCGAAATTTTATTATCTATAGAATTTTTAAGTTACTATTAATTGAAAATAGATGAAATCATTGATATAAGTATAAATTTTCAATACTGCCTTTATCAACTGTGCTAGTCAACCTATTCTAATTTTATATAAAAAATATTAATTTCAAAAGTCAACGATTTTTTTAATTATTTTTGAGGCTTATAAAGTTACTTTTTTTATGAAAATACTTTCCGAAGTACTCAAAAAACCTTTAATATTTGATAAAATGAAAAGAATTTTAGTGTGCACATTAGTTAAATTTTAATAAAAAATAGATAGAACAAGGGATATTTTCTCCTTTAGAATAACCAGAGCCATATCATTAATTTGATCGATCATGGAAACATCAGCTCCAGCTTGCTGTGCTTCCATAATTGTCGTAGTTCCTTATCTGGCTTTTGTCTCCACATTGTTAATTAAATCAGCTTTCGTCATACCAATAACGGTGTGAACAGTAGTTAAAGTTCCGGAATCTTTATCAGTAATAATTTTAATCATTAACTCTTTGGCGATATTCAAAATTGATGGATCTGTTAAACCTTTGTAGCGGATCCGGTCTCAAGCATCGTTTGAAATTGAAATTAATCTTCGATGGAAAATATTCCTTTGTTCAAATAGAAAGTGTTAATGATAAGATGCAATAATTGTGTGATTTCAACTTGAAAAGCAAATGTCTTAATGTGATTGATAGTTTCAATTAAATTCTCGATTCCATATTGGTAAAAGGCAAAGTCAATCAATTTTTGTAGCGTAGTAATTTGTTTCATTATATAATAAATTTCAAAGATAAAAATAAAGTCCAATTTGAAAATATATATTATTTCAACACAAAGTAAGACATGATTTCAGAAAAACTCCATATCTCAAAATTCACTTCCTAAGTCATTTTAAAAATCACAAATATTCAAAATTTTCACAAAATACTTAAGCAAATTATTTCGACAAAACACGAAATAAATAATCGATAATTATCTACAAATTTCACAATTTGCTATTAATTTCGAAGAAAAGTAAATCGCAGACACAGACGCGATAAAATTACTAAGTGATCGAAACAATAAACTAGATTTTTAGAGATGAAGCGATGAGAAATTTAAGAAAAGTGTGAAGAACAAAGGTGAGGTTGCAAATTTTATGCGCGGTCAGAGATAATTCATTATTGTTTAGTATTTGTTATATTTCAAAAAGATTTAAATAGTTTTTATACTTATATACATAATTGTTTGAATTTATATTTTTAGATAATGCTTGCTAAATAAATTTATAACCAAATCTAATATTTACGATCTTTGTTTATATTGATTGCGTATGGCAAATGAGTGCCGCTCCTAGGGAATATGGCGCACTGATGCAAAGATTATTTCAGGGTTCTGAATAAATTTATTGGTACAATATATTTTCATTAGAATCTATAAAACAATAAATAGAAAATATTTGTGCGCTTATATGTATTATTATAATATATTACATTTTATTTTAAGTACATGGTATGTATATACTTAAATTAATAAATAACAGAGATAAAACATTAAATACTGAAGGATAATTTATGCTTCTTTTTTTCATAGAAGCAAATTTTCCTAAACTTATATTGATGTCTAATTTTTGGATATTTTTAAAATAATAAATAAAATACTGTTCTGTGGAACTAGGTGTAAAAAGCTCTCTGTTGAACTAATACTATCAGCCGTAAACATACAGCTGTAGTGTTGCGGTTAGCAAAATTCACAAAAGTAAAATGGAAAATCAATAAAAACATTGATAATCGAAATAATAATTAAAAAGGCAAAATCAATTAAAATTTTAAAATAAATATTTATCGGGGGAAACTGGTATGGGCGGATAACAAATGACGAGACAAATCCAAATATAATAAAATTAAATCGATTGGGAGTCCGCCAGAAGGAAATATTTAATAAAAATAGAAATTAATTAAAAATTAATTGGCTAATAGGAAGCCCGAGCTAATGGAAAGTCCGAGCCAACAGAAAACCCAACAGTGTGAGAAACCCGGAACGTCAACAAATTTTCTAATTACGGAAAACAAAATTGGTTGACGAAGGAAAACCGAGATAAAAGGGAAACCCGACACCGAAATAATTATTGTAAATAAATGAAAACACCGTGAGCCCAGAAATAACTAATTTGGTTTTAGACAGAGAGATGTCAAAAGTGACAAAACCAATTTACTTTTGACTTGACTTGTTTTGCGAGATGAGTATAAAAGGAAAAGGCAGATCAACAAAATTTCCAGTTGGTCGAAGAGAATATTTCAGAGAGCGGATTAAAATAGGTAATGAGCTTAAAGATAAATCAACCAGCCAAACAAATTAAATTCTTGCGCACCAGGCAGTGTCATCTCCCTTTGAAAGACGTATCCCTGCGCATTGAAATATTGTGAAATCGTGCAGAGTAAATATGTAGAGTATGTGAATTGAATCGATATTTATGAAAGTTGTGAATAAAGTTGTGATGTATAAATTGGAAAGAAATCTTATTGTGTTGGGTTAATTGAATTGATTAAAGATGGACACCAAGGAGTCAGGCCTAAGCGCCGACTTTCTATAAAAAAAACCCAACAGTAGTCTTTTCCGAATGTTAGTTCACTTTACGCGTATTTGATTAGGTTTAGACTTGTTAAATTCTATACTAACATTAGCTAGTTAGTGTATTACTGAATCGTTACATTATTAAAGTGTTCCGGAAGTAATTTTGGTGCCCTTCTAGAACAGCGCTTTGACAAAAGCATTTTTTCCTTACAATGAGTAACTGACAATGGTAAATTATATCATTCAAATATCCATCGATTTAATTTACGTTATTCTAAATACGTTTAAACAAATTTTTTTTTGGAACCATAGTATTATTCTAATAACTCATTAAAAAAAATTCATTTCACTGTAAGAATTGATAAATAACTATTACGTTCATTAATTGTTACCAATTTTTTATGTTTCTTTATCAAAAGCGGACAAATCTTTTTAATATTATAATAAGTTCTAAAAGTTTACAACATCATATAAGTTTTATTCTTATGTAATCAGAGTTATTTTATTTGTGAAAGTGTTAATAAAAACCACAAAAAGGACTTACAATGCTCTTTTTTAATAAAATTGTTTAAATTATATCTTACTTCTATAGCATTCACAGGAATCATCATATTATAACGCCAGTCTGTTCCATCAACAACATAATAAAAGGAGGAATCAAATTGATCTTTTCTGACTAAAATTAAATATTTATTTTATTAAAATCATTTTAAACAAAATATACTTATTATTTATATATATTTTTGTTGTAAGCTTCAATGTTAAGAGAATCAATTACGTGAGATTCATGAAGTTTTAAAAATTTTGAATAATTTAATTATTATAATAGAAATTCGTAGAAAAAGATTGAAGGTAGGTGAGGATTAATATAGAAATATTAATGTTCAGAAGCTTCAAAAATTAAATTATGACAAATGTTAACTAAACAATTTTTCATCAAATATAATTTATTATAAAATTAGCTAAAAATTAATTAGTTAAAAATTATTTATTGATTTCAAGTTTTTTAATCTTATTCTGAGTTATTATTGTTATTGTTATTATTATTATTATTATTATTATTATTATTATTATTATTATTATTATTATTATTATTATTATTATTATTATTATTATTATTATTATTATTATTATTATTATTATTATTATTATTATTATTATTATTATTATTATTATTATTATTATTATTATTATTATTATTATTATTATTATTATTATTATTATTATTATTATTATTATTATTATTATTATTATTATTATTAATATGCCTTCTCGTATTAACTAGAAAATAATTAAAATAATAAAGTATAAACAGAAGAATAATTAATTTTATTTGCATCAATTTTGACAGAAATTTAGCAAGCAGATAGGAATTATATATTTGTTTTATTGTTTAAAAGTTTTATTTTCTCACAGAAATTTTACTTAGAAGCTCTTAAGAAAATTTCTTTCATTGATCTTTCTGATCAAAATCTACTTGAATCATAGATTTTGAAAACATTAAATTAATTTATTGTATTAAATTGTGAATAAAAAGATGTGAATGATATTGAGAGTAGAAAATGCGAATTTTAATGACTTCAGTCATGAGCACAGGTAAATTCCTTCAATTGGAATATAATGCTTGAAAATGAATCAATTTCATTCGGAATTATTACCATAAAAAATTATTATTTAATAAATAATAATAATTACAATTATAATATTGTGTTTATAATCACTTTCTTTTAGACTAAAGATCAGGGATGCCCAAAGTGCGGCCATCTGGCCGCTTGCCGCCAGTTTTACTTTTTTATTTTGTTACACGTTTTTTGAGAAAGTAAAATCGATTTATGATTTTCAAAATAATAAATAAAAATAAACTTTATTTAAACTTTTTTATATTCTACTAACTACATATAAACTAATGTATAACTCAATATATATATTTTTGAATCCGTTTTCAGTTGAAATAAATTCCGTTGTTCTAACAATTCAGCTGGAATTGTCAGAACTGCACAATGATTTGTCAGTTAAGCAGGCATTTTCAGATAATAGAAGAAATTTCCTAAACATTTACTTAACTGAAACACATTATTCAAATATAAAAAATACTTTTTTAAAAATCATTTTTTTATTCAGTGCAACGTATAAGTATGAAAGATTATTTTCAAGATTAAAATATACAAAAAATTCTTATAGAAGCAGATTAACTGAAAACTATTTAACCCTTTCCTATCCTGTGTCTGTAAAAATGTGACAAAAAGTATAAATTATCCTTGTACTTTGTCATACTGGATTCAAGTGAAGTGACTGACTTTAGCTGTAGCTTAAATACTAGTAATAGCATCAAAATTTACTGAAAAAAATATGAAATCAAAAATTAAATTTTATTTTTATTTTTGGGCAATTATATTGGGATTGGAATGGGCTGGGCGCAGAAAATAAGGAGGATTGAAAAGGGTTAAGCAACGAATTAAAAAATTCAAATATGCGATTAGATTGTAATGTAAAAGAATTAATTTAACTAAAACAAACGACTAAAAATTGTGTTTTTGTTTTGCGGCCAGTATTTTTATTTTTTAGTAAAATTTAGCATTCTTTCCATGATCGTTGGGCACCCCTGCTATATATCAATATTTTACTTTGTATTTAATTTTAGTCACAGTTGAAAAAGCTGTGAAAAGTTTAATGTAAAAGAAAACAATAATTCTCTACAACAGGTATGACGAACCTATGGCAATCATGTTATATATACGTGTTAAGATTACATTTAATAGCTATTAATATAATTGTTAATTTAAGTGCTTCGTTTTAATCATTTTGTTTTTTAACATTTTCCCAATTTATCATATTCATGGTTTAGAAAACATTATAAACAATTAATTGACAGAATCAAGTTTTAATCAAAATTTATTTGAAATATATAATAATATTAAAACTATAAAATTAAAATAATCAAATTAAAATGAAATCAACATTTAAAAATCCTATAATTTAATTTAATATTATTTTTCAATTAATTAAATGAAACATGATTTCTTTTTAAATCTCCAAAAGGATTTAAATTAAAATTTAATTATTAGTTGTATAAATACATTTTTCAATTAAGAAAAGATTAAAAATATATTTTTACTCTTTCATCCTTATCAAATATGACTCGTTAATGACACGTTTCAATTTACTCACATACAGTATAGTCACCGTGAATATTCATTAAATTTTATTAATAAATTTTATTATTTATTATTAATTTTTACCAAGGATAAACTTTATTGCTGTGTTAAGTCCATGTAAAATTAGTGTGAAGGCACTGAATAATGTGCAACGTAATTAAAATAAAAATTTAATACAAAAACGCAAAAAAAATGAAATTCTTAAATTAAAAAAGTAAAAATTAATATATTTTTGGTATGAACAATTATGAGTAATAACAGAAACTAAGAATTTAGTCAAGCCGCTATAAATGTATTAAGAAAGAGTGAGAACAACAGTTAGAGAGTTCTGAAAAATCTAAAAAAGTTTTTATTAAAGTTTAATAAGATTCGTTTATTTTTGTTTCTCCAGGCAGTTTTCCCTGGTGTCACCCCGTCAATACTATAAATAACGGTCGATTGTATCAGTAAAAATTTGAACTATTATGATTTGTGGTAATAATAACAAAAATAGTATTCAGATTGAAAGCGCATAGAGTTAGACTTATGACTTGTAATATAATTTACAGACTTATGTTAAAACCAATAGTGAATTAGAAGATCCATTAAGAAACAAACGAAATAAATTTTCAGCTTGTTATATAATATACTTTGTAAAAAATGTAATAAAAATGACAATAAGTTACTTTCACAATATTCACCAATGTATTCAGGTGGGCATTTGCAATTGCAATTTCCGCTCCTCGAATCTTCAGTACCGGAATTACATGATAAACCTTGTGCAAGACATGATGGACAATTTTCATCAACAACCACAGGAGTCCCTGTTTGCAAATTAATATTTTAATAAAACAGAAATTTTACCTCTGCAAGAATTTCCTTCGGTTCCATCTGGACAATCACATAGACAAGAATTTTTTGGATCAAAGTATTCAGCACAATTCCTGCATTTCAGTTTGCACGTCCTTGAATTTTTATCTATGAGAAAGTTTGAGTAAGTTGTTCCAAATAATATTTATAATAGTTGTTACAAAATAGAAAATTAAAAAAATATTTAAGAAAAAATTGTAAATATTTGCTGTTCATCTAATCTGGAGTACGGATTGCAAACGATCAACACAATCCAGCATCGCCCTATTGATATTTTCTTGCAGTGTGAGTCCAGTATCTCTTAACTTTTTCCCTTAAAATTTTCTTCTTAAACGTCAATTTTCTTTCTACTGAAATTCCAGAATTGTTTGAATTTTAAAAGTGTTTGGTCAAATGCATGTTCCACTAAATGTCTGTGTTTCTCGTTCAGTAAAAGTCCTTATTCTTCTAAGTTGGTCACCACTTTATCAAGATTTAATCCTTTAGTCAACAGGTATGTATTGTTAAGATTTGACTTCCTCAAGTATTTCAGCCTAAAACTAAAGGTAGCAGAAAATATCGAAATCACAAATAACAGATAAAGTTTTTAAGATGTACATCTTGTGCCCAAATTTTCAAGAGTTTCAATAACTGTCACACATATATCAAGCGTATTTTTTTACGAGTTTAACAACAGCATGGTGAGCACTTCAGAGTGTTATTTATAGCTTCATTCCAGAATGTTTAGTTAATGTTCAATCACTCGATGAGTGGAAGCAACAAAGACGAAAAATATCCTCTCAAGGAAACAAAAAAATGTATATGTGAAGCATTGGTAAAATAATGTTGACCACACAAGTTAAACAAATAGTCCGCAAATTCAATAAAATAGTTTTCTTATTCTTTTCTTTAAGAATGCTCATAACACCGTCATGCATTCGAGACGTTGTGGCATCATTATCGTAACCTTGAGCTCTATACATCATTATGTCAAATCCATTATTTTTTAGATTTCTAAGAATGTCAAATACACGTCATTGGCTTCTTTCTTCTTTAAAAACTTTTCTTTCCCCTCGACTTTCAAATATCTGACTCCTTCAGACATTTAATCAGCAAGTTATTTGTTAGGCGTGATGTCAAGTATAATTCCAAAATTCCTCGCAGCTTCTATGTTTTCTTTTGTTTTATTTATATATTTGTATTTGTATTTATTATATGCTACAATATGTTATTATTGTATTGTAGAAAGAGAAAACTTTAGGGCCCCGACAGTCTCCTTTTAAAGATCCAGTGGGACAATTTGGTTTGAATGAGGTTTGAACTATTTAGCTTTCCGGGAGTTCAGTAAAAATGTGTTATTTTTTGTTGTCCAATTGTCGTACTTTGGCATGAACGGGATTTCTGTTTGTGATTATTGCATGTTCTATTATGCAGTTTATTTTTTCTTTGACAATGAGGCATTTTGTTATTTCTTGGAATTGTTTAAACATTTCTTTTATTTCTATAGCGTAATTATCAACTTTTTGTATTTCGAAATTGTTTTTTTAGTTTTTAGTCAGTTAAGGATACGACGCCTACGTCACAATTGTTTTTATTATTTTCATTTTATTGTTTTATTGTTGTGATTCAAATATGTCGATTTGGTAATAAAAACTGGGCAAAATGGAAATAATTAAGCCTGTGCAGGTTCATAAAATTATAAATATTGTGTGTCGTTTGTTTGTCAACCTAATTGGGTGCTATCATTGGTGACTTTATAAGTTTCCTGCTGTTTTGTAAAAAGATCAAGGTTTGTTATATTTATATGCTTTGTTTTCAATTTTTTATGGAAATAACAAATAGTAATTATTTTTTTTCTGAAATCAGTATTTCGGTTTTTTGAGTTTGATTTGTTTCTGTTAAAGCGTGTTGAGTTAATATTTTAAATGATTCGGCATGAACTGCTTCCTCTGACTTCACATGCTTTTTAAATACAACTCAACACAGGAATAATCTTAATTGATACCGAAAATAGCTTAACGATACACACCTTCAAATCAATTAACACTGGCAGGGATCCCTATGAGAAGTCGCCTCATAATTTATAATAATATTAGATTTCTAAAAATTTCCTTTACACAAGTCTGACTAGTTTCTGACCAGTTTCTCTTTATACTATATTCCTTTTTCAATCTCACAAAACTCGTGACGTTTTCTCAATTATTTTGTTTTCAATTTGATGGCTCAATTTGTGGCCAAGTTGTTGATTTGAGATTCCCTTATATTGGAAATCTCTCGTCAGCAACTAATTGAAATGAGTCAAAATTTGATTGGGCTCCGGGGGAACTAGTGAAGTAATTTGTTTTATTTGTCAGCAGCTTCCGCCGTTCCCCGGGATCTTCCGAAAACTCATTATTATGATATGTTCGGGTCAGTTTCCAATATTTCTGAACCACATTGACAATTTGGATGTTTTTCTGTTATATTAACAGCAATTGGTTTGCAGCAAAATTAGTATAATTTAACACTGATAAATGATTAAACCATCCATGATTAGGGTCCTCTGTCTTTCGAGGCCTCAGTCCAAAATTTTTTTTGATCATTTCAATCAGTGTCAATAAATTAATATAAAATAGTATTTATCGCAAATAGTTTTCATTATGTTTATTTTTATAGTTATCTTATTGTTCAACATAACAGGTACGCCACAAAAACAAAAATAAAAATCTTAAAAGTAATATATAAGTCAATGCAAAGATCAAATTCAAAAAAAAATTATTAAAGTGTAAACATTATAAGGACTTTTTTTGTTTTTCACCTCTGATTTCTTTATAAGTGGCATAATATTTTCTACAAAATGTGACTATGAATCAGATTTTTTAAGGTATTCACGAAACAAAAAAGACCTTAAATAAATCTGATTCATAGTCAAATTGTGTAGAAAATATTATGTAAAGTGTAAACATTAATTAAAATATGAAAAAAATTAAAATAAATATTCTGCAAGGAAAACTGTTATGGGTGTGTGCCAAATAATGGAAAGAGTTCACATTTAATAAAATAAAATATATAAGGGGTTCCCAGAATGAAATATTTAAATAAAATTAAAATTAATTAAAAATTAACTAGTTTAAGGAAAACCTCATCTAATGCGAAACTCAAGCAATGTAAGAAACCTGAGATGTCAACAACGTTATTAATTTAAATCCGGAAAACTTACGAGGCGAAGGAAAGCCCGAATTAAAAGGTAATCCGACAATAATAAAATTACCCCAAGAAAAATTAAATTTTAGAGAAAAAAATGAAGGCTCCCGATCATCAATCAATCTTGTAAATAAATTAGTTTTTAAAGGAAATCCAATTACCAAGAGGTTAAAAAGCAATGAACAAATTTGATATATCGTCAGTTTGTTCGAAGATAAGAATTGAGAAAATATTGAGATAAATCGAAAGAAAAATAACTTTAGGAAAAGATACTTAGTTTAGTGTAAGTAATAATTATTCTTTGCTTTTCAGAATATCAAGAATAGCGCAAGAATAGCGAGCTGAAATGTATCAAATTAACGTGTTATTTGAAATTGTAAAGCGTTGGAGTGTTATTGAAAGTATATGTTGTTGTTACTCTGAGGTGTTTTCAGCAGAGAATCGTTTATTTTCGATGATTTGTCAGAGTGATTTAAAATGAATTTAAATAATTAAAAAAATAAAATCAATTTTTTATTAGTAAAATGTTTAAAATTATAATTTTTAATTTTTTCAATTTATTAGTGAATTTTTAAAATAAATGAGCATAATTAACTTTGATTAAAATTTAAATATAAAATTCTTTTTAATTCAAGCGATTTATTAAATAATTAAAAGTAAATTTGAAATAAGTATTTTTTAATATTTAATAAAATATTTAAGAATTATTAAATTTAGTAAGGAATTTTAAAAAGCATATGTACCTAATTAACTTTTATTAAAATTTTAAATAGGGGTGTTATAAAAAATAGCATATTTTTTGTCGGTAATTTAAAAAATGGTATATCAATTTGATAAATTTTAAAATAGCATATCAATTTCGCTAATTTAAAAAATAGCATCATAAAAAAACTTTGCCTAAAAAAATATATTAGACATAATAACCAATACAAAGTTAAAAGCGAATATTTAATTCTCTCTCGTCTTAAAGGTATAAATAATGCATTGATCCAATGATTGGAGCAATGATGTAGTATTAGGAGTAGAAACACTATATGGATGTTAGAATGGCTCAAATCTTGCGAGTGTCCTGACGCATTATCTATTAGCAATAGCGAACTGAAGACTAAATTATTGTGATTTAAATAAGTTTCTACCTCTGGAACAATACAATTTAAAAACAATTTCTAAATAAATCTGCAGTTACCCAAGCTCTTGAATTTACTTTCCAATATACTTGTAAAGCGTTTTTATTTATGCATTTAAATGCACTGGGATTCAAAGATCTATAAATAAGCCTTGGTTTTGTCATATAATCCCCCGAGACATTTTTAGAATAATCCAATTGAGTTATTTGTAATATAAGTATTAGGTAATTAAGAGATAAATATAAAGTTTTATTAATTTAAAAATTGAATTGTACTTAAGGTTTTTTAGTGGTTTTCGCCACTTTAAAACAAAGCAATTAATTATAAACATAAATTATTTATAAAATATAGTATTATATCACCAAATCAGCCCCAAACAAAAGACGCTGAGCATCCTATGATTTTTGTTAGTATATTGTGGTTCGAATTCGAACTAGTGGTTTTGTGTTCAAGTGAATGGAGGGTTTCGGTGATTTATATTATTTATGTTAATGTCGTGAATGCCAGTGGCTGGATTTAGTCAAGACAAGCTAATTGTTTGGTTGCGGCTGTCGATTGTGCATGTTGCTGCGTTACTGTCGGTTATAAGGAGTGGGTAAGGACCATAGTATCTTGCTTGTAAGCCTGAGTCATTTACTTTTTTTATTCAAACAAATTTTGATTCTAGAAGTGACAAGGGAGATAAATGGTTTGTAGTTATTGGCAGTAGAAAATTCTGGGTTTGAATCGATGTTTAAAAAATGATTTCTTTCAATGTTAAGTTCAGTGATGGTTGGAGTGGTGTTGAAATCGATTAATTCTGTGGGAGGGGAGATTGTGGTTCCGAAAAGAAGTGCTGAGCTGGCTTGTGTGGGGTTTGATGAAGTGTTTCTCCAGCCGAGTAAGGCATACGGAAGGACTTTGGTCCAGCCTGAGTTGTCTGACAGGATTCTTAATGATGATTTTGGAGTTTGATGGAAGCGTTCAATCATACTGTTGGATTGTGGGTGATAGACTGTGGTATGAATATGTTTGATACCCACTTTCTTTGTAAATGCGTTAAAAAGACAAAACTACCCTGTCTGTGATGAAGGTTTTTGGTACGCCGTATTGGGCAATCCATTCTTTTAACACTATAGAGGCGACGAAGTCGGCTGAAATTGATTTGATTTGTATTGACTCAAACCATCTTGTTTTTCTGTCAATCATGGTTAAAAGGTAGTGGGTTGACTAAATCTAAGTGGACGGTGTTGAATCGATTTCCCGTTGGAAAGTGTATTAGCGGTGGTTTCGTGTCTCTGGCACTCTGTCATTAACACTTTGAAACCCAAAGTTTAATATCGGGTAGCATGAAAGGCCAAACGACTTTTTGACAAATCAAATCGTAAGTTGATGATGAACCTGGGTGATAAAGTCATGTGTTACGTCAAACGCTGTGTGTCTAAAGTGTTCGGAGAGGGTGAATCGATGTGTTCCTGGTAATGAAATATCAAAGTATAAATCTTCTGTGCAGATAGCGTTCTGGTGAAAATAATTTATGTCTTCAGGTGGGTATGACCGTAGTAGCTCTGACTGAAAAAAGGAAGTGTGTCTCCGTGCGTTTATGGATCTTCATAGACAGTCAGCGACTACATTCTCTTTTCCGTTTATGTGTTCGATTGAACTAGAGAATTTGGAGAAGAACGTGACTTGTCGTTGTTGTCTTGGTAAGGGAATTTTCTTGTTACTAATGTGTAGAAGAGGTTTGTGGTCAGTTTTGATTATAAATTCCTGGCCGTCAAGTAAATATATGAAATGTTTTATTGAATCATCGATTGCTAACAATTCACGATCGAATGTAGAGTATCATTGTTGTGTGTTTGTGAGTTTTCTTGAAAAGAATTCTTGTGGTATGTTGACTACTTTCTGTTTCTGAGACAGAAATGCGCCGAAAACAAGCGCCTGTCGAAAGTGTGAGTTGACCACTGAGGAGTGGGTAGACTAACGCCTGGATGTTAAGTAGGGCGTGTTTGATCTGTCATTCTAAGCATGTAGTGATCTGTTATTCTATATGATTTGGGCTGACTTGGGATGGTCGCATTGTGCGGATAGTGGAGCGAGTATTCCCAATATATGTGGTATAAACTTGTGACAGAAGCTTATTGTTCCGAGAAATATTCAAAGCAGTGTTACTGTTTTTGGTTTTGGAAAATTCCTGAGTATGTCCAGACGTTCAGGTAATGGGCATATGCCGTGGTTTGAGACGATGTTACCAAGAAACCTTACTTCATTTTTAAAGAATTTACATTTCTCATGATTGATTTGCAGTTTTGTTTCATTAAGAACCGAAAACAGTTGCTTAAGGTCGTGTTCATGTTCTGTAATATTTTCGGAACCTATAATAACGTCATTGATGTAAGCTAGTGCAAATGGTTGTGGTGCGATTACTTGATCGATGTAGCGTTGGAATGTTTGAACTGAATTGCGTAAACCAAAACGCGTAGACCAAAAAGGGTGATAACTGCAGTTTTGGGAATATCTGTCGGGTTCATTGGTATTGGGTGGTGAGCCTTTCTTGAGTCAAGTGCCGTGAATGTTTTTGCTGATTAGATGCGATTGAGAATGTTGAAAAGTAAAAGCATTGGATATGCGTCGTGAACGGTTACCGAATTTAAGCGACGATAGTCTTCGCAAGGTCTGTAGGTACCGTCCTTTTTGTTGACGACATGGATTGGGAAGCCATGGTGAAGATGATCTGTGGATAATACCTGCCTCTTCTAGTTCTGTAAATTCTTATTTCACTTTATTAAATTTTTTTGGTGCTAAGGACGCGCTCATTCGCGCGGTGGTGGAGTTTCTGCTGTGTTAATTTCGTGTAAATAAAACATTCTGTTTTGATTGTGATTTTCACATTCTGTTGTCACCTTTTTTGATTGTCTAAACATGCATTCAATGAAGTTAAGGTGTATTTCATAGGTATCGATTGAGAAAATCTTTCCTTCAAGTGGTTTTCTATCGTCGTGTATGATGTTTTGGGTTGTGCAACGTAAAAGTAGTTCATGTGCTAAAAGGAAATCTAATCCCAAAATTAGAAAGGATATTGAAGCTACATGGAATTTCCAGGAGAACATTTTTGAAAGTCTCTCAATTTCAAAATCAATTTCACAGGTTCCAAGAGTGCCCAGGATCTCTCCAGTGGCAGTTTTAAGTATGATGATGTTATTTCTTTTTTTGGAAAGGTTGGTAGGAGGATGAGAAGCTTGAATCAGTGTCTACGAGAAATTTTATTGTGGAAGTTGTAGACGGTGTAAAAAACCTAACGAGTTTGATTTGACGTTTACTAGAAATATTGGTGGTGGTAGAAGTGGAGATTGAGTAATTGAAGGTAACGGTGGTAATGAAATTACTAATGTTGTTGGGCGTGCTAATCTTCCATACTCTATTGCCCTATGCAGTGATAGGTTTACTCGTTTTTTGTAGCTGTGTTGTTTTAGGGTTCTGGAAAAATTTACACCCTTCAAAACAAGTGACGGTGTAACTGTGATCTTTCGCGTTTTATATGCATATTTGGAGAACTTTGCATGTCGTAGGTGTATTTCTCCACCGACATTCTAATTGACAGTTCAGAGCTTCCATACAGCATTTAGAGTGGTAGAAGCATAAATTATCGTTCCTTGGGTTGTGCGTATCGAAAAGTGATGTGGAGCTTGTATTTATTTGTTTTCTTTTGTGTAGTTGAGTTGTGTGAGGTTCATGTTCAATTGTTTTAATGCTGTAATTAGGTTTTGTTGGTCGTCGTTTATTGAAGGTATTGGCGTTGGAGTAATTAATGCTGGAAATCGTACACTTTGGCGTCGATGGAAGTACTTCAAATATTTTATCAGCTATTTTTGCCAATTTGTTTATGTCGTACGTGTCTGAAGTAGCTAAAATTGCCTGTTTTTAAATTCGTAAAGCTGAAATGAAAAAATGTTTTAACGTGCCATTTGATTGAAAGAAGTTGATTTTAAGTGTTTTTAGGTTGTTTACTATCTTCTTGAGAAATCGGAAGGTCATCTAAACTCCAGATTCTGTTTTATAAAGTATTTTTTGAAAGTGTCGGTTTGAGGTTCCTTTCCAAGTGAAATCAATGTTTCGTTTAGGGTTTCGGATGGTGTTTGGGGATCAAGCTTGGTCGTTACGATCAATATGTCTCGTATATGGTTCAGTAAGTGTAATATTTGTATGTATTTTTTCGGGACGACCAGCTGTTTTTTGTGGGAAAAGTTTTGTATGATACCGTGTTATAGAATGGATACCTGTATAATAAGTTTTTATTAATTTTCAAATTATCTACATTTTAGATAGAAACAGGAAAACTAAAATTTGTTACCATATCTTGATTTTGGGACGCAGAGATCATCTCGACAAAATTGATAGCTTGAACTGCATTCACTGCAAGGTTTTCCAATTTCATAAGGCTGATCTTTCTGTCTAAACATTCATATTGATAATTCTAAATATCATAAATACATTTACCCTGAGTTATAAAAACAAAAACTAATATAAGAATCTGTGTAACTAATCCCGTTTCCTTGAATATTTTTGCAAAATTTGTAACCACATCCAAGTGATTTTAAATTACTTTTAACCATCTAAAAATAATAAAATTATTTTGATAATTCGTAACCAAATTCGACAATTTCCTTTCTTAGCATTGATATATTGTATGAAAGAATGAAAATAAACAAAGTTGTAAATGAAAACAGATAACAAAAGAAATTAAAACAAATTTGAAAACTTTGAAATCAATTTTTAGAAAATCTAACAGAACTAAATGTAAATAACTAAAACTACTTTTAAAAAGAAAGATTATCAGTAGTGTTAAAACCATTATCATATATTTAGATTTCGCGAAATTTAGCATTTTTTAAAGAAGTGAATTCTTCAAAATGTTAATAAGGTGTGAGACAATGTTGAAGTTCAAAATAAATTAATTAAAATTAATTGATTCCTTAATGGAAAGCCCAAGTTAATTAGAAACCAGACCATTGAGAAAAACCCGAGATGTGTAGACGGTCGAGCTGTACAGAGAGCCCGGGAAGAATAATTAATATGATTTATATAAATTACCTCAAAAGTCGATCAAGCAAATCTGATATTTGAGAAACAATTTGTCTGGATTTTGAAAGCAATTAGACCCAGATTGCGGGAATAATTATTGAGCATTCAGAGATCGTTGTTTACTAGCAATTTAATTGTTGTCGAAAAACTCTATAAAAAGAGAGGTGTAAACAAGAAACTTTTGCTGGTTGGTCGAAGAAAAGTGTGGTAAACGAATTATTGAGAAAAAGCGAGTGGATGTCAGCAAAGCAAAATAAATAAACTTTGAGTATAAATTTAGATCAACTTAAAATCAAAGTAAAGAACAGTGGGCATAAATAAACATGTATAATTAAATTAATATAAGAATAAATACGATGCATTTAGAAAGTTTTTCATGTCAAAGTAAAAGAGATTATTAAAAAAGATTATTGATATTGAAGTTGCATAAAAGGCCGTTGCTAACGACGAAACCGCATATCGCCCGCCCACTTCCCGTTTTTAAATAAAATGTTATTAATAAATTATTTTTACCTTTTATTTTTAAAAAAATTACCCTAAATAGTTTCATAATAATTTAAAATACATAATTAATTATATTAATAAAGGTTTTGCTAGTGCTATATTAATATATGTATATAGTAAAACTAAAACAACGATTTTTGATTCTACACATGAAATTTGATTTGAGAAAGAGGTTAATGAAATTTCAAAAATTAAGATGTTATTCTGCTATTTCTCATCTATCTGTACTTTTTGCTATACTCAAAAATATAATTCACGTCTTTCAATTGTATGTTATTTAGTGAGTGTTTGAAGATGACTTGAAGGCTTTCCAATGTATGCGGCATTGCATCATCATGTGATAATTTATACAATAGACCTGAGATTTATTATTAAGCATATTTAATAATTTTAACGATTTCTACAAAATTTTAAACATATTGGAATTGCTTAATGATTTTTGACAGAAAATTTAAATTTCATCCGAATATAGAATAACTAAAATAGGAGAAATTTATTAGCAATAATTTCCATTGCACAATAAAAGTACACTTAGTGGTTTCTAAGACTGTTTTTCTTCAAAAACATGTGAATATTCATTTTTGTTCAAAAGAAAAACGAGTTTATGTATATTTATGTTTGATTTTTCAAACTCAATAGATTTTGATCACGATTTAAAAATTATACTCCTTTTCACATTTTTATTATTTTTAAAGTCACAACAGCTATTAGAAGCAGTGCATAAGCATGTATCTGCTGGAATTCTGAATATTTAAAAAAGACTTAGTTTTTTCAACTAAAATATCTAAAAAACGAATTAAGTTCTTCCACTATAAACTTAATATTGAAATGAACATCGTTCACATATATTTAACCATTTAATGACGTTTAACCTATAAAATCTTATGTTTTAATTAAATCAGAGATTCCCAAACTTTTATATTTCTTAATTACATTATTTTACATAAAATAGAAATTGTTTTCATTACATGTATATTGTAATTTTAAAGTGGTTGATATATAAATTACTTCGTAAATGCCTGGTTAACTTTGGGAAAAGCCACATACTTATCAATGTTTGCAAATATAAAAACATTTTTGTGGCCATATTAAGATACTGTGAATCCTGCATTGGGAACCTGTGAGGATGCTATTTATTTTAAAAGATATAATTGTCAAATTAGTAATAATAGTTTAATTTTTTTGTCAAAGTGTCAATTTTAAATTCAAATTATAATATTTTTTATGCTTTCATCAATTGTTTTGCAAAAACCAATTTTTTTTATAAAATAATTTATATTTTAACGTATTTTTTAATAATTAACAGCTTATTTTATAAATTATTCAAATTTGTTAACTACTTTACTTTAAAGATTGTTTAAATAATATAATTTCAGCATTTTAAACTAGGTCTTTTTAAATTACATATATTATTTTCTAAATATTTAGTAAATCTAAATAACTGCTATATGCTTAAGAGAGTGAATTATTTTGGTCTGTTTCTAAACGATAAAGACCAGTTAGAACTTAGACAATTTGGTTTAACATTGCTTTCCAAAATTTTGGAGTTGGTTCCGATTAAAAATGCCTTTTCTAATGATTCTAATCAATCTATTAGTACATATACTAGTTTATAATTGTAAATTTAGTAACGCAACGTCTAGGTAGTCTTGCAATGCACTGGAAAAGGGTGCCATCCCGGTTGCATGTCACAACAAAATATTGTGGTAAAATGAATACAAAGGAAAATATAGAATATCTTTCTATGGTTCAATCGTCACTTGAAAAAAAATTTACACTTATGGTAAGTGGTTTCTTACTTACAGATAGAACCTTTAGTTGCCGCGCGTCAGTGGATAAAAGTGGCGAGAAGTTGCTGAAGAATGCAGAGTCTAGTAAGATTTTTAAAAAATGATTATTTTTTTGCGCCATAAAAAAAATGAAAACTTGGCTTTCACGTTAAACCTTGAGTTGAGTTTTTATGAAACCTGAAAGATTTGATCAAAATTTGCTAATAAATTGTGACTGGATTTTCTGAATAAACGGATTAAAGTTTCCGAAATGAAAGTTGTTAACATAATATAAATTGTTAAATAAAATTTCTGAAAAAACAAACAAACAAACTTATTTTTCAGAGCATGACATTTATCTATTGTGAAATTTAGCGATAATTTAATGTCAACTAAAATCTTAAAGGACGATTAGTTAATTAATATTTTATTTAATTAGTTCATTTAAAATACAATTACATATTTAGAAATTTTGTTTTAATAATCAATGGCCTAAAATTGATTTTATAATTAAATTGTTGAAATTATATAAATTCTCAATTATAAAAAAGTGACTTTAAATTTTTTTCAAGAGTTTCTTTTATTGCTTTAGGTCTTCTTCTAACCAAAATTAGGCATTATAAGTTATTGCTATAATTAATATTATTATTACTATACGCAATAATTAACTCTTTTCAATGTCTAATTTTTTCTTTTATGTATATGTTATGAATATTTAAAAATAAATTATAATTAAAATGATTTATTAAATCTAATTTAAAAGTAATTAAAAATAATTATTAAATAAATAAAATTAATTAAAATAAAAAATAAATATAAATTTAATAACTAAACATAATATCATGCTTTATTTGTAATCTAAAATAATTGGTAAGTGAAATGGTGCCAAAAAAGCGGTCGATTGGACAAATCCATCTACTTTACTATAAATATAATAACAAGTTTGAATTTTCTAACTCGATAGCAGATCTGTTTAAGGAAAGCGAAGTCTAGACTAAACATATCAAAACATTTATTTTTCGAGTTGATCTATAATTACTAAATTTGAGCATAAATTCCTTAAATTAGGTCATTTTTGAAAATTAACATATAAGTTTGATTTCATTCAATCTAAATTTTCACCACAATTCCAGTATTTTTGTTTTTATTTATTTATTTAAAATTTTTAAAACAAAAATAAATTAAAATATTTAAAAAACAATAATTTGAATCTGTCGAAATATATCGTAAAACGAGTGTTTTAATAGTGATTTCATTTAATAAAATCATTGTCATGCTTATTAAATTATCTATTAATAATTTAATTTTTACCATGAAATGTCAAAAATTTTCAAAGTTTGAATTAATTAGAATTGTTTAATGAATTTACAAAGAAAGCTTTTTGTCTGTAAATAATTTATAGATTTCAAAACTACATAGCTTACATTTTGAACTTTGAACTGAAATTGCTAAGTGAATGTCTTCATACAAATTTATGGCACTTACTTTTTTCAAGTGTTATTTAAAAAAGCATTTGAAAATGTTAGTAATGAAAGGTTGGGTTATACCCGATTTGTCTCCACGCAGCCAATTTTTCAATCCAAAAAATGTTAAAGTGTCCGATGTGGTCAAATTCTTAGGTTATTGTTTTTAATAATTAGCAACTGTTACTTCTAGAAACTCCTTATGTAAAATAAATTATAAAATATACAGTTTAGCAAAAATATATCTTGTACAAAAAAAATTAATAGGGAATTTTTGTGATTTAAAAAGCTGAAATCTAAATGATAAATAAATAAAATATTTAATTTTTGTAATGGAATATAATTTATTAATAATTATTAAAATTAAAAATCACCTACATAACCTTTGTACGACACATTTTACAAATACCAAACCACTAATTTATTACAATGAGATTTTCTGAATGCACACACACACAAATATTGTTAATAATTTATAATAAATAATACTCTGAGATTGCAAACTTCAAAGTGTAAATTAGTATTTACTTCTCTTTCTCTCTTGTTATTTAAATGAATAGGATTCGACTAGATTTTTAGTCACTGTGGCTGACCCGAAAATTTATCATCGCTATTAAGTATACAATTAGTTAATGAGATATTATTTTATTAATTTTGGGTTAACGAAGACTAAATGTTTATTTTTCAGAAAACCATATCAAATTTCAATTTCTTTTAAAGCGTTCGGTAAAGTGCTCGAATTTTTGTGCTTATTTATATTTTATTCTCTTTTAATTAACACTTATTTACTAATTGTTAGTTTTAATTTTCAAATGATTTGATACTGTCGTAAATAAATTCAATTTCAGATTATAGTGAATCAGAGATTTGTCACATTTCCCTCGCTTGTTCAAGAGACTGTAAAGCGGTCCAGTGTAAATTTGCCCACATGGAAGCCAGCAAAAGTTTAGGAAATCTCAGTCGACTAGAATGCGTTGCAATTAATGAGTTTGGAACCGTGAGAAAAGTTACGGAAAATAGTTTTTTCATTCAACTGCATCGCCCTCTTTCCTATGAAACGAATTTTCAGTATCAATAAGCGGCCTATGACGCTTTACAACAATCCACCTGAAACCAATTATTATATTCAATTTTTTATTATCTTACAGAAGTTTTATAGATATTTTGAAACATTTTTGTCTTTATATATAAAATGGTGATATTTATTGCTATATTAATGGCTAAAAGCCTTGACACCGTTGGAGTTGGTTGGATTCAAACTAAAATGGCGCCTCTCAAACTTTCAGTACTCACAGCCCATTTTGTAACTGTGGCCCACTATCGTTGGAAAAGTTTATTAAATCTAATTATATTAATATTTAATCTAAGTATTTTTCGTGTTTTTAAGTCATTTGCATTACGTTTCAACTGATAAACATGTTGCAAATGTTTTACTAAGCCTGCCTGTGACTTAATAAATTATTTTAAACATTTCGCATTTTTGTCTCTTCTTTTTCTGAAATATGTTTACAGTAATTATACAGATAAAAATAATTAATTTAATTTTTTAGAGTTAATTGCATAATCATGAAGTTTGTTAATTGTTTAATTTTAATATTAGGCAGCATCCATGAAGGAAGTCCCCTAAGAAGGGGGAGAGGTTACTGTCAAAAGGGACAATAGTGAAGGACAGAAGGGGACAAGGCGATGCTGGTCAAATTTTGCTTATTTTTAGGGGAAGTCTTTAATGGACGCTCTCTTAGCATTCTTGTAATTTTATTGAAAGAGGCAAGAATTAAACTTATGATAAGTCTTTTATAAACTTTTTTATACTTTTTCAAATCTGTCAAAAATTTTCCCAAGTAAAAAAATAGTAAGTTCAAGATTTTTAAAATCATGCCATGGCGATCTTTTTTAGTTTAGCTGTGGGGCTTCAAATTATGTTAATCCGCCATGCTTTATATAATTGAACGGCAAATTATGAAATTGCATTTTTCAATTTTAAAAATTAAAAATAACTTTATAATGAACGGGATAAGTCGAAAGATCTCTAGTGATTCACGGAAAACCTTCTAGTCACAAATAATACATTCAACAAATAATTATTAGTAAAAGTTGATTTCTGTTAAATAATTAAAATCAAAATATAAAAGTTCTAAATATTAAATGCCGAAAATCTGAATTATTTTGTATTATTCATCTATTGTCAACTAACAGTAAAAATAATAATTATATTATAAGGACTTCTTTTGTTTTTCATTTCTGATTTATTTCTATTTATAAAAGACATTGTATTTTCTACAAAATTTGACTATGAATCAGATTTATTTATGGTATTCTCAAATTTTCGGTAAAGCCTTTTTCAAGCGATTTCCATTAAAAGGCACGTTAAAAATTAATACTTGAGCAGCAACACTAAAAATTTTACTCGCAGTTAAATTTTTTATGTAATTAATTAAAAATATTATTTATTAGCAATTAAAGTAGAGAAATTCCTAATAAATAATGTTTTACAAATAATTATGATTTAATTATAAACATATTTTATTAAAATAATAAAATTATATAATTTAAATTACCATTTTGTAATGACCACACTGAACCTCGTGAAGAAATGGAATTTTACTGTTGGATTTTGAACAACGGCCTTCACCTTCGGCCGAAATATTGAAATAAATTCTTTCTTGAAACCAACTCATTACAGTATTGGTTACGTTGCTGTCGCTGGCCAGTCGGCCATTTTCTCCATATCCGTCCAATTTTCTGTGCTCAAATTTGCATTGTTCTAAATATTCATTTACTGACTTTTCTATATTTTCGTTATATTCCTATAATTAGAATATCATCAATGTCCGTAACTAAATTGTGTCTTTCATTATCATATATAATGAATAATAATAATAATAATAATAATAATAATAATAATAATTATTATTATTATTATTATTATTATTATTATTATTATTATTATTATCATAATTATTTACCAGCTCCTGCATGTCAGAGGCCGGCGGATAAACCAACCTTCTGACATGATTGTGTAAGTCAAGAAATTCTTTTCTTTCTCGGGGGGTCAATCCTAGGATTTGATACAAAGCGCACTCGACAAATGCCAAAATAAATACAAAATTCATTGCTAATTGTTTTCAATAACTTTATTTTTATTATAGTGAATAAAATGATATTTGTTTTAATTTTATACGTGAGAGCTTGTTATGGCCTTTGATAATGCAAAACAGGTGAATGGGCTTATCCAACAGTTTGCTGAATACATTTAATTATGCTTTAATGCAATGTGTACATACCATTTTTATTTTAATTTTTCAATCAATTTAATGTAATTATTAATTAGTTTTTTAATGTATTTTTGGATATCTTTTTTTCAAACAATGATTTTTATTTTTTCATTTTATTAAATATGATGTTATTTTTAAATTTCGTAATAACTTTAATATAAAATTGGCTATTAATAAAATAATTTAATAAAATAGCTCAATGATTTATCCAGCGTAGTAAATAGTGTTTGGTCTAGGATCTTAATATAATTTAATAATGAGAATAATTGAATTGACTGTTTTACCTACACATACATGGCACACGAAAATATAAAATAAAATAAAACAAATAATTGATTAAATATCAAAAAAGCAAGACAAAAATACAACGCAAACCGCATTACCTCCAAAAAGGAGTCATGGTCTTTAATTAAATGACCTTGAAAATTAATAAGACTTATCCAATGACCTTGAAAAAATATTATGACTCACTAAATTACTTTGAATACCTTTGGCATACAAAAATTTGTACTTTTAGACTTAGAAAAAAGTTTTGCCAGCGGGGTGTATATATCTTTGTTCCAGCGGGTCGGTGGTTTTACGGGCCTTAATGTCACTACTAAAAACACAAAAAACGAAAGATGGTGACCTGCTAAAAATGACAAAATGCTGATTTCAAAGAAATATTCAAAATAAAATACATAAATTAACCGAAAAAGCAAATCTATAATGAGAAAAAGCAAGTTGAAAAAATAAAATAATTATGATTAGTCATGATTGGTCACACACCGACACGCATTTAGTATATAACAAGCAGTCAGTCTCATTGTTTTTAACCACTTTTTATCTAAAGCAAGAATTTGAAATCATTTTAGTCAACTTTTAAAACTAATTGTAAGTGTATTATGGCCAAAAAGTACTATGGCCTTGGCGAGCCGCCAATAGAGGGCCTATGCTCGTTTTACTTTAAAATTTATCTCTAACCATATATTTTGAACTAACTACAGTCAGAACTACAGTATTTTTAATAATATTTATTTTCCTTACTATTACAATCAATAAATATCTACAGTTGTCTCCTCGTCATTTACATACCCGATGAATTCGGTCGGGATGATTTCGTTATGTGAGATTTCCCTGTTACTTTCCCACAATTTGGCCGAATTCACGGGGTTACTATTGTTGGTGAATAGGTTTTATTTAATTTATTTTTCTAGAGTTCATGTATGATATTTACCTTAACGACTTCAAGATTATTGTACCCATGTTTTTACTGTACATATGTTTTGAAAATCCATGAGCAGATGAGCTCAATTTCAAGAATTATACCTCGTGATATTTTTACGTTCGAGTTCTTGTCTTCCGATGGAAGGTCTTACGTTTCTTTGTAGCAATACACTTGTCCGTACTTGTTTATTTCTACAATTCCTATAATGAAATAGTTAAAATTTGACTAACAGCTCCTTAACTCCGGACACACTTCCCTTATTTTATTTCTAACCGCTCCGCTTTACGTTTCCATCGAGCGTCTCGGTTTTTACAACAACGAAGCGGCGGTCGAGGGATCAAGGAGGATTTTTAAGCCAGCTAAAATTAACTGCCCTAGCAAGCTTAGTTTTCAGACTCATTTGAAATCTCTATTACAATACATAAGAAGTAAGTAAAGTTTTAAAAGGACCTGTCGAGGGATACAAAAAGATATCATTGGCCATCCAAAATGATATTAAACAAACACATGAGCATTAAAACCTTATTAAAAAACAAAACCCATAAGAAATTTTTATTAACATGAAAATTACCATAGAAAATTACAAAAATACAAAATAAACTAACTCACTACTTCAAAAATTAAATCAGTGATTTCTGAGCTAGCGCTGAAATAAATGAAAAATAAATGAAAAAATAGAATGCAATTTAAAAGTATATTCATACTGTTTGTATGCACAAGCCTTTCCATGCCTGCAAGCATTTATTTTTATTATTACCGTAATTTTTATGTATCTATTTTTAGTAACAGTATTCAATTTAGTTTAAATTAAATTATATTAAATAAAATTAATTAATTTTTTAATTTGAAATTTCTTTTAAAAATTCATCTTTTAATTTTTTATTAATTCTTTTCCATCATTTTTTCGAAATTCATCATGATGTATTAATTATGGCTCTTTCGTTTGATAATTCAAGACAAAATTAATTAATTTATTTCAGAATTATGGTCTTATGTTTGTTAATACTACCATTGTTTAAAGTATTTTCTTTATTTCAGTATTTTGCCACATGGATTTCCAATTTAAAATAGTGATAATTATGCACTATAATTCTTTATTAATTTTGTTTTATTTTAAATATATATTTTGTATTTTCCTACCGTTTTTAATTTATTTAAATGTATATTATTTATTCTTCTAGTATCTTGTGTTGAGTTATTTTGTTTTAATTGTGGTTCGGTTTTCATGCAAGGTATTTTGACACCTTTACAAAAATCGATTAATTAAAATTTCTAGCTTTAGCCCAACACTATCTCAATTTTGTTTGTGGCCGGCCTCAATAGCCGACCTGAGATGGAGCGAACACCAAGGGTGTTTTCTTCCTGAATTATTACAAGTATTCCAGTTTAAATTCTGAACTTATTTTACATTTTGGGTATATTACTTTCGTTAATATACCCCGCTTAATCCTTTTTAGAATATCATTAAAATTAATAAATAAAATATATTTATTTTATTCAGAAACTACAATGTGTTCCCAAAATGCAGCAAAAATTTATATACGACAGAATATCGGTTGTGACAAACCGTCCTCAGATATAAGACGTCAAACGCTGGGGCTATTTGGTACTCACAGTGCTGATCAAACAAGATTGTGTGGGTATCCCTCATTTTACGCTATTGATTAGAACCAGATTTTGTTCTTACGTTTCCTAGATAATTTCACTCTAATATTTTAACTCCGAATCTAGTAGATCTCCCCCAATTGGTTGATACTTGCGGGCGGTTGTAAATTACAAATACTTTAGTTTATAAATAATTATTCGATGATATAAAGGTAAATTAGATAAAGCAGTTAATATCTAATAAGCGCTTTCTGAAAAACTTCCTTCTGATGAAATCCTGATTTCAGCTTTTAGCTTTCATTTTCTGTATCTTTATTCTGCTACTACAATCTCTTTATATATCACTGCGTCCTACTCGCTATTTTGAACTGCAATATGTAGGTTTTAATCTTTTTGCGTCGCAAAATACTAATCAATTTATTGAAAAAATTGTTAAACTTTGAAACTACAATTTCTGCTACAAAATTCTCTCGTAAGACTATCGACAAACAAACTAATAAAATGTTTTCTATTTATACTAGATATAATTTATTTATAATTATTTATAGTAATTAAATATTTACTAATTTTAGTTACATTTATATTAATAGTAATTTTAAAATACTATTTTTAACCATTTCCTATTTTTAGTAATAATATTTTATTTTTATAAGGACTTTTGTTTTTCACCTCTGATTTCTTTATAAGTGACATAATATTTTCTAAGAAATTTGACTATGAATCAGATTTATTTAAGGTAGGAAATCACTTGAAAAAGGCTGTGCCGAAAATTCGTGAATATCTTAAATAAATCTGATTCATAGTCAAATTTGGTAGAAAATTTAATTTTTAGTAATTATTTCCTATTTTTGGTAATTATTTTCCATTATTAGTAATTATTAATATTTTATTCAATCTAGGCCTATTATAACTATAATTAATTATTATTTACAGATTTTAATCGACCCTACCCCAACACTTGATCCTAGAAAAACCAAGTGGTGGTTAGAAATGGTTGCGTTTGTTTAATTTGAGCAAATTCTGACCGGAGTGGTTTATTTTCGATCCTTATTCTCTTCAATTCTTTTTTATAAATATAATACTAAGAGGACTTTTACAACGAAACACTTGACTGCGTCTCTTTGACCGCTTCTGTCATTCACCTTTTCGGTTACCACACAAACAACCTCTGCAAGTACTCAAGTAAAGTTACCCGAATGTTAATCTGTTAATAAGTTATTTGATTTAATATTTTAATTTGTGCCACAACAATCAACAATCAGACGTCAAGGAGGATATAGTAGATTTTATTTTAAGATAGATTTCCTAGACAGACTAACATATTGATAATTATGCCATTAAAACTTTTATTTTTTTACAATTGTTTTAGAATCTGCTACGATAAAATCTTAACGTCATATTTTTTTTGATACCCGTACGATGCCGTAGATGTGTCCAGAATAAGTTTAGTGGAAAAGGAACTGTAGTAAAAGCTTGGATAGACATAATTTTACTATTTATCATGATTCCCTATGTAAATTATTAGATTTTTCAACTGATATTCTTATTATGCGTACATGGCATCCACTAATATTTGCTATTTGTAAACACAATAAATTCACATTGTTGTTCATCAAACAAACCAATAAAGAGACTATATATTTACAGAATTTTAATTGTAAATGTATTAAAATGACTAACTTTTTTAAATCTTTATTATTATTTTTGATTGTGTTCCCACTGAAAACCCTGTTATTGACTCCAGAAGAAAGGAAACAATTTCTAGATATCCACAATCACTTTCGCCGAGCAGTTACACCTCAAGCTTCAAATATGCAAGAATTAGTAAGATCTTTTGAGAATTACCAATATTCAGTTTTTGCTTATTCTTTTCTTATTTTTTATTATTATTATTTAAACTTTTAAATATTTTTTTATTGTCGATAACTTTACCATTTATATAAATTTAATTTTAATAAATAACTATGTATGCTCATTCCCGCAAAGTTAATTTATAAAATATGAAATATTTAAACCTAAAATATGTCTTGTTCACTCAAAAACCAAAATAAAATTTAATAAGTATTTCGCTTTCTCCTTCTTCCCTGGTTGATATATATATATATATATATATATATATCGAATAAATCCGCATAAATTTGAGAAAATTGTTTAAATATATAACAGTTATCTAATAGGGTTTTGATTTCATTGTTAAAAATATATTTTTTAAAATTTTTCATGATTAAATAATAAATATATTTCTTTTATATGAGCCATTAATTTTGAAAGTGGCATAAGTCACTTCATTTGAAAAATGAGTTAGAGCTATTTTTGATTACAAATATGTATGATTTTTTCATATTTTAGTGATTTATTGTTATTTCTTTCATAATTTTGTATATTATATGAAACATGCATTTCTGTTATCATAAATAACTCTAATTCATTTTTCGATAAAAGTGACTTATGCCACTTTCAAAATTACCGGCTCATATACACCACAAAATTTTTTAAGCAAGCAATTATCATTATCAACATACAATTAAACATTTAAATTACTTTTACTAAAATCGCTTTTAAACTGACATCTATAATCATTTATACTGTTTTGTAATTGCATAAAATAATGCTTACATTTAATTCAGCGATCTGATCAGTTCTCATGCTGTCAATCATAATCATTTGGGTCCTGGTCGTCTTGATCACCATCATAGAATTCGCACATCACAGCTACATATTGATCTTTTTTCCGTTTCGGATTCTGGACTTCATAACATCGGTGTTAAAAATAACCATTTCTTTTTCAGTGACCACATTTCATATTATGCCGCTCAGCTTGTATAATACTCCCTTTACGGTATGTTTAACTTCTCCAAGGTTTTTTCTCAATTTCCATCTGTAAAATTAGTTTTTAATATTACCTGATTTCTATTGTTGCTTATATTTTGGCCTTTTATTTCTATCTGACATGAATTTTGTTGACTATCACTGTTTCGTTGAGTTATTCATAGCTATTCTTTTTTAAAAATGTTCACAGCTGAATAGTTAGATACATCTTCTTTCATTTTGTGTTCTTTATTTACTTCTCCAATTCTTTATATTTTTCTTTAATTTTTGACACTAAAAACTCTGCATTTCTATATCTTTCTTCAGTTCTTGATCATTCGAAGAATTTAATAGTTAAAATAATTAATTGCTTCATGCATGCATATCTGCGTATGTTTTTTAGTGCCCGACGATAACCATTGAATCGTCAAAATTTAATGCAAAAATATATTTTTAAAAAATAGTTTACCATTGTTATTTAATAGTTAATTTATTAGTGTTTTATTGCTTTGATGGTGAGTCTGGTCTTTTGGGGTTAATCATTTAACTAGATAAAGCAATCTTTTTAATAAAACAGAAGTATAACATCATAATAAAAAGGTCAATTCATAGTTTTAATTAATAATCCACAACTGAATTAAAACAAATGAAATTGTAAAACAAATTGACATAAAAGTTTTTTGAAGTTATTTTTGTTTTAGGTCTACAATGAAACAATAGAAAATGTTGTTAATGGGTATTTGGAACAATGCAGATTTGAGCATAGGAAATTAGACGGCTTCGGAGAAAATGGCCGCTTGGCAACAGATAAAAATATTACGGACACTGTTATGAGTTGGTTCCAAGAGAGAGTATATTTCAATTATTTCAAAAATGGCTCTTCGAGGTGTAGTCAAGAAAATAGTAAATTTGAATATTTAAGCAAAGTAGAATGTGGACATTACAAAATGGTAAAATAACTTTATAAAATAGTAATGATAATAACAATAATAATAATAATAATAATAGTATTTCATTATTATTACTATTGTCATTTTTAAAAGGAGACAGGTGTACATTATATATATATATATATTCTATTGACAAATCTCCAACGCACTCTTATTTAGCTCTTTATAGCGTAATTATATATCGCCGTAATATATAAAAAAGGAGTTGATTGTTTTACTAATTATTGATACAGAATACATTCAGACATACAAATTTACCAACATTCAAACACAACTATCAAACATCATAAATAACCTCTGATTTTAAACTGTTTTTGACATATTATTACATAATTTAATTAATTATTTACAAATTAAATTATTACAAAATATTCATTAATCATCCTTCTTTAGATCCCCTTCCTTTTCTAAACTTTTGAACCTCTTCAAAAGTCATAATTTATAATACAATTTATATAAATCAAAAAGTGTCTAATTAATTCTCAATATTAAAACAACGTTTTTAACGTTTTTTAACCAACAGTTTTGAATTCTTGACCTCGACATATTTTTATTGGAATTAAAGAAGAAAAATTCGATATGTTAACTAATAATTCGAAATTCATTTAGAGTTTAGGGGATGGAAAGGAACTTAAATCATTACGTGTTCAATTAAATACGACACTTTATCCTTTAGATCCAATGACATTCAGTGTTAAAGATAGTTACCAAAGACATCCATATGCTGCATATATTAAGGTGTGTAAAGATTTTGGAGTTGATCCGCAATTACCAATGATGGAGTTTAAGAATTTTTATTCGATATTTTGTTTTGATGTTTCTGCTCAAGATGAGAAATTAGCAGTTAATGGTGTGAATATTACAATAGATATAGAAAAACATAATGATTTCAAAGGGAAATGTTATGTGCTATTTTAGTTGAGAAACAAGTATAAATCCAATTGAAAATGGTAAGATGATTAATGTTTCTTAATAAGAAATGCAGCAACAATTTGAAAAATTAGCAAATATTTTATCTACAAAATATTCAACATATTTAAGATTTAATCCCATCACCTCAGATTTCACAATATCACTTCCTATTCCGCTTGAATTAAATTTAGAATATAATTATGAAATGGGATTTGTTTGGCTTTCCGTTTATAAGGTTATTTTCAATATAACATTTCAAAGTAATGAATTTGGAGTTAAAGGACCTGATAAATTTATTGTTTCAATGAAAATTCCTCCTGGAGCATATGAACTTGATGTTTTATTTACAACAATGACGAAATTAATTAAAAAAACATCTCAAAATCCAAGATAAAGAAGAAAGTCCAATTGAATTAAAAGTTGATTTACCTACAGCTAAAGTTTTTATAAAAATCAAAGATGGATATTCTTTTTTATTCATATCTAAATTAAATGATTTTCTAGGATTTACAAAACGAGAATATTCCATAAGTTATTCTGGTGAAAATAATATAAATATCACGAGCATTACATCTATAAATCTCCTTTGTGATTTAATTGAAGGAACATACCGAGATGGGAAACAAGATAATTGTGTTTATAGTTTACTTTATGGAACTGTTCCTCGTGAGTATAGAATTATTCAGAAAGTTTCTTTACCTATTTATGTTCATATAATAAAAACTAAAACCATTTCAAATATTAATTTTAGAATTGTTGATCAAAATAATAATACTCTTGATTTCAATAAAGAAACTATTTCATTCTGTTTACAGTTACGACAAGTATAAAATGGATCTTAAAGATTTTTTAAATAAATGGGAAAATGAAACAACTAAGAATTTTTATTTATGAAATATTTTACATTATTATAATTTAAATTGTAAAGTAATAATGCGTGATGAAAGCAAAAATTACATCGACAAGGATAATATTATTTTCAATTTACAAACTACAAATGAATAAGGAAGTCATTGGTTCTTATGCTCAAAGAAACATCACGTGTATTTTGATTCTTATGGAATTATTCCTGTTCGTGAAATGTCTCAATATTTTGGTGATGATCTATATATATATATATATATATATATATATATATATATATATATATATATATATATAATACTAAACAAGTCCAAGATCCTCTAAGTATTATTTGTGGACAATTATGTATTTATATTCTAAATTCATTAGAAACTAATAAAATGAAATTTGAAGAAATTATTTGTTTAATAAATGGTTATTGTTAAAATAACTGGAGGAACATTAGCAATAAATCCATCTTAAATCCTCGAAAAAATCGAAGCTAATTTTCTAAATGAATCAGGAGATCGAATGAGAGTAGATATTGACATGAATGAACATAAATCCTTAATACCCAGAAAAAGTTATCAAATTAGAATGTGAAATAAGGAAATTAAAAGAGGAATTAAATACAACTAATGAAAAAATGGAGATATTTAAAAAGATGTTTCTAACAAAAATAATTAGATATGATTCCTTTTCAACTTTATTAAAGTATCAAGAAATCAAAGAAATATTAGGTAATAATTGTTTTCTAATTGAAAATTCAAAGGTTCCTTATAATGGAGAGGAAACAACATTTTTTGATGCAAGAAAGTATGTTTTTATAATGGTTTATAATTTTGGAGTATTAATAAATGATATAAAGTATGGAGACTCATAAGAAAGGTTAATTTATATAAACATACCTGGGATTTATGAAGGAACGAGAAGACTTTAGCGCTTTAATTAAGGAGAAAAAGATAAATATAAGTATTCGGATATCATAATAAAAAATGAAGTAGGAATAAGTTTTATATATGATTTTATTTCTGTAAAAAATGAAGTAAGTCTTGAAAATGTTTGGAGAATTTTTGAATTAATTATGGAAATTCATAAACATACATATATTAAAGAATTATTAAAACTGTTGAAAAGAAATTGTGGAATTAAAAAAGGAATGATAAAATTTCTGGTTTTTATTGAATCTAATGAATTTAGGTGGTTGTTAGATAAAAATATTTGAGTAAATAAAATGGTTATTGTTAATATAGCTCGAAAAACATTAACGGTAAATCCATCTCAGCTAATTTCCTAAATGAATCCGGAGATTGAATGAGAGGAGATATTGATATGAATGGACATAATATCCTTAATGTTCAGAAATAAGAAGAAGTTATCAAATTAGAAAGTGAGCTAAAGAAATTAAAGGATGAAATTGAAAAAATAAATAAATGTTCGACAATAGTTCAGAATAGTATTATTGATTTTAGTTATAATAATAAACAAATCAAGAAATTAAAAGATGAAATTGAAAAAATAAATAAATGTTATACATTAGTTCAGGAGAATATGAATTATGTAATAAATAATTATTTGAATGATGTTAATAAACAAATAAAAATGTTAATGATAAATTAAATACAACAAATGAAAAAATGGAGAAATTTAAAAAGATAATTCTAGGAAAGATTAATGAAATAAATTTAGATAGTATACAAGGTAATCGAGATAAAACCTTTTAACTTTTTTAAAATATCAAGAAATCGAAAAAATCTAAGGTAATAATTGTTTTTTAATTGAAAATAATGAAATGGTTTTTACTGGAAAATATATAATTCCTTCTGGTGGAAAATATTTTTTTGTGATTACTCATAATAGTACTTTAGGTATTGGTAATATGTTTATATCAGCAGTATGTCAAAAAAATAATCAAGTTTTAATAAATAATCTTAATAAAATTAGTGCGGTTATTAAGAATTTTGGGGAGAGATATCTTAGATCATGTTTAAAACAAGATTTTGATAATCAATTCTTTAAGGATACTGAGGTGGAATGTATACTTTTAATATATCATTTTAATAATATTTTAATATTATTAATCTAGTAAAAATAAATGATGAAATTTCTGAAAAAGAAATTTATCCGGTTTTTATTGAGAGGAAATATCCAATACTTGAAGAAGTAATTGAATCTAATAATCAAATAATTGAAAATAATCAAATAATTAAATTTAATGAATCTGATAAATTTAATAAATTTAATAATCAAATAAAAGAATCTAATGAACCTAAAGATCGAATAATAATAAATAATCGAATAAATGAATTTTTACTTGAAAAGAAAAAATTAGATGAAAGATTAATACATTACCAAAACATTAAAGATCGATGGACAAAAGCAGATTCAGCAATTAAAATAACATGTGTTTCAATAACTGGAGGTGTTTCAATAACTATAGGATGTGTTTTGGGTGGATCTAATGCTTTGTATTTATTTTTATCTGAAAGTGTTTCAATAGGATTAACTTCACGAAAGTAAAAAATTTATCGAGAAGTATGTCAAGAATTATCAATGGGAATAAATAAACTTTATTTATATCAACAAAGAGCATTAGAAGATGGAATTTTATCAACAAATTAAATAGAAGAATCAAATTGAATAATACAAAAGATAAATCATAATATCAATAAAATAAAATTATTGAATAATAAAAAAGATGAAAAATAAATAATAAAAAAAGAATTAATTAAGGAATTAAAAGATGAATATAAATTAAAAATTAAAAATATTTCAAAAACTTGAATTTATCAGAATTTGACGATATCTGACGAAATTTGACGAGAATTGAATTTCCCAAATTTATTCATTAAAAATATATGGCAAATACGCTAGAATTATTTGTTAAAGAAACTAATTTAGTGTGTGAAGAAGATGCTAGAATTATTATTAAACAAACAAAGTATCGAAAGTATATTCAATTTTTTGAATAAAGGATAAAGATAATAAATCGACACAAAAGGTAATCTGTGAGAAAATTGGAATAATTGTTTCCGGTTTTCTCAAAATACGAAGGAATTAAATCTTCCGTCACCATACCGATCAGAAACTAAAAAACCACAACAACAACAATTAGTTAAGAAACTTTATTGTACAAAATGTTCAAAACACTTTAAATCTAAAACATTTAGTAAGTGTAATAAAGATGATACCTTTGAATCTGGTTATCCGACTCAAAATTTAAATTGTGATCATAATCCGACGCAAAATTATCAAAAATATAATTCAGTACCAAATTAAAATTTAGGATTGAATTATAATTACGATCAAAGCTCGGAAATAACTAGTGCTGTTTCCGAGAACAATAAAAGTGATAAAAGAAAAAGCTTAAGCCTAGCACTACGGTTAGGAAAAGAAATCCTAAAATAATTTAAATTTTTTATTCAAATAAGCAATTTTAGCGATTAAATCCAAGATCATGATGCATGCCTCATCATAATTTTGAGTTTGTAGTGACACCATTTTAAAATATAACAAAAATATATTTTTAAAAAAAAATTACAAAAATTTGTTTCTTAAAAATTAAAGTCAAAAAGCTTACAATGATTAATAATAAATTCTTCTGGGAGTATTGTAATAACTGGTATAAAGCCAGTTATTACAATTTTCATTTAATAACTAAAATACACAAAAAAATATCTTGAGATAGGAACTAAATTTGTTCCAGCACTACCATCAGATCAAGAAAATAATAATAATAAATCCAATGAATTCACCTTCAAGTTTCTATTTCTAACTCAGGAATCTTGTCTGAATCAGACAGGGATAAGATTTATTTCATCTCGATCAACTCAAGATTTAAAAACATATTTAAGGTTATTTAATAAAATAACTAATAAATATTTTAAAAATGCACTTATAAAGATCTACATTGGTGTAATTGTATTATACAGAAAAGCTTGCACGATTCAATTCGAAGTTGTGAAACCAAAAAATCACAGCTTAGAATTAGAAGAGGGGATTTAATTACCCTAAAAGCCTCCAAAAGAATGGAGAGACGAATATTGAGAAGTGAAATAATACAAAGAGAAAAGGAAGAAGAAAGAGAAATTGAAAATAAATTTGAAACTATTAGGATTTATTTCACATCCCCAGTTTCAGTGGTTGTAAAAAAAGATCAAATCTCCACTAAAATAGAATCAATAGTTTTTAATTTATCAAATAGAATGTTTAATGAACAGCTACAAGGAAATGGCTGGATATTTGATCGAGTAACTAATAGCTGTTTGACCATTTGCCAATTCAGATCACCACTTGGTGGTACCTATAAAAAGCTCCCATTCAAATCCAATGTCATTCTAAATATCCAAAATAAGAATGACAATAAATGTTTTCTATATCACGTCCTAGCATATTTGCACCCAGTTATTACAACTGAACATCCATATAATCCGGGAAAATACAAAAAATATGAGAATTAAACCTGGATGGTATTAATTTCCCTATAGATTTTAATGGGATAAAAAAATTCGCTAAACAGAATAGCGATAAAGTAAAAATAAACGTCTTCTTAATTAATGATGAAAAGAAACTTGGTATAATTTTTAGAGATCATTTAGATCCTAAAGGTTGTAATCTTTTCCTATATAAGGATCATTATGTTCTCTGTAAAAACGTTGGTGTGTTTTTAAGAAACAGTAAGATAGACATGTGTTTTCTATCTCTTAACTGTTTCGCGTCATTTACAGTTGAAAACGCATTAAAAACCCACCAACGATTTTGTGTTAACCATGAAGAAGGGATTGCATCTTTCCCCCATGAACATTACCATGAATTTAGAAACTTTAATTTCAAAAACAAAGTCCCTTTCGTATGCTTTTCCGATTTTGAAGCTTGGAATAAGCTTGAAGAATACAACGATATAAAGGGGGAACATATAGGAATTTGCTTTTCAATTTATATAAAAAGCAATTATCCTAATTTATTACAAGATAGACATGTAGTGTATAAAGGAGAAGACGCCGCATCCAAGTTTGCAGAAACCATAAATAAATTAGCTGAGGAATTCCACCTCTTATTAAAAACAAATTTCCTGATAAATATTAATGAATCATAGCAAAAGGAATATGATAGTTGCTGGATATGCTTCTATTGTAATAAAGAATTAGTGAAGGATAAAGTAATGGATCATGACCATTACTTTGAGAAAGAAAGTTATAGAAAAGCGTCCGATGCTGAATGTAATTTGAAAGCAAAGAATAACTTTGTTCCGATTTACTTTCATAATGGAAGTGGATATGATAACCATCTCATATTTCTACCACTCGCTCCATTTCTAACTAAAATCCTTCCTAGTACTGACGAAAAATATATTTCATTTAGTGTTGGTTCTCTAAGGTTTTACTACTCGAGTATTTAGCCTCTCTTTTAAAATCTGAAGATCTTAAAATCTTTAAAAAATTCTATCCACAATTTAATGAAAATGTTCGTAAAATAATCATCATGGTATTATACCACTGAAAAATTGATTCAGTCCCGAGATGATTTAAAGGAGTCATTGAAGGATTTATCATTGAAGGACGATGTCTTGACTGGTACTTAGAGAATAGTATGGTTCTTGAGAAAGTACATAAAAAGATTATATACAAAAAATCTTATTGGATCAAACCATACATCGAATTTAATATAAAGAAGTGGACAGAAGCAAAATCTAGGGGTGATAAATTCGGAGATGCATTCTATAAATTACTGAACAATGCATTTTATGGAAAAAGCCTAGAAAATGTAAGAAACAGACAATCGATAGAGATTGTAAGTAAAAAAGAAAAATTAAAAAGTATCGTAGCAAAAGCTGGTTACCAGAGAATGAAAATCTTCTCTGAAGAATGTGCTGCAATTCATCTTAAAAGGAATACAATAAAGTTTGATAAATTCAATTACATGGGATTTGTAATCCTAGAATTATCAAAACTTTATATGTATAAATTTATATATAATGTTTTGTATGAAACATAAAAAAATAATTATCGAATATATTTCAGTGATACCAATTCAATTATATTAGAATTATTGAATCATGAAAAATCGAGAAAATAAATGATTATATCCATGAGACAAAGCTTTGATATTTTAAAGATGAGATAGGATCAAATAAAAAGATCTAATCTGGATATCCCAGCAGTGTTGCTTGTGATAAGCTTTCTTTAGCTTTTGATGTATCTGTTGTTTGTTTTGACCAGTTCAATTTTACATTTCTCTTTGTTTTGAGTAAATCGATTAGTAGTGCCAATAGTTCGCTGCAATTTGGAATGTTTGAATGATAAAAGTTTATCATCCCGAGGAATCGCCTTAGTTCCCTACTTGTGTTTGGAAGTTTGAACTTTTGAATGTTGTTTAGTTTATCGTTTATGAGTTTGGTACCTTTTTCGTTTAAGGTGTGTCCGAGGAAATTTATTTCTTTTTTAGGAATTCGAATTTTTTTTCAATAATTTTTAGATTTGCCTTGTATAAAGTTTCGAATACACTATTAATGTCTTTAGGTGTGATTCTTTATCGGTGCTTGTTATTAGTATGTAGTCTAAATAAGCTATAGTGTTCTTGTTGTTTATCAGCGTTTGATCCATGAAGCGTTGAAATGTTGCTGCAGAGTTTCTTAACCCGGAGAGCATTCGGTTGTAATCGAACATACCTTTTGGAGTTTTTATTGCTGTTTTCTTGATATCTGTTTTCCTGATTGGTATTTCGTAACACGCTTTTTGTAGGTCAATTTTTGAAAAGTATTTTGCACCTTTTAAACTATTTATTATGTCTTTAATAATTGCCTTTAAAAATCACTCGGCTTATTGTCGCCTAGTTGTGTATTGTTCAGGCATGATTCTAGCATTTCTCTGTGGTTTATTTTGTTTTTTGCTTGCTAGTATTTCACATAGTTTGGTGAATGGATCTTCGTCCTTTGAAATTTCTTCTAAGTGGTTGGCAATTTCATTTAATTTATTGCACGAAAGTGCTGCTAGTATGTAAGAGCACAAGGTTTTGGGAAACTGTATTCCCATTAGTGTTAAAGTTAGCTTTGAAAAGTCTAACTATTTTTGTGAGGTTCCGTTTTCATCGGTGAAATATAACGGTAGGTTTCCTTTGAGGGTGATTATGGAATTAATTTGGAACATGTTTTCGTCATTTCTGCTTGGGTTAGTTAAGTCATTGTTTGGTTTGTTGAGGTGGTCTGGACTTGACGGTCTCTGTTTTAAATCGTCGAAGGAGTTTGATATCATTTTTTAAATCGATGGTTTTCTATGTTATTTAATTTTGTCTTGATTGGTTTCGAGCGGAAAGGGTTAAATAGTTATGATGACTAAAGATATATTAAGTTATGGCATAACAACCCTTCCGTATAATAACCATCGAATTAAATATATTGAAGAAAGAAAAAGAAGCATCAAGAATATTCCGATGTAGAATTATCTAAAATGGATATAAAAGTGTTAAAATCATTAGTTTATTTTTGTAATTAGTGGGTGTAAAAAGATGTAAAAGTTTTAGGTACGAAAAAATTTTGGTGTACGAAAGTTTTTAGTGGTTGAAAAATTTTAGGTTAACAAAAATTACCTCGGTTCATACAGCTACCATCTCGAGCACAAGAAATCCGGTTTATTCAACTAGTTTTTTTTAGAGGATAAAAAAATTTGGGGTACGAAAGTTTTAAGTGGTTGAAAAAATTTAGGTTAACAAAAATTACCTGGGTTTGTTTTGTTTGTTTTGTTGTTCTATAATTTTAATGTTAAAAAATGTGTTTATTTGAAGAATATGGCTTACTGTATTCAGCCAACAATTCTGAAATGTTTAGTGATTGAAAAAAAACTGACGAATGAATATGTTGTTTATTTCTGACACAAGTTATTATGAGTATATTATTAGGTTTATTGTGGTTAATGTGTGAGGTGTATGTTAGTTGAACAAAAAGGATTGTAAGGTCCCAGCCGAGTCTCCTGTAAAAGTCGGGACGGCCTGGGGTGATTGTTGTGTCAATAATTATCTGCAAAAGTGAACGAAAATAAAAATAGTAATTATCAACGTATAACGTAAGTTCATATTAAAGAACAAGGGTAACATAACAATAATTATTATTGCTTGTTTGTTTTCTAGGATAGGGTTATTATCAATATTCTAGTTCGGAGGCTTGAATTGTCGAGTAATAAGAAATATTTGTACTGTATTAATTTCTCGGTTGAAAAAATCTTGATTTTTGAATTGAATTCTTATTTTTCTTTTGTTCTTGTGATTATCCTGATTAATCTCCAATTTTCATGTTTTCTATTCCTTGGTTTCTCAATTTATATTCATGAATTTGTTTATTGATTTTTCTATTTTCCATAGTAAGCTGTTTATCTATTTACTACGGAAACAATAATAATAACAATATATAATAATAATAACAATCTATAATAATAACAATAATAATAATAATAAAACGCACGTACATTGTCCACGTCTAAGGAGAACACAATCAACATAAACAAAATAAAAAGAATGTGACCATTACACACAACATAACCTCTTTATATATTGTTCTATCAAATTGTCTTTCGTTTCTTTCATTTCTATTTTGGTAAGTTATTTCTGTTTGACGACTCGGGTATATTCTATTATTAAAAGATTTTTGAATCCATTGCTTCTGTTTATCTTGTGTAATGTTTTCATAAGTCGATTTAACCACTGCTTGGACTTCTTCAGATCGTTCTTTCGTATCGTAACCCACTCGTGCTTCATAAACCTTTGCTAAATTTCTAATTTCTTCTCTTGTAATATTGGCCTTCGTCAATATATTTTCTTTCAAACGGTCGTTCTGAACTGTATTGCATACAATCAGTTTGACGATGTTTTCCTTTGAAATTTCACACTCATAAACTTCGTCAACTAGTTTCTTCACTCGAATTTCAAATGTAGCGAATCTTTCATCGAGATTTTGTGTCACTGATGATAATTCACAAATTTTATTCATAATGGACTTCTTTTTTGTAAATGTGTCGTTAAACCATTCACGAGCATTTTCACTAGTCGTGAAGATTCTTTCAAAAAGATAGACGCCTCTTTAGACAATAATAAGTCAAAAATACTTACTAAATTCGAATCATTAAAGACCATCAAATTTACAATGTCCTTGAGCCATTGCTCTGCTTCCGCCGTGATTCGGCCGTCGAATATTCTGACATTAAAATTTAAAATGTCTTTTGCCTGTTTTTTTTGCCTTTCTTAATTTAATTAATTATTCAATATTCTTTAATCCTCCCTTCTTACAACAGCAAAAATAATAATAATTTTTTGGTATCTGAAAATTGTGAGCATGTAAAGCCTTTCCTTGGATTTTATGAACAGTCTACATTTGAATTTTAAATTTCTCGTCGATTACTTTTAGGGATTTGCTTATTCAATGGAAAGAAAAAGCCTATCAAACGAAAATATACAGAAAAGCGACTGATAATGGTCAGTATACTACTTCTGAGAGCTTTTGTGAATTTAATTATAAGCGGAACATGGTGAGAGGATTAGTATTTCGCACATGGTTTCAATCTTCCAAGTTTGTTAATTCAATAAAATGTGTGGACTCGTTTGTTGCATTGCTACTTAAAAATGGATTTTCTAAATCTTTTCTTGAGCTTATGACAAAAGAGACTGTAGATAAGTGCGTGTTGAATTCTCATGATTGTTGTACTGATTTATCTGGAGGTAATATTCTTATTGGCTCTGAAATTGGTAAGTTGTCAAGTTTGAAAGGTGAACAAAATCGATCAAAACACATTGAATTAAAATGTATTTTAGTATTGCTTTATTCCAAAGGCTTCATAGAATTTAAGAATAAGATTCTCAAACATGTAGATAAAACTGAATTTAAAATTGTTTCAACGTCTTACAATGTTTACAAATAAGTCTCCAACTCCAGTTGATCTTTGTTCTGAGCTTGTTTATCAATTTTCGTGTAATGTGTGTAATGCCACATACATTGGAGAGACTGCCCGTCATCTTTGTACTCGAGTTCTTGAGCATTGTTGACTGAATGGATTTCTCACATTATTGATCAATTTTGGAAATGTACTAGTAAGAAAATAAGTATGTCTGACTTAAAGATAATTTCAAAAAAATCTGAGTAATTATTGGGAAAGAATAACTTGCGAGACGTTGTTGATAAAATCTTTAAATCCTATTATTAATGTTCAAAATGTTCGGTTTACATGTATCTTGAATGTATTAAGATAATTGAATGTAAATTGCGTATATGATGTTTTTGATGTAATTTTGTTTGTGATGTCTTGTAAAATTAATTTTAAAACTTAACTTTTATTTTGCGATTTCAAATTTAATTTTCTATTTAAATTTTATTAAAAATTTTAATTAAATTAATATTTGATTTTTATTTTTTAAATTAAAATTAAATTTTGTAATATGAGTTGAATACAATTATTATAGATTAATTTGTTTAAATTTTAATATTTTCATTTAGATTTTGTTAATGTGATTTCTAGCGTGGCGAAGACTGATAAACGGTCGAATATATAGTGAAATGTTATATATAATATGCGGTTGGCGTTTTTCAATTATAATTATTATTTCAACTTCTTATTACAAAGAATTTAAGTTCATTATTTTAGATGGTTCGAGGAACATTGGCATCTCTAGGTTGTGGTTATAAGTTATGCAAAAGCCCTTACGGAGACGGAATAACTTACCCAGAGTCTTATATTACATTCTGCTTTTATAACGCTGGGTAAATTAAATTATTAAAATTGAAAACAATTTATGTGTGAATTAAGTCAAATGGATCGGCCTTATGAAATTGGAAAGCCTTGTACTGGGTGTGAAAAGGGTTATTTATTTTGTTACAGGGAACTTTGCGTTCCTGCAGATAAATATTGTGTGTTATATTGTTTGAATTCAATAATAATTATTCTTTATTTAGTTAGGAATCAGACTTCTTGTGAATTAAAATGTTTAAATTGTGCCACATTTTTTAGTAAAAAATCTTGTTTGTGCGACTGTCCTTCTAATACTGAAGCAGAAGTATGCAGAGGTGATTTTTATTAAAATACATTATTTAAGTTATTTATAAGCAGTCATTATTAAAAATCCACAATAATTTCTATGTTGAAATATTATGTCCATTGTTCGATTTTATGCATTACAAATGACACTTGTACTAAAATACAAATACAACATCAAAATTTTACTATGCACACATTTTGAGTTACGAACAATTGTTTTTGTACAACTTTTGTCATAACTAATTCACGACTATATTTACACAAAGAAACATTTAGTCTTAATTTGTAAGTTTTGTTTATTTAAGTTTTGTAATTCTGAAATTTAGAAGAAAATGTTATTTATAGGAAATATCAACAATCCGAGTTGTACAACATGTCAGAAAAAAGCATTATCTTGCAATAACGGGGAAGAAGTGAGTGTGGATAATAATTGCACATGTAAATGCACAAAGGCGTACCAAGGAGAATATTGCAATGGTAATTTCTTATGATTGTCTAGCGTTTTCAGTTCCTTAATAGGTTTCCTCCGTTTATTCGAAATTTGACAATATATTTTTCATTTGAGATAAATATTTATATATTTATCCAACGTTTGATAGAGTTTGAAACTATCCTATCAGAGTTATTGATATATATATATATATATATATATATATATATATATATATTAATTATTAATTAAATTTTTTAATTAGTTTTTTTGGTGTACGGGTGAGTTACGAATTTCTGGTTACCGTGGAAATCACTGCTGACCTTCCTTGTATCCTCTTTCCCTAGGGTATTTCTCATTCCTCGTACACCTCATAACTTCGCTATACCATTATGCATCCTTGAGCTAGCTCACGTTGGTACTGTACATAATGGCCGAAAACCATCCAAGCAGGTTAGCACAGTTACCAAAACTACTCCTTGGATGACCTGCGTTTACGGATTCCAGACTGCCGTAGAAAGGCTTACGTCTTTTTATAAATTACAAATAATGCTATCAACTTGATTCAACTACCGCTCCCTTTATACTATTAAAATTTTTATTTAAATGTAAAGTTATTAGAAAATAATATGCGGTATTTAAACGCATTAAATTTATTTATTAATATTCGAAATTCTTTAAATTATTATTTATTTTAATTACTCTACCCTCATCGGGAATTAATTAAGTATTAAACGTTAATTTCGCAATTAAATATCTCTAAAATGTGTAAAAATTAAACTGAATTAGGGACACGGTACAAGCATATTGGATTTATAATATTCTTTGTGTGGCCTTAAATCCCTACATTTTATCCATTAATTTATGCTAATGATCACGGTTTGGGATAATAGATTTAAAATTTAAAAATCTCCAGTTCTAGATTCATCATCTGGATATGAATTGCCTCATTTTTGGGACAGACCTCGTTTCTTTCGTCGGTGTTACTCTCACAATTATAAATACTAAAGACTCAGCTGATATGAAAATAAGAAGAAAACAATTCAAAACGAGAAATGTAATTATATTTAAATCTCCATTGATTTGTTAATTTCAAGTGAACAGATTTCAACGATTGATAGTTACTCGTCGATATTGACAAGAAAATATCTGCATCTGGGCGTTTGTCGTGATTTATCCCAATCTTTCTTCACGGCACGTCCCGATTTTAGATGTATGTATGGTTTGGCCGATGGAAAGTTTGCTAAGGTCGATAACTTCCGGCCGCTGCTGTCGTCGCTGGCCTGCCGTTATGGCTAATTTGAATTTTTCGGGAAAATTTATGTTTAACTGATCCATGATTAGAGGGATATTTAATGCCAACTCATCTTGGTCAGTTGAGGAATTTATAGGGTTTTGAGCTTCCCGTTGTGTTGAACGAACATTTTCTTGGGAGGACGTCGAGAGAAATGGCGTATTTGATGTCCCATTAGTCTCTTCGGGATGGGCTAATAATAGTACATTATTAGCCTGGTACATTATTGGCTAAGTGTCTTACCTAATGCTTACTTGGCAGACTTCGCATCATATCACGGTCAATAAAACTTTTATTAAAATCATTTCTGAGGATCTCAGGCTAGTGCCAATAACAAATGGGTTAAATATTTTCTTATGGCTAATGATATTAGGTAAAAACAAAAACGTGTATATCACTCGTCACATTAAATATTGATGCTCCCCTCATTAAAATTAGAACAAATATTTCGATTTCCCTTCGGTTTTCAACACTGTTCTGATTAAATTATCAAAAAAACTATATTCGAGTCATTTGTATCCTATCCGAAGCTACCCTTGCAACTCAAATTGGCAAGTTTTTATAAAAACCTATAATGTAGATCATTTTCTTCATTAAACCAATTTCCCTAACTCAAAACACTCTTCCCTGATTTTATAGAACCTACTACGACCGATGTGTTGAACTGCGGAACAGGACCTGTGCATCGCCCGATGCGATCACCAAGGGATCTGGAGAGTCGAACAGCGCTTCCACCAACTAAACCGAACTAGCCAGTAGCGTCACCATTTGACCTCAAGAAATTCTACTACATAAATATAACATATTTGAAAAGGGGGACTTGCCAACAACACTAAAAAATGTCGCGACCATCCAAAGCATTTAACATAAAAGGAAATCATTAGAAAAGTTTATATTACTATTAACATATACAATAGAAAATACAAAACACAATCCTTACTTTCAAGATTCAAATGAAAATTGTTTTAAAATTATTAATCAAAGTGATTGTTAAATTAAAGTAAAAGTTGAAATTATGAAATTAGCCACTGTTTATATAGGTATTTTTTGTGTGTGTGCGACGAGTAAGCGATTTTTCGCCATTTTAAGGGTTTTAAAATGCTTTTATTAATTTTTAAATATTTTTATAATTTTTTACTCATTCTTCTTTATTTTTTGATATATTACTTGCATTTTTTCGAATTTATTTTTATTATTACTTTTTAATCAATATTCCTTTTGACCCTTAAAATTTTGTTTATTGGTCCCCACTTCCGCCCGTGTTTTTTCCTAACCCTTTGCTAGGGTTTGGCCGTTTTATTTATTAAATATGTGTTTGTTTCTGGTCTGTAAGCTTTTATCAATATTATTAATATTTGTTTTAATTAATTTTGTTATTATTAAATTTGTTTAATTGATGTTTTTATTTTATTTTTAGTTTCTGCTTGCGGTGCATGTTTATGTGCAGTGGCCATTTTCATTATTTTTATTTTTTGTTTTAATCATACCGTTTTTGTTTAAATTTTGGCTTTGATCCTAACAATTTATTTTCATTATTTTTTTTAAAAAGAACTTTTGTAAATATATTTTGTAAATCAATGCTGTAAATTTCATTTGTTTTAGTTGACTTTTTATTCGAGAGTTGAAAAATCTCAATTTTTAATTTTACTAATTTAAAAAAATTTCATATTCATAATTCACCTAAACATACAATAAAATAATCATTTCTTAAAAATTTACTGAATGACTGCTGTAATTTGAAATTTAGAGTCAAATGTGCTAAGAAGGATAAAACAAGTTAAAAAATGTTTTCAGATGTTTTATTGACAAAAATAAAAACAATACCCAATTAAAAAAACAATAATTGTATTTATAGAAATAAACAATATATTCATTTTAAAAGAATTTAAATCCATTACAAAAAAATTAATAAATAATAATAATATAAATAAATAAAAATAATAGATAATAAAATATAATAAAAACAAAATAATAAATATAAAAGGAATAAGATAAATACAGTTCTTTGATAGAATAAAATACCCAACATGTTTTTCATGAGCAGCGACACTTAATCCTTATGTTGGGATATTAAATATTCGTCGATGAATAGGTCTCTCGGTCCGGCTAGGCGGCCCTTGATTAATGGGTTCGTCAGTAAATAATTTAATTAATTAATTAACTTGTTTTTGGGCTCCCGACCCTTCAATATACCTTATCTCAGTCTAATAATATTTTATTCGTTTTCACAATCAACTTTGCCACCGGTTACCACTTTTTCCCCGAAAAATATTGATTTTTACTTTTTTCAAAATTTTAATTAATTTTAATTGAGTTTTGATAATGTTAAAATTTTATTATTTTTATTCATGTTTTGTTATAACCCCAACACTTATAATTTATCATATTATACGAGAAAGGAATGAAATATGAAATTTGAATTGGAAGAAGATACTGAAGAACGGTTTGTAAAAAGTAACGATATCTCCAATAATAATGAAGATGTTTTCTTCATTATCAGTCAATGAACACCATGATGACGGGATTCATTTGAATCTTCCTTTTACAATTTACTATAAATCTCATGACCCAACAGTTGACATTAATCAAGCGTCTCCAATTTGGAAATGTTTTCGTAATTAAACAACTGACTTTCCATCGTTTACTTTGTTTCATTCCATCATTGTGTACATCAGTGTCTGAACTATCCGTTCTAATTATTTATCTTCTAGAGCTTCATCTGGAATTGACATTGGTCTATTTGATCTTCTTTAAATAAGAAAATCAGGTCTATTCCACCATAAATAGTGTTTACTTCAGTTTTCAACAATGAGATATCTAGATAATAAATCGAAAGAGTTTTACTTTGTTGGAACATATCTTCATTGTTCCTCTATTGTATTGGTTAGAGTAAATCCAATTTTATTCGCCACAAAATACTTTAACAAACTTGTTTAGTTTTTAAGACAATATAATACATCAGTACTATTTCCAATACGTCATTTCTTTCATTTTTAACTATTGTTCTTTTTAAACTGTATTGCATTATTTCCATCCTGGGAATACTATTACCTTGAGGGGGCTACCTTTGCCTTTTCAGCTACAAACTTTACTTCTAAACATTATGTATCGCATTCTTTAAATAGCCAATTGTACAATAAACAAAATCAGAGGCACCAGAAAATATATGTGATTCGTATTGGTTAGTTAGATTTTCAATATGACATTTAGGCACCTTGATCCCATCGACTTGTTGACAATCAGAGACTCACTCAGTAATTTTCTGATCCAATTGTAATGAAAGAAACTCCTTCCAGTTGATCCCATGCACTTAAAACCTCTTTCGTTTTATTATAAAAGCACTTATCATTTCAAAAGGATCAAATGTCCTTGCTAATAAACTGCAACCTGTAAATACATTTCGCATATAGCACAAACGAACCGATTTTATTTCTTCTAAACATGCATAAAATCTTGAACATAAAAGCCTTTACATTTAGCTGAAGCGAAAAAACAACAATTCGAACTTTTGTGGTTTCATAGTCACGTCGAACTACAGAGGAATGCAGTAACATCCGTTCATCTCAAACATCTTTCATATTTATTATTTCTCCAATGTAATTCTTTTTTCATAATCTTTGATGATTTTGTTCATATGCTCCTTTTAAATAATTATCTTTTGCTAATATTCTTTTCAAATTTTCTAACCTCATTTCCGATGATTCTTTATATTCCAGCAACATACTCGTATCACTTTTCCACAAAAATCCCAACTTCAAATCTTTTTCTTTTTCGTATTGATATTTATTTTCATATCCTTTGCAAACATTTCAATATTTGTTTCACCAAACTCAGCGACTTCTCAAATCGCTGAAGCTGATCTTCAAGGTCTTCCGTACTAGAAAACGTTGTCTAAATAAAGTTGAAACTTCAATCATCCAAAGTCCATCTCAGTAGAGTTAGTCTTGCAATCGATTTGTATTTTCTTACTGCTACTTCTTTGATTGCTTTTGTTTTATCCAAATCATCCGACCCCTTACCACATATATTTATTCCTTATAAATGATTCCATTTTGTTTTAACCATTTTCCAGTTTATAACTTTCAAGCTGTTAGCAGTCTTTTCTAATGCGATTGCATTAAATTTCTCACCGATACCCTGGATTGAGACTTCACAACTTTAATGTTAGATTTCTTGTTTTTAATTTTCCTGATTATCCAAAATTACCTTAACAGACATTATCACTCTCATGTTCCTTTCCCCTAATGTTTCACGTACTTCAATACTAATATAACTGGCGTTACTAGCATTATCAAGTTATACATTTACCTTCACAAACCTTTCATCACTGTTCAATGAAATAGGAATTGTTTTTAAAACTAAAGAAACTTCTAGAGTATTATGATTTAGTTCTTGTTTCATCATAGCGGTCATTGAATGTGCGACTTTGTCGATTTTTTAGCGTTCATTACTTTTAAAGTTCTCTATATTTTCATCGTGCAATTAAGAGTTATGTTTTCTTTTACATCCTTCATCCTTACCAAAATCCATTATTAAGACAATTCCTAGATAAATGATCTAATCTAAAACAATTTAGACTGAGAGCTTTTTTCTTTACAAAAGCCACCTTTTCTGTGACTAATAATTTCTTGAAATTGCACATTGATTGATGTATTTATAATTACAACTGAAACAACATAACTTATTTCTGTTTCTTTTTTTTATTATTTCTTTGACATTCTACAATCGGACTTCATGTGGTTTTCATCATAAAAATGTATTTTCTTGCAAAATTATTTTACCGATATCTCGGTTTTTCCTTGGAATCAATTGGAAATGTCCCAAGATCTCCCTCACACGTCATAAAGTATGCGGATGTTCTTGAATCCGTTCATGTAGAGCTTTAACTATTTCTTCGCATTTCTTAAGCTTGATAGCAGTTAACCACTGAATTACCATGTCCTGTATTAGTTTCATTATTAAATTTTGATCCGACACGCCATTTTTGGAGGTCCGAGTCTTGTTGTACGAATAATGTTGGATTCACAGATTTTTGTTTTGCTTACACTACATATTTTTAGCTATGAAAATATTGTTTGAATGCATCTTAAAACTTTTACACAGCTTTTAAAATAAGCATAGTTCATTAATTCGCCTTGCACATTTTGCAGATAACATAAAAAGTATCTCTAATTCTATAATAGAAAATTTATCTTTATTTACACTTTTAACTTTTATTTGAATTTATTTAAGACGCATCTATTGTGTAAAAAATAAGTGTGGTGAATTTATCTAAAGAAATATATCCTATGTATATTATATAGTAAATACATGGAAAATACAATATTTGTTACCAAATTCATAGTAATATTTATCCATAATTAGTCAATTTTTTATATAGTATAAAAAGGTGATTCCTTGGTACAACATAAATAAAATACCAGACAAGTAAATGATAAATTTGAAGAGGATTATTTGATAATCGAAAGTTTTTTCATCAAAATAATAAATACTTAGCAGATAAGGTTCGATGCGTAAAATAAAATGAGAGTTTAAAAGGTTAGTTCATAAAGGTGTGTCTGTGTAGATAATTTATCAAAATAATTAAATTATGTAATCTATCTATTTATAAAATGACAATTTCTCTGTCTATGTTTGTATAACAGTGCTACACATATTTCACATACTATTTAACTCTATCTTCAAAGTTCTTTTAAACTTTTCCTCGTTGTACTTGTTTGCTATCAGACTCACACAACTATTTAGTTTTAGTTGGAGTATACCACCAAATTCGAACTGCATTCTCAATCAATTCGACTCATAGGAAGCAACATTAAAAATTTCATATAATTAAACTGTTTTATCACCATTTATGGACAACATCACAATCAAGTGAATTTGAAGCATACTTTTAAATTTATTAGATTGAGTTAGAACATCCATTATTATAAAATATTTATTGATATAACAAATTTAAATTAATTCGAATTTCTGCTGTTCTAAGGATATTTAAACACTTCTATTTGAGAATTCTGTTTATTATTATTAGATAATTTAAATTGATTATTTATAAATTTTATTTTTAATATTTATCCTTACCCAATTAAAGTCAGTCTATTTAAAAAATGACGATTTCTTTGCCTAAATCTGTGTAACATTGTTACTAATTATTAAATATTTTGATTATAATCTGCCACTTACAATAATCAGTAGATAATTTATCAAAAAAAATTATGAAATGTATCTAATAATTAAAATATGATGCGTAAAATATGACGATCGCGAACAGTTCAGCAGTCTATCGTGGGAATTTAAAATAATTTACTAGGTTAGTTTCAAATTTTTTAATTTAAAATATGTACTAACAATTTAGCAGACAATGAAACATAAATTTAAAATTAAACATATATCTATAGTACAACTTAAGTGACTAATTCTTTGAATACACCTTGTGGTGAACTGCTCAATGGCTTTATCGAAATCTATATAAATATTATATTTAAAGACACGATTTTCAAAATATTGAATCATCCGATAGAATATCATGATGTTCTAGTAATCGTACTACCGATCTGTATTACCTGCTTATTCAATTTCTACATCAGTCTAGACCAGTGGTTCCCAACCTTTTCGAATAACCGTACCCTTTGGTAAAAATTTGGAATCCTACGTATCCCCTAAATCCCATGCAATTTTTTTATTAGATTCTCACAACTTAGACACAAATACTACTTTATCCTATGCAAACTATATGTAAATTTCTCAGCAAAATTTATTAAACTAAGACTGCTGAGAGTAAAAATAGCTAATATTTGCTGAGAAATTTACATGTACTTTAAATAGGATAACGTAGTAGTTGTGTAAATTTTAAACAGTGTAAGTACGTAGTAGTTTATTTTATATATAAATTATATTTTGGCTCTTAGTTCTTTTCTTATAATACTTACGTAATAAAGTACGTACTTATTATTTTTTTATTTATTTATGTTACTTTGTAAATTTATTATTATAATTTTATTAAAGTTCTTTAAAAATGAGAATTAAATCTTTTTACATTTAATTATTCTCACAAGTAATTTAAAAATTACAAAGATTTGGAAATCTATATTCAAGTGTCCAGCGAGAAATCGATATCGATTTGATCATGTATACATTAAAAAATAAACTTGCACATTTTTCTCATCATTCCACACTCAAAAATCAATAATCGCACATATCCGCATTTTTAAAAAGATACGAAAAGAGCATGGTCATTAAAATTGTGCATGTCGATAACTTGTATCAATTTCAAATGGAAAATTTTTAATATTCTCAGAGATATTCACACTATAGTCTGATTCTTTTTCATATTTTTCACAATCTTTCATTGAACATTCGAAAAAATCGAGGTCAACAAAATTTATGGTTTTGAAAAGGCCTATTTTATGAAAAACATTTTCTGAATATAGTCGAATGATATTCCCGTTGACTATAGTCAACGGCAATTTCTTTTCTATTTTCTAATATCAAATGAAAAGAAAAACGAACTAGTCGTCTACAATAGTAAACATTTGCAATTTACACAGTTTGCAATCAAAAATCAATATTCAAAAACTTTTGGCTTAAGAGAACTTTTTTAATTCATTTTGCTAGGAGGATGCTGTTGTGAGTTAAAAATTTCATATATACCTTCTTATATATACAGGGGTTCTGAAACCGGCTACCAGTATTCCAATTCTAAAGATAGAAACACATAGTAGAAATAGTAACCTGACTAGTAAAGATGGGGAAGAAAGGCTATTAAGGATATATTCAATTTAAAATAATAGACTTTTTAGACAAACCTCAAAGTAACCAAGTAAGATTCGTAGTTTATGAGAATACCCAACGCTGTAATTCACTTTAACTCTGTCAGTGACCCAGATCTTATGAACCATCGATATAATGTATGATTTCCTTGATTTTTGAATGAATTTTGATATATGATTAATATTTATATATATATATTTTTTCCTTAATATAAAAGTCAGAATCGACAAACATGAAGCGTCTTACCATCACGTTATTGATGGAACCAAGTGGAGATACAATATGTCAGTGCCAATAAATATTTTTCAAGTATGTAGTGCAGAAGTTTATTAAAACAATAAATTATATTATTAATGATTTTAATTAATAAACAAATTTATTATTCAGATGATTATTTTATTTTACAAATTTATTTCAAAAACTAAACAATTCAATTATTCTTTTTAAACAACTTAAGTTTAAATAAGCATATTGGTAAATACAGTGACGAAAATTTGTAGTTTTTTACTGGTTTTAAATTTATAAATAAATATTCAGCTTCTTTCGATTATCTAATTCTTTCTTTATCAATGTTTCTAACTGTTTTTAAAGTGACTTTGTTTCTATATGATATTTTTATATATTGTTTCGTTCTGCCCCTGTTTCGACAGAATAGCAACTCCTATAATAAAAAAATCAATAATGTTATATTATATAGACATACATACTTACCCGTGTGAGTATTTAATTAGTTCGAACGAATAACAACTTAGATTATAGGAAGTAAGAAATTTGAAGAAAATATTTTTAACACACAAACATAATAGATAGTATTTAATGCATACGAACTTTCAAAATATAGAAATGTCCAGATGAATACCAACTCTATATATTACTATTTTTAACATTTTTAGACATATTTTTTAAAAAAATGGCGGAAAAAATTCCGATAATCCTACTTTAAGTTGTCAAAGAAATTATCAAATAATTTCTTAAGATTTTTGATGAAATTCAATCCATTTAATATTTTCACAACATTTCAAATATTTCAGAAATATCATTCGAAACTTTAGATTTTTGAGGAGATTTAGAAATTGCAATTTAAGATGTACCTAGAAGTTAAAATAAAATCATTTTTTACAGCATTTATAATTTACCTGGGGCAATGGAACCAGGACCTTCAAATGTTGAATTGAAAAAAGCAGTAAATGTAAGTTTACCGCAAACTTAAGTTTAAAAATAATATTTTTATTTCAGAAGTAGACAAAATCTGAATCATCAAAGCCATTGAAAATGGTGAAGATTTATAATAATTTTGGAATTTCCAAAGCCTCAATAAAATCAATAATTATAAATTCAATAAATTTCAAAAATTTGGATTTCTGTCAAAAGAAAAAGAGGTGGTAGCCAGAACGAATTTCTGAGGAACAAAGAAATAGTTAATTTGAATATTGAAATGTTGTAGTAATTAATTAATTTTCTTTTAATAAATTTTACCCTTAAATTTATCTTACTTACATTAAATCGAAAAATAAATGGAATAATTGAAATAAATTGACAAAAAATTCTAAAAACCTAAAGAAAATTAGTTACAAATAAATATAAAATAAATTATGGTAAAAAGTACTATTTAAAAGATTGAATAATGATCTTAGAACTTTAAGAGATTACAATCCAGGCCTTAAAATTTGCTTTATTGAAAAATTTACTTCCCAGACGTTTTAAAAATGTCTAATACATAAACTGCAGTCAGATATTTATTTAAACTTCTATGATAGAAGTTGTTTTGTAGCTTATTTTGGATTGTCACACACTAGATGCATTTATGTTTATTGATATTTTAGCAGGTCATTTTACTTTGGTATTTTTATTTTATTCATATATATAAATTTTACAACATTAGCAAATGAAACAAAGAATTGCTGAAAACAATGATTACATGTACTTGTAGTGATTATTTCAAAGACATTTATTTAATCATATTTTTGGCATTGCAATTTGACAAAAGTATTCAAAGGTTCAATTGGAGAAAACAAAAAAGAAAACGAAAATCTGAGGCAACTAAAGATTTGTTTCACTAAACATTCAAATTAGTAATTAATAATTTTAAATATTTAATATTAATTTTTAATTAATATTTACATACACTAAAACGATTTTTTGCGTCGTTTTTCATGGGGCCCAATTAACGACACAAATCGAGGTTTTAGTGTATTAAGTTAATACTTGGTTTACTCAGTTATTTTATTTTCAATTTGAATAATGATCTTTAAGAGATAAGTTTACGAGATAACAATCTAATCCTTAAAATTTGCTTTATTAAAAAATTTACTTAACAAACGTTTTAAAATTGTCTAATTTTATTTACTACTGTTAGTAGTGATATTTTAGCAATAAATATATACTAAATAATTAATTAAAATTTCAAGTTAAACCATGTTTTTTAGCCCGTAACTCGAAATACTCGTAGATCAAGGCTTTTCTGTATTAATGATTCTAATATATTATTATAATTATAAATCTGAAATTTGTGTGACCTCCATTTTAAAAATTTAGTTTAAGAATTCTTATGAAAAATTCCAAACAGTTATTGCACTCGACATTTTCAATTTTTGCTTAACATCGAGTTCAACTAAACAATGTTCTGAAATTGTCACGTAATTAATTAAAACAAAGTGTATATTAAATATATTTTATTCCCAGATATTCTATCAATCAAAATGATGTGCTACTTCTACCAGAATCACCAATAATACTTGAAAATGGATCTCTTTCTATTGAGATGTTTGTCAGTAAGTTTTTATTAAGATAAATATTTTTTATTATTTTTTACCAAAAAATTTATTTATAAATTAGAACGCATTAAATACCAATTTTTTATTAGATAGCAATAGATAAATATAATACTTAAGTCAGCATCATGAATTCATGGCTATCCTTCATAATTATTTTGTACTTTTTTATAACTACAATAGAAACCCATTACTGGTCAATTGTGAAAGTGAATATTAAGAATGTTACACATAAATTAATTGAGTAGCTTTCAAAGGTAAAAGATATTAGAAAGAACTGCATGTTAAACAGCGTTTCCGAAAGATGGTTCTACTAAGTAATTCCAGGGATTTCGTAAACCCAAATGAACTTTTGCTAATCTAATTCCAAAAATACAATAATAACTTCACTGTTTGCTATTCATTAATAAATGCATTATAGTTTTGTTAACTATAGTTGACAGGACTTACATTATGGAGATTTATGAAGGTTTTCTATTATTTATAAAATCAAAAAGCGAATCTTATTTCCTAATAGAATTTTATAAAATCACAAATTTTTAAAATAATAATTTTAAAAATGATGAATAATTTTTCAGTATGTAAGGATTTGTTGGAATTTAATGTTATTTAATAAATTAATTTAAATTTAAAAAATCTTTAAAATAGTGATAAAGAAATACAAAGAAACAAGTGCTAAAATATGAAAATGAAAAATCTAAAACAAAATCTAATACTAATTTTTCAATACTTTGAGATAAAGTAAAAACGAATTGTAAAATAGATTTCGCTTTTCTTTCCCATATTTTTATGATAAAATAAACTCTACTTGTAAAATTTGAATTTTTATTTTCTCAATCACCATGACTACAGCATAAACAGTTTTTAATCCTTTAATTAACTAATTTCTATTTTTGAATTTACTCTTCAAAAAAAATTTATTGTAAAAGATTTATTAAATTAAATTTTAATTCACATTTTTATTATTTATTTCTTATGCACTTTTTATTCTTATCCTGACTAAAATAACGAGAGAGGACTAAATTCAATATAGTTCATGAGTTTTATTTTCAGATTATTATTGAAATTTGTACTTTAAATATATTTATATTTAGATTATAGTATCATGAATGAAATTGGAAAACAAGGTAGGTTATGATAAAATATAATTTAAATTTAAATTAGTAAATAACTTATCTTTATATCACCAACAGAACTGCCTTTGGGTTCCTGGAAGCCGGTGTAAAATCTTTTAAAACTGTTCACATTTATTTAAAAATTATGATTTATTTGAGATTATAGTTACGATTGAAAAAATTATTGAAAAAAATGTGTCGTAAGGCAAATGAAAGAAGTAAATCAACCCACCCCGGAAGTCTAAACTGCACATAATTCAGTCTGCGTACATCGGTACATTCGTATTAATCTCGGAACTATCTAGATACTGTACATCTACACATTATACTGTCACCACCCTCGTAATTTAGAAAATATTGCAATAAGCAAAAATCTCGAAACCCAGCTCTGTGTAATCTATGTGAAACACAAAATACAGATTTTAAAACGGGTTAATGACGTTGCTGAAGATGAAAATCAAGTTGACTTTTGATTATATAAGTCGAGTAATCAAAGATATGCTTCATACAAGTTGACATACACATATGATAGGGTAACATTCATACAACTGTGTATGATGTATAACAAATACACGCACAGAAACCAATCAAACTCATACATTGTTATTTCATTCGGAATTATCAGAAATATTAAAAATTGTTTAAACTTTAAATAACAAAATATAATGGTAACAGTAGATATAGTTAAACAATTTTGAACATATAAGCTAATAAAACATTCAGTGTCATCGACAAAACATAAATATTTGCTGGTTTGAAGGTAAAAATGTTTAATTTGTTAGTGTTCATGTTTTAAAAAAACTTTCATTGTTAGTTTAATTTTGTAGTGATGTACATGCATGTCTTAATGAAAAATTTGTATAAATACTTGACTTAATCAGGCAAGTGAGAAAAATTATCATCCAATTTCTAAATGATCTGGTAGAAGTTAGGTAAGGGCCCGCTAACTCAGACCTCCCTGGAAAATATCTAGGTCCAATCGAAATTTTATGCATGTCACGTAAATATATATATATATATATATATATCAGTGGCGTGCGGTGGGTTTCCATGCAGGGTGTGCAGAGAGCAACGATAATAGTAAGCATAATAATAAAACCATAAAAATATACATTAAAAACGTTTTTACTATTATAAATTTTTTATTTGTACACAAAATCCATACGCCTATCTGTATTTTTAACAAAATCATCAATTACATGATCATAAAACTCTGGTTTTGATTGTAATAAGTGTAACATTTCTTTTTCTATTGTTATTACAGATAAATTGATTAATCTATCCTGGTTCATTGTATTCCATGCATAATTTTTTACTCTTTTCAATGCTGAAAATGATCTCTCCACTGAAGCAGTTGAAAATGGAATAGTACAAATTAAGTGCGCCAATTTATTTACTTCGCTTAGGGCATCAAACATATGATAACATATGATAACCCTTTGCAATATTAATTGTGTCGTTGTCCCAGCCTTCTGGATTCTCAATAATATTTTCAAATAATTCCGATAGGCCTTGCCTTTCGCTTTTTATGGTATTTACCAAGAGAGATGAATAATTCCAACGTGTTGCAGCTAATTTTGGAAATTTTCTTTTAATAGTTTCATTTAAAACATGATTTCTTTTTGAAGACACCGAAAAAAATGACGCTATGCCAGAAATTGTTGCAAAAAATAATTTACAATCTTTTATAAACAATACAGATTGTGACAGAACTAAATTAAGTACATGTGCGCAACAATGAACGAACATAGCTTCTGGAAAAATGTCTTTGACTTTTTTCTGCGTCCCATTCAAAGCTCCTGCCATGACTGCCGCTCCATCATACGTTTGAGCAATCAGTTTATTCTCACATCCCCAACTCAAAATCGTTTCTTTCACAACATTACACAAAGCTTCTGCTGAACGGTCACCACTAACATCTTTGAAAAACAAAAATCTTTCCACTGGTACACCATAATTAACATATCGTAGCACAACCGATAATTGCGATTTGTGATATATGTCAGACGTTTCATCCAGCATAATAGCAACGAATGGCGTTTCTTTTACTTCATTTCTAATTTCAGAAATCAAAATATTTTAATTTGATGCAATAATATCATTTTGTATTCTATTAGAGGTTCCAGAAAATACAGTCGCGGTTCTTAGATGATTTGCTAAAAGGTCATCATATTTACTAATTAAAGTTACTAATTCTAGATAATTTCCTCGATTAAAGGAATTTATATTCTCATTGTGTCCACGAAATGCCTCTTCTTGTTTTGCTAAGTAACAAACTACATCTATTAATCTCTTAAGAATATTTCTATTTCTTGTTACTTTTTCATTGTGTTGAACAATCGACGAAGCCTTTTGTTGATCTAACATTAAATCTATCCTGACAGTACCAAATGTTTTTAATTTTTACGGCATTTATGTGAGATTGTGTCCTTTCATGTTTCTTTGCAGCTTCGTGAAAATGATTTAAATCACTGTAGCCTTGTTTTATCCAAATGTTCTTATCTTTTTCATTTACAACAAAAAGTAAACATGGCCAACAGAACAACTTATTTAATTCCCTACAACCGGTTAACCATTTAAATTTTTCATAGATAGATTTTTGAAAATGCCGCACATACTGTTGTCCTTTAATCTTAACGTTTTGCTATAGAAAAATATCAGGCACCGGTCTACTTAATTTAACTATTTCGTTTTTTGTAGCAACATCTCGTCTTGAAAATGGATTTTCCAATAAATCTTTAATTATTGAGACATCTGGGTTCTCCATTCTGAAATGGATTATTTATTTTGAATTTAAATTTAAAGAATACAATAAATAAAATTTATACCTGAAATAATGTATCAAATGTATCAAATTAAATCAATTTATCAATCAAGATATAATAACTATAATTTTAAAAATTTTTTTAATGTTATTATTTTCATTTAAACTAGCGAAACTTGAGAAAAGTACTAGAGGCACCAGCACTAGCAAAACTGATATATTGTGTTGTGTGGTGTATGATTATATGTGCGTGCGTCGTCGCATCTTGCTAACAAACCGAACATCTATTGCATGTGCAGAGGATTTCACTGCGCGCTGGCGCAATAGAACGAAGAACGAACTGTTTCTTGTTCGTTGTTCGGTCAGTGAATTAAATTATATTTATTTATTAATTTTTCTTTAACATTTGGAAATCATATATACTGCAAATAAAATCTTGACTATTTTTCAAACCAAAACCAGGGATGTGGTAATACAAATTACAGATATAATTTATAAATTCTCTTTCTCTGTAAGATACAATGAATGGTAAAATTTTAACTTTTCTGTTAAAATTAAAAATTCGTTTCTTTTTTGTCTAACAAAACAAAATAGTTTTTCAGCGATTATTTCTATACTTATAATACATCACAGAAATTATTTACTTTTACCACATTAAAGTATTTCTCTTTATATATTGACTTTTTTATATTTTCATGAAAACAGCATTTTACAATATATAAATTTAAACATTAACATTCTGAAAAATCGTATGGCCAATTAAAAAAGCAAAATCGCTTCAGCACAAAAGTCCCCGATTTAATACAACGCTTAATAAATCGCACCTTCGGTCGGATGATTCAGAGTAACAAGTGCAGGAAAAGTAGCTGCACTTGCCTCAATGCTATAGTACGCTGTGCTTCTCCAGTAGCTCATGCATATGAAGCATGATTTTCTGCTAGTGCGCAGTGCGTTTATAAATCAATACTTGGACTGTTCGATTGCTTTTGAACGCGCTACGTTGTGCAGCACCTAGTGCCGCACGAACTGCAGAAATACAAGCAAATATTTGAATGAGTGAATTTTTAAAACATTTGGTTATAAATAATACATATTATAAAGAATATGAATATAAATATTGGTAGACATAGTTGATAAAATTATTGTCATGCATAATTTTAACTGGGCGTGCAGTGCACACCCTGCACATATAGACCGCACGCCACTGATATATATATATATATATATTAAATTTTTACTACACATACTTTTTCCTATGCAGTCAATCAAAATTAAGTAGTTCACGAAAAATTTTCAAAACTTTTTCCAAGTACTTTTTAAAATAGCAAAATTTTAAAAAATTTATCAAAGTCAACTCAAATTTTTACAAGTATTTAGAAAACAGCCAAATTTTGAAAAAATCTATGCAGGCCAATTGAAATTTTTTAAACGGAAATATTTTGAGGAAATTATAAAATTAATAGGATAGTTTAGAGTTTCAGTTATTTTGAGGAATGTTTAAGAAACTTTAAGCAAACAAATTTACATTGACAATGAGATATTATAATATTTCAATATTACCACGGGAAAAATATCCGAACCTAAAAAATCCCTAAATTTAAAATCCCTAAAAAATTTTCAAAATATTCTAAGATTTTTCATAGTACTTAAAAAACTTAGAAAAATTCTTACAAATCATTTTGAATATTTACAAGGCTATAAAATTATACATTTGAGGAATACAAGATTATTTTGAGTTTATGTTTTGTTTGAGAATTTTACGTAATAAACAAATAAACTTAGATTCATACATTGAGTGTTATCATTAAACAACTTCCCCATAGGAAAATCATCCAAACTCCAAATATCCCAAAATTTAAAATCCCTAAGAAATATTGTTCATCTCAAAAATCTCCCAAATTTTCAAAAAAATTTCCAAGTTAAAAACATTTAAATTTTTATAAAATTTATTCACAAGTCTTGAAAATGAAAAATACTATGTACATTTATTAAGATTCTAGAAATTTTTAGTTTTAATATTACATTTTGCAATCATAAAAAATGAAATTTATTCAAGTTGAAATTAATTCATCCTCTCGACCGCGAGCCCCATAAGGGCTGGCATGGCAGTTTGTAAATAAAATTTTATTACACTAAATAATAGAATCAAAATGTTATAGTAAATGTTAACAAGTCGATGATATTCTTCGGTTTACTGAATCTCATCTTATGCCATTTTATCCCCGCCATCTTCGGAATCGAAACCTAAATAATGACCAAATGCAAGACTGATATTTTTCCCCACCCATAATCGCTTGTTTTCATTGTTTGACAAGGCGATTTTACTATTTTTGAAAGTATACAGTTGATAGTTGCGGATCCCTATCCTAATCGGTAGAACCAAAAATATCCAATCATTATTAGAAAAGTCTAAATATGAATGATGCCTGATCTCTGTCTCCATTAGGTTAACACCATTAACTATCATAGTATCTTTCATACTTAATAAAGTATAACACTTTGGTCTTAAGAAAACCCATCTTTAAATTTTCAAATCACTGAGTCAAAGTTTCTCGAGTATAACAGATGTTCCTGGTCATAATTAGATGTATCTAAAAGCTGATTTATAATCATTGCTGATAAAAGAGTGTCAAGCTTACAGTGCCTAACCTCAAGAAAAATGAGTCGGTATCGCCAGCAATTATAATTATATTACAATTGAATTACGCTCTATATTTATATCAATTATATCAAATATATATCAATTGTTATAAATTCCGCGACAATTTCTTCCATTTTAGATTCCATATAATCATCTCCAATAATTATGGCGACATAATTATTGTTATAAGCTTGACATGTTCCGGGAATATTTTTGAAATAATCATTTTCTTCAAAGATGTTTTAAAACAGTAATAAATTAAATTAAAACAATTTACTCTTTGTGGATGAAATTTCCACAATATTATCATTTTCGGTAATCTCGAACCAATCTCCAATAAAATAACCTAAATTATATTAATGCTTGAAGATTAAATAATAATAAAATTACTTTTTGGGAGATTGTGATGCAGATGATATCCTGTCAAATTGTGAAAAAAAACAGGCTGGGATGAAGTGCACACATCTAAATTTCATCATTATTCTAAATGTTATACTATTGTATAATTTCAATTATAGGGTTACGGTAGTTTTATTATGGACGTACTAAGTAAGTCACTAACAAGAATATATTTTTAAAAATGTTATTAGCGAAACATTAACACTGAAGATTAATTAATAATACATTTTTTATTATAGAAAAATTTGTACCTCCTTTCATTTTGAGTCAAATATGGAATTCGCCATCACCAAATTTGCAGTCACTAGTTGAGAATATAAAAAGAATATATCCAGAAGGTATATATCTATATTATTATAAATTGAATCACAATATTTATATAAATTACTTAAACTATTTCAAAGTCATATCACCGAGAAAACTTTAATGAAATGTTTTTGAAAGTAAATCAAGAATTAGAGATTTGAACATTCATGAAATATAACAAAAGTTGAAATTTTACAATATACAGTTAAATTGAGCTGCAACACATCATTACGTAATTAAACATCCCAAAACCCTGGAGGATTAAATATATATTGATGTAATTTAATCTCAATTACTAAATTACAAAATTTTAAATCAAAAATTAATAATTTTTTAATAATTTTTTCTAACTATAGTTAGGGGTATTTTTTATTTTCAAAACTTTGGTGCAGGATTTTCAAAGATATTTTTGACACATTTTTTGATAGATTTTTTAAATATAATTTTTATCAATCAGACATTTTGACTAATTAATTACCAAATAATATATGGTGTTAATACGCCTTCAACATAAAACTCAATATCACTATAAATACTGTAAAAATCCTTATTCTCATTCTATTTGTCATGAAAATTAACTTTTATTTAAAATAATCCTAATTCACATTTATTAAAATTATCAAGAGATTAATTGCTCATAAATTATAAAATAACTCTCATTTCTTCAATAATCTTCATAAAAATTAAAGTTTAATCTGACATTACTATAAAACTCAAAATTTCATATATTCATTAAAAGTCATCAGAAAACTCTAAAATTTTCAAAGATTATTAAAATTACCTAAAATAAATGCAGTATGCAGAATCTAGTAATTGGTAATCAACATCAAGTTATTGGTATACAACACTTATATTTAAGTGTTCAATACTTAGTAATAGGTGTTCAGTATCAATTTGCTGGTAACCAGAAGTAGATGCTAGTAACCGTTGTAGATGAATTTATTGGCGAAGATTCCTTAGTAGCACCATAAATTAAAATATCAAACAAGTAAATAATAAAATAGACTCTTACTGCAAAGTAATTTGTTCATCAATAAAATAATTATTTTACAGCAAGGGCTTATTTTATTATTTACTTGTTTGATATTATTATTATTATTTTTATAATTGCTAATTTTACTTTAAAAAATCTTATCTTATGTAATTTATCAACTAAATTTTTTTCAGCTAATGTAATCTAGCTTACAACTTGTTATTTATTTTTGAAAATTACTGCCTTATGTAATTTGTTAACTCTGACTTTCAAAATCTTTAACTTATTTAATCTGGTCGACTCTAAATTACTTTGCTTCAATTGACTTTGCTTCACTGAAGTAACTTCAGACACTTGAAAAACTTTATTTTACTTCAGAGACTAAGTCACTTTAATTTACTAAAGACACTTTGATTTAATTATTTTAGCTTTAATTTACTTTTTTTAATTTTGGCACTTGCAGAACTTTAATTTCCATGTTTTTCATCTTTACCATTTTACGCTAAGCGATTTAAGTCATTACAGCAAGAGACCATATTTGAATATTTCAAATAATTTGGCCACTATCTGTCTACTGAACTGCTATAATTCGGACATTCGGGAGTCAATTAAATTATAAATTTTTGAATTTGGTGAGTACACACAACAAAAGAACTAATATGAAATGTATATTTCGTGAATTGTTATTTTTATTTTAGAATTATAATGCAGGCCTGGGTAAACAGTGGCTCATGAGCCGTGTGCAACTTGGAAAGAAATAATTAGTCATTAAAATTATTATTTCTTTAAATATTTAAGAAAATGCAATTTTCTTTATAATATTTAGACTTGTAAATTTTTGAAACACAAATAACATTTTACGACTCAATCTATTTTTATAATATTGAAATAAACTCCGGAATGGTTTTACGTTGCTCAAGCCTGCATAATCTATCAATTTAATTTAATTTTTCACATTGGTGTGACGCTGAAATTTGGTATAGAATTATTCTTTTTAATACTATTCTATTTTATCTGTTAACTGTTTATGTCTTAAATATGCGGCATACTGAAAAGAAATCCGTATTTGCTATGAAATTTACATTTAAAATTTAAATTAAGAATTTACAAAATTATTGATCTGGCATTTGATTAAAACAAATAAACTCAGTTTTAACACCTTGTCAAAAAGGTTTCCTCATCACTGTCACATTTAAATAACTGTTTGTTTTTGCTGATTTGTTGATGTTTTGTGATTTTTTAAAAAAATTTCCTGTTGACAAAAACATGAATTCTAGACAAGACTGAAATTATTGTAAAGGAAAAGAATAACTTTCACTGCATTTTTCATAGGAAACATGACATGATAAAATATGGAATTTGCTCAATTAAAAATAACTTTACCAAATGACAACTATTTGCTTTGTCTTTTATTTTTTATGTATTTTAAAAATTAATTTTTAATAAAATTATTTTAATTAATTTATAAGATTTAGACTTTAATTTTATGACTACTGATAAGTCTACAGAATCTACTTTAATCAGTTCACATTTTTGGAGTTTGACAACCAAACCTCCAGATTCTAGTGGAATGAATACAACAACATCTACTTCCACCGGAATGGATACAATAACATCTACTTCCACTGGAATGAATACAACATCTACTTCGAAAAGAATTTCTATATTTGATAAATTATGCTTAATGTCGATTTTATTGACAGGTTTGTGTTCGTGAAATACAGTGAAAATACCTAACAGAAGATGAAATTTACTTTTTTACATATAAATTACAAATTATATTCCACCATGAATTCACCATATATCGATATCATTTTTAATTATATTTATTATTATTGTTATTATTATTATTATTATTATTATTATTATTATTATTATTATTATTATTATTATTATTATTATTATATTTTCTACTAAATTTGACTATGAATCAGATTTATTTAAGGTATTCAGAAATTCCCGGCACAGCCTTTTCCAAGTGAATTCCTTAAATCTGATTCATTGCCCAATTTTGTAGAAAATATTATGTCAACTATCAAGAAATCAGAGGTGAAAACAAAAAAATTTCAATAAAATTTCGAAAAAAACTAAGGATTATTATGGAGGTGTAACTATTTATAAACAAAATTGAAGACATTAAATTAAATCAACCATAGCGTATAAAAGTAATTGTCAAGAATGAAATTGGTACAAAAATTGGTAATGTAATTTGAAAAAAGGCAAGAAAAGTAAGAAAAAAAGTAAGTAAGAAAGTGACAAAACGGCGCCTTGCTCTAAAGACAGGGTGCCCATACCCCGGGGGTTAAATCTTTTTTTGTTTAAAGGAATAAATTATTTTTAATTCAAGTCAGTATAATGATCACACTATAGTGATGCCTATATTTAGTCTCGATAAAAACAATTTATATATAATAATAATAATAATAATAATAATATTTATTTCAAATCAAAGACATCGGCATAATACACTTTACGCATTTCAGTAATTATGATATGATCTCTTTTGAAATCATGACAACATGGTCATCCATTGGAACATGAAACTATCATTGAATCTTTACAAACAATGCATTTTTAACGCATTTATTACCTAATTCTATAACCATGCCGTAGTGCATCTCTAGAATTTGCTCTATATTGATACTGTTAAAACGATATATTTTTACAATAATCCAGGGTATTTTCAATTCCTGGGAAAAGTTCTTGAATCTTTTTTAAAATCACTTCAAATAAGTAAACCAAATATGATTATTAGGAAATTATAAATAAAAATATATTCTTACTTTTTGACATATTTCAAATTACTACAAACTAATACAAACAAATTTGATTAATAATCATTTTAATTTCTGATATAATGTTTTCAACATATTCATTATAATCTAAAGTTTCTTTCCCAAGAATTACAACCTTCCAACTTGAAAAATATTTACACAAACTGGATTATATTTTAGGATTCGTAATGATGGAAATATTTCTGGTTCAAATATACATTTATCATTACGTGATAATTCGTATAAATTTATAAATTTTCCGATATCAAATTTTGAAAAATATAATTGGATACTTTCCACTTTTGTCCACAAATTGTTGATCTTTTCCTAATCTAAATGTCAAGGTTTTTAGAAAACATTTGTTTTTATAACTTATATTGCTCAACAATAATTAATGAATATAATAATAACATAATATAAATATAATATAAATATAATATATATTTGCGTATGACAAATATAAACCATTATATTATTGTTGGGCCAGAACACAAACCGCCTCGTAAATTGTTTTTAATGAATCGGTAATACACACGCAAATACAACATGCAGATTTAAAATCGAACCCATAAAACACCAACTAACCCTGCTAAAATATGAGAAAGAAAACAATTAAATATAAAATCAAGAAACACAAAAATAAATTAAAATAATAACAAAATGCACCAAGATCAGAACTAAATAAACATAAAAATAACATGAGAACATGAAAATTTGACCGAAATTTGACAATTTACCAAAAAATGCAAGAATCCATGAAAATGGAACAAAAAATAATTCATTCAAAAAATTACAAAGAAAATTGTCAAATAAAATTACAAAAATAATAAAATTAAGAATAGAATATACTAGAAAATCACAAGGTCAAATTTTGTTTTACTAAATCAAAATTAACACGCAAGGTTAGGGTCGTACAATAGGTATATATACCGATTCATTTTCACATAATTTTAACTCGTTTTTAAAAACAACTCGTTTTTTAAACACCAACAACTCGTTTTAACGAAACACTCAGTTTTACTCGATTTAAAAACTTGAAGCAGATTTCATTAACCAGCACTTTAATGTGAGTGAAGAAATGTTTGGAAACTTTCCATACGTCGCGCCCAGACAACCTCATGTGAGCTTGTCTGAGGCGTCGGCGTGGGGAAAGGTTTGTGCATGTAATATGTCGAACCACGTATGCTAATTATGAATCTGTATTTATGCCAGTTATGTTTCAATAAATGCTTGAATTAGAAAAACTCATGGCGAAATTTTTTCCGGCCCACAGCCGACACATCACCAGAAGTCAAACCACAACGAAACTGTGTAAGTGCGGTGTAAGTCGTCCAATAGTTTGTACCCGTGAAGGCTACGGCGTGAGAACGCAGTAGCTGGAACGTCAATATTGTCCGTTATAGGGGAAATTGGGAAGTGGTGAGGTGGACTTTTGGCTAACCTTCTGCATCCCATTTCCTGAAAATTCGACCTAAAATCTAAATTGAACATCGACTTAAAATCACCACACCGAGTATTACAGTGGACACTCGTAACGTTCTAATATCAACATACTTAGTCCTAAGATCAATTAAAAGGGGAATGACTGGAATGGGCGTCGTAAATCATTGCTATCGTCTCAAATTTTATTAAAATAATAAAAAATTATAATATTGAAAAATCATGAATAGTATTGATATAGCCTCAATCTTAATCAAAGAATAAAATCATGATAGAATAAAGATCGTAAAAGTATTACTATAGCCTCAATTTTAATTAAATAATAGCAGTAGACATAAAAGTAAGGATCATAGATTTCATATCGATGACCTTGATTCTTAATCAAATAACAAAATCAAGTCTAGTAAAATAAAGATCATGAATTTTACTGCTATAGTCACGCTTTTATAAAAATCTTGATTAACCGAAGACAACGCTTAAAGTCACGATTTGTAATTAGAAAAACCCACGAACCAAAAATTTCATTGTTATATCCACGAAAAGTACTTGAAGATGAAATAATAAGCAATAAGCTCCCTCACCACAACTTTAACGGCAAGATGTATAATAAAATCGATAAAGCTAAACTCCCACTACTACAATTGTATACGAATATCAGACAATCGTGACAGTAGGATTAAATACTGAGAATAATTAAATGAAGGAAAATATACGTAACAAGGGAGGAAACAAATTAAGGTAGGTCTCGATAATTAAATCCTCGAAAACATAGCGTTAAATGACCGCATTGAAATGGTAAATAACAATTCTAAATTAATGTAACGTTAATTAAAACTCAAACTAAATAATCATAATAATTACCTAAATTAAAAACACGACGAAAGATACACGCACAAAAGAATTATTAAAAAATTAATTAATACCATAACACGTGATCAATTAAATCAATTGCATAAGTCACAATGGTTTACAGGCAGACGAAGATCGTAAGATAGACAGAATATAAGAGGATACGTTTCACGAATTTTTCGAAATTTATGTTCTCAGTAAAATCCCATAATACCTTCATTAGGACATTAGCTAGATCCACTAAATAATGATTAGCTCCTATATTTATGTAAAACATCAATGTAATAGGCAATCATTTGAAGATGAAACTTTCACGCCAGCTATTTGAATTGACCAATTTGCCGAGAAGAAACTGGATTCGTGCCTTCTGTAGGTTGAGTATTCCTGAGATAGCTATAACTGAAGTCCAAATCTAATTAAAAATAAAGGAAATAAAAAATTACCAGTTAGCTAACTTCGTCCGACGACGTATGAGAATTTAAATCAGACTAAAAATAAATGTTGACGCACTCCCACATAGATTAAATAGAAAGTAGTCTCGACAAATTCACAATGCACACCACTAGTTGAATGTCGACGGCATTCATGTAAACACCCACTAGGGGAGAAGCGAAAAATCAATTAAGGCATGACAAGAAAGGATCTGGACAGGAAAAGAAGCGTGGAAAAATCAATTGAAATATTAAGAAATGTGACATTAATCATGATTGTCGAGAATAATTACACGTAGGTGGAATTAATTAAATCGAAAATATGACTACGTGGCACATCCCTGGAGTGTAATATAAATTCGAATGCAGTGATGAATTCGTCTAATGTACAATTGAAGTAAACTTGAAAGAGAAATGGAGGAGCCAGTGAGTTTCGAGGAGAACCTAACATTACAATGGAAAAGAAGCTATCCACGCCAGAAGATGATCATTTTTGGATAGACGCATCCCGCGTCACCGTGCGATTTCCTGTTAATGTTTCTTTTGTTTTCCATTCGAATTTGTTGCTCATAAGGATCGATAAGTGAGGTTACAATGCATTTAAAAAATCGGTTTTGTTTGTAATTAAAAGCTAGGAACTAATGAGAAAACCCTTATAATGAAGGAGAGTTTAATGATTTATCGCGTTTTAGATATGGAATCCCACAAAATTCTACAAGAAGAATTGGCCAATGCCCAAAAATTAAATCGAGAATTGCACCAGCAGATTGTGCAATGATGACGGAAATCCAGCGTTGGGCCGAAGAAAAGCAATTAAATCAAAATCAGAAGATCCAAATCAGCTGGTTGGAAGTGGCTTTGTCTGCATGCCAGGAAGGCAATGCAGTGACTTACCCGTTGGTTTTTGCCCCAGCCCAATTGGCCTACAAAGAAGCCACCTGCAAGTAAACCGCCCCGACATCGACCTGGTCGAAACGAGCGTGCCAAACGTCGAGCCGCTCAGCCAGCAGATTAGGACATTTTCTTTTGTTATTTCTTAATAAATTGGTGTTGATTAAATTGTTGATCTCAGTTAAGATTTATAATGTCGAGAGTTAGATAGTGTAAGTATAAATTAAAAGGAAATTATCTTACGTGATAAGACCAACTGAGGTATGGAGATGGGACGAGAATAAGTAAAGCGCACGCAGACCTTCAACCGGTAGTGCGTTGAACCCGCTTTGAGGTCGGGCCAGAGTAGTTCTTTCGTAGCGCTCACCTTTGGCGACCTCAAAAACTCATGGTTGCATTTCCAACATTGCCTAGCAACGGATAGCCATTGGGGGCAAGAAACAAATTTATTATTGTGTGGGGTCTAGGTTACTCCAACCAGAAGCCCCACATTATTAAAATTAATTTAATTCAATTGGAAATAAGAAATGACGCTGTTTATCAAATTGTAGGTCTCAGTGGTGGTAGAGAAACATTTTTGGTTTGTAACTTATGTTGGGCCAAGACACGATTTTGTTTAAATTAATCGGTAACACGCACGTAAATACAACATGCAAATTTAAAATCAGACCCATAAAATATCAACTAAACATGCTAAAATATGAGAGAAAAAACAATTAAATATAAAATCAAGAAACACAAAAGTAAATTAAAATAATAACAAAGTGCAACAAGATCCGCACGAAATAAACATAAAAATAACATGAGAACACGAAAATTTGACCGAAATTTGACAATTTATCAAAAAAAGCGAAAATCCATGAAAATGGAACTAAAATTAAATAATTTGAATTGGAAACGATTCACTTAAAAAATCAAAAATAAAATTGTCAAACTAAATTACGAAAATAATAAAATTTAAGATTAGTATAAACTAGAAAATCACAAGGTCAAATTTGTTTTACTAAATCAAATTTAAACGCAAGGTTAGGGTCGTACAATAAATATATATACCGATTCATTTTCACATAATTTAATCAGTTTTTGTAAACTTGAATCAGCTTTAAAACTCGAATTAGTTCTTGGTAACTCAGTCTTAATCAGTGAACGAAACGACAAAATTTTCAATGTGAGTGGAAGAATATTCAGAACTTTCTCCACGTCGCGTCTAGACAACCTCATGTGAGCTCTGTCTGGGCGTCGGCGTGGGGAAAGATTTGTATGAGTTTCAAATGTTATATGATCCAACGATGTATTATATGAAAATATTACAGAATAAACGTTTTAAATAAACTCTTGCGAAATTTTTCGGCCACAGCCGACACCTCACTACAAGTTATTAAACTTTACATACCACAAATGAATCGTGTAAGTGCGGTGTAAGTCCGCCAATGATTCGTGCCCGTGAAGGCTACGGCGTGAGAACGCAGTAGCTGAAACGTAAATTAATTATTCCGTATAGGGGAAATGGGTTGAAGGGGTAATAGTCTTTTGGCTATTTCGTCATCACTTAATTCCTATAAATTCGACCTAAATTCATATTGACAAAACAACTTAAAATCCAAACACTGAGTAGTCCAGTGGGCACTCATAAATTTTAATGTAAACATAATTCGCCTAGGATCAATTAAAGGGAAGGGACGGGGAATATAATGACAACCAAGGCTTTGCTATGCCTTCTAAATTACCAAAATTTACTATGCCTTCTAAATTATCCAAAATTTGCTATGGCTTCTAATTCAATTTATTGTGTAAGTATTACCCATGACTCCAAACTAGCATGACCTCTAAGTTGTTATAACTTCCAAATTAAAAATTATTACGATTTCCTAAATTTTTTCATGCCCCCCATCTACTAGACACAAAGATAAAATTTTAGGGGGAAGCCTAATGGAAACCCAGATCTCCACGCCCGTATAAGTTCCCCAGTAAACAACTTGACTCCATAAAACATTTAAATTATGCGCATTTAATATAAATATTAAAGATATCATACCTTTTGATCAACCCATTTAGTACGATAAAAATGGAACTATACACTACGAACGAAAGCACAAGGTAGAAATGAATCGAATATAAAGAATTTGAATCAGTTCGACCTACAAAATCACAGCGCATAATGCCCACCGTTTAGTACGACCCTAAAGAAGAGTTCATGTGTTTAGTAATCCCCATTTGCAAATAATTAAATGGACCACAGATCCCGATATTCAGATTCCCGTGTAAATTGAAAAGTTTATCTACCCAAACAGTGGTGCACAGAACAAGATGAAGGAACGAACTGACATCTGAAATCATTGCTACTTCATTAAACTATCCCGAATGCGAAAAAAACATCCAAATATAAATACTTTCGCTAGACTTGAAGCATATTGAAAAATTGAACCAGCCTTAGAAGGGTTGTGTCAGATAATATAGGATACTGAAGTACGGACGCATAAGTATCGATTTAAATTCACAAATGCATAAAATATAAGGAAAAACTCCTGTCCATAGGCCGATAAATAAATAAATAACAATAAAAGACAAAAAATGAAGATCAAAATAGATTTTTTCTTTGTTGTGTAAATAGCTTCCCAACATCATAGTATCCAAGATTTCACCATAACAGAATTGTACTGCTGTCCGGCTGAGTGCGTAAGGCGAGTTATCCATGATGAGATCCAACCACGGGACGAGTAGAATACGCTAGCCTGAAAACATAAAACCTAAAGATCAATAGTAGGGACCCAATACATAACAGAAACTCACTAAACCGATACGGACGACTCCACTCCGATCAATCTCGTAAATCCCAGGAGAAAACGCTAATAATAATAATAATTCGCCTAGTAATCCAACTAATCAATAGTGGATGACAATGTTTCTGATAAACCACTGAATGATAAAATCCAAATTAACGAACTCCCAAAAAGAAAATAAACTGATCAATTCGAGAAATAATTTACCAGCGTCTGCTAACAGTTCAGTAAGCATACTAATTAACCATCAAAAATCAGTCTCCGATCATCGCTGACACATTCCTGGAGCAGAGAATGTGCACACCATCTTCGACCTGACATTTATCGAAGGAAAAAATCCAGGCGTTGACATTTTCAACACCCGATCGATAGAAGGCCTACCGATCGGCATAACCAAATAGAATTCTGCCAATACAATTCACTAGAGGCGAACCATAGACTAACCGTAACCTGCGACATCTAGTTGATGCACACACCTTACCCGGCCAATGCCGAGAAATAGCCATGCCGGTATAAATATCACTGATCGTCTGATAGCTGTCAGTATTTTTGTAATAACTTTGCTGACAATATGAAACCTAATTATGGACATCCAACACGAGGAGACTCAACCCGAGCACCAGGAACTATAGATGATGAAGGTACCATGGTGCAGAAGATTCCTAGTCGAGAGGGTAAATTTTCAATCTATTAATTGAGCATTAATTAATTTTGCGAGGCTTAGTCACAATGATGCCACCCAGACGAAAGCACGCGAACCCCGAAGGCAATGCTGACCAAGATTAGACGGAACTCATATATTACCAAATACAAATTATGCTCTCCCATGTGATCTAGTGAATAACAAATAATCTTCAACTAAATTTGAATAGCGATTCCAAACCAGATAGCGTAGATAGTGAACCAGCTAGGGATTTTCTCATATGGCCTATGATTCAATTCCAGTGTAACCCGTTCGTGAGGAGAAGACGTAGATTCCAGCTCTGACAGATTTTCAGTATCTGGGCCAACGACTAAATTAAAAATAAGTTAAATGATTTGTATAATCCCTTAACACTAGAAATACCTTAATTATTATAATCCATTTTTCTAACTATCGAAAATGTTGTTCAGTATAATGTAGAATCGAAGTAATCTTTAAAGTTACCTGCTCAATCGTTACGGCGATAACAATTTCGCAATTCAACAATTTTTAATTGTCTTTTTTATTTCATGGCGTTTAAAACAGTAGTAGTTGATGATTGAACTGGATATGATTTTAAAGATTCATTTAAACAGGGATTATGATCTTATGTATATGGTAAAAAGTTTTTAGGGTAATTTTCTTAATCAAACAGGCGCAAATAGTGAATTCTAATTACCCATTTACACCATAAAGATATTACGAGATTATGCAAAGCTGTTTAGCGTTAAAAAAATTACTGTCAATACTTTACTCATATTTTACTTTTAATGTATTTGAAATTTAAAGTAAAATTTGCTTATGTCACGCTAATTTAGGCATTTTACAATTATTTATCATAATATTAAAGCTTTGGTCATCTTACCATTTAGAGTTCCTAGGGTGCCGTATATGTATAAAATTCAGGTATAGTAAATTAAAGTTTAAGTTTTCGAGATAATAGGAATAAATATTTAGTAAATGCTAAAAGCGAAACGTGAAGTTCCATTACAAGTTTACTTGTTCTTATTTATTGATATCGAGTAGAAATGTTGACATCTTATTATTAGACATTTTTCGGTCAATATAACAAAAAAAATGTAATTCAGGAAATGTATTTTTGTCACACACAGGTGAGTCTGAGGATATTCTACATTGAAATTCATAGAGTAAATTTTGTTTTAAAATATAATAATGCTGTTAATAAAGAATCGGTGAGTAATATAGAATAATTACCTTCAATAAGTTAGGCACCTTAACCCTCGAATGTCTAAAAAGGGCTTCTGATAGATGTAAGAGCTGGAAAGATACGAAACCGCCAAGACCTTGCCGACAAAATGAACTGACCTACAACTAAGGCTGCCATAGGGACAATAGACTTGTCGGACAGATTAAGATAGGTACACGACCTTCAGACGACTCAACTACACCGCGAATGTCACATACGCGAACTACCCTGTAAATCATACGTACACGTACGCATCGGTTCTTAATTTTGATACACGGATCCACGATTTCCGTGGATTCACCGGACCATCTCCGACTATATTTCCGAAACCCTTCCCCTAACCAGCTGACCTATGAATGACCACAGGGCAAAACTTAACATTAATACCTATTTATTTGTTTTAGACAATTCACGGATCCCGAGTCACGCTTCGATTCCGGCACATTCGGCTGCCCGGTGTCGACAGGCGATGTGGGATGCGGGATTCTCTATCTCGCCGGTTAGAGAATCCCGCAAGGAAGGCCAAACGGACAGTGATGATACCGAACTTCCCTTCGTCGCAATCAAACGCGAACCCGGCCGCAACCCGGCACGGGAATTCAGAGGCCAAGCTGAACAAAACCCTGATTATTTAAGTACAGTAGAACCTCGTTATAACCTACTATATCGGGGAAGGGGTTGTCCGTTATAACCGAAAGTCCGTTATAATTAAATTTTCGTATCGACTCCATAAATCTTCTTAAAAAGACTCTGGGTTAAAAACAATGTCACAATTGTTACTTATGCATTTAAAATGCGCATACAAAAGTTTTTTACAAGATAAAAAAATTAACTTAAAGTTGTTTAATTATTATCCCGTTTTTCATCTTGGAAGTTCGTTTTTTCACTATCTAATTGTTTCGGGCATGAAGATGTAATCAAAAATGAATCGAGGGTTGTCTGCTTTAATAGCGCTCGTTGTTTCTTGATAATTAACTCGCGAAAAAGGCAAAAGTGCATAGAATATTGTTGGAAATCACTGTCCGGCGAAGTGTCAATAAACGCGATCAGATCGGCAAGGTGAGAAGCGATTATTGATATTTTTACCCTTCGAGGTGTGTTTTCTTCAGTTGTTGATTCACTTTTTTCGCTGTTTTGCTCATTTATAAGCAGATCTGCTGTTTCACCCTCAGTCATAATATTATAGTCAGGATCATCTTCGTCTATTTCCAACCATTCGTAAACATCATCCTCTGCTACTTTAGTTTCCCCGTTATTTTGGATCACCTCATAAAAGTCACGAACTTCAATACGATCAAGAACAATATCAATATCTTCATCAATTCCATTAAAAAGATTTTTCCAACCGTTTGTTAGTGTCAGCTCTTTCGCTTCTTTCCACGCACTGGCAAAATTAAAAATTGCAGATTTAATATTGTAATTTTTCAAATTTTGTACTGTGCGTTGACCTCTTGTATCTTATTCCTCTTTTTGATTCAAGCACACAACCATCACCTCATCTAAAAACTTCTTGCGATAGATTCGTTTTGTTGCTAATATAATTCCTTGATCCATTGGTTGAATGAGAGCTGTTGTATTTTTTGGCAAGAACATGCAAGTAAATTTGCCATCTGGTGTCCTTATGATACTTTCTGACGGATGCGCAGGACAATTATCTAACAACAAAATACCAGTAGCTTCTGCACGAAGAATTCCAAGCTTTTCATGTTGAAATTTTATAACATCTGGAACAAAATGATTAAAAAACCAATTTTTGAAAATTTCTGAAGTAAACCATGCTTTTTTAGAATTGTAATATACAACCGGCGAAGAATGCATAACATCTTTTAAAACCAGAGGTTTGCAAGATTTGCCAACAATCACAGGGGTTAATCTATGGCTGCCATCTGCGTTTGCACAAAGCAACGCTGAAATTCTATCCTTACAACTTTTTCTTCCTGGTGTATTTTTATCGAAATTATAAGCTTGAGTATTCTCAGGTAAAGTGCGCCAGAGTAGACCAGTCTCGTCAGCATTATAAATCTGAAACTTTGAGAAGTTTTTAGCAGTCATAAAATCTTTAAACATTTGTCTGAATGGTTCAATTTCTTCCACTACACAACTCATTGCATCGCCATAAATCCGTTTGTTTGATATTCCGTGTCTTTTTCGGAAGCGCCACAACCATCCATCACTTGCTTTAATATTTATATTCATATACTTTCCTAACTTGATTACAGTTTTTAGCTCAAGAGCTCTTACTGGAATTCCACAGGAGCGTTGTTGAATGTACCACTTCATTAACGCCTCTTCGAGCAATGCATTTTTTGCAAATCTCATTTTTTACGTTCATTGTTCATATTCCCTACATCACAGAGTATGTCAAATTTATTTATTCTCTCGGCATTTTTCTTTATATCTGATACAGTTTGCTTCTTTATATCATACTGTTCACATATGCGAGAAACAGGAACACCTGATGCTAATTTGTTAATTATTTCTAATTTTTGGTTGATACTGAGCATTGTTCTTTTTCGTTTATCCATTTTGACGGTTAATGAACAGCAAACTATTAGTAGAAATAAAAGATTCTTTAATTGCACTAAAAAAAATATACCGCAATGTATAAAATAATCTAATGTAAAAAAATAGGGTTTTATTTCTTATTCTTAAAACAGGCCACTATTTTATATGAAGGCTATTCACTTAAAAATACAATCAATATTGTTTAATTGATAGAAATAAATATCATTTGTAATGCATTGAAAGGATTTGTTAAGAGATTAAGTCAAAATAAGAAAATTTTAATTAATATATTTCTGCGATTTTTCTTGTCCGTTATAACCGAAGTCCGTTATAACGGGGTCCGTTATAACGAGGTTCTACTGTATTAGAATAAATAAATTTAATAAAACAGGTGTTATGATTTATAAATAAAAATGAAATACGCTATTAATTAAAATGACATTAAATAAAGTGATAATTCAACACAAAAAAAGTAAATTTAATAACGAAAAAAGATGCAGACAAAATTCATTTAAAAAAAAGGCTAAACTTAATGTAAAACTTTCAAATAATAGTAAAAAATCAATAAAAAAATAAGAGTTGGATAAAATTATAATAAAGTAAATGAAACTAAAACGTAATATCAGGATTTGGTGTGGGTAAACACGAAATCTTTTCACACTTTAACAACTAGGTTTCGCTATAATAGCTTTAACTTCTGGAAACATTTTTATTTGATTAATTTTATTTTAAATAATATTTATTTAGCAAGGGTAATAGAGATAATTTTATAATTAATTAATATTTTTGGCTTTATTGGTTAGCAATAAAATTAAATATTATATCTTGAAAAACCTGTAGAATGTTTTGGAAATATTTTAGTGATTATATATTGAATACTTTATGATTATCAATTTATCTCATTCTCATCTAAAATGTCACTTGAGACATAATTTAATCAAATTGCGTTTTCGAATGCAATTCAACATATGAATTTAGAATGAAATAAAGTTTTATGTCAAAATACTTTTTCATCAACCGAAATTATCTAACACGTTATTTCAGATGCATAGACAAGAAATTAAGTGATAACTAGCATATAGTATTTTCATTGTCTAATAAACTCAGATTAAAGATTTGTGTTGAGGTTAATTAAACACTGAAAAACCATAAGTTTTGTTAGACTTGGTTTTAAATAACTCCATCTAATCATTTACTTTAACATATTCATGTAAATAATTAATATTTTATGACATTGAAAATAATTATTGTAATGTGATTTTAGTGGCCGTATTAAAACGAAAGGGTGAGTGTCACTTACAGAAAATGGTTTTTTTTGATTTCCAAATAAATAAAGATTATTACATAAATATTTTTAACATGACAATTGTCAGAAAATTCGGATAATATTGGAAAATAGTAAATAAAAAAAAATAAATTCAGAACAAATTAACTTATAATGAGATTTTATGATAAATTTTATTTTGAAAACTAAAGTAATAATAATATTATATTCTTAATCAATGTTATTTTTCTTCATTAAACTTTTTAATAAATCACAGGTTTTGCAAATGATTGGATTATTTTCATGCATTTCTCGAATTGATTGAAGTTTATTGACAAATTTCATTTTGATAATATATTTATGCGACTTCCCGATTGATTCAATAAGGCCAATTAATATTCTTAGACACTCAAACAATAAGATTGGACTATTTTTTGGATTATGTAATTCGCGATGAATTGTTTGAATTATTGTTCTTATGCTAAAAATTGAAAGCATATTTTCCTTTAATCTAGGAATGAATCTGGCCAAGAGTTTGAAATCTTTCAACTTATTTAGAGAAGAATCGTTATTAAGATCGTCAATAGTTCTACGTAAATCTTTCAAAGAAGTTGATATTAAATATAGAGGAATTTCGTCTCTAACAAAATTCAATGCAGGATTTTCGTGTTTCAATAACAAAGCCAAATGCTGGTTTTTAATATAAGGTTTTGTTGATAGAAAACATCGAAATCTTTTCAAGCTTTCAACACTAGGATTCACAATAATATTTTTAATTTCTGTAGACATATATATGATTAATTTTATTATAAATATTATTTAATCAAAAATCGTAATAGAAATGATTTTAAAATTAATTATTATTTTTGGTTTTATTATTGGTTAGTAATGAAAAGAAAATATTATATCATGAAAAATACTGTATAATGTTGTTGGACCAGCACACAAATAGCCTTGAGAATTGTTTAAATACATCAGTAATACAGCACGAAAACCCAGCACCAAGATAACTTAAAATACAATATACAACACCAACTAAACATTTTAAAATCTGAGGAAATATAAATAAATATAAAATCAAAAACATAAAAGTAAAATAAAATAAATACAAAATGCACCAAGAACCGCACGAAATCTACATAAAACATAACATAATAACAAGAAAAATTTGACCGTAAAATGACCATTTATATAAAAGTAAAAATTAATGAATTAAATGAATAAAAATAAGATATTTTTGACTGAATAAATTTAATTAAAAATGTTAAAAATAAATTGCCAAGTTAAATTAAGAAATTAATAAAAATTTAATTTAGATAACACATAAAATTTCAAGGTCGAATTTTTTTTAATCGCAATAAAATTAACACGCAAGGTTAAGGCCAAATTATAGGTATAAATACTGATGTGTTTTCACAAATTTTCAGTCTTATTTTTTGGAGAAAAAATTTCCTTGCAGAGAATTAGTCTGTGTGTATAACTGGTTGAGAGCCGTGCATTCAGGCAATTAACACGGGTAAGTGTTTTGCCTGAACACGACTACTCTCAACTGGTGTAATATTATTAATTGAATTTTCGAAGGGAATTGATGGATGATTTTTCCAATTGAATTTATGGATGATTTTTCAAATTGAATTTATGGATGAATTTTCAAATTGGATTTATGGATGATTTTTCGAATCGAATTTACGGATGATTTTTCAAATCGAATTTATGGATGATTTTTCAAATTGAATTTATGGATGATTTTTCAAATTGAATTTATGGATGATTTTTCGAATTAAATTTATGGGATTTTCGAATTAAATTTTATGGAATGAATACAATGAATTTCGAATGGTATTTACGATATGCTCACAAGTTTTTTATGCATTACTAATTGCCGTATGTGGCCGATGTAATATGCTGAATAAATATTTTCTATCTATAGCCTTTGTGCGTCGAAACTTTTATTCCAAATGCCATGGTAAAATTTATTTATTTATTTTCTTTTCCGGCCCATAGTCGATACAGCACCGCAAGTAATTAAAATAAAACACACCATCGACCCGTGTAAGTGCGTATTTAATAGCCAATAGGTCGTGCCCGTGAAGGCTCCGGCGTGAGAACGCAGGAGCTGGAACGTCAATATTATCCGTATATAGGGGAAATTGGAAGGTAAGGCTGCTCCTTCATCATCCGTTTCCTGAAAAATTGACATAAATTTTTAACAACAATCGGCTCAAAATATCTAACACCGAGTAGTCCAGTGGGCACTCATTAAATATAATATGAACATAAATAGATCATAAGGATAAAGAAAGGGAAAGGGTAGTGGGGAAAATTGCGAAATCGTTGTAACAGTTAAAATGGATAGCCATAGGAAAAAGATTAATCCGAACGACAAAAATCATGAAAAATAATGTTTTAAATAATATATAAGATTTAAATAAATTATGTCAAATTGAAACGGAAAATATTGGCAGAACGCTGCTCAAATTTTCGGAAATAGTTAAAACATTTATCATAAAAACTGTAAAATAAGGGCGGAACGCTGCTCAAATTTTCCGAATCAATTAAAATACTTATCGAAAATAGTAAAATAAAAGTGAAATGCGGCTCAACTGTTGGTATAAGATTATTATGAAACTGTAAAATAAGGGCACAATGCTGCTCAAATTTTCCGAATTGATGAAAATACTTATAGAAAATAGTAAAACAAAACTGAAATGTTGTTCGATTGTTAGTATAATATTCTCTTGAAACCACAAAATGAGGGCGGAACGCTGCTCAAATTTTTCGAATTAATTAAAATACTTATCAAAAATGGTAAAGTAAAATGAAATTTTATTCAATTGTTAGTGTAATATCCTTATAAAATCGAAAAATAAGGGCGGTACGCTGCAAAAATTTTTCGACTCAAGGAAAATACTTTGTCGGAAATTTTTATATAAGAAAAATATTTCTTAAAGCTGCGGAAAAAGGACCAATCCTTACACAAAAAATTTGATAATAATAATGATAATAATAATAAGGATAGTGGTAATTATAATGATAATAATAATAATAATAATAATAATAATAATAATAATAATAATAATAATAATAATAATAATAATAATAATAATAATAATAATAATGGTAATAGTAATAAAAATAATAGTAGTAATAATGATAAATATAATGGTAATTATAGTAATAAGAATAATGTTGGGCCAGAACATAAACGGCCTTGTAAATGTTTAAATGAATCGGTAACACACATGCAAATATAACATGCAGATTTAAATTCAAACCTATTAAAACACCAATTAACCCTATCAAAATGCGAGAAAGACAACAAATCAATATAAAATTACAAACACAAAAATAACTTAAAATAATAACAAAGCACAACAAGATCCGCACGAAATAAATATAAATATAACACGAAAACCCAACGATTTTGACCGAAATTTGACAATTTATTAAAAAATGCGAAATTTCATGAAAATGAAATAAAAATGAAATAATATGAATTAGAAATAATTCAATTAAAAATCTGAAGAAAAAATTGTCAAATAAAATCTCAAAATAATAAAATTAAAGATTAGAATATACCAGAAAATTCCAAGGTCAAAATTTGTTTTACTAAATCAAAAAGAACACGCAAGGTTAGGGTCGTACAATAGGTATATATACCGATTCATTTTTACACAATTTTAATTAGTTTTTCCAACTTGAAACTTTAAAATCTATTTTACGATGTAAGTGAGAGTTTTATTTGAAAACTCTCTCCACGTCGCATCCTCGCAACCTCGATGGAGCTCTGCTTGGGTGTCGGCGTGGGGAGAGCGATGTATTTATGATTTTTGAATTTTTGTTGATTTGATGAATGTAACGGGTAATTTATATTTGTCGTTTAATAAAATATTTATAATGCATAAATTGTTTTTCTATTGTCGAAATTTTTCCGGCCCACAGCCAAAGACACATTACAAGTTATTAAAATCAAACATACTATTCGAATTCGTGTAAGTGCGTGGAATGTTACCAATGATTCGTGCCCGTGAAGACTCCGGCGTGCGGAACGCAGGGGTCGGAACGTCAATATTATTCCGTATAGTGGAAGAGAGGGATAAGGAAGTGGTCTTTTGGCTATTTCCTCGTCTCTCAATTTCCATAAATTCGACCTAAATTATATTTACACACGGCTCAAAATCACTACACGAGTAGTCCAGTGGGCACTCAATAACCATAATATGAACACAATGCGCCTAGGATCAAAATGTAGTGCGGTGACCGGGGTCTTAAATAAATAAAATCGTTGCTGTGCTCTAAATATAACGAAGTCTAAATAAAATTATTAAAGCATTATCAATTAATTGATAGAATACCGAGGATTTTAGGATATTAATATTAGTAAATTAGGCATGACGAGTGAAATGCAAAGAAACGTGTTAAAAGTGTCGAGGAACTCATTAATATTAAGATAAAATATGAAAATCGTTAACACCTCCTTGAACTGAAAGGAGATAAGGAGTTTTAATTACCATCAAACTAAAATGCTATGATCCAATATAAAAATCATTAGAACCTTATCGAACTAAAATGAGACAGAGAGTTTTTTAAACACGATGGAACTAGGATGCTAAAATATAAAGGTTTTCACTAATAGTACGGAGGAGCTTGTTGCCGAACTAAAATACTATGCTTAAGGTTAACTGAAATTTTACTAAAATTTGTAACTAGATGCGTTAGGAAATCAGTAGTTTTCCAAAAAATTAATAAACTAATATGAATGAAATATGCAGATGTCAAAGAAAATTAAAATTCCAAAATACTACGGCCAGGAAATAATATTTTTGAATTAGTAAATAAATCGAACATTGAGACGCTCAGACTAAATGGAATTAAAAAATACTTCCATAAATTAAGAAATTATCCATGGTATCAAAACATCGAATATAAGAACCTTGCTAAGTATTAGCTCCGAGGATTAAAAGGTGTATAGCATAAATTAAGTCTAATATTCGAATCAACGGAAGCGAAAAATATTTTCCAAAATTTTTAATGGCCGCTCCCCAGGACGAAATAATTTTTTTTTGCATAACACGCGTAAACGAAAAATAAAGTCAAATTTAATTTGTTAATCACATAACTAACGAAACAGATAAATAAACCGCACCATAGTAGCATTCCCACGATGAATTGAGTCTTGCACCGTGTATAGCAAATTGAATTCTAACGCATGATTTTTCATTAGGACGTGAAACACCTCGCGGATCGACATCCCATTGATTTGAGATCGAATGTAGAAATGATCGGTAGGCTCCATTAGGCACGGAATTTCAAATTAATCCATAGGGGGATCCTGCTGATTTAAGCCGCCTGACTTGGATAGACCCGACTTCCGAATATACTCCAACGCTGTGCTGAGGAAACATCGAAAAATCCATTTGAAATGTCCATACCCCAACGTGATGACTAGAAAAAAGCGGAATTATCCAAAAATGTAATGAATAACTTACCGAGAAATAAGTAATCGCGAACATGAAGAGCTGCCACTAATAATAAATTAAAATAAATTGGAGTCCATAAATTGTGAAAAATTAACGATGCCAATTTTGAACTTAACCGATAGATAATAATCGAATATAAATGAAAAACCCGAATCCACAACTCGAGATGGAGCGTGACATTTAACGAAATGCCACGATAAATGAATTTCCGCGATCGATAAGAAGTGTGCCTAACAATCAACGACACGAAAGGAGAAGCACCAATAATTCCCAAGAGAGTGTGTGTTAGACACAAAGGTCAACAAATCATCCGCACACATCCTAAATTAAAGAACTAGATCGACCGAGATCTGATAATTACATTCGATAGATCAGAAAAAACGACCAAACTTCGAGGAACTCGATATCGCCGACACCAGTGGACCCTCCCGATTAGGTAAATTTTAACCTTCGCTAACATCTTCGTTTGATTAAATTTTGAGACCTAGCAAGAATATGAACCAACCTTTAAAACCATTCCCGGAGGACGACGTAGATGAACCCGATCAGATTGTAGTGACAGTTTAACGTTTGTCAGACACATAAACCAATTCATATTCAATATAATATTCCGTTTTCATGCTCGTTCTTTTATTTTGTAACAATCACCATGATTGGAAGAAATATGTATGGTAGCTTTACCAATTCGGCCATTATTAAATTCTAGTGACAATTACGATCGACGTAAATTAGATAACCTAGATATGAACTCACAAGTCGTTGACGGAGGACAGGAGCCTTCCGAGCGAACCCGATGAGGCAAAAAATGAATGGTTAAATTTGAAGACTCGATGTTTCGCTATTTTCTATGTTGTTCTTATGCCCATGATGGGAAGGGACTATTAAAGTAATTTATTATTACATGTTAAATACCTAAACCGGTGATATAAGTGATAAAACCTAATAGCTATCAATAATTGCAATACTTTGGATAAATGAATGAATCTTCAGCCTAACATTTATTAAACCGTAAGAATTTAATCTTAACAATTATTTCGTCGTAAGAATTTAGGCTTAACATCTAATTAAGCTTCTGAATCCAATGTTGACCCTTGTATAATCATATGAATTGAGTTTTAATTTTTAATTAATTGTATAAATCTAATTTTAACATTCACATAATCGCATGAATTGAATTTTTATCCAGTTAGGATACATTGCACCCTAGCATTTATTTAATCATAGGAATTTAATTTAAGTATTTATCTAACTGCAGGAATTTAACTTTTACATTTATTTAATCGTATAAATTAGATTTCAGCATTTATCAAATGGTGGGTTACTGGGTATGGTGGTTTGTTTTTATCTTTCGGTGGTTACCCAGGTAACACCATATAAATATTTCTTACTACCACTCGTCACCCGTTGCTAAGCAACGTTGGAACTGTGTTCGAGTGGGTGGATCGTCCGCAAAAAGTGAGCGTTATTACTAATGCTGTAATTGCCCGGACGATCACTGGGTCCAACGAGCTGTCGTTAGAAGACTTGTGCTCGCTTTAGATGATGGGTCCCCTGTATATCGTAGGTTTTATTTTTGGAGTTCATCATAGTATAAAAGGAATCCGACAATGATATTTTAGAAACAAAACAAGCGGCTGCATATCGTAACGATGCGTTTTTGTATGTTGGTTGCGGGGTTTTAGATGCTTATCAAATATCCTTATCAAATATTCGTAGATATCGTTTTAACTAACAAGAAAGATATAATTTACAACCTAAACATATTTAATTTACAAAATAAACACATTCTATAATTCTGTCAGGTCTTATTTAATAATCGAGTGGCTCGACGTTTAGCCCGCTCCTTTCGTCCAGGCCGATAACTATTCGTTATTGTTGTTGTTGGGGTTGTTGGAGTTGCCACCGACTCCCGATAGGCTAATTGAGCCGGGGCGAAGACGAGGGGATAAGTTATGGCTGCCCCCTCTTGACAGGCAGACAGGGCAACCTCCAACCCCCGTATCTGTGTTCGGAGGCTTTGGTTCATCTGTTTTTCGTCTGCCCATCCCTTTTGGGCTGTGGTAAGCCTTTGATGCATTGACTTGATCTTCTTCGGATCCACCCATGTGGCCTTTATTTGCTGGATCTCATGGGACAGCTGGACAATCTGGTCATAAAGGTTTTTATTGGTTTTTTGGGCGTGCGCCAGTTCTGTCAGTAATATTTGTAGGGTTCCATTTCTGTGAATAATAAAAATTCATTGTTAATTCCAGAGTTATTGAATATAGACTTAATTTAAACAAAAGTTAACAAATGCTACACTGAGAAACGAGTGACAATGAAACTCTTAAAATAACAACTATTTATTACAATGACATTTAAACAAAACTAAAATGTCCATAACCCACTGATCAGCGGGATCAAGGCTCTTCGAAGAATCTTCTCACCCTTTCCTCAGCTGAGTAGCCTGGGCATACGAAGACGGGCCGTTTCGTATTGCGTACTGGTCTGGAACTGGGCGGTGGCATGCACAGTAGAAGTCTGCGATCCTTCCGGCCGCAATGTCGTCCTCCACGTTGGCCAGGTATTGTCTGGCCCTGACCACGTGAAAATCGACCTGCCGTTGATGGTTCTCAAGGCGGGTGAGGAGATTGCGGGCGTGTTCCCAAATCTCTTGGGCCGGATACTGATTGCCATCTTGTCCATTTAGCAACGATGGTCTCTCGTTCATACCTAGCAATTGCCCGATGGTCTGTCGGGGTCCCCTTGGTTGGGGTTCCTCGTAGCCTCTCGCTCGTCTGATCTGGCGCCAGGCTTGCCTCCACCGGTCGGCAACGTGCGTAGGAACACGAACCAAAGGTCCTAATCTTTCTGAACAACAAAAACATGGTCAGATGGGGGTGCCATCAAAATTTAATAATTATCAAAGAGAATTCAAATTCCTATGACATTCCTGAAAAATGATATCGGAGAATCCTGACAACAAATTTCTTTAATTTGATGTACTTACTCACCTAAAAACATAAATGGTGAAAGATTAAAGATTTCCTAGCAATTATACATTAAATATAAAATATATCCGATTACCTAAAAACGTAAACAGTTACAATATATATTCAATCACCTAAAACATAAATAGTTAAAATATATATTCGATCATCTAAAAACCTAAATAGTTAAAATATATATTTGATCACCTAAAACATAAATAGTTAAAATTTATATTTGATCACCTAAAACATAAATAGTTGAAATATATATTCAATCATCTAAAACCTAAATAGTTAAAATATATATTTGATCACCTAAAACATAAATAGTTAAAATATATATTTGATCACCTAAAACATAAATAGTTGAAAGATTTTAAATTATTTTTTAACAACAATTATATTTTAAATAACAACAAAAAAAAATAAACGCAAAAATTTCGAAACAGTATGAATCAAACTGCCACCTCGAACTATAAATTCAGTCAACTTGCATCGTTTCCACGAAGAACCCCAAATTTTTGAGCGCCTCCACGAACAATCGCAGAAGTGAATGGGTAACGAGAAGGAATAGAAACGAATGCGATGTGTTCTTGAATGGCGTGCCCTGAACGTTGAAGTTTAAATTTTCGTCAAAAAAAAATTGTTGTAAAAATTTTTTTGCTATTGAAGTCGTACAAATCCGGTTAAAAAAATCATAATTTTTACATCATTAATGAGAATAGTTAAATGATATTTAATACTTTAATTTAAATTTTTTAAGAGATGAAATATTATTTACCCCAATTCGGCGAGTTCGTGTCACGAACTATCTCCTCACCCGTCATCTTGGCAGTATCCTCATGGTTGAAGGTTCGATGCATAATTCCACAAAGAATTAAAAGAGATCAAAATTTAAACAATGATTGGCAACGCCGGATTCTTCTTATGGAAATCTGACTTTCCGTGTGTGACTGTTGGTGTGCGACATATCACGCCCTGTCCTGTATCGAATGTGTGTGAAGGACAACTTCAATATTAATTGATTTATTTCCGATAAATGCCAAGTTCGGAGATGCGGCATTAGGCGTGCGTGATTGTGCCTATCGATTGGCCGGCGATAGAAGTCAGCAGCAGTTGTGTAAGGTAAGTTTCGATTTTTCTCACTAATTTTTATTCAGTTAACTTAATTTCAGACTTATCCGGATTTCGGTGCAATTCACACAAAACTGAACACTCTATATTGTAAGTTTTAATAAGGCTAGGTCAATAATAATTTTGTTGGGCTCAGAGCCAAAAACTTAAACAAAAATAAAAAATAAAAAGTAAAGACAAAGAGTGAAGGTAATGGAACGAATCACTGGACACAAGCACGCACCGCAAGAAGAAACCAAAATTTAATGAAAAACATATTAATTAATACAAATTAAAAATATAACAAAAATTAAATAAAAACAAATAATTAATAAAAATCATGGAAAAAGCAAGACAGCTGCAGAAAGAAACATACAAAAAAAATAAAATAAACTGCCAAAACCTTGCAAAATAAGGTTTAGAAAAAACATAGGCAGAAGTGGCGACCAGAAAAACAAATAAAGGGCTAAAAATAATATTATCAGAAAACAATAATAAAAGTAAAACTCAAACATAAAATAAATTATATATCAAAAAATTAAGAAAAATATACGAAAAATAATAAAAATAATTTTAAAGTAATAAAACAATCAAAAAGCCCTAAAAATGGCGAAAAACCGCCTATTGGTCGCACACATGCACAGAAATGGTATAAATACAGTGATGAATTTCATTATTTTTAACTTTTATGCCATTCAAACTTTACGATTTTTCAAGATAAAGAAAACACTTCAAACGTAAGGGATTTATTTTGTGTACAAGTTTTGTCTTAACTTTTATATGTTTTCTTTATAATGTCAATATGAACTCAATAAATGTCTCATTCACTTCTATGCTAATTATATTATCTTTATATTTATCGTCCGACCCTTTAAATTTCTATATATATATATATATATATATATATATATATATCGTATAGTAATAGATGGTCCATGGGACGGATCTCGGGCCGGCTAGTGGGTGAAAACCCTTAGTTGAGCTCGTGGGTCATGCCTCGTGGACCCCTCGGCAGTCCGCAGTCGGGTCTGGCGATTATGCACAGGACCGCTACGCAGGGCGCCGTTGTATACTCGGGGCGGCTACTGAAAAGTGACCGGAACGAGTCGAATTAAAATTCGGGAAGATGCGACAACAGAGTTAAGGGGAATTTAAGAAAGATCACGAATGGATCATACAGATTTTTGTTGTCGGACTGATTAGTAAGGAAAGGGGTAGCAGGGCTAAGTGTAAGGATAATCAAGTGTAATAAGTATCATATGAATAAAATCCAAGTAAGAGAAAAGTATTTAACGTAACGAGATCGCACAAAACGTCATGGAGGGTAAACTTACCGAATGTATCGCCCATGAGAGTGACAGCACGTGAGAATACCGAATTTCCGACCAACGGATTTAAGATAGGTGCCCCCAAAATCGAGAATTTGCTCAAAAATAGAAAATCCATATACATAACGCATCAGCATATTGTAAAACAAATCGATGCAGGCAGACCTACACATAATGATAGCCGTCACGCATAAATGCTCCGTAGTTATTTTTATATTGATTTTAAACATAAGTTACACAACTCGGGTTGGATTCGTCATAGAGATAACCCGACTCACTTTGATAAGAAAATCATCCAATCCAACCGAGATTTAAATTATGATATTAAGTGGGGGTCGATTTCCACTCAAATTAAATAAAAATAATTAATTAAACTTAATATACGTAAACAATTAACCTAAAAAGATAGTAAATTCTAATATTTGCACAAATACCGCATTCATAAATCCGTAGGATCCTACGTAGTTAATCAATTTCAACAATAAACTAAATGAAAATGATGGTAGTTTAATGTAATAAAGATAAATGGTTGCAATTTAGTAAGATAAGTGGAAAGAATAGTCGTCTAAGGTGAAAATAATTAATGGTTGTAAATTTTTTTTTGATAAGTAAAAATACTAGTTGTTTGATGTAATAATAAGTAATGCTGGCATTTTTATAATGAAATAATAAAATATTCGAAGGTAAATACGATGTTGCAGAGTTGATTAATATGGATCGCTAAAGGAATAAAACTCAAAACCGTCATAGACGTCCCGCCACGAGAACCACCGTGATAATAACTATGATAGGACAAATCTATAAAAACGCCATCTGAACCCCCCCCCCTTTTTAACGTATCCGTATTTTGTTACCACCCCCCTCTCAGAGGACCTTGTTTTATTTCTCTTATTTTTTCCTTCAGGATGAATAATAGCGACAAACCTGAATTGAGCGGTTTACCGAAAATACACCGACTTCCACCTTCTATCGTGGCTGTTCGCCGTCAATATGATGAGCTTAAACAGGAGTACAATACGCTCAGCGCAAAATATGACCGGATAAAAGGCACTTGGGCCCCGCCCAATGTCGTCAAGATACTAAGGCAGAAAATCGAACGGCTCACTCGGGCACGAGATGAGCTGATCACGGAATCTCGTACTCAGCGACTGCTTATTAAAGAGCAGTCGACCGCTCTACGACGTGCTTTTACGGACGTTGAGCTTCAGGCTCATGTCCCCGGAAGTATCAGGGCCAGTCAACTAGATATAATACCAGCCCATCATCTTCCCGTTACCAATGTTTCTTCTTCTCTTCCAGCCTCTATCAATCCGATTCCTGAAGCCCCCGTCCTATCTGTCGAGCCAGTGGTTCCTCAACCGTCTGCCGAGGTTGCAGGAAATTCTGTTGGGAGCCGGACCCGGCAGCGGCCAAATCGAAACCGGCGACGACGCAATCGACGCCGTCGAGAAGAAGAATCGCTTAGAGAAGCGGGACCCGCTGAGACCTCCTGTCAGGTCAGTGGCCCCCTCCGCCCTATCAAGAGTTTGAGTTCCCGGAGCTTGACCCAGACATTCTTTATGCTCCCGATAAAATCTTCCGATCGCCTGCCCAGTCCATTCACATAAACCTGATAGACGAGGATCCGGAGTCTTTCCCGGTCACCCAAATCCTCGATGAATTAGGGCTCGGAACTGAAGACATAGCCATTCTCACGGGCGAAGTACCTAACTCCATCACTGTGCAAGAGATAGCAGGTCCTTCCACTCGGAGAGAGGAAAATCGTCCGGCGAGTCCACCACCGTATACGCCGGCGAAGAGAAGGTATTTCCCGACGGACATCGATGAGGAGGACTAACGCGGAAATTGAATTGGCTGCAGTAGAGCAGACAACTGGTGTGAATTGTTCCTGCCTAACAAACTCGTGATTGATGACTGCGGATTTATTATCCGTTGACAATCTATTTTAAATCCTCTGTAATACGATGTTATTCTGTTTCTTTTTCTTTTCTTTTTCGTTGAAATAAATTTAACTAAAGTAGCTCATGAGAAGTGTGGTGCAAATGAACGGGACAAACTTTGGTGAACTGGTACCGAAGCTTAATGATCGTTCATAATTTTCTCTCCGGGGTTGAGATGTAATGTCAGTCAACGTATGAGAGCGTAAGCCCTTCTATCGGCAGCTAACAACTTGGGAAAGACGAAGGTCCTTCGAGGAGTAGTGCTAGGAATGGCGCTCACCTGCTCGAATGGCATTCGGCCATTGTGTACAGTACCAACGTGATTTCGGTCACGGGTACATGATGGTTACTAAAATCGTGCGGCGCATCAGGTGATTCTCCCTAGTCTCTAATAGTGAAGGCCACGTCAGTAAGATGAGTAACCTCGGTAATTTAATCCTCTGGTGCGTCCAACAATTTTCTTTATTTTTTTTTGATTTATTGCAGGATCTCAGTTTCTATGGGGACAGTAATCAAAAGAAAAATCACTCCGTGGCTTTTCCTTACTGGAGGGCATTAATTAGCCAATGCATATTTTTCAATGGGTATTTGTTATTGAGTTTAGCGAATGAGATGATTTTATTATTATGCAGGGTGGAGTATTTTGTCCCTTCTCTCGCTGTTCTACGTAGGGAATATTCGAGGAGAACTACTTGTAAGTAGATTGATGGATACCAGTTTTTCAATTATCTCGGCAGCGGTGATACTTGAGGGTCTATCTCTGATCGGTGGTTCTGGATTTTATCATAAGACCCCGTTGTCTCGAACGAAAAGATGAAATATGGCTTTCTATAGTCAATCCTACTGCCGATGTCAACAACAGATATTTCAAATTTAGTTTTCGGAGAACCTGATGTCAGATGCTGGTATCAAAATCTGGGGCTGGAATTTTTATGAGATTCTAATAAAACTGTTTGTTTCTCGTTTTTATTTATGCGTCTGGTCATTTTTCGCGAGGACTACTTTTGATTGAATTATTCGAGTGAGGGCAAGCCTCAAGTTCTTCATTATTTAATTTAATTATGTTTTGTTAACTTTGGAAGGTACAATGGAAACTCTGACGCGCCCTGTATTTATTTATCGTACTATAGGCTATTATGGGCTCTTTATCAACAATTTTTGGGCGCCGATGATGTTTAAATAGACGGATTTCTTATTGGAGGTTTTCCTTATGAAGTTTAAGTTATCGAATTGTACTAGTTCCGAACACTATATCCAGAGTTTTTATTTACTAACTTTTATCTCTTTCTTCTCTATTTAATCTATTTTTGATCCGTATCGAGGAGTTGGGATGACGTCTATATTTAAAAAACCTTTATTGTCTTTTTCATGAATTTATTTGAATCTGCAACGACTATGTTATGGTAATTTTTACTTCCGACTCCAACTTAGAAATTTTTATCACTGAGTGTTTGCCACAACCGTATTAAATTTACGTTTACACAAAATCATCTTATTGATTCTCGATATAATGTCAGGACCTTACTATACTTGTTACAGGGTTACGTTTATTTAATGATTTTTTCGCTTCTCATTTTTAAGTTAGGAGTTTATGATGATGGGAGGGTATGATCGTGACATATTAGCTTTGGCAAATTAACGTTTTGAATTTTTAATCATCCATTAAAATATGCATATTAAGTTCATAGCAACGATTTCATTTTTTCAATTCCCCGTTACCTTTCCCTTGGTTGACCTTAGGCGCATTGTGTTTACATTATAATTAATGAGTGCCCACTGGACTACTCGTGTGATGATTTTGAGCCGTGTGTAGAATAATTTAGGTCGAATTTAAAGAAATCGAGAGACGAGGAAGTAGCCAAAAGACCACTTCCTTATCCCTCTCTTCCACTATACGGAATAATATTGACGTTCCGACCCCTGCGTTCCGCACGCCGGAGTCTTCACGGGCACGAATCATTGGCGATATTCCACGCACTTACACGAATTCGAATAATATGTTGATTTTACTAACTTGTGATGTGTCTTTGGCTGTGGGCCGGAAAAATTTCGACAATTAAAAATAATTAAAGAAGATAATTTTATGTATTATAAATAATTTATTAGTATTAAAAATAACATAACAATTACTTCCTCCAAACATAACGAAAAATCATAAAACTATCACTCTCCCCACGTCGACACCCAAGCAGAGCTCTATCGAGGTTGCGAGGATGCGACGTGGAGAGAGCTTTCAAATAAAACTCTCACTTACATAGATTCTCAAAACTGATTTAACGATTTTCAAAAACGATTAAAATTATGTGAAAATGAATCGGTATATATACCTATTTTTTGGCCTTAACCTTGCGTGTTCTTTTTGATTTAGTAAAACAAAATTCGACCTTGGAATTTCCTAGTGTATTCTAATCTTAATTTTTATTATTTTGCAATTTTATTTGATAATTTTCTTTTAAAATTTTTATTGAATTATTTCTAATTCAAATTCTTTGAATTTTATTTCATTTTCATGAAATTTCACATTTTTGGTTAAATTATCAAATTTCGGTCAAATTTGTTAGGTTTTCGTGTTATGTTTATATTTATATCGTGCGGATCTTGTTGCCTTTTGTTATTATTTTAATTTATTTTTATGTTTATATTTTATATGTAATTGTCTTCTTTCTCATATTTTGATAGGGTTAATTGGTGTTTTAATAGGTTTGAATTTAAATCTGCATGTTGTGTTTGCATGTGTATTACCGATTCATTTAAACATTTACAAGGCCGTTTGTGTTCTGGCCCAACATAATAAAGGGTGTATATGCCATGGCAAAAGTCAATAATACGGACAACGATGAAAAGGTCTATGGGTGGGAATAGAGACATGAAGATAAATGATATGAGAGTATAGTTTAATATTTGAAAGAGATAATGGGACCTAAAAATCGAAATCGAGCACAGGCCTTCTATCGGCAGCTCGTTGGACCCATGAATCGTTCGGTCAATTATAGCATTATTAATAACGCTCACTTTTTGCGGACGATTTACCCACTTGAACACAGTTCCAACGTTGCTTAGCAACGGGTGCCGAGTGGTAAGCGAAAGATATTTGTATGGGGTTGTCTGGGTAACAACCATATAGTCTCAAAATATCAACACCCAGAAACCCACCAATGTTTTGGAAATATTTTAACGATTATATATTCAGTATTTTATAATTATCAATTCATCTCATTCTCAACTAACATGTCGCTTGTGACATAATTTTATCAATGTACGTTTCTTAGTGCTTTTCATCATATCAATGTATAATGAAGTAAGGTTTTATGTCAAAATACTTTTTCATCAACCAAAATTATCTAACACGTTATTTAGATGAATAGACAAGAAATAAAGTGAAAACTAACATATAGTATTTTCATTGTCTAATAAACTCTGGTTAATGATTTGTGTTGAAGTTAATTAAACACTGAAAAGCAATGAGTTTGGTTAGAGACTTGGTTTTAAATAACTCCATCTAATCATTTACTTTAACATATTCATGTAAATAATTAATATTTTATGGCGTTGAAAATAATTATTGTAATGTGATTTTAGTGGCCGTATTAAAACGAAAGGGTGAGTGTGTCAATTTTATCGAATATTCACCCAAATGAAAATATTTAAGAATATCAATAGAACTATTATTATCTATTTAGAGAAAATGTTTGTTTTGATTTTCAAATAAAAAAAAATATTACAAAAATATTTATAACATGACAATTGTACGTTTGTGAACGCAATTCATCATATCAATGTATAATGAAGTAAAGTTTTATGTCAAAATACGTTTTCATCCACCGATATTATCTAACACGTTTTCAGATGTATAGATAAGAATATTATGTAATAGCTAACATAAGGTATTTTCATTTCCTATTTTAATCATATAATGATTTTGTGTTTAGATGAATTAAACAATGAAAAATAATCATTTCTGTTATAGGCTTTGTTTTAAATAATTTCATCTAAACATTTCTCTTAATATATTCGTGTAAATAATTAATATTTTATGTCATTGAAAAGAATTATCATAATAGTAATTAATTAATATTTTTGGCTTTATTTATTAGGTAGAAATAAAAAGAAAGTATTATATCATGAAAAAGCTGTAGAACGTTTTGGAAATATTTTAAGGATTATATATTGAGTACTTTATGATTATCAATTCATCTCAACGAAAATATTACAACAATTTAATAAATTATGTCACTAAGTTGCAACCAAGTTATAAAACATTGGAATCATACAATAACATAATAAATGTATTTATAAAATACCCACTAGTTGCAAATATGATAATAGAATTTTTCGAAATTTTAAAAATGTTTTAAATTGTTCAAATTTTGAATCATTCTCGAATTTATACGAGGCAATTTTCATAATGGTTATTTTCTCAAAATAATACATTTAAAGAATCCTTTTACTTTCGATATTTTTTGTATAAATTTAAAATTCGTAATATTTTTAACTATTAAATTCTCTTAGAATTTATTATTTAATTAATAAAAATGTATGAATTATCTCGAAAAAAGTTTATTTTTTTACGAATTTGGGTAAGTTCACCGGACTCTGTTTAAACCCAACCATTTTAATAGAAAACTTTGACAAATTAGTTTTCAAACTATCATAAAAAATTTCCACACCATTTAAAATATCAAAAAAATTATAAATATATGCTTCAATTGCAGTTGGAATTTTTCGGCTTATCGCAGATACAATTTGGAAATCGTGTAAATAAAAGTATTGCGAGGTAATCTAACAAATAAACTAGTATAATTAATTGATTAATAAAATTGATTAATTCATTCTTAATTATCTAATGTATTTTTTATTTGGATGAATTTTTTAATTGGGATTTTAGGAATCATGTCATTATTACAAATGAAATGCTGTGGTACGTATTTCAATTTAATTATAATAATTGTTTGTAGTTAAAATTCATCTTGTTTTTAATAAATTGTTAATAATATGAATATTATATTACAAAATATGTAATATTTTGATACCTTATATGATATATCCTATGGAGTACTAATGCTATCATATGTTTTTGATCGATTGTGATGAACAACTATTAGGATTAAAAGTCAACGTTTTGAATTTATTAGAGTTCAAATGAAATTTAACTTCTGGTACCTAAGATTTCAATTAAAAATTATTATTGAAAATGTGGTCTAATACCGATTGAATACAAAAGTGACACCCTTAATAAATTTATTTGAACTACCAGAAAAGAGGCAAAAATTTCCATAAATCATAAAAGGAGTATTAATATTTTTGGTACCCCTTTATTCTTTACCATAGTCTAACAGAAAATGAAAATAATGGAAACAGACAACAGATAAATGGTGAATAAAAGTAAAATATTTAATTATTTGATTTATTTTCATTGTAACAATTTATCAAAAATTTATCACTTAGTAAATGCAGTTCCGAAAGTTTGTGTTACATGGTAAAATAAATTTTTGATACATAGTTATTATGAAAATAAATAAAATCTTAAAAATAGGCCAATCAAAAGGGAAAAAATATGAATATTCAAAGCGCAAGATTTTTTGAAGAAAAAGCTAAATATGCAAATACTCTTAAAGTAATCATTTGTAATTTTTAATTTAATAATTATTTGTTAGTTTGTATAGTAAATTCTTTTTTATGCTGTAGATACGTTTCTCAGAAAACCTCATAAAAAAGACACAGCTTCCGTTGTATAAATAGGGATACGTTCCATAATTTTCGAAAAGCACATAAAATACAAATAAATTAAGAATTTTATAAGGACTTTTTTTGTTTTTCGCCTCTGATTTCTTTATAAGTGACATAATATTTTCTACACAATTTGACTATGAATACCCTAAATAAATCTGATTCATAGTCAAATTGTGTAGAAAAGATTAAATTAAGAATTGTCGTAGAAATTGAAAAAACATAATAATAAATATAAAAATAGTAGGTTCGAAAATTTCTCTAGGTCGAAATAAAGAACACCTAGAAAAACATTTTTATGACATACTTTTTTATAATAATAATAATAATTAAAAATATATAAATAAAATAATAACATTTTGAAAAAATAATAATATTATTTCATTAAAAATTTTGAAAGTTTTTGTAAAATGACCCTTACACACATGCAGGCAGACAGAAAAATGGGTAGAAAATGTATGATTAACAAAGGATGTTGCAATACAAATGCAAATATAACTAAGACAGTCATATTAAATTACAGTAATAGGTGGCAGTGCAAGTTTTTAAAAATAATAATAATAATAATAATAATTTTTTTAAAAAATATATATATATAAATAATAAAATACACTTTGGAAAATTTTCGAAAAAATAAATAAAATTATAAAAATCTTCTATAGTAAAAAATATTTAGAAAAATTTTCGAAAAAAGTATGACTCATGCTTTTGATCTGACATGACCTTTTTGAACTTGTGTGTGTCATACCATGAGTCAAAATGACCGATATCTCATCCTCTACACGATAATTCATTCTTTCCCGTCAGCCAAGCAGAATGCTTTGTGCCAGATGGGACAAAACTTACTATTTATAAAGGTTAATAACTTTTTTTGCCATAAATATTTTTAAGACTTTCAAATGGAACCTTGTGATTTGAATGGTTAAAAATATCTATTTAAAAAATATGTGGTTGCTCTAGGTTTGACAAAGATTAGTCCTTTTCTGGGCCGAAGGGGGAAAACCTCATAACTTCAACAACGCATAAAAAATGAATAGATTATACTTTAAAAATTAAAGAATATATATTCAAAAGAATGAATTTCTAATTATAAATATTGCTTTATCTGGGATAAAGAGGAACTAAGGATATATTACCCCATCTGATGATGCATTCCTTAAAAATTCGAGTTAAAGTTTTTTCGTCATTAAAAAAGAATGTCTTTGTAGCAGTCAAAATATATAGTTTCTAAAAATCCGAGAAAATTGTACCGATACTAATAACAAAAATTATTGTGTTAAGTGCATTGTTTTGAAGCCCTTTTCTTTATTTTTAATTGCACTATAGTTGTTAAATAATTGGATTTTATTATTTTTTTTTGTAATGTAAGCATACCACTCATTTTTCATAGCTATTTCGTTGACCAATTTATTTTAATATTAAATATTAATTTTCAAATAAATTAAATAAAATTTATACAGGATAAATGTACAATTGTTATAAACATAAAAATAATATTTATAAAATATAATAAATAAACTGATCGGTTGGTTAACCGAAAATGTAAATCCGATCACATGGGTAAATGCAGATGGAATCGAAGGTACTTGTGCTCTTTACAAAATAAAATAAAAGTATTGGACAAATATACCTGAAGGTTTGGTGTGAAATTGGATTTTGGTGTATTATCCCGACATCTAAGCGAAAAATATAGTTTTAATCAATAAAGTTCAATTAATGATTTGATTAATTAATTAATTTATTAATAAATATAAAAATGACATTTCGATTGTATACTGATCTCACTAAAAACAAAAAGCAAAAATTCAGTTCTTTTAGATTTATATCTAATTACTAATTATTATTTCAATCTTTTAATTAAATTTTTTTTCTAAATCTCTGAATATTCCGTGTTTAGCTGAATCTATTCAACCAATATTTGCCTACATATTTCTCGAAGGTTTTTAAATAATGAGTAACTTTTTTTCCATTGACTTCTTTAAATTCAACCTTAAACTGGATTTTCAATTTAACTTCGAATATTACATGGTAGGTTTGTCATTTTAATTATAACTCCTGCTGGTTTACGATATTTGCTTAGATCGAAAGGACTATAAAAACATTAATAGCACTGATATAAATATAAATGTAGGACACATTATTAAATCTAATATTCGTGAAAAATCAGATATACTAAATCGAAAACATATTAAGGCGTGAAATATCATTAATGTTGGGTTTATTCATAGGTTCAAATTTTATAAAATAACATAACCTAACTTTTTTGAACTTATTAAATATATCTATTCCTCGTGTTCTATTGGTAAGGGTCCCCAACGCGATTAGCACCTCGTGATATTCAAATTCTTTTGTTATACACCGAATCAATTAAAAAATTTGTGCCGAGTTGGTGATATCAGTTGATTCATCCAAAGCAATTAAAAAATATGTATTACTTTTCAAAAGAATAACATTTAGTTGTTCTGTTAAATTTAAGGCTAATTCATGCTGCCTATCAGTAATCCAGTCGCACTTATTTGCATCAAAATTAATATCTATTTTTTTTCATACTCCTTATTGAAAATTAAGTAAATTTCATTTACATATAATAATTGAAATCACTAATATAATTTCATAATAATATTAACCAATCATAGCAAAAAATTTAGATTAAGAAATAACGTACCTAGATCACTTTTTATTCATTAGGGTTATTGATAATATAATTAAAATATAAAGCGAGTAATTATAATAAAAATTCAAATTCTGCATGTTCAAAATCTTTTGTGACCTTCACTTAATGAATGCATTTTAACAAATCATCATTATTTAATTTTTTTAAATTTATTCTCATTTTAATTATATTTATGTTTTTTAAATTAAAATTATAAGCCATTGTTTATTAATAGGACGGTAAACAAAAAATTAAAACATACTTTTGATTTTTGCATCAAAATTTAATAAAATGTACAGAAGTTTAAAATTTTCGTTAATTTTTATTTACTTTCAACAAAATGAAAGGTTGTAAGAACAATACACATGTAGATAAAAACTGCAAGCAAAATTAGTGTCAGGTAGGTAACAATTAACTTTACATATAATTTAATGTTTTTTGTATTATTCACTGATTAAAAATATTAAATTCGTATATTGAACGAAGTGTTATCATTTCTCTGAAAAAAAGATTAATTTACTTCATAGTAAAAGTTAGCAACTGAATTGCAAGAGGATTATGACATCATAGTCACACTACAAATAATCAAAAATCGTATTAGAGAACAATAATTCAAGGTTAAAATATTGCTCAAAAAGCAGTTCGTAGCACAAGCAAAATAAGCGTCGTTTTAAATTGTCTGAGAACATACCAATTTCTTTCTGGAAAAAGCTTATGGTTTGATGAATTCAAATCTGGTTTGTTTTCAACGGATAGCTTTAGAAAAGTTTGAAAATGGATATCGAAACCTATAAAATAAGCCCAGAAAAAATAATTATTTTTTTAGTTCTCTGTTTTCCATTTACTGGCACATCAAAAAATATTAAAGAAAAAGTTAATGGGAACACTAGAAAAGAGTGGAGGAAAAATGTTTTGGAGTTTTAATTAATCTGGAAACGAATGTTAAAATTGGCAATTATCTACTACAAAATGGATGTCACAATGTACACCAACATTATTAAGATGAACTTACTTTCCTCCGTCAAGAATTTCGAAATGAGAAACCACATAATCTCTCAACAAATCAACACCTAAAATCTACAAGTTTAAAACAAATAATTACATTTGTAATTTACTAGTTTTACATTTCATATTATTGGTATTCCGATTATATAATTGTACATATGAGATTTTCTTTTTTTATGTAGCAAATTGTTATTTTTTTATTCCTCACTTCCCAAACTTTTTACTTTTTGTTAATTATTTAATATAGAATTATATATTTCAAAATTTATTCAATATTTTATAGTAAATTGTCAGCTTACTTTAGAGATTGATAATTAGAATAATTGAAATTTTAAATAGAAAATCTGTTTGAAAATATCAAAAGAATATTTGTTCGTCCGACGGAAATTATAGAAATTATATTTTAAAAACTATTATTTCTATATTTCGCCTAGAAATTAATAGGTTAAAGATTTAGTTGTTTTTATTATAAAGTTTGAATTTCATTATTATTGTTGGGCAAAACTGATGAAGCCCATTTTTTGTTTAACCAGCACGATAACGCCTGTGTGTTTTTGAGCGGAAAACTTAAATTTAGAAAAAATGGAGAATTTAAAGAAAAATAAATAAAAATTATCAAAAATTTCTGTAAATAAAAATATAAAAATTTAATTTTAAATCGAAAGGAATTAAAAAATTATAATTTTGGAATATTCTAGGAAATTCCTTGTTTTAATGTATCAAAACACACACACGAACAATCATGGTATATAAGGCGATGCTGGTTGAGCAAAAATCACTCTCTCTCATTACTACTCATTTTTACTCATTTTTACTCTCTCAAACACTTTAAATACTTTCATTATTATTTAATTTTGGGAAAAAGACAAAAGTAATTATTAATTTTTTTATTATTTTATTTATGTTTTATTTTAATTATTATTGATGATTATGACAGTTTATGCTTTGGATATCTTTTGTATGACATTTTTAAAAAATAAAGTTTTCACTCAAAACCGTTTTTGAAATTGTTGACGAAGTCACGTTATCGTCGTACCTTCATCATGAGGATCTAAATTAAAATTAAAATTTTTCTTTGCGTTGCTTGGATGTTAATTGGTACATATCATAACTCACACGCACGCAAGATAGTAAAATTATATTTTCGTTACCCCGGATCGAACCGGTATGTTAGCGGGGAAGCCGTGGTGAAGGCAGTACCTGGAGCCGCACAGTATTCCCCCTTCCTAAATCCTAACGCCCAACCCTCGAAAGAGTAGTGTTGAGGTCCTGGGAAAGGTCTAAATATAAAGTTTTACATAATATTACGAAATACACATATAGAGTTACACCCAGTAGAAATAACCGAGAAATCAACGATGGCACGAACTTTATTACGAAATGTCACTCGCTAGTTATATAAAATTAAATTGCAGCTATAATCGACAAATCGTGACTTGTAACGTGGAAATTACAACAAATCCCATCTGACAAAGATCGACTATATATTTAATTAGATTTTACATCGGATTTTTATAATGTCATTAATCTTATTTTACCAATTTTTTGACTGTAACACCCTAAATGACCAAAAGGAAATCGAGATTAGATTCGAAAATGTCACGTTTATCCATCCATTAGACCACCCTAGGTTGATTTTATATTCATACCTATACAATACCGTAAAAAATTGTAAATATTAAATCAATACCTGTACAAATGACAATACTACTATCATCATCACCCCTATCATTGTTACCATTAATCTAACATCTTTATAAATATTATCATTATGATTATTATTATTGTTGTTATTATTATTTTTATCATTAATAACATAATATTATTATGACTAATTTATTATTATTATTACTATTATTATTAACGTAATTAGCGTTATTGTTTTTATTAGAATAAATCCGACATTATTATCATTATTATTATTATTTTCATTATTAATACCAAATTAGTATCTTTGTCATTTCTATTACTAATTTAACCTTATCGTTATAGCCATAATTATTATTGTTGTTATTACTATTATTATTATTATTATTATTACTATTATTATTATTATTAGTATTTGTAGCCATATTATTATTATTATCGTTACTAGCTCAATAGTATGATCCCTACCATTATCATTAGGACGATTATGGCGAAATGGAATAAATTTAGGCAATAAGATATATGCTTCAATATATCCCAAACCATTTACCTTTAAAAGTTAAAATGAATATAGGTGATTTAAAATGGAGAGTTCTTAATTACAATAAGGTATTCTTAGTAAATAAATCAAAATTTTATAAATTACTATATAGTACTTTAAATTAAATGATTTTATTTCTTAACTTTAATAAATTAAGATTTTTGGGGTTTAAATAAATTTTCTTAGTAAGAAAATTAGGTATAAATTTTTTGAAAATTTCAGAAATAAAAGTTTTAATATCATTATTATTATGGGTAATGTAAATAAAATTAATCTGAAATTGATTATTATAGTTATTATTGTTATTATTAATATTATTATTAGTTTATTATTATTGGACACGAATTTTAGACCCAAGTTTTAAGTGATTGGTGACCACAAACTAGGGTCTTGACAACATGTTGACTTTTGCGAAACTTTGTGTGAATAAGAGCATACAGAGTGTCCCCAACACTTGGCATATCGCGTTGGCTGGTGCCAAGTCTAGGAGCACTGTTGTAGATACTCTTCCTGAACGTGTAGGACAACTAAGATGCATGTGCCTCAGCCCTTCCCTCATCCAGATAGTGGACTTGCATCCTTAAGAAGAGAGTTGCCGTAGTAATATATTGGATATTGAATAGTGTTATTCATGATTTTAAATTTTCATAATCAATTGTTTATAAAGTTAGAGGTGTTAAAATTAATTTCTTTCAGTGGAATCAAATAGAAAAATAATAGAGAAATTTCGAAGGGATATTTCAGAGTATCATCGGTAGGTTTTAAACCAAAGTCAGAGGGCGGAGGCCATGTTGCGGAAATGCCGCCACATGGAGCAGACATGGCTTCGTCCAGAAGCGGTGTCAAGTTTAGGACCGAATTAGAGGGTTTTAAAACCAAGCTGGCTCAAAAGATGAAGTCCTGCGGCAAGCAGAGGAGAAGGCTCAGGTGTTGAAAAAGGAAGTTAAGGAACTCAAGTTGAGGGATGAGATTCGCACAAGCCTGGTGCTGTGTGGCGCAACACTATCGGCCGAACAAGAGGCCATAGTGATCCGAAATAAAACGGGGAAGGACATTGGTGTAAAGATCCTCACCCCAGGACCTTTACGCTGGCTAGTAAAAGTACCGAAAAGAAATAGGAAGAGGAATCGGCCTAGCAAGAAGGAGCGTGAGAGGTTGTTCAAACTTCACAAGGCTCGCCTGATAGGACATATTCTTGACGCGAACAGTTTCTAAACACCGCTCGTTCAATAACTTTGATCTTGTGATAAACCATTTAATGTTGTAATTTTCGATAAATTTAAATAATAATCATATTGGTATTGATTTTGGTCTTAGTATTAAAAATGATTTAAAGCATTTGAATATTGGAATGTTGAAATGGTTAATTCTCTAGTTAAATATTAAATTAGAGAAATAGTTGAGACAGGGACGATAGAGTTAGAGCAAGAAGTCTTCTACGACAGCTCGTGAACCCAAGGAGTGTTAGGGCATTAGCAGTTCTTGTAGAGGAGCTCACCTTTTGCTAACCTTCCACCCACTAGTTCACAGTACCAACGTCAATTTTGACGGGTGACTAGTGGTAAAATCTCTTATGCAGGCGCTGGGTGGGAAGTAATGACCCTTAGGCAGGTTTAACATTTTTAGTGACCATCAGTGCCCAGCATTATTTAACTTTTATATTAATTATGAATTTCAGTTAATTTGTGAATAATTTTTGAAAATGTAGAATATTTTACATTTTTATTTAAAAAAAGATTTTTAAATCTCGTTACAAATAATTTCTAGAACTATTATTTATGACTATTAATTTTCTCTGTTCTGTGATTTTGATCAATATTTTTTTAATCAATTTCTGGATACCTAAATATCAGATTTTAAATTTAATATTTCAAATTTAAATTTCACTTTTCGATGTTTTTCCATGATTTTCTAGAATCTATCATTTTCAAAATTTCTAAAAAAAATTTATATTAGAATTTGTAGGATTTATTAGTTGTCAGTAAAATGCAAAAACTAATAATCGTTGGTCAGGCTCTAAATGTGTTAATAATAATGTTTAGTCAGCACAAAGTGAGCCTATAAGTTGTTTAATCGGATCAATAACACAACACAAACAAAATCACCAACATAACTGAAAATACAACGTAAATAACCAAATTAACACCCAAAAATTTGAGAGAATATAAGCAAATATAAAATTAATAAACACAAAAGTAAAAATAAAATATATACACATTGCATCAAGAACCACACGAAATCTGTATAAAAAAAACATGATAACACAGGAATTTGACTAAAAATTCAACTAATTTATAAAACGCTAATTTTTCAAATATAATTTATTAACAGCTAAAGAAAATTTTGTTATCAAACAAACAATAAAAAAAGGGTTTAATGAAGTTACAACATCTGCAGGGACTATATATATATAAATATATATAAGGTCTACCGTAAAGTTCTGTCGGTTTCCATGATACAATTTTCGACAATCAAGTACATGTTTATTTGGCGCATGTTCGGCTCTTTGTTTTTATCACTTAATATATAGATACCAACGTAGCAAATCAACTGAAAAAAAGTTCATTCACGTTAGTCTTAAATGTGAAGCGATAGTATACCCATGTCTACTGACAAAATTCATTTATGTCACTGTATTCTACACGAATTTAAGCAAGAAAAAACTTCTACAGAGGCATGTAGAAATTTATTAAAAGAGTTTGGTGAAGATACAGTTTCTGGTAGGACATTCAGAAAATGGTTCGAAAAATTTGAAACAGGTGATTTCGACATTTCTGACAACATCGTAGATTGCAGTATTCCGAAGATAGGATTCGTGTTGAAATATTCATGATTAGTGCCAAATTTATAAAGTCAGAAGAATTTGGATGATCGAGTCATAATGTGCACATATCTACGTTCTCGGTACAAAATCGAGCTCTTATTGAACCGGATGATAACTGGAGATGAAAAGTGGTTTACTTACAAAAACATCGTAAGGAAAATAGTATATATATATATATATATATATATATTATATATATATATATATATATATATATATATTGTGCGCTTAGTGTATGTCAAATTGCCTTAAAACTTTTATCATGTTAATGATCTGGATAATTACTTTTAAATAAATTTTTGAGAAGGGGCAATAAACCAAAATAATCATTAAATAAAAGCTGGCATTAGTAAAATCATACATAAAACAAAAATGTTCAAATGACAGGTCGAAATAAATTTTTTTTATAATAGACACTTGAAGGTACATACCAATTAAAATTGGAATTGCATAGAATACTTTCCATTAAAGATAAAATCGATTTGAATAGATCGAAGATAACATTCTACATTAAACGAAGAGTAATCACTAGCATTCTTCTGATCAAATTTTGAAAGAATTTTCTGGCATTTTTACTTTGGGAAGATTGCCTAACACAACACATAATAAAAAATACGTGCAAACTTTCAACGTGTAGTCAATCATCGTTGAGACAAACCCATGTAATAACTTAATTATAGACATTTTTAGAGAAAACAGCATGGCGGGAAAAAAAATTATTTTAAATTTTGAGTATTATACTCTGAATTTTCGTGTAAATGAGGATATATTCTCGTAAAATTTATTTTAAAAATAAAATTAATTTAATATTTTACAAATTTTCAGACATTTCTGTCGAAAAATCACAAAACCTGAGATCCAGACAAAAAAGCATAAATTGTAAATTTTATTTAAAAATTTTAAAAAAAATAATTTTGAAACCAATTATTTTGTACATATTGAAAGATATATATATATATATATATATATATATATAAATCATAATTTAACTCTTAAAATTTTATAACTTTAAACTTATAATTTAAAAAAATCAATTACTTCTATTGATCTTACATAAAACAAAATCCAATAAGTTGATTTGCGTATCAAATTGTATTATAGATGAATTTATCTCATAGCGGTTTGGTGTATACTAGCACTGAAAATAATTAAAATGATAATAATAATAAAATTTTGCAACAACATTGTAATGATAATAATAATTGTAGACTATAATTGAGACCTAAGCTATAGTCACAATTCTCTTTATTATTGAACAATCAGTAATGTAAAATCATTTGATGTAAATAAATATTTTGTTAGTCTTATTTCGTTGTTTGTTGAATTTGAATAAGTTCGCTGGATAACTGAGTGAGTGGATTATTATTTTCATTTTTAAAAATTAAATTATTAAATTGTATTCACTGTTTATTTACCGTTAATAATCTAGTCGTTAAGCACACTGATCAAATCGTAACTTTGTTAAATTATGAAAGGTGCAAGTATTAAGATTTCAGTAAGGACTCCTTAGACAATTTCGTCAATGTATCTTTTAGTATTGTTAACCCAAACCTCAAGGGGTTCTCAATATCGTTTGTAATCCAACGGCACTTGTGATTGGTGTCGCTTGGTTATGTGTTATAATGGAGGGTAACCGTAATGTCGCAATTCCACAATAATTATATTATTAGATTTTTCACTATATTTCAACGTCAAATTCACTTCATTAACTAAAATTGAGATATTTTAAAATAAAGCAGTATTGTTTTTATTGTTATTAGATAATATATTGATTTTTAATTATTTAAACAAAATTGATTAATTATCATCATTAATTATTGAATTTTAAAAAATAATCAAAAATAGTTTCAACGCTGTTACTTTTAACAACAAATTTGAAATTTAACATCCCAAAGATTCATTTTGTGTATTACAATAAACTAGTTAAAATGTAAACAAGTTATATGAATTTAAAATTAGTTCTTTTGTATTTAAATAGTGAGTATCAAAAATAAATCTACTCTACATGCGCAAATTATTCTAACTTTTTATCCTTATGATGTAAATTTTTACTCATTCAGTAATTTAGAGTCATCCTCTCCTAATTAGCAATCATATGACTAAACGATGTGTCATGTTTGTTAGCATATGAGACAAACATTTTTTTAAATTTTATTTTAATAAATAAATTTATTTAATTTTATTTAAAGTTTTATTTGTTTGAAAATAAGATTTTAAATATATATATATATATATAATAAATATTTCAAAGTTTAAGCATTGCTGTTTAGCACATTGACTACTGGTAGAAAGTATGGAAACTTGTAAAACTTGGATAGGATCCTTAAATGAGCTTTAGAACTTTAATCATAAAAGAGCTACTTACCAAAAATATACTTTCGGCTCCTAGCCGTCATCCTCAATTACATTTACTATCATAGATTTAATCATATAATTTTGACAATCTAATTGAAGACTGATTGAAATCACGAATAAGGTTGTTGTTAAAATATAGTTTAATAAAAAATTATAAATTTTAGAATGATCTGCTCACCTTCACAATAGGTATTTTTACAATGTGCATTTTATCTCACACTTTATGTTATTAAAACTAATATTATATTATATCTTTAGTGTTAATGTAAATATTTAAAGAGAATTCTCTGAACCGTTACATAATTTCATTAAATTTAGTGAAATGTGTTTACGTTATATATTAACATGCTTAAATGCATTTATATATTTGTTTTAATGTTTGTAAATAATATTAAAACTGTTGAAGACTGCGAAATAGGGATTGTGGTGTTTGAAGCTCTGTGGAGATCAAAAAACTCGATGGACTAGAAGTTAAATAATCAAAAATATCTCAAAAATCGAAACACTTCTTTTCCCCAATTCAATAGAAACCTCAAAATTTTCAGAGATCAAATAGTTAATCAGAAAGTATATCCAACCAAAAGAAAAGATAATTATAGCAGAACACAACAGTTTCTTTTCCATTAAACAAGAAAAGCAAAATCGATTTCAGATTTTATTTTAAAGTTAAAAAAGGCAGATTCGTCATGTAAATTCTTTGAATGGAAATCACTATGATCAATTACTGAAGAGATGATATTACTGAAACTTGTATCAGGTATAGACTCTGTAGATACTCGGCACAACACCCTAGAAGCTAATATTAATCAACTTATGAACCTATCTCAGAAAGAAAATTTTAATCAGACAAGTGTCAACATCTTTTCTTTCATTAACAAAAAATAAAAAAAACAAAACATCTCAGTAAGCGGAATCGATTTCACTAATCATCGGGCGAACTTTAAATCTCAACAAACATGCGAGTTCTGTGGAAACAAGTAACACAAAATACGATCTGATTGCTGAGCTTGCAAATTGCTGCAAATCCATAGAAGATAAAAAATGCAATTGCAAGAAATGACACTGATAAAAAGAAAGAAATTGATTACACAACCATTTATAATATCAATGCTCATAATAGTCTATAGAGTATAGATAAATAATAAACAAGCAAACATGGTCATAAATTTAGTAACATCCTGATCAATAATATCACCAAGGCTAGCAAATAATCTAGGAATCAACTAATGAAGACCAACGATAGAGAATTTTGGATAATATTATGTGGATCTCCTAGTCAACGGTAAGTCAGTGAATCTCTACGGACTACTCTGGCATGACAATACTCAAACCGTTATAAACATAGATATTTTTCAACTCACTGAAAATAATAATTGATTATAACCAATGAAATGAGTCGAAGTAATAATCAAACTCATCCAAAATGCACTTCATCAATTCTGCAAAACACACTAATATCACTTGTGGAAAAGTAAATAAAGCAGTAGAGCTTAGTGGGAAATCAAATTCTTCTTCCAAACAGCGCCGGTGGAGCATTAAGCTTATCACCAGAAGGATGGTTTATAAAGAAGAGTGGCTCTTTAAATATGTGTCCAGATTACAAATCTCATTTAAACGCAAGGGTCTATACTGAAGATTAACAAACTCCTTCCATTGAAACAATATTCACAAGATTTGATGGAAGTTAACATTTTGCTCAATTGAACTTTAAATCTGCATATTGGCAAACAGAATAGTATAGGAAGAACAGACTACTCTGCACAGTAAATGCATCAAAAGTATCGGGTAAAAGCGTTCACTATATGAACACTAATGTGAAAGCACTGATAGTTAGCACTGAAGGTTAAATTCATCATACTTGCTGACAATAGCGGCTCATATATACATCTAACTGATGAATTAATATATAAAATAAAAAAATTTCAAAAGCCTCTTAGATACAAAAAAAGTCAGAACACGAAAAAGAAACCAATGATTAAATAAATCAAATACCAAAAACGAAAAGAGCAGTTCATCCCCAAACCAGAGGAGTGAATGTTATACATTTCATAAATATATCTCATATACTATGCATTAATATATTTGTTTTAATATTTGTAAATAAATATTAGATATAAAAAGTTCTTAGTTTTAACTCCACAACAGTTTGTAATAAATACAATTTGGGAACCAATGTTTATTAATAAAATTATGCTCAACGACAACCAAATAAAATGGTTTAAGTTATGTATAAAAAATAATTTACTAGAAATTTATTATTAATTCAGTTGTATTTAATTAAGATGGAGTTAACCTCAATTTTAATGTTTTAAACAATAAGATATTAAATCCAAGATCTATGTATTTGAATGACATAATTATTTGCAACAGTGATAAAGTTATACAGATTTTCTTTTACGGGAATTTTGAACAAAAAGATTTACTTCATACTTTATATACAACTAATGGCAATTTGAAAATATCTTATGTTCCACCCAGAGTTAAAGAAACATATCTAAAATGTGGATATTCAGAATTTTATTTCATTAAAATATTTAGTAAGTTTGATCTCGATTATCATAAAATTACTATTATTTTAAAAAATGCAATTAAAAATTTGAAAAATTCTAATTCTAATTAAATAGATAATAAATTTTATAAAAGAACTTGAGTAAAGAGATGGTGGGAAGTCTCTCCAATGTATCTGGCATTACAATCATTACATTTGTATTGATAATTAACGATGATGAATCATACTATTAATAAATCTTTTAAGAATCCTAAGGATCCATGTTTGAGAATGATTGGATGTAATTATACTATTGTGTAAATCAGATGGTGAAGTTGATTACATGAGCCTACATTTTTGTTAGTGATTTTGTACTCAGAAGGTTTTACAGATTTTAAGAGGAAAATAAGGCAGTAGTTTGACAATTTAAATTATAAAGTTGACTTTAATTCATACAAATTACGCAATATGTTTAACAGATCTCTTTTATCAATTTACATGTAATTGGTGTTATACCATATACACTGGCGAGACTTCCTGTCCTTCAAGGTATTAGAGTTCTTGAATACTGTCGACCGAAGAAATTGACCAGCATCAATTAACACAGTAAAGAGTATATGAGTAAAATCGGTATCGTTGACTTTAAAAGTGTATTAAAATTAATGCAAATTATGCACTTGTTGATTAAATTAATGATATCTATTATTTTTCTAACTTATCTAACGATGGAAACTGTCGAAATATGTCATGTAACTTATGTTTAAGTGGCTTATGTTAACTTATGTTTAAGTACTAATGACTCAGGAACTTATTGAAACGAGCCCTGTAAGTGATTCAATGAAGTTGTGTACATCATTTACAAAGTGAATCTGCAAGAAGCGATCTTATGGGACATCTTTTTAGTTAGTTTAACCTAATTGCCAGTTTCGGAACAATTGTGCTTAGTTACAAGTTAGACGGGGTGGAGTCACTTTAATACTCAACTTCTGTACATTCTTCTCACTTATACATATATCGAGTCCATTATAGAGTTTCTGCTTATAGAAGATTTAATTTAGAAATGGTTGCAAACTTTATATATTTATTGTATATACTTTAGTATATATATTATAATCTTTAACAATTTGAAGTTGTAAATCGAAACGAATTTAGGCTTAGGAGCGAAAAATTTACAATTTTACAAATATTTCCGATGTAGATTTAGTAAAACAAAATATTTAATGAAAATAATTCAAATTTTAGTATTTTTTGAATATTTATTTTTTATAGGCAGAGGAACAATTTCACTTGCCCAGTCTACTAATTCAAAACTTAATGTTTCTTACGTAATTGACGGATTTCTATTTTCATGTAAAGGTATAGGGCTAACGAATCTTATATTCGTCAGTGATCACCCGTGCAGTCTGTATAATAGCATTAATAGAAACAAACTGGATGAAGTGGAATTGGTAATAAGATCTTGCTATACATTAATGGTAAACCAAACCGTCGGGTATCAGTGTCTTGGAACGGATCCTCTTGGAAATTTTCAATCTATATATTTTTCTTACACTATTAGAAGTATATATTTATATATTTTCATTTGAAGTGAAATTTATGAAATTTATACTAGTTTTTATTATTATCAGTTATTTATCAGCTGTCATTTAGGGTTCCAAGTTAGGACTTTTAACTGCACAGTGTTTTTATTTAAGGGTTCACACCGTTGGAATGCTTTCCAATCGTTACTTTTATTTCACCGACTATTTGGTTGACTAAGGTTTTATGAGTATATCTGTGAACCCCTTTCTCCGGATGCCTTCAATGTAACAGTTAAAACTTTGATATTTATAATATTTTAAATCTAATGAGAAAACTGATGCATTGTAACTGTAAAAATTGTTAATAATAAGAATATTTTTAATATTTTATTAAATGATATAATGGAAATTGGGTGTCCAGATAAAGTCGCCCCTGCCAAAGCCGCTCTAGGACAAAAAAAATTTATTTATTATAAAGATTATTAAATACAATTTAAAATTTATTCTTTTCATATTATCATAGGAAAGCATTAATGATTGAAGCCTCTAGTTTAACTGCATGTATTTTGTTTCGAAAGATTAATGCCACGCTTCTATTGAATTATTTGTGCGTGATGTTGATTGATTACTCGGTCACAAACCTTCCATACATCTATGGTAAACAATGGACCTCCCATCTGCTTTTTTTCCTACAATTTTAAGTGTCTTCCTTGTAGTCTATCAATTGGATCATCATAGGAAGTGTCTATTCAAACCACAACGAACACATCAACAATAGCAGTAGCTATCGAAAGTAGCCCGCGAGCACTATGGAAAATTGCATATAAAAATCAGTTTTTTACTTATTGAATTTTCAACATTATAAACATTTAAAATAAGTTTCGATTCATATGACAAAAAATTCCAATAAGAAACATAATATTTAGTCAAATAACACTCAGAGTGTAGTAAATTTTTAGTTTGAAATTCAAATATATACAGTTTGTTTATAATCAGAATAAATTTCATGTGTTTGAACAAGTAGGCCATAAAATAAAAGCAAAACATTGTTGCTACAATCTTCGATAAGGAATAAAAAAAATAAAAAACAACAAAAATAAAATACAACAAACAGGTGCTTGTCTATTTCAATTTTGAAATCAATTTGTTTTTGTTAGAAAAATTTGAAAGCTTGAAGTATTTAGTATTCAATACTGAGTATTGAATAATACCTGCTTATAATATTAATTTCAAAAATTTTTTATTAAAAAAAATTCTTTACAAAAGTTAACATTTTTAATTTTTGAGTATGTAAGTGTGTTTAACATTAATTTTCATATTTAATTTATTTTAGCTTTGATTATTTTCTTGTTTTAGCCACAATGACACAACCGGCTAAAAAAAATTAAAACGTACCATTATAATACTGAATGGGAACAGGAATTTTTTTTCATAATGATGAAAGATAAGTGTGTTTGTCTAATTTGTAATTCAAATGTAGCACTACCTAAAAGAGCTAACGTTGAACGACATTTCTGAACAGGCGTTTGTTGAAACTGGTTAGGTGTTATTCAAAGATTTTAAAAATAAATCTGAAATATTGGATTGTATCAACAATATGTCATTGACGCGCAATACTAGCTTGCAAAGAATGATGGACATTAGCAAAAATTTGTAAGATATTTTGCGGCAAGATATTCAAAAATGCCGCTTTTTCTCTTTGCAATTTGATGAATCTACAGATTTCACTGATACTGCGCAACTATGCATCTTCATTCGAATGGTTTTTGATGATATGTCCACCAGAGAAGAATTACTGACTATACTTTCAATGAAAGGACAAACAAGGTGTAAAGATATTTACAATTTATTCAAGTCTTTTATAAGTCGCACCCATTTCCCGATTCACAAGTTGGTATCAATTACCACGGATGGAGCTCCTTCTATGATTGGAAAACATATCGGATTTGTAACACTTTGCAAAAATGATGAAGAAATTCACAGTTTTCATTCGTATTATTGTATTATCCACCAGCAAACCTTATGCTCCAAAGTGTTGAACTCTAACTATGTAATGAATATTGCGTTTAAAATAGTAAATTCGATACGTTCAAGAAGTCTACAACGACGTCAATTTCGAACTTTGCTTGAACAATGTGAAATTGAAAATACTGAATTATTGTTACACACGGATGTAAGATGGCTTAGCCGTGCAGCATTTTTAAAACGATTTAGAGATCTTTTGCCCGAAATAAAACAGTTTTTGACTGGAAGAGAAGTATTATATCCCGAACTGGAGGATAAAAGTTGGCTGACAAATGTTGCTTTTCTTTGCGACATTACAGAGCACCTGAATAAATTAAATTAACAGCTTCAGGGGAGACACAAATCAATTCTTGACATGATAATAGCAGTAAAGACGTTTAAAGAAAAACTGTCCTTGTTTGTGCGTCAACTACAACGGGGTGATTTGAAGCATTTTAAAAACATGGAAGAAGAATTCAAAAATGCATCAGAAATTCTTTACGATAAATATACCAATCAAATTACTACCCTTTTAAATGAATTTAACACACATTTCGCAAATTTATCTAAAATTGCAAATATTGCTACGTTCATGTCATTCCAGTTTAATGATTTTATTGATAACAGAGGAAATCGCTACTCAGATTAATGAATTTCTTGATTCAGATTCAGCTTGCTTAGAAGATGAAATAATATCGTTGAAAAGCGACATTTACTTAAAATCAAGAGCTACAACCGAAGATAATTTTTGGAGTCTTATTTCAGAAGAAAAATATCCAATTTTGCGGAGAGTAGTTGGATATGTCCGCATTTTTTGGATCCACCTATTTTTGTGAATCAGCCTTTTCTTCAATGAATGGCATTAAAACAAAACATCGATCTTGTTTGACAGATGATCATTTGGCATCATGCTTGCGAATCGCCATAATCTCCTATGACCCGAAATACGAAGAACTTGCTGATAAGATGCAGTGCCACGTATCAGGTGCAATTAGTAGCAGTAAATAAGATTATATTAAGATATGTTTACATTCTAGTATAGTATTATAAGTTTTTTTCTAATTTGTTTTGTATTTAAATAGAATAACTACAGGTAACAATTGAAAATAGTTTTTCTGGTAGACCGCCAGATTTAATTTAGTTAAAAGTAGCCAGCAAGACTTGAAAGTTTTGCCACCCCTGAACTATAGGGACGAGGCTAAGAGAAATCAACATTTTCAAGTGCTTCCGAAAGTTTTAATCTTAAGTTTTAATTGGTAAACCTTACACCAGAGACTCTTTTCAAAGTTGAATAAGCACATAATCAGACGTGCACTGAGATGGAGATTACGCATGCTTTTGTGCTAGTCTTTTCGAAATCGGACATGATATCATACTGCTTGCACTCAGGTTAGGCTTCATTTCATCAATTTGTAAAAAGTTTTTTGGAAGCTCTCTTGTGTTTTGTCCGGAAGCAAAGCATACACTCGATGCATCACTGAAGTGTCTGTAAGTGTATGTATTGGGAAAAGTAGAAGAAAATTGATAAACCAATGATTGTATTCTTTTAAAGGATCAAAAGTGTATCCAAAACATAATAATCTCTTTAAATTGTGAGCGTCTGAGTCTCAAAGGTGAAAGTCTTCGTATCTCAATTCTGCTTCAGATTGTTTTTTTTTAAGTTTGCATAATACATATACTGAAACTCAATATGTAACTTGCTGAAGTATTTGACGAGTTGCGAAGTCGTGATCTTGGTTGCTGCATTTCGTTCCGAATCAGGTGCGTTATTGTGTTCAGTGATGATAGTAACAACATTATCTTTGCTAATTTTTACGCGCCTGAATTACTCTTTCGTGAGCACTCACCATCAGTTAATTCCTAGGCTTTATGAAGTCTGTGAATACGAAGCTTTCCATTATATGAACTTTCAATCTGTGAGTTAATCTGTTTAATGACTAAAATTTAAGGAAATAATTGTAATATTATATAAAATCCATCTAACTTCAGCTAAACACATGTGAAAATTAATCGGTCGGCAAAAGAGTTTTCGTAGAAAAATGGGGAACGGAGGTATATATATATATATATATATATGGCACATCTTACTACTTGTAAATTACAAGTTGTAATGTTCTATAATTTTATCCAATTTTATGGTAAAAATGTGTTTTTTATTCATTATTTTAAAAATTCAGATTATTATAAAATATCTTTGAACCAAATTCAACCATTCACAATTTCTGGAGATATACTGATCTGTGAAATGCAGTTTACCGAGTCAACTGAAAATTATCTACTTTCAATTACAAAAAATGGTGTAGTCATTTATCCCGGTTCCACAAGTCCTGTGGTATTTAAAACTGACCCCTCTGATAGAACCCCAAAATACTTTTATTATTGTTGTGAGCATTGGACCATTTCGACAATTCAATGTTTATTTCATAAACCACTGAGTGTATTACGTAATAGACTATTTTTTATTAATAATAATTTAATATATTAATTATTTATAAAAGAGACTTGGTAAATGTGGAAAACATTTTGAGAACTATTCTTGATATTGTTATTCAAGAGGTTATTTGAAATAAATTAAAGTAATTGATACAATATATATATATATATATATATATATATATATATATATATATATATATATATAATTATAAATATATATATATTGTGCGCTAAGTGTAAGTCCACGGAACCCGATTCTTTAAAGAGCTTTGAGGATTTCTACATAAAACGCCAAAATTAGGAACATCAGTAAAACAAAAATTGATGATCTTGTATAACAAGCTTTAAAATATGTGAAAAATATTTTTTATTCCAAACTAACAATTTGAGCATCTAATAAAATTTCGGAATAATCCCATGCATGAAAACTTGTACACAATAATATGGGGTACTACTCAGCCTGCTTTGGTCACCATATTTTTCTGGTATAATTTTTTAACTTTTTAATGGATCATGAAATTCCTTTTACATCAGTTAGATATACTTCATTTACTTATTCGATGTAAATTTCATTACTCAACTTACTTCCTGGATAGAAATTCACGAGGATAACCAAAATATAACCACTCAACTTACTTCCGGTAGCATCTTCATTATTCCGAATAAGTTTCTGCATTGGCGTGACAATTAAATTAGATAGAAATATGCATGCGAGCTTAGACCCACCATAGTTTTGCCATAAATTTCAAACCCGTCCTTTCATTGCCTGGTGGTTTACTGCTGATACTTCCTGAAATTTAAATTTTGAGAACTGGCAAAAATTCTTGATAAGGTTCAAGATTGGGGAATAGGTTGGCTAGACCCAGCACTGGATATTGTTTAGTTTTAGGAAGTTCCGGGTAACCAATAACATACATTAGTATGTTATCCTGCACAAATGTGAAATTACCAACAGGAAGACACTGAGTAGCCACCGAAATAAGATTATTTGCTAAAGATAATTTATGGTATCTAGAATAAGGACTTTTAAATTTTAATGTGGATTTTAATATTTATAAAAGTGGCAGTAAGGAATATAAAAATGACAACAGTGTGATAACGTGTAGAGACGAAAGAACAGCAGAGAAAGTATGTGATATGAATGAATATAAGATTAATAAAATTTTTATTGCATAAAGACCAAGGAGGTACAAAATCTCTTTTTGAGAGACAGATGGAAGAAATCTAAAATGCAAGGTAGACCGAATATAACACTTGAAATTCATGGCCTCAAAATTGAGTGGCTGCTAGGTACTTGTGCACGATTTAATATAATGTCAAAAATAGTTACGGATAAATTTTGCAATGTAGAGGTGAAAGAAACAGATGAAATGCTAAGATGTGCGAATATCAGTAAATTGGAAAGTATAGGTAAGACCCAGAATGTTTTACAGATTATAAAATGACAAAAAATAGTGACTTATGGTAGTATAAACATTTTCCCTGATATTATGAAGATGTAGAACTACAGAAACAATTTGCCATGTAATTGAAGTGGACCAAAGACAGGAAGGTGAGATTTAACAACCATATCTGTGAGATTGATACTAAATTCGGTAGAAGTATTACAGATGATAAATGATTCAAATATGTGATCGAAAAGTTTAAATCAAAAGAAGATCAAACACTTAAACTTTTTCAAGGGAAAGTAAGGCATTTTCATCGCAGACAAGTGGGATATTGGATGTACCGATTTAATTGAGCATAAAATTGATAGCCAGCTTATCAATTTGGAGAAAAAATCTAACATGACCATTAAATATTTAAAGGATAAGGATAATGTAATTCACTATGGAATACCACATTAGCTTGCGTTTGGAAAAAACAGAAGAAGTATATCAGACTTTATCAGGACTAAGTACGGAAAGTTGTTTCAGATGCAGAAGGTAGACTATAGGGTGATCCAAAAAAACTTCGTTTTTAATAGTATAGTATTCGACCAAATATATATTATGTTATGAAGATAACATCAACGCCATCGCAAATTTGGTTGCCAATGACTCCTCTGTGAGCATCACAGTACTCGCTGATGCTACTGAACTGTCTTGGTCATCAGTGTGGAGAATTCTTATCGAAGAAACAAAGCGTTATAAAAAACGAAGTTTTTTTGGATCTTAGATGCTCTTCTCACAACACCATTTTCATATGATATTGACCAAGCTTCTACCGAGCTGCAGCTGGAATTAATAGACTTGCAGAATGACAACATTCTCAAAGAGAATTTCAAAGAAATGGAATTAACAAACTTTTATGCTTCACTAAAAAATGCTAAGTTTCCAAATATACAACAGTTTGCAATGAAAATGTTAGTTTTATTTGCATCAACTTACATTTGTGAACAGACTTTTTCCTGCATGAACATCAATAAATCGAAGTCCCAGCTCACTGATACAAATTTGGATTTCATAATACGGATTTCAACCAGTACTTTAACTACGGATTATGGAAAACTTGTTAAGAAATGCTCGCAGTTGCAAAAATCCCATTAAATATTTTTAAAAGTAAGTCACTAGGTAACTAACAAAGAAAGAACTAACTTACAAACTAGTCCTGATGGTGCTATAGTCATACCTAGCTACTAGTAACGAGTTATTCACTAGTAACTATTCAGTATGTTATATCATTATAGTTTTTTAATTTGCTCAAAATGTGTTGATTTTATTGTCTGATCCGGCTTAGAATTCTTGATTATTGAAACAAAATAGCATGCGGCCCTTCAAACTATTTTAATTTTCACACGGCCCCCTGCCCAAAAAAGGTTGCCCACCCCTGCTCTACATAGAACCAGATATTATAGTTCAATTGATCTATGAAGCGCTTACTGTTAGATAAGATTGGATAGGGAATCACAGGGAAAAACAGCATTCTCAACGAATGGCAATTCTATTTTAACAGGAAGCCATTTCGTATTGCAGCAGCCCCTACCGTATTTCAAAAGCTCACGAGTAAGATATTAAAGAATTTATGGAATGATGGAGTAATGGCTGAATTGAATGATGTATTAATTTTTATGGATCCAATGGAGAAACATAAAGGATTAACCCAGAAAATGTCAGATAGTAAAATGTGAGGTGAAATTCTTAGATTCCATTATAAATAAAGCTGCAAAATTGAAACAATTCAATCGTTCCATGGACCAAAATTTGTGAAGAATTTAAGGAAATTTTTGGGCATTTATAACTACTATCAGAAATTTATTCAGGACAGTGCAAAGAAGTCAAGAGCTTTAGAAAATAATATGGAATGAAAATTGTGAACAAGTTTATGAGAAAATTAAGTTAGCATTGATAACTGCACCAATCCTGATATTTCCGGATTTTTAGAAAAAATTAATATTAGATACGGTTGCAAGCTTTGACACAATTGAGACTGTCTTATGCCAGAAAGACGAACAAATATATAAAAAAAGTTATTGTATATGAATCACATGTAATGAAAGACCACGAAAATGGCTATTGTTTAACACGAAAAGAACTTCGAAATTTTAATCATTATTTATACGGTAAGAAATTGACACTACGTACGAATCATTAGTAAGAAACGTCATTTTCGTCCACTATGTCTTTCACTATGATTTTAAGATTTATTTGCGCTGACTACGAAATGTAATGTATTATTTTGGGAGTCGCTTATAATTTTTAGGTGCATTTTGTATAGCCTAAAATTTAGGTCTTAAATGACATGTTATATGATTCAATTTAATAATTTCGGTAAACCATCACGTGAAATATATATATATATTAAAACATGCAAAATGACTCTCATATTAGTGGAAAAAAATAATTGGATAATGTTGATATTCGTTAATACTATATATATTATATATATATATATATATATATATAATATAATCGTAATTAATTCATGATAAAAACAATAAATTCTTATTTATTGTTTGAATTTTTCTATTTTTGAATGCTTAAAATCAAAGTCATTTAATATTAAAAAGAAATATTATTTATGCTTATCAATGAATTTTATTTATGTAGTTAAAATAAAATTTTTCTATTCAATTAATATAAATGAATTATCATTGGGCTCAATACTGTCTTGCCATGCCTGTAGCTTGGAAGCTTTAGTAAGTGGTTATATCCAGATCGTTGATGAATTCTGTCGGACAACATCTAAAAACGTCCTTGGTGTATTTCGTAAGGCAGAGGTTTCGGTTATTTTTTAATTAATAATAAAGAAATTCTTCGTTCGGGTCCAGCTGATTCTGTTGAAATTCCTAATACTTTGAGTACATATGATTTGACAACTATTATCCCTAGCATAACCTGTAACGTCAGAAAAGGTGTCTCAGAAAGTCAATCGGGATCTATAAAACGTAAGATTTGTTTATTATACAGGAAAATATTGTTGTTTTATTCAAAATTTTTCAAGTGAATTTCAAACATATATTGTATATATTTAACTGTATCACGATCTGTTTGTATAAAAGGCAAATTTCTCCCAAAATAAAACGACTTGTGAAAATTGTTTTTTTATTACCATTTATTGAGACATACTGAACAAAATAAAAGGTTTATTAAGAAAAACTGAAATAAATCAGTATCATTTAGTTTTGAAATAAGTAATTGCATGCATAATAATCGTAGAGAGAAATACTAAATCAGGCCTCCAACATGAATGAATAAATTTATTAACTTTTGATTTATAAAAATTTAATATTAATTTGAACAAAATATTTGATTATTGTTAATGTCATAAATAGAGGAAAATAGAAATTAATTTATAAAATAACAAAATTCATTAAATTTTAATAAATTCATTGAGATCTACAATTGTCATTTTACAAATCATAAATTTTATTTTATTTTTTAATCATAGCATATATTTATTTAAATTGATGAATTCAATATTAATTAAAAATTAACTAGATAAAGCGAAAATTTTTAATTTTGATAATCAGAAAATGAGATAAAATCTTTAATATTAAAAGAAAAATATTAATTGTAAATCTTATGCTTAATCATTAATTATTTATATATACTGTTTTACAGATCAGACTACTAAGTAATGACTTGCATAGCTAATTATTATTATTATTATTATTATTATTATTATTATTATTATTATTATTATTATTATTATTATTATTATTATTATTATTATTATTATTATTATTTTTATTATTATACTATTATTATTATTATTATTATTATTATTATTATTATTATTTTTTATTATTATTATTATTATTATTATTATTATTATAGTGTGTTTTATCATTCACATTTGTCAATTCAGTAAAGTATTGATGCTCTGGTTGAGTTGTTACTTCAAATAGATACTCTAAATCTTTTCTTGAGTGTATGATAAATAAACCTCTGATAAATTTGTGTTGTGTTTGTGATGTTTGTTTTAGTTTGTCTAGAGGTAAGGTATAAATTGATTCTGAAATCACTACATTGTAAAGTTCAGTAATCACGCGGAGCCTTAATATGTTTTAGTATATTCCTTGTTCAGATAATTTAAGCATAGAATCCTCAAACATGTAGACAAGACTCTAATTGTATCCACGTATGTTTACTAATCAATATTCAACTTTATTTGGCCAATGTTCTGAACTCGTGTATTAATTTTCATCTAATGGATGTAATGCCAAATACATTGGAGAGACTTTCCACCATATTTGCAATCACTTTCTTAAGCATTCTGAATATAAGATTATTGAGAGAGATATAAGTTGGGAATGAGTAACTTGTCAGGTGTTGTTAATTAGATCTTTGATGCTGAAATTACACAAATTCAGGCTCACTATTCCTATATTCTTATAAATTGATAAGGTCATTGAATCCAAGATTAATGTGCAAAGTGCTATGACTACAAATGTTTTGAATATTTTTAAATCGTTTGATTATGTAAAATTCTGATAAATTGATGTTTTTTAGTGTTTAAAAATTTTTAACTTTTAATATTATTTTTATTATAAAATGATTTAAATTTATAAAAAATTTCATTATTATTTTAAAAAATTTTATTATAGAAGAGAATAAAAAATGTTATATTCATGTAAAATTTTAAAAGTATTTAAACATGTATTGAAATATTTATTTATTAAAAGATTTAATTTAGAAATAATTTGTTTAAAATATATAAAATAATTTATACTATTGTTGCTGTTATCGTACCTGAAGATGACAGTTAAACTGTCGAAATATATCGTACAACCGATGTTTGAATGGCTCTTTCTTTTAATAAAATCGTTGCCAAACTTATTTAATTATTTATTTTAATTTTGATTTAATTTAATTTTCAAAATTTATTTGAGTGATTTGTGTTAATTTTGCGTTTCTAAAAATAATAATATAGTTTTATTTGAAAATTATTTTTATTTGAAAGATTTTGATATATATGGATGACGATTATTATTGATTAATTTGTTTAAATATTCCTTATTTTCAGTTAGATATTTTTAATGTGATTTCAAAATCTATATTCGATTTTTATATTAAATAAATACTGTGAATTATAACAGATGTGTATCTTTATTAATAAAGAAATTTAATAATTTACTTTGGTGGTTATTTTTAATTTATTACTGTTTCTTTTCCAATAAAAACCAATGTAATTTTGTAATTAATTTTAAAAATATTTTTATTTATTCTTATTAATTTAGCTTGTAATATAGTAAAACCGCAGTTATATTTCGTACCAAATCGGAAATATTTCTTAGTAAACGATAAAATTCTTTGCAACACTCCAGAAAATGGATGTTACAATTATTTGAAATTCTTTTTCGAAATTTGGAAAACCGACAAACTATTTGACATCGTTTGGGATACGCAAACGTTGGTTTTAGGCTACAATTACTCCGGAAATTCAGTTGTAATTGTTTGCAATACCTATTATTCTGGAAATAAAACTGGGAATTCCATTAAAATCACAACTCATGTTGAATCTTCGCCTTACTCTATCATATTCATTAACAACAAAACTGTTTATACGGTTGGAGAATTTATTGTCTGTCAAAGCATCGGATTTCCGGAGCCATTTTACGAATGGCACTTTAATAATAAAGCTAAATTCAATATTAACAACAAATTTTTATATATTTCTGAATCAAGTCCCTCTGGTAGTTATACCATAAATTGCACTGCTATCAATAAATATGGACTAATCTCCATTGATCTTCATATTTTAGTCTTCAGTAAAAAGGTTCTCAAAGTCTCTTCATCTGACAATTTTCTTGTTTTTATGCTAATCGTTGGTATAGGTTATTTTATAGTATTAAATATAATTATTTCCGTAATATTTTCCGAAAGTGTATATCACGTCGAATCAAAAAGTGAAATTCGTGCTCCAAAGAAAGTGCTCGATCAGACTCGCCGATCAGAAAGTCTACGCAGTAATTTTGCACCTCAAGATTCGTCTAATGTTTCGAATAAATTCAATTTAAAGTCATTTACAAAATTCATTACAGAAATTTGTCCGAAAAATGTTAAATTAGAATACTTAAAGTCTTTATCAGAAAAAGATATCATTGTTAAGGTTTCCACCAATTTAAGTTGTGAAATCTCCAATTCTGTTATTGACAACTTCACGGGAAATATTCTAAATAGATCTGACGACGAAGAGATTTATTTAAACAAAGAATCATACCGAGAAAATGTGATAAAAGAAATTTTAACTCTTACGGAAATCAATCGTAATTTGTACAAAACTGCGTCCAAAACTAAATAAATTTTTTATATTGACAGTTTAGAATAATTGCTGAAATTTAATGTATTTTTATTATAAAATATCTTTATTTATTATTTTTGTTTTTAACATTGACATTTATCTTATTATGTTATTTTATTGGTAAAAATTTTCATTAAAAAGAAAAATATGTTTATATAAAAATAATGTGAAATATTGTTAATAATATATAAAAATATATATTATTGCTAAATATTTCATTTATTTTCATATAGACAGAGATCAAATATTTCTTATAACCGAAAACAGATCAACTATGACAAAAATATATTGCTAAATAATTGTTGAATTCTCGTTCATTCTGCTACATTTTGGGATGTAGGCAAACTTTGGCCTTGTTCTATTAGGATTTTCATCAAATATTCATTTGAGCCAGCATATAATATTTTAGCTCTAACTGTTATAACCTCTGAACCAGGACAACAATAACATTAGGATAATTTATATTCATAAACAGCATATAAATATTTTTCTGCGAATAAACCTCGTTTTAATCAGCCATAAAATCTGCACATTTAGCCTGTCGAAGAGGTTTTTGATTTACATAGATCAATTTATTTCCCTCTGTAATGCCGAAAAGCACGTATCAGTTTTTTTGTTCAATTTTTATAACAAAACGCACACACAGACGCAAGAATATTTATAATTCATGCACACACAGGCGCGTAAATAGAAAATTAATAATACACCAAGTCACGTTGAGACAAATCACCTATAATATAAAACAAAAATCCATAAATTTATAGCATTTAAACGCATCAACTCAAATTGAGGTTGTTTGTAAAATAGTCACTGAAACAAACCCTACACTATAGAAAATCAAAAAGTGATGGAGAAAAAAAATTATACACATTAACACAACTCATAATAAAACATGCATGTAAACTTTTAACATGTAGCCATCAGAAGTTGAAAAAGCCCCTATAATAAATTAATTTATAGACATTTTTAAAATATTTTTTGAAAGAAAAATGGCGGAAAATTTTTTAATTTAAATTTTGATGTTTTTGCTAGGAAATTTCGAATAAATGAGTAAGATTTAACTTTAAAACTAAAATTAATTTAATATTTTAGACATTTCTTTAGAAAAAAACAAAACCTGAAATCATAAAAACGCATAAATTGTAAATTATATTAGTAAGTTTCAAAACATAATCATAAACCCAATTATTTTGTGTACTTATTCGAAGATTTTTTTCAAAATATGCATAAAAAATATATTATTTAATGCAATTAATAATTTTTATAACTTCAAAAAATAATTTAACTCACTTTTATTGAATAATTTCCGAAAATTAAGTTCTCATAAAATAAATCATTTCCTGAATATTTATAATCATTATTAATAATAATATACATGAGCTTGTAGATCAAATGTTATAATTATAAGTTTGAATAATGATTTAATTTCCTTGTAAAATCATAATTCAACTCTTAAAAAAATTTATAACTTTAAGCTTATAACTTTAGAAAATAACTTACTTTGCAGCCATTTCAGAAATGGCTGAAATCCATTAAATTTTCACAAAAAATAAATTCCAATAAGATGATTTATGTTTCAACTTGTATTATAGCGGAATTTATCTCAACTTCGCTTGGTGTAGTCTGTCACAGATGCGATAAAATAATGGCGCACAGATACATACAAAACAATAATCAAAATTTAACAATAATATATTTTTTAATAAAAAAGTTAAAGATGTCTTTAATCATTTATTTTTAGTCTACTAATTAATTATTAAATTAATTTTCTTTTTGGAGTTTCAAAACTATATATTGAAAATTGGATTATTTTTAAATAGAGCGCTTGAATTTATATATTTTCTTAATTATATTGTAATATAAAGGCATCATAAAATTGTTTTTAAAACTACGTGTAACGAATGATAATTGACCTATTACGTAATAATATGTCAAAATTGTAGTTTAGATGTTTGTGTTTGAATGTTTGTATATTTTTGTGTCTGGAGGTATTCTGCATCAATAATTAGAAAACTAATAAACTCCCTTTTAGATGTTACAAAACGAAGAACTATAAAATATTTTGTTGGAGATTTGTTGTCAGAATAAATATTACACACTTATGTCTCTTTCTAACACTGTATAAAAATATTTATACTTAAATTCATTGAAATTAACTTTAATTAAAATCCAATAAGGCACTCAATGAAAACATCAACATAAAACTGAAAAAATTGCACCAAAATTCAAACAAAATAATATTTTATAATAAATAAAACATTTAACTATAGTCACTATAGTGATTAATAGTGAGCTTCTGCCTTTATAATTAGAATATATTATCACGTATTCTCGATTTCCCGTGGATTAGCTGTACTTCTGCAGTCGAAACAAAGTTACTTAAAAACCTACGTGCTTTTGTGTGAAAATTTAGAAAAGAAATTGAACAATTACGTTCAAAATTCACGGATATTTATAAAATGCTAAAGAAATTGCACGCTTATCAGTTGCCTGCGAGCTCGAAATTCCGAGACAAACTAAAGAGCTGACACAGCGGTCAAATATACAAACTGACAGTCCAGAAGAGTATTACAGGATATCGCTTTTTCTGCCATTTCTTGATTTCTTCACATCTCAAATTCTTACGGCACAGAAAAAACTTTGCAGAACATAGAATGTTTTCTTCCTCGAAAGATTAAATAGGTAGAAGATGACAAAATCCTCCTGTCGGTAGATGTCATTAATGAACAATGGCCAAATGATATAACTTCTAGTAAAGAAGTATTTTTTGGCTAGGTGAAGATCTGGGGCGTCATTGTATTACTGAAAAATATATTTCGATGGACTTCATTCATTGCTTGAATACTTACAACAATGTCTGCAAGTTTACCTGTTAAAACATCCACAGCTGAACGATCTTTTTCTAAGTTGTGTAGAATTAAGACTTACTTACGGAACATGACATCAGAGCAGAGATCGAATGGCTCAGCTATAATGAACATTCTCCAGGAATTGTGTGCTTTCTTAGACGCTTTGGCGAAGAGCCCAAGACGATTGATATTTTATAATTACTCTAAAAATGTATGACACTTTATTTCTGATAAATAATAATAAATGGGATAATTTTGTGGTATTTAAATGTAAATAAAATTTTAATATCCAGTTCAATTCGGTGTTAAAAGTTTATAATAAATTTTTATTATGTCTGCTGAGTTTTAATTAGCATTGTTTTTAAAATAATTTATTACCTAAGATATTATATTAGAAAACAATAAAGTATTTCGGTATTACTGAAATCTGTCAAGTACCACTAAAACTTTTTGTTTAGAAAGGAGTATTATAAATAAATATATATACAAAATCAATTAAACCGTTTGATGAAATTTTCTTTTGAAAATCTCCCACCTTCAAAATTTTTTTTGTGCATATGCCACTAATAAAGGTTAATTTAATTGGGAAATATAAAATGTATTTACTTGTAAAATATTTTTAAGGTTTTAATTGAAACAAATATTACATTATTTAATTAGTTAAATTATCTCAATTATCGTATTTCAAATTATTTTTTTAAATATCAATATTATATATTAAAAAATATAATTGTAAACAATTTCATATTAAATAGCATTGAATGAAATGGATAAAATAATTATAAATTTGACTAACGCGTGCCGCAAAATATATTCAATTGATATTCAGTTAAATTGAAATAACTATAAAATAAAGCAGTTACATAAACCTCACAAAAATACATATAATTATATGATGCTTAATAAACAATATTCAAATAAAATATACATAGACACATGAACTTGGTACTAATTTAAATATTATAAAAAATGTCATTCGAATATCGCTTATACTTTACATTTTGACAGGCTCATTGTAATCAACGGGTAGAAATGAAAACACAATATAAATTTAAATTATTTATTCGAAATTATAAAATAAGCATTAAAATCTTATAAACCCAATAATCATTTACTTTTTAAAAATTATTTTATTTAAAAATAAATAATAATTTTATTATTAATAATGTCATTTATAAATGAAAAGAAATCAGAGGTGAAAGTCAGCAAAAGTCCTTATAATAATAATAATAATGAAGAAAAATAGTATTGATTTATTTATTTGTGTTTCAATGAAGTTGTTGGAAAAATAAATTAATATAAAATATTTTTCTGGAAAATTTGATATACTTTTTTAAAAAGCACAGGAATAAATCGGTGCTAGCGGAAATATAATAACAATGCAAATGACAACTTACGATATTATCAATGAATGGCCATTTTGACATGAATGATTAAATGCTAGATAAGTGTGAAATGGAAATATATTTTTGTTAATAGTGTATATTATTTTTTTACTGAATTAATTTTGTAATCTTCTTGGCGTCCACTTGAAATGTTATGAAAATTATTTAGTACTGATCAAGAACAAAAGATAAAGTTATTTACAATATAAATAAATATAATATTATTAGCTTAAATAATATATATAATATAAATAATTTAATCTTTTTTTGCCAATTTGATGAAATTATTTCAAAATCTTTGCATAATAATTGAAAAAGACAATGAATACTTTTGAGATGAAAATGATGAAAAATTAGGTGTGATAACGGAAAATATTACTGACTTTAAAGTAAATAAAGTGATGGCAAGTTTGATTGTTGATAATCAAATTTTTTTCTTAAGACCTACTTTATCATTGTTTTAATCACAATCGTATCAATTTGTATGTTTCTTTGTCATCCATTCTTTTCTCTTTTTCATCTCAATTATTTTCATCATCATCATTGTTTTCTAATCCATTTTTATTATTTCTATTGTCACATTTATCAGTATTTCATTCTCACCAATATTCTCAGCATTTCTACTGTAACTTTTACTATAACATTGGTAATATTTATTTCACCAATAATTTCATCACCAGCATCCATTATTCAAGGAATTGTTGCCTAAATAATATCACTATATCAATTATATCAATATTTAAAGAAGATATAATTTTATTCATAAGTCGTTTCAAAAATAAATATTATTTAAACAAAAACCATTTTCCAATTTAATATAAGTGGAAAATTTTTCTAAATATAAATAATATTTCGAGCTATGTAATTATACAATTTCAGCATACTACAAACATACAAATATATAATAATATTTTTAAATACATATTACACCCCCTCCATTTTAAAATCTATCTTTAATTTTAAGTTCTTTTAGCCATTCTAGATTTGTTTTTATTTTTCTTGTCGGCATTTTTATTACGTAGCTTTGAGAATGTATTTTCTACATGACCATCATTTATATTATCATCCTTTGTTGTTACATACTCTTTAATCTATACCTTATCACGTACAGCGAATTCTTGATAAGTTTGAAATTAATTTTTCCTTTCATTCTTTTCTATTTGTATGAAAATTCAAGTTTGAATACTGCCAGAAAATAATAATTAATTCGTATTTTAATTTTACGAAGTTGGGTTGGTACGTTTTATCCATGTATTTAAAAGTTTTTTTTGCAATCTGTTAGTGGTGAGGGGTTGTAATCTAGCTAATCCGAAGTCTCTGCAAATATTTATTTTTAGTGAGACAAAAGTATTGATTAATTGAGTCATAGTGACAATGTTTGTGCTGGTAGTTAGCTACTCCGGCAAGTTGGCTTCATTTGTGATATTTTGTTAGGTTATATTTGAGTTCACTTGGGATACAAAAGCTACTCCTGTAGATGCAAACGAGTAGCCAACGTGTATTTCAGGCACACATATTTTGTTACTTCTCAACTGGCTTCTTGCCTTAAATTTTATTATGTGGGTTTTAAATATGGATTTTTATTCGTTTAACCCAGAATATCTCAATGTAGTTGGGTCCCAAACTTGTGTAATCCGGTTATTATTTTGATGACCCCAACCCTCATAGCTTGGGATTAAATTTCTATCCTACCAAGAGCCAAAGAAGAAATAGACTTTTAAAACTGTTCTGAATTTTGACTATTAAAATATCATCTATTAATTTGACGATCATCCGGTATTCTTATTTATTGCCATTATTGACACTTAAATCTAGCTTACCCTAGAATTTTCAACGAAGAAATAGGTTTTTAAATCATAATTGTTCTTTATTTTTGACCAATAAAACAACATTAATTAATTTGACGATCTACAGGTTTGTTCTTATTTATTGCCCTTTATTGACACTTAAATATAGTTCACCCTTAAATGGCTCCGTCCAAACCTGTTTCAACGAAATCACAAGCCTTTAAATCATGTGTCTTTTAATTTATGACGATTAAAAGACCATTAATTTTGCGACTTCACCTTTATTCTTTCCCTTTTATCTTTATTTAAATTGTTGGGGTTAACAAAATGCACAAAAGTCAAAATGGAAAATCAATAAAACATTGATATTCGAAATAATAATTAAAAAGGCAAAATCAAATAAAATTTTAAAATAAATATTTATCGGAGAAAACGGGTATGGGCGGATGCCAAGAGACGAGACAAATCCAAATATAATAAATTAAATCGATTTGGGGTCCCCAGAAGGAAATATTTAATAAAAATAGAAATTAATTAAAAATTAATTGGCTAATGAGAAGTCCGAGCCAACAGAAAACCCGAATAGTGTGAGAAACCCGGAACGTCAACAAATTTTCTAATTACGGAAAACGAAATTGGTTGACGAAGAAAACACGAGATAAAAGAGAAACCCACCACCAAAATAATTATTGTAAACAAATGGAAACCCCGGGAGCCCAGAAATAACTAATTTGGTTTTGGACAGAGATGTCAAAAATGCGTATAAAAAGAAAAGGCAGATCAACAAAATTGCCAGTTGGTCGAAGAGAATATTTCAGAGAGCTGAATAAAGGAGGTAATAAACTTAAAGATAAATCAACCAGTCAAACAAATTGCGTACCAGACAGGGACATATCCCTTTGGAAGACGTATACCTACGCATTGAATTTTGTGAAATCGTGCAGAGTAATTGTGTAGAGTATTGTGAATTGAATCGATGTTTGTGAAAGTTGTGAATAAAGTTGTGATATACAAATTGGAAATAAATCCTATTGTGTTGGGCTAATTAAATCGATTAAAGGACACCAAGGAGTCAGACCTAAGCACCGACTTTCTATATAAAAACCCAACAAAATGAAAATAACATGACCTTGTCCTTAAAATGTGAGTGTGGCAGTGCACTCATATAAATGTTTATTTTTATTTCATTTAATATATGTGTACATCCTTGTTTTACTTTATAGTTTAAGCAATAAAACTTGCATTACATGGGTTAAAAATACTGCATTATGCATCTGATTTGCCTTTTTGATCAGTTCGCCAATAAATATCTTCGCTAATGAAAATAAATAAATCGGTAATGTTTTTTTATTAAAGAAAGACAAAATGTTTAAACTTAACAAAAGTAATAAAAAAACACTCAAATATATTGAAAATGTAATTATTTAAAAGAATATCGTATGAATTAGTGATAGAAACTAAATTGGCAGATTTGAAATATAAAGATTTTATTTAATAAATTTTATTTACTAATTATTTTGTGGAAAATCACAGAAAATAAAATTAGCTGACTGACAAGTTTATTTAAGAGTGAAATAATACAATTTAATTATACATCCACTTTAGTAATTTTTGTTTGAAAAGAAAGTCATATGAGGTTTCCTCTTCACTTTGGGAAACGTGGATATTTTTAAAGATCTCACCAAAACAATTCTTATACAAAATTGACTTCATCTTTTTCCTATTCTCATTAATAAGTCAATTTTAGGAAGCACTTTAATTTTTTATCGTTTTATGTTTCTTCCAAACAAATAAATTATAATTGTTATGGACTAAAGTTTTATTTTATGTGTTTGTGTTTTCCCCTCCCCATTTTTTTTGTGCCCCATATACTTATTTATATATTTTAATTAATATATTAATTAATCAATTTCCTATAGAAGTATCCAAAACTCTCACTATGAGAAAAGAAAAAAGAATATAAATTAAATAGATAAATAAAAATCAAAAGAATTGAAGTTAAAATTATGTAATTATACAATCTAAGAAGTAAAAAGCGAAATTATTGAATGAAAGTTATCCAAAAAGGTTAATAGTATCAGTAGAAATTAAATTTGTTGAACATAATTTTGATTTATTAAGACTCTAGTGCAAGTGTTGTTTTTATTTATTAATTTTGATTGTAATTAATATGGATATGCACCATATAAATTAAATTAAATTAAGATTAAGTAAATTAAAATAAATTGTAGAGGATCTTATAATTAAAATTCACGTTAAATGAAAAACAATAATTTGGCCCCGGTTTCTGATAACGGTTTTTTTTAAAGACACAATTTTGGGTTCTTTAATTTTATTTGGATATATTAAGTTTGTTTAAATAATATGTGAATTGTATTTTGAAACTTTAAATATATTATGTTGTGAATATTAGTTTTTTATTTAATTTAAGAAAATTAATTGATAGTTTGAAGAATTATTAATCATAAGAACGAAAAATAATCAAAGCTTTGAAAGTATTGAATTATAAAACGCCAATTATTTCTGAAAATATTTACTAAACTGGAAATGTCCAATAAAAATGATGAAGTTGTCTTTGTTTGTCAAATTTTAGAGCAAAAGTTTAATTCAGATTTATGTGGTGAAAACCTTGAATTATCTGAAAGTGGATTATTTTATGCATATTGTGGATTATTTCGTGCCGCATTAAATAGTTCCAAAATTCTTTTCTCGTTCAAAATAATGTCATCGCTTACAGAAACGGAATCGGAAATTATGTCGAAATTTCTGCTCATGCTCATTTCAAATTTAAATGTATTAACAAAAACATCATTGCAAAATGTTTTTAAAATTATGCAATTGTCGACTTTGATGGAGTTTTTTGAACATAATTTAACCGAATTATGGTATCTTATCTTCCAGTCAAATGATGAGCTGTTCAGGAGTGCATTGGATATGGCTTTTCGGGCTTATTCTATCAGATACTCGATTTCAGTGCAAGAATCAACGTCATTTAAGATGTCTACGAAAAAGTAAAACTGGAAAAACAAATAAGTTCCAAAGCAGAATTCGTAGCTCAAGAGCTGGTGTTCATTTTCCTGTTGGTAGAATTCACAGGACGTTGCAAAAGAGAAATTTTGCTGAATGTGTTGGAACTGGAGCAACGGTTTGTTTGGCGGCAGTTTTGGAATACTTAGCTCCTGATTTACTTGAATTGGCTGGTGATGAAGAACTGAATAAATTAATGGATACTGATTCGGACTAGACTGCTTCGGGATCAAAACTTTGTAATTATATTGTTTAGTGATGTAATTCATATAAAGGCACTAGATAACATATATATAGAAATATAACATACACCCCAGCTGTCCGGAGACATTTATTTTACAGGTAACTCGGCTAGTATCTGTCATACTTACTCCACACACAAGACATTAACATAATTCTATAATTTATATTAATATAGACCATAACAATAATGATAACAGAAAATAACAATAAAATAAATGGATTAAATGATACATATATATGCGTGTGTTTGTGTGTTTCTACTGCATAAATGTTTCGATAAATTAATAAAAAATATATATTTTTTAAATTCATTTTAAAATTGAGTGGATTTAATCTTCAAATGTAGATTTTTTACAATATGAAAACTTTAATCAATATCAAATATTTCACCAGATTTGTAAACAAATGCAACAAATGTTGTTTGAAATTTAAAAAATCTGAATAATAAATAAAACTCTGTCAAAATGCCGAAAAAAATGAGATCTTTTGAAAATTAATTGCATTAAGTTTTTCAATCTTAATTTAAACAAATCAAATATAGAAAAATCTGTAATACAAACAGAAACAATTAAATAAAATATTATAGCTGATTTATTTTAATTGTTTTTGTTTTAATATGCTTTTATAATTACTATCGGTATCACAATAATTGAATCGTTGTGAATTAAAAATAATTTAAATAATGTTTTAAAACTAACAACCGTATACCCTAGCTTCGTTACGGTAAATATTTTCTAATTAATTAATGTTTTAATAAATTAATAAGTTTCATTTTTTACATTATTTAAGGGTCATAATTAAAAGTTATAATTTTTTGATTAAACTATGTGGATTACATGGTGATAATAATAAAATAAGATTTACGTTCTTAAAATCGGAGGTCAATGTATAAAATGAAAACATACAGCAACAAAAGATGAAAAGCTTCTTAATTTTTAAAATAAATTCCTTTAACCACTTAAGGCACGACTTATTTTTCGATTTTCTAACAAAACATCATCACCTTTTTTTGTTATTGTATGATCACTCTAATATATAGTTAAAAATGTTATTGATGTGTTCAGTGGCGTCGGTAGTGCTTTTCTCATTAAATTTTTATACCTTAATTTAAAACGTCTTAATTAAAGTATAAATCTAATATCTAATAAGTATTGTATGTAATTTTGTAAGCACTTACATGCACTTATACTTATACATATACATGTATATTGGTAAAATAGGTATAATTTTGTATCCGGGTTTTGTATCGTATAGTTAATTATCAGTGCCGAAGAAAGGATAAATTTGATTGGATTATAATTTTAAAAAAATTTACATTGTTTTCGTATTTATATAATTATATTGAAAAAACATTTTGTAGTTATACATCTACACATAATAACAATACAAAATTTATAAAAAAAATTAAAAATTCAATTTAGTATGGTAAACCATGAAACAAGGTACAACGCATATTCCTAAATTACAGTTGCTGCAATAAAATCTAGTCTCTTTCCTAATATTTTTTCCGTTGGCATCTTTTTTACTGCAACATACAGCACATTTTCTACATGGAGCAGCTTTTTTTGGTGTAGCTGATACATATTGAGGTAAGTGCCTCTCAGTTAGTCGTAACGGTCCTGGTTGATAACTTGGATGACCAATTTTTTATTCGTATGATATTTCAAACAGTAACCTACACCTAGTAGAGGTTCTAGCAATGACAGCACCACTTGAGAAGACATCGGCATATCTTTATTGGCATCACTGATTACAGTGCCTTTCCCAGTTTATATGATTGTCGCATACAAATATCCAGATTTTGATTCACATAACATATACATTTTTATTCCAAAACGATCTCTTTTTAATGGTATATACTGGATCCATCTTAGACAACCTTTATAAAGCATGAGACTTTCATCGATAGTGATATCTCTTTCCGGGATGTATAAACTCGAGCACTTTTTATTTATATTATCGAAAACGGGCCAAATCTTATTCAGTTTTGGATTTGGATGCGTTTCCGCGTTATAACTTTCATTATCTACAAAATGTAAATTTTTTTTTATTTCACAATATCTTCTATAAGAAATAAGTTTTGGAAACACTGGTGTTTCAAATATTTCTGATGTTGTCCAATACAACCTTTCCACTGGTTTTTGTATGATACCTTGGAGAATTTTTATTGCTAAAAAATTTGCATTTCCGCAACAGTTACTGGTGACCATTGCTTTCTTGAGGTTGATTGAGACTGTTGTTGAGTATATCTGTCAGTTACAGTTACTATCATATTTATTAAGAAGTCGTCAAAAAATAACTGAACATATTTCATCTGCTTTATTATCTATTACAAATCTGCAGCCGGGAGCTCCAAAAAATGGAAATCTGAGTGGTGCAGGTTTTGGATGATTTGCGCTAAGAAGTCACCAATCTCTCACTAAATCTAAATTTCCAGCATCATCATCGCTGTAATCGACATCACTATCGTCATCTTCATCGGATCCACTTTCCGATAAATTTGCATATTTAAATTCATTTTCACTGCTACTCATTTTTGAAGGATTTACTAGAATAAATAAAAAAAAATCTTACTAAAAATCGCGGAAAAATAAATATATATATAGAAAAACTTTATATCGGAATTTAAAATGCACTGAAAAATAAATAATATCTTACAAATTAGTTGTGAAGAAATATAATCACAAAGCGAACGTGTGATACACGACCACGTGAAAATCGGCCGGTAACAGACGAACGTGTCACACATAACCGGCGTGCCTTTAGTGGTTAATAATCATAACTTGATCAGATTAGTGAATAACAAAATAAGCCATTGCTGCGAAATAATAATTATATTGCTGAAAAAAGTTTCAATTATTATATTATTCTCTTCAGTTTCTTTCCAAAAAAAATAAACGGAAGAGGATTATTTAATAATCGAAACTTTTTTCAACAATATAATTATTACTTCGCAGCAACGACTTATTTTGTTATTCACTTATCTGATATATTAATTTATGCTGCTACCAAGGAATCACCGTTTTATACTTATACAATCATAACTTGAGTAATTAAATAAATAAAACAAACATTGAAATTTTATTTTGTTTAAAAATTTGTCTATATTACAAATTTCTCATAATTAAGGAGATTCTTGACTAGAGTAATAATTTTAGAACCGTTTTACTGTAGTAATTAAAAAATATATTCAAAAATATGAAGTGTTTAAGTTCTAACAATAAATTTAAATTAAAGTCTCATTTTTGTGCATACCGTAAAAATGTAACAATTTATAAATAAAATTTTTAAATATTTTTCGCCTTAAAAATATCTCAAATATACACAAAATATTTGAACTGTATTTAAACAAATTAAATTTAAATATTTTTTTCTCTTTCAATAAAAATATGACAGAAAATTTCAATAGTTGACAAACAAACCATCAATCAGTTGTTAACAATTGAATTTTTCTTTAAAAAAAAATAACAATAGCATGTCAAATTGCAGATTATCTTTGACGCAAAAAAAAATCTCACGGAGAAAAAAACATCAAGAAATACGAAAAATTAAGTATTGCGAAAAAGGATATATTTACAAAGAATAAATATAAGAATATTTTTTTGAAAAATTTTAAACAAGAGTTAATTTTTCTAGGCAATCTTCCAGTTCGTTAACAATTGTTTTGTATGGTTCGCACAGTCTGCCACGTTTACCAAGATTCGGAGTCATAGACGAAGGCTTATTTGCAAGTATTTTACCGCTGAAACTTCTGGAAGATTTGATATTTACGGGAAAGTCAGACTGTTTTCGAGTTGCACATTTTGATGAAGTTGGCTCATTAATATAAGGACTTGGTGGGGTGATTATTTCTTGATTAATATCCTTTGTTTCCTCTACCCAACTCCCTCCGTCGGGTTCTGAACGAGCTTTGGTTAATTTGTTTTCTCCAAGTTGATGAATTGATGACTTATCACTGGATAATGAATATGGACTTAGCATTTCCGATGTATCCGTTAAAGATGATCTACCAGAGGAACAACTTCCGGCTTGTGTATTCACTCGTAGAAGCTCTTTGGTTTGTGGTTTCACTGCAACTACTGATAACTGATCACCAATGTTTCCGAATGTAATGCTTTTAATAAACGCACAATAAAGAAAAGGTACATAGCCTGCTCTTTTATCAACTTGTCGACAAATGTAAGCCCATTTTTTGTCAATATGATAGAGTACTTGTACAAAATCACCTCTTTTTGTAGATAGTTCAGTCGAACCTTCTGCGATAAAATCATCAATCATTACCGCATATTCCATCACAATCTGAGGCATTTGTTTCATGTTTCGATTCATTGTTGAAATCTAAAAATTTATTAATTAATTAAAATATTATTAAAATCATGTTTGTTTTTTTAATATTATTAAAATTATTATTATTATTATTATTATTATTATTATTATTATTATTATTATTATTATTATTATTATTATTATTATTATTATAATATTATTATAAAAAAATACCGAAAGTTAAATTTGTTTTGGAATTTAATTCTCCAATTTCATAAATAATCATTTATAAATTCAAAACATTGTAATAATTATAGAATTTGACGCAATAAAAAAGATTAAGTTTCTGTTGTCAATCATTTAATTGTTTTTGAGATTATTAAAGTTTAATTAGTAATTCTATTATTTATTTTTGCATTAATATTAAATGTTTAGTTTTCAAGGTAAGAACTATTATATAAATATATTCACAAATTGAAATTAATTAATATTTAATTAATCCAAATGTTAGAGCTATCATTTGCGTACATCAGGAATTTGTTTTAATGATCTTTGTAAACTGAATTTGGTAAATTATGAATTAAATGAAGATTTTCTAATAATATGATTAGAAATTAAATTAAGATTAGGTAATCTAGGAAGTTCCATCATATTTGAATAGTTTGATGAATAAAACGCATAAAACTCCAGCTTTATAAGTTTAAAAAGAAACTGAAGAGGATTATTTAATAATCGAAACTTTTTTTAAAAATATAATTATTACTTCGCAGCAAGGGCTTATTTTGTTATTCACTTATCTGATATAAAATACAATTATACATAATAACAAACCATTATAGTGGTTAAACAAAATGACAACATTGGCATTATTTGCTTGTTATTTTTAACGGATGTAATTAAAACAACTTTTTTATCAAAAAAGAATAAAATTAACTGTAATATTTCTGAAGTGAAACGAATAAAATTTGATTGCACATAACGGTACAAATTCAAAAAATGCTTGTATAAAAAGATTTTTATTTTATTTAAAATTGGGTAAAATAAATATTTTATTTTGTATTTGATATAATAAAACTACAAATAAAAACACAAATATATTAATGTCAAAAGAAACAGCTCAAATAAAATTAATAAATTTTGGAACTCCTTTGCAAGCGGATTTTTTAATTTTTATATAAAAGATAACATTTAATATTATTTTAATCTCAAATGAGTTCGGGATACTTATTACTAATTTGCAGTGGCGTCCTGTAAAATTTTGAGTCAACATGCTAAAACACTTTAAATGTTTTAAAATTTTTATTTACAAAAATAAATGTGAAAATAGTTTGAAAATTTGGAATTTTTTAAAGATTATATACACTATAATTAAAACAAAAGTGATTTATTTATTATATTCACGCGCGCTTCCATTCTGCTGGCAGCCATGCGATAAGCACAGTCACCAATATAAATAAGATGGCTCTCTTAGTTTTACATCAATTTATTCCTGAATACCTTGAATAATATATATTTTACCGTTTAAATTGAAAATGTTAATTGTAATTAAAATTACTTACAAATTCGTTTTTCTTTAATATCTAACAGACGTTAAATAGGAATTTACCGACAATCTTTTAAGAATTTGTCAGTTATTTGCTATACGATTCATTGATGACTTTATTTTATTATATATGAGATAAATTTTATCAGTTTTGTTAAGTTTTGAATAAATATTTTATAATTGCCTTTCATAATTTATGTTTATTCATGCCTATTTTAAAAACTGATATAAATATTCTCAACAAATATTAAATGAAAGAAATAATTTTCTGAATTTATTATTTGAGTTAGTATTGTTGTTTTTTTTTATTTCTTTCCACGTTTTAGTTTTAAAATCATTCAGAGAAACGCAATTTTCGGAAACTGTTTCGTATGGCCTGTGTAATTCGGAGTCCGTGTAAAGAATTATAAAGTGCTTTAAAATTAATTTACATATAAAAATCTATTCATTTTTAAAGAAAAATTAAATTCATTACAAAAATAAATAATGATAAATAAAAATAATAAATAGAAATATAATACAAATAAAAGAATAAAAAAAGTTATTTTGATAACATAAATTAAAACCTTAAATAATATTAATTATTATTATTTTTAAAACTGACTGAGGGTTTTGAGTTTTGTTGACCTATTATCCTCATTTCCTGAACATTATTTATCATTCTAAATAGTGGTAATTTTATATTATGACAGATGATATGTTATGATTGTTCTACTGAACTTCTTGTTTTTCTCAGTACGATAATAATAAACTTGCTAGAGTTCTAGTTTTCAATGTTATCTAACGTTTTAGAAAGACTTTCTATTTTTTTCATCTTCAATATCTTATTTTGCTATGCCATATTTACTTAACTAAATTTCACATACAAATATCTCTCTGTTCGATTTGCTACAACAGTTTCCCCTCGTACAATAAATATCTTTTCAGTTGCCTCTGCGACACTTAATCTTTGAGAATATCAGTTTTAACCAGTTAACGGATTATTATTTATTTGAAAGCATCGTATCTGTGTGCCTAATTAAACTCATACAACGACGCGTATTTCAACAAAAAATAATATACTTCCTTACATTTTGGTTTCTTGACAGCAATTAACTTATATATTTATTACTTTTAAATTTAAGAAAGATTAAATATTATTTATTTATAAATCAAATTAATAACCAATTTTTTAAAATTTTTTTTATAAATTACTTGATTTTAAAAATAAAAAAATGAGGAATTTTTAATTTAACAATATAATTAAATTAAAACTAACTCGAAACAAATCAAAATTATGGAATATTTCAACAACTGATTTTTACATAAAAAATTCAGTTTCGTATGACAGAAATTAATTAAAATTTTTGAAGTTCTCTTTCATCAAAAATTTAAATAATTATGAATATATTTTTGGAGAAATTTAAATAAAAATTTATATTCTCTCACATTTAATATAGAATTTTAGTATTAATTACTCTTAGTAAAATTTATTTTTGTCACAGAGTAATTTAAAATAATTATCATGTTCAATGCCGGTGTTAAAATTATTGACACCCTTTTACAGTAATTTGTGACCTAGAATTATTGTTATATATAAGGTAGTCCATAAGCAAAATCTATGCACGAGTTCAAACTTATGCTCACATTATACTTAGTTCCAAATGTTTTTGGTAAATATTTAGTATTTCAATGAATCAGTGTTTTTAGTTGATTTTCTAATATAAAAAGTATAATTGTATCAAAAATTAAATTTGAGATATTGTTATTTTATATAAAAGTAAATATGGAAATTAAACAATAACTCTAAATTTCACATAGAAGTATAATAAAATTTGTTAAAGATTTATAGCTCAAATCGTATTTGAAATTTTCATTCTAATTTACTTAGCACTTTATCATTTTTCTAGTGAATAAAGATAGAATAAAGAAAAATTGTTTCAAAACATAAAAAGAAAATAATTAAAACTGATGATCATGTAGATGTACGAGTTGTACCTATAGAAAATAGGCAATGCATAGTACTGATAGAATATCAAGTTATTTTATAAATCAAAAAAACAAATGTCTTAAATGTTATCTGAAACCATTCCAAGTAATTGGCATGATATTGCAGAATATGGTAATAAAGTTATGAATTTCGACGAAAAATTGGAAGCATTCGAAAAGTTTTGGAAGCCTAAAGCAAATGAGAACGGTAAAAGAAGTTTTCAGTTGTCTTGGTTACAAATATTTAATTGTATTGTCTATTCGAGGATTGACAATAATACATTGTAAGTATTGCTTTTTATTTGTTTTAATTGAAAAAGGAAAAAAATAGCTCAAAAAATGCTGGATATTTCAAACATGTATTAGAATATTTTTTAAGCACCAGACAACCAAGTATCATACATATCATGCATAAATGAAAGAACTCTTTCAAAGTTACAAAGACTGAAAACCTATTTCAAAAACGCAGTGAGGTTAGAACGTCTAAATGGTTAATGTTCTCTTTTTTAAGATTTTGAACCAAAATTAGTGCAATATTACAAAATACATATAACATGTGACCATAAAATAAAGTTATTAAGCCCTCCCATAAAAAAGTCCTGGATTCGCGCCTATATATATATATATATATTAAAAAATAATTATTTCAACTTCACTTACTTTTGATTTATATTAAACGTATCATCAATAAAGTTCAACAAAATGCATTTATAACCTTTGTGTAAAACCAATATGAGCCCCCTTTAACATAAGTCCAGGGTCTGTGCAAATGTCACCTCTACCTAGATACTGACCAAATCATTGTTAAATTTATCAGTGTTTTGCTATAGTAATTATTAATAAATTTTAATTTTACAAATAATCGTTCTCCACTAGAGACACTTATGGGACTAATTAGTAAAAATTATAAATATTTTGTTAGATATGGAAGAAATCATATTAAGGCCAAAAAGATTCTTTTTGGTTCTGATTTTATTGCCTTCACATAATATCGTTCCTTCTCTGACAGTTTCTTGTAATTGATAGTAGTAACTTGTTAGTTTCCCGCTTGCTTAGACCCACGGTCAGACTATAGTGAGACTTAAAAGATTATTAACCGTAAAAGAGTATAGACTATCACACTAAACTGAAAAGGTATTGACTGTTACACTATAGTGAGGCTATAGTGCCACCGTTTTAAAGTCTATATTTTTTGATTCGGAACGTTATTGAATAGTATTGGCCATTGTAGTGTCCCTAAATATTTTTCTTTAAATCAGCGCGTCTTAACTTTGGATGTCAAAGCAAATTTAATACCTAAAATCCTTAATTTACTTCATTACTCCTTTTGTACCACAAAGAATAAGATTATCGATGACTCTTAAAAAGAATCCAAAATTTGCATTTATTTTTTGTAACATTTCGGTTATTTCATTAACGTTATTTCAAAGATTGGAAAACATTTGGGACCTGGGGCCACTTGAAGTTTCATAAAATATTTGAGAGCCGGGTTACAAATTTATGACAAATTCATACGCGTCAAACATAATTAAACCGAAGCATACAAATAAAATGATCGTATACAAATTAAAAAGAAAATAGGATCCAAATTTGTTTGGCAATCTGTTGGGATTTTTGGGGCTGGTGAAAACGCGCGTGAAGGCCAGATCTGGCCCGCGGGCCGTAGTTTGTGTAATATATTTTCTAGCATTTTCTTTTGTTTTGTTTTTCACATTTATTATTAAAAAAATAACATAAATCGTCGCAAGGGTTACAAAGTGTCAGTGAGACTCCTGATTGTTCTTCCAGCTAATATTGCTATTTTCTTAGTATCGCAAATATTAAAGTTCCAATAATGAAATTTGAAGTTCCAAACAAAAATGTCCTTTAATGGACTTTACTTTAATTAATTACCATTATTTAGTTATATTTTGAAAAATAATCTTGGTAAAAAAATATTAAAACAAATTTCATGAAGTATCTCTGCATAATTTATTCTAAATTAAAATTTTAATTATAAATTTCAAGGAAATATTTTTCTATTTTATAGGTTTCGATAAAAAATGAATTAAATTTTTTTCTTTATATCATTAAATAATACTTTGGTTTGAAAATTTCGAGGATTTTATTTAAAAACTAAAATAAATAAAATAAAGAAATATGGAAAAATTGTAAAATATGAAGGGAAATAGTATTTTAGAAATTATTACAGAAATATTAATTAAATATAAATTAAAGGTCTCAGGAAATTAAAAAATACAATTGATTACATTTTTTAGAACAATTTTTTAAAGATCTGGATTTAAATGGAATTTTTTTTATTCACTTTTGATCTGCTTTCTTTATTTCGATATTTCATTTATTTGACAAAATATCCATAAAATAATTTAATGCAACACAAATTTTCAGTTTTGTCTTTATCAAGGTTCAATGTAACAAGTATTCAATATTACTGAACAGTTGTCAGCTTATTTTAAAATAAAAATGTATACCATATATTAAAATAAGGATCAGTAAAGATCCATTTAATATTTGAAAGATCTGAAAGTATTTTGTAAAAAAAATATTTTAATTTTCAATAGTAAATTTTATTTTTTCATAAATCAATTTAATAACATTACAATAAAAATATTCTAACTTTAATTTCAGTCATAAAAATTGTCACCTGTGTCCCGGAATGGCTTCGTTACCGTTAGGATGTGCTATATACAAGTTCGTATAATGAATATATATATATGTGTGTGTGTGTGTGTGTATGTCTGTTTGTAGTTACTGCACTTTTAATAATACAACGCCCATTTTTATTGCGTTTTTTTATTGCAACCCACAACAAATACACAATAAAGTAAATTTAACACACGGATCACAAATATGGCTATTTACCACCAAGGAATAATAGATCATTAATTTGTTTTATATTTAACGCGAATTTTCGGCACTGCTTTTTTTCAAAACTAATTCACAAAACAAATCAAAACGTTAATTGAGATTCATTTAAATAATTTTTAAATAATTTAATTTTAAATTTCCATTAAAATTTAATTAAATTTAATGTTTTTTTTAAAAAACACATTAAGTGTTTCATGTAATTGTTATATTATATCTCAAACATATTCAAAATAAAAACTAATTCACAAAACAAATCAAGTCGTTAATTGAGATTCATTTAAATAATTTTTAAATAATTTAATTTTAAATTTCCATTAAAATTTAATTAAATTTAATGTTTTTTTTAAAAACACATTAAGTGTTTCATGTAATTGTTATATTATATCTCAAACATATTCAAAATAAAAACAAAATTTAAAAAATAACCATTCCAAAATAAATTATATATTTTATAAAATTATTTTTATCCCTACCGAAAAAAAAGAAAAAAGAAACAAACATCGATTTTCATTTTCTCCAAGGAGACAGCCTTGAAAAAAGATAATATTTATCGATAATTTTTTTATTTACTACTTAAGAATTATGAGGAAAAGAATGATTAACAACCAATCAAAATAATCAAAAGTCAACAAAATAATTGTCAATAAACATCAATCATTAAAATTTATTGAAATTCTTCTGTGTTTGACTAATCGTTTAGATCTATTCTAAGGTTACAAACGTAACATTCTTCCATTATCAAGATAATTATTAATAGATATAAACAAATTATTAAATTGTTTTCGAAATGAATTCATTAATTTCTATCAAAAATATCAAAAAGATGGTTACTGTAAAAGCATAAATAAAGAATTTTCAAATAAACAAATAAATCGGATTTTGTACTAGATTTTTCTTATACATATTAATTTTAACAGAAGTGATTTATTTATTATATTCATGAACACCCCTATTCTGCTGGCGCAATGAATAATACGATTCTGCTGGCATTTTATGTAAAATAAGATGAAACTGAACTAAAAAAAAGTTATAGAGGAAAATTAGAATACAAAAATTTTAAAAAATTGAATTTTTAATTAAAAAAAAACCTAAATAAATGAAAGTATATTTATTAATTTATATTGAATTTATTATTAACTTTATGTTACTTCAATAATTTTGAATTTAATTAAAAAATTGATGAAACACCTAAAAAATTGCATTGCCAAACATTTGTTTCATAGAAAAATAATGATCTATAGTTGTAATAAAAATAAACAAAATGTTTAAAGGAAATCAAAGTGTCCAAGATGAAAATAATTCAGTGTTTTACTAAAACAACTATTAAATTTAATTTTTAAAAGTCAAGAGTTCTCGATAGCATGACAGTGAAATAATTCACACTTGAAATTGATCATTCGCCACCATTGCACGTCAAATGATCTACATATCTTCGTCAGTTTCTTCACCCATTGACATATATATAAAAAAAAATTTTTAATTCTTGTAAACATTAAAGCATATTTAGACGGAGTTTGCACTTTAAGTGTTAGACTCTGAACATATATGTTTGATTATAAATAGATTTCAAAATATTTGATAAAATTACAAAAAAATTTTATCAACATGAAAAAATAATGTTTAAAATAAAGAGTACATTGTAAAAATTCAAACATAATCTAACAAGTAGAAACCACTTAACAATAAAGTGGTCTATATTGAAATAATAACAGAAATAATGTCTAAAATTTACAGTGCCATTTTGTCAACCATGACTTGCAATAAATTCGTTCAACAAGCCGGTACTTTGCATATATATGTTTTCATTTGGATTTTAGACAGGCAAAACAAGAATAAAGAAGGCTAGCATTTAGCACGGTTGATTGGTTTGTAGACATGAAACACTTGAAATTTAATAAAGGCGTTCCGAAATAATTTTGCAACATTTGTAAGATCACTTTATTTATATTGAATTGTAAATATATTTATCTTATCACTGATAAATAATTAAACAAATATAACATTTATCTGCCAGCCTAAATAAACAAAGTAATAAAATTTATCAAATCGTTTAATGGATGAATTATCATTAAAAAAAATTTATGATTTCTAATTTATATTTATTTTTACGATTATTTTCAAATATTATTTATGATTTAATACTATTTTTTTAAAATCAAATACCGAATAAATAAATGGAAATTTATTAAAATAATGAAAATTAATTAAATTTTGTTTTCTAATTTTAACAATAAATTAAGTTATATAGTAAAATTTATTTTCTTATTTTATAAAATTTTAAATTTATGATTTTCAATTTTTATTTATTTTTAACGATTATTTTTGATATTATTCATGATTTAATACTATTTTTTTAAAATCAAATACCGGAAACAATAAATAGAAATTTATTACAATAATAAAAATTAATTAGCTTTTGATTTCTAATTTATTTACATATATATATATATATATATATATATATATATATATATATATATATATATATATATCCAGAAAAATTATTTTAACAATAAATTAAATTATATATAAAATATGTTTTCTTTTATTTTACAAAATAAATATAATTTTAAATTATCTTTAAAGTTTTTTACTTTTATAAAATAGGTGTGTGGAAAGAAATTAATGTAAGAATATTGTCTGTCGATATTTATTTTCATTTAATTTCCTTTGTTGAGACATTTTAATGTATTAATTTGATTTTAAATAATACTGATTATTTCATAATATCGAAACAAAAATGTTTTTTAATAAACAAATGTGATAAATTTTTTTTAATTTTCTTGTTAAAGTTAAGTTGATTTTTTATGTTTTTCATATTTTTATACAGCCGATTTCATAAAAATGTTCTAATTAAAAAAAATAATATAATTCGGCAAATATTAAATAGTGATATGGAACGATTTAATCATTTCAATGTATCCTCAAAAATTATATATTAAAATAATTTTGACATAAATTTGAAAATTTTTCAAATTTTTAATTTTAAATAAAATCTAGTAGACTATGCCCATCCATGACGGATGGATAAGACTTATACAATTTTGTAAGTATAGTTTTTTTATGGTTTTCCAACAATAATTTTTCATGTGAAATTTATCAAAATTATTAGATTGAATAATATGAAATATCATTTCTGCTATACAAAATGAACTTACCAATTATATGTTACTTGCAAAATAATACTTTTACATTTTTGCAATCAGTGCTGATAAATTTAATTGGTTTTAAACTTTATACATGCAATATATATATAAATAAAAAAATGGCTTTTTTGAAAAGCAATAAATTAGCAGTTAATAATTATTTAAACAAATGGTATAAAAATTTGAAATTTATTGTGAAAAGCCAAAAAATAAAAAAGTAGAATCTTCAAATAAAAATAAATTAATAATTGAAAACTAAATGAAGCATGAAAAGATTAAATATCATCTATAACGCCCACCATTGTTATGAAACAAAACTCGGGGAAATAGGAGCTGTGCGTATAAAAGTGGCCTTGAGAAAGACAATGAAACCTACAATTTGAAGCAGCAAAATTATCGTGTCCACTCATGACAAATAAGTTGGAAAATTCTGTATCAGTCATTTTTTTTGATGAAATAATATATAATACATCACGTATTCCAAACCTAAACTGCCAATAAAAATGACGAAAAATATTTACATTAATTTATGTCGGTTCGGAAAAAGTCTGCAATTAATGGGCTAAACAATAAACCAATTAATAAAATGCCAAAGCCACAGTGGTCATTTTGAAAGTAAAAATATTTCTCTACTTTTTAATATTTATAAAACGCAAATTCAAAATTTAATTGTATTATCAATTAAATTTTCTAAATATATAATTAAGAAAATGATTTCTAGATCTAATAAATTTTTAAACATTTCTGATATTTCTGAGTCTCTCGCGCAACATCAAGCATTTTAAACAAAAAATATTAACAAACTTTTATTCTGATTGTTTGCAAATGTTATATGTATCTGCTCATTCCGACATTCCTTGGCCATTAGCATATTGTTTATGTCCACCTTTATAATTCCTAGTCAGTTTGACGAATTCATTATATTTTTTCAGAATTTTACAAAATTTTATATATAAAAATAGTATAAAAATGCAACTAAGTTTTTATTTTTAGGGGCAGCATAAATTGTCCTTGTGATGAGTCCCTCACTCACCAAAGTCTGGTCTATCTGATAATATACAAATGTCTTAAATAGAAAATTGTAAATTGAGCTCATTGGAAGTAGATTATTATAGTAACTGATAAATTAAAATTTACTTGAAATTTGATTATATAAAAATATATATCTTTAATGTATAATTTTATTATACAAGTATATAACACAAAATCTTATATATTATAACCAATGTAATATAACTATTATAATTTATAAAAACAAAACATTTTTATAAAAACCATACGACACTTTAAAAAAGGTTTTAAAATTTTTTTTTGCAAAAACAAATTTTATTTACAAAATAAAAAATTAATCATATTAAAAAAGAAATATTCAATTCAACAACAAAAATAAATAATGATCTAATATAGGTAAATAAAGAGAATAAGAAATAAAAATATAATTAAAACAAAAGAATAACCATAAAAAGAATATAATGAACACATTTATTTGATGTTAAATTTCATGCATACTTACAAATAATAACTTTAGTTTTTTCTAGATCTTTAGTATACAATAATTTAAACAAAAGTGATGTATTTATTATATTCGTGAATTTAGATGGCTCCCTTGTGATAAACACAGTTAGTACAATGGATAATACGGGTCTGTATAATTATTTCAGTGTATGTTTTAGGTTGCAACAATAAATTCACTTTTAGTGGAGGTTGGAACAATAAAAAAAATTACGAATATTTGTTTAAATTAGTAATAAATTATGGTGCAGAATTAGTGAAAGGGGATGCCAATCAATTTTAAGAATTAGTATGTTTCTATGACTTATTACATCTAATCACTTTATACTAATTACCAAAATTTTGAATAACAGTTCAAATTTACATATTAAAAAAATTTTGCTATATAACGTTATCTTCGACCCTTTAAAAGAATTTAAATCTATCAATGGCTGAAATTCCATATTTTTATTGTTGATTTTTGTTAATTATTCCATTTTATTTTATTTAAATACTCTTTTTTTATATTTTTAACAAAAAAATATTTCATTAAACTTTATTTTCAAATTAAAAAAATAAGAAATCAATCAACAAAATGAAATAAAACTTACGTATTTGGAGTAATTTATTCCAAAACTTTATCTAGAATTTTGACGTACGTCTCGATTAAATTGTGTAATAAATTATAAATAAATCCAAAAATATAAATGGCATTTGCTAAAATCTGATTGGCCAATAAAACAAGCAATAAAATCGAACATGATTGACAGTCGATAATAATATTAGCATTGTAATTCTTCATTCTGCTGCTGCTGCTGTCGTTGTTTCTGTGTTAGATATATAACAGGCGAAAATAAAAACAGTGATTAATTGTCAGTAGTTAATTTACAGAGGCGGAGTTTTGCAAGTGAGTGTGTGTGTATTCAGTGTGTGTGTGTTGTGTCAACTTTTAGAATACACACTCATACAATACATGAACATTGTATGAAACAGCTGCTGTGTTTTTTTTTCACTTTTATTGCATTTGCTTAATTTTTGAGTGAAAATTCTAAATTGATCGGTGCTCAATTTTGTTGTCAAATTGACCCGAATTAACACAAAAAATTGATGAGTAATATTAAGATTGTCAAGTATTTTTCAGTAGCCGCTTGAATACATTAAATACTGATTGATTTGTATTGTTTCTAATATATCTATTTCCAATTCCCACGCAAAGAATTAATTCTTATTAATTTTGCAATTGGTTATTGATTTGGAATTATTCATGACGAATGATTTTTAGAAAAATCGATTTCTTAGAAAAACTCCAAAATACTTAATTATGACAAGAATATTCTTTTTCAAAATAAAAATTTTATTTGAAAGCAGTATTTCTTAACTATTTCCGGTTTCTGGTCTCCATTTTACGTCAAACATTTTCAGTGTCTCTTAACTTTTACCAAAATTGAAATTTTATTCCCTCGCAATGTGCCACCGAAGGGTTGAGCAGAGAGAACTGCGTACTCGATGTTGATGTAAGTAGTCATTATATGTTCATGAGAAAGTGTAACTCAATTCAGATCACTAATGCTTACTTATTAATCAGGCCTGGATTAACCATAATGCAAACAACGCACGTGCTTTGGACACCAAGTGTTTGGAGGCACCACAAGTCCCCAAGAAATTTTTTTTGAACAAATTAATTCCAGAAACAACTGAAAATTGAACAAGTGCTATGAAAATGAAGAAATACATAATAAAAATTTACATTTAAGTTTGGTACAATCTTGAATTCTTTAAAATTAAACGTATAAAAAATTTAAAAAACTGGTAAATGGTAATGACTAAAATGCGGACCATACGAACTCACCATTCATACGTGTTAAACCCTAACCCTGACTCTGACCTTAATCCTTTTTTTAAATAGAAAAATATTATTTTTATTCAAATATCGTTTATTATAAAGTAAGCCCTTAACTTACTTTTAATTTAAGAAAATATTATTATGTATTAAGATGCATTTGTATATTATAATTTCTTCGTACATATATTTAAGTACAGACTGAGTACTAAGTATTGATCCGGTGTCGTATGCTTTGTAGTTCTTTTCCTTTCTTCGTGAATAATAGTGCAGCATGCAATACCATAATTCACTGCTTTTGAAACTTTTTCGAATCGTTTTGTATCAGGACCTCGAAGCCAACAAATAAAGTAACAATAAAGTAACACGTCAACGTTCTACAAAATTAACTGTAGACATTGAATATTACCCTACCATTTTCCACAAACTAATGTATATAAAATGAATATAAATAAGTTAGGGGGAACCTGCCGAGCGATGCCAAAAGACATCGTGGCCATCCAGAATAAGTTAAATTAAACAAAACATTAACTTAGAAAAATATATTTCTACAAAAAAACAATACTTACAATCGACAAGTTTGTCAGTCAAGCATCCAAATTTGAAAAATTGTCATATGTTGGCATAAAAATTGACTAAACAATTGTCTAAGACAATTTGTCTCAACAACTGTCTAAAAATTTTGTGTCTACAAAATTTTCTAAAAATTATGAAAATGACTGCTGTATATATAGTGTTTCCATGCCAATCAGAGTATTTTGAGCCTTTTTCGTCTATTTTTTAGGGGGTTTTATTGCTTTTATTTTATTACAAATATTTTATTTTTCTCCTTATTTTTCTCTATTTTTTGATATGATTTTCTAAATTTTTGGTAAATCTTTATTTTTTATTATTTAACCATTCTTTTTGATTGTTTCTCTTTTTACCCTTTGATATTTAAATTTTTGGTCGCCGCTTCCGCCTATGTATTTTCTAAACCTTCTTTTGCAAGGTTTTGGCGGTTTTATATTTAAGTTTTGTGTTTCTTTCTGTATCTGTAGGCTTTTCAATGATTTTAATTAATATTTGTTTTATTTAATTTTGTTATGTTTTTATTTTGCTTTAATTTCCACAATTTTCTCATTTTTGTTTAAATTATGGCTTTGAGACAAGAGTAAATTACAGGATGGGCCTACGTTTCTATTTGGTACTTACTGCTGGTTACTGTGATAATATTAAAAATCCAATAAATTTATTTTATTTTAAATAAGATGACATTTTTTGATCGATAAATGATTTTTAAATTAAAAAGAAAAATATTTGTTTGAATTCAAGACTTTTAAAATAGTTCATTTAATCTTGTTTTATTACTACAAACTTATTAGTTTTATTTTTGAAATTTCTAACTAAAAATGTCTAAAAATTAGGTTTATTCTTGTTTTAACTTGTTATATAATGTCACGCATTAAAACAGTCACTTAAATTTATTCGTCAATCATCTGTGGCCTCAATGAGTCTTTTTAACACTATAATGGCTGGACACACAACATGTGTGTTCTAGATAGTTAGCTAGCTGCCTTTATAGTGTAAAACTTTCGTGGAAGGTTTAAGCACTAAACAGTTTTGTAACGATAAATTCTTCTTTCTTTGATAAAATTAATACAGTTTTGTCCCTTATGAAGAAAACCTTTACAAATTTTTTCTTGTTTCTAATATCTCATAACGTAATGTGACAATTATAAATGAACTGATTGAGCTTATTCTTCGTTCTTAGGAAATATCTAACTCGTATATATAAATGCTATTTTACTTTTTGGTATCTGCGATCTTATAAATTTTTTAACTGCATTGCAATTTTGAGTTGAACTATTCACATAATTAAAACCTCTTTGACATGACTAAAAAATTATAAATGTGAGGTGGTGTCAGCAGAAAATTGAATATTAAATTGAATTTAAATAATTTAAAGGTTTTTTTAAAAATAAGTCTTTAAAATTTTAAACTTATAATTCAACTTTTTCGATGATTTTTTAAAATATATTGGTATAATTAGTTTTGATTAAAATTTAAATATTGAATCTCTCTGATAAATTGTTTTGAATTATTTGATTCAATGCTTGAAAGTTTGTTCAATATTAAGTTCAATATTAAACAACATCGAATTAGAAATAAATTTTTGGAATATGCTAATGTTATTCAAGATAATTTAGAAGATGTCTTAGCAACTTCTAACAATAAACTATGAATGAAAATTATATTAATGAAAGATATGTTACAACACTGACATATTATTTTATATTTCTTTGTTAGTTTCCAGGACATAAATAAGTCTTGCATTAACTTTAAAAAAACTCTAAAAATAATATTAATCTCAAAGAAATTATTTATAAAAAAAATCATGCATCATAATTAAAATCTTTTATTTAATAAATTTTAAGTTAAAAAAAATTATCATGGATTTTTGTCAAATAAATGGTTTTGTTTAATCCTTAAATACTACCCAAAACGAGCATTAGAACTGCAAAGGCTTCTGTGCAACCTTTATGGCACATGATGGAAAGAAATTAATAACGCTGTAAAAAAAGAATATATAAAAACGGAAAGTACCTAGAAATACAACACTTTTATACCCTTAAGTTTTTTTGCTTTACAACTTTCTAAAACACTAAGGGCCCTGGGATTTATACTTAGTAGTTAAAAACAACTTGCATACTTCTTAAATTTATTGACAATACGGAAAACACTGTGTTGGTGTACGGGGAACATTTAAACAACTAATTTACGGTTTCTACTCAATTATCTCTCTCTTTATCTCCTCATCACTAGGGCCGCACCTTCACGTATACGCCTTACCATCATACACCCATGAGCGAATCCATGTTGGTACTGTAGATGATAGCTGAATGTTATTCAAGCAGGTGAGCGTCGTTACCAACACTACTCCTTGAAAAGCCTTCGATTCGGGTACAATGCGGCAGTTAGAAGGACTTACGCTTTACTTATTTAATATCATTTCTCATCAAACCAAGTATTCTAATTGTGAACCGTGGAAAATTTCGTGAGGTTATTGTGAAATCAAACGTTTACTGAAGCTTTTATTAATTTTTGACCGATTTAACAGGAGATGACCGGATCAAACTTTTTCATATTTATATTGATAGTTTATTTATTTAATTAATTTATTAATTACTAGATTTAGAAATCGTTACAAAAGTTTTTAATAACTTATAAAGTAAAGTTCACACACATTAAATACACCATCAACACTTTTCATTGTATATCAAAGAGAACAAACAACTAATCAAAAAGTTCTATTCAGATTAAGAAAAGCTAAAGCTGCAATTTAATCACGACAAAGATAAGCATCCTCGTCAAATCGGATTTGTCATTAGTCTTCTTTGGCATCGATGTCCATCAGAAGATATCTCTTCTTAGGTCTGAGTGAGGTCGAGTCTGGAGGTTGTCGGGCAACATTTCCAGCTGCCAGGTCGAAATTATTACGTACTGGTGGTAAGGTAACCGAAATAATTTGCGTGATGTATCTTCCGCTGGAATTTCCGTGTACCTCCTCCCTAACAGGAGATGTTCTAGTAGATATTGCTATTTGTACATTCGTTAGTGTGTTCACGGAGAGGCTATCCATCGAGATGTTAAATTGGGACGGCGTCGGAGCTGGCTGCGAAAGATCCATCAGTTTCGATGCGTAAATAATCTCCAGATCGGAGTCGTCGGGCAAGGAAATAGGCCCGTGCAAAGTTACCTCAGATATCCTACTTGAATTGGCATAATTCCATGGCGCTCAAATTCGCCTTTAGTACGACATTCTCGGCCGTTCTCTTTTCTCTTCTCCGACGGTTCTTGTTAGGCTCGTGTTTTCGATTTTAGGTCGACAAAGTTGGCGTTATCATGACTATATTAGAGACGAAAAGTTCGTCGTGATTTGACGAATTGGCCAGCAGATGATGCGCCGGAATGATATTGAGATGTTAGGCCATACTTCGACCCGGTAGCCGCGTCTGCAGCTCTTTTTCTGTAAAAATTTTCCTCAGTGCGGCACTCTGATCAGCAATAGTGATTCTTTGGCTTCTGTTTTCGATTATTAAATCGTCACGGACTCGATAAATTCGAGTTATCTTCTTATATAACTCTCTCGTAGCCTCTGGGGAACACCATGTCCCTTTCATCTTAGTATATTTTTCTTTCAGGATGCGGTGTTCGTTTTCTAGATTTGCTAAATACTGAGCGGCGGCGAAGACCGATGGAGCTGAGGAAATCTTCTGGATTCTTGGCAGATGCATAATTTGTGAGTGAGATTTGGTTTTCTGAAGAATGGAGGTTTTTAGATGAGTTAAGAAATTGGCAGTTGTTAGAAACAAATAGAATCCAAAAATTAAGTTTATCTAGGAGAATTCCGACTTAAAGTAGTTTAATTTGAATTTAATACGACGTAGGTTGAGAAAATGATTTTTCACGGAATTTGAGAACTAATAGAACAACGATATAGTCGAATTTACTCTGATCTGCGTTTATTGTAGTAGGTTGCGTGTGGGACTACTATAGGTTATGTAGATCTTATTCAACATTTGGTTTAATTTATTGACCTAAGTTTTACAAAAATACTGCGTCGGGTCGAAAATATTTGTTTTAGCATATTTTATTAAACTCAGTCATGATTTGGCATAACATAAATTATTTATTGCCAATCTGCTAATATCATTTAAATTGAAAAATTTCTATTAGTGTTAATAAATAATATTTTGTATTGCGGGTTTCTCGCCTCTCTATGGCCCGTAAAATTACTTTGCGAGTTAGTTTTCAGAGTCTTTGTCTTGCAAAGGGGCTTTCTTATTGTACCTATTCGAGGTGGTAAATGATTTGAAGCACGATGTTCTCGCTATGGTCAATTTCCCGCCAACCATTCTGACACAAAAATGAAATTATGCTTATCCGTTTACCTTCTAGCGGAATTTATTAAATAAGTCGTTATAGTCTATTCGTAGTGTGACAGCTATCCTATCCTTGGATACCCAGTGTTCATTTGTCCTGACGAGATTTTTTATTAAAAATTCGGCTTATTTGAGCTACTGGAAATCATCCTCTTAGTCCCCTATGTCATGTCGCTCTTCCCGTGATTTTATCTCTGCTCACTCCAACCGACGTTTCCATCAGCCGCCATGAGTTTTTCAACGACGCGCTGCGGGTAAAATCTTACGTCTTTCGACTAGAACTCATCGTGGACAGCCGAGTTATCAGGAGTAGTACGACCAGTAGCCACAAATAACGAAAGCGAACTCGTTAGCTGGACCGCCAGCCTGCCCTCCTGAAGAGCTATTGCAATAAGTAATTATATATGAAATTTAAAAAAGGGACTCGTCAGTGGTAAAAATACCATGAACATCCAAAATATCATTATAAAGATTTTAATGAGAACATAGTAAATTTATTAACATAATAATATACAAAATCCTTACCGATATAAATTCAATAAACTGCAAAGGTTCAGTTTTGATAAAATTAAAGTTAAAGTTTTAGTTTTTGGTTAGAAATTATGAAAATAACCACTATTTATATAGTTATTTTGTGCGTGTGTGCGACCAATAGGCGATTTTTCGCCATTTTAAGGGTTTTTAAATGATTTTATTATTTTTAAATATTTTTATAATTTTTTACTCATTTTCCTTATTTTTTGATATATTGTTTGTATTGATTTGACTTCATTTTTATTTTTACTTTTAAAACCTTATTCTTTTTTACCCTCAAAATTTTGTTTTTTGGTCGTCACTTCAGCCTGTGTTTTTTTGAAACCTTATTTTGCAAGGTTTTGGCGGTTTTATTTATCAAATATGTGTTTCGTTCTGCGACTGTAGGATTTTATCATTTTATTAATATTTGTTTTATTTAATTTAATTTTTTATTTTTAATTTGTTTAATTGGTGTTTTTATTTTATTTTTAGTTTCTGCTTGCGGTGCATGTGTATGCACAGTGGCCATTTCCAATCTTTTTATTTTTTGTTTTAATTGATTATACCATTTTTGTTTAAATTCTGGCTTTAAGCCCAAGAACTGAATTGATTTAAAAATATATTACATATAATTAGCCTACTTATCACTATTTATTGCACAGCCCAAAACGGCTATTGGTCAATAATTTTAGTTGTATTTAAAACTAAATATTGATCTATAATCTGAATATTAAGTTTGATTAATAAATTTTTGATTTTTCTCGAATAATTTCTTTTAATAAAATGTTTATAATAGACATTATCGAAAGAGAACTATTTGAAACATGAAGATAAGTTTTTTTCCAATGTTTATTTCTGAGAAATAATTATCAATAATCATTACCACCGAGAATTGTATACACTTGTATATGATAAGTTTATGAATAATTTAGAATATTAATCAATGTTAGTTTTCTATTTTTATTTTATTCTATGGCAAAAACAAGTAATATTTTTTATAAATTTCTTCCTGAAAAAAATTTTTTCCATCGCTATGTTATTCTGTAAGTCCATTAATTCACCATTTCATTGCTCCATTACGCCCTTATTACATTATTCCATTACTCCATTACTTCATTATTCCTTTACTTCATTATTCCATTATTCCATTACCCCATTATTCCATTGCTCCATTACTCCATCACTCCATTATTCCATTATTCCATTACTCTATTATCAGTTGTATTTAAAGATTTTCTGCATTATATTAGTTAGAAATTAGTAGAGTAATAATATTGTGATCTTCTTTTAATTATTTTCGCTTTTTATTTTTTGGATACTGTCGTAAATTGTTTGATTAAAAAATTAACACCTAATAATATTTCTTGATGAGATTTTTAAATATTAGGCCTCGATATTATATTTATTTTATAGATATTTCATATATTTTCCTGTTTTATAAATGTAAAAAATAAATAACGACTGTGTCACAATTAAATGAAAACAAACAAAAAAAATATGAAACATTTAAAATTCTATATAAATTTTTTTCCAAAAATATTAAATAAATAGATTTTAAATTCATTTTGCAGAAATAAAAATATTTTATAAATTAAAATAATAAATGGATAAAATAATTACATATGTTAAATTTTAGTTTAAATTATCAACTATCGAAAAATTTTAATATATATTTAGATTTTTAAATTTTTTTGTATTTTAGAACTATTTGGAAACTAAAAAATAATGAACTTAAATTTTGCTGGATTTTAAGTAATGTCCTGAAATACATTGATAAAGTTTTGTTTTTATCTAATTATCGGAAATAGAAAGTAAATGAACAGAAAATAAATTTTCATACACAGAGATTAAATGACAAAATAAATGTTGATAAAAATTTTTAAAATTGTTTATTATGCATATTTAATTTTGTTTGCTTACACAACAGCACAAACAATATATCAATAAATCAATAAATACAAAAAATGTTTATCAAACTTTAATAATTGAATCAATAAAACGAAAAAAATTTAAATTAAAAAAATTTATTCTTGGTAAGTGATTTTTAATTTTAAAAAATGTAAGCGGTCCTAAATTGAAACTCATTCAAACTTGTTTTATATTAAAATTATTAGAGTTTTATAAGTTATTTTATGTATTTATTTAAAGGATAAAATAAAATTGTACTGAAAGATCGGAAAAAATTGTAAAAATGAATTGTTAAAAACTCTTTTACATTAGTTTACACTTGCTAGAAATTGGAATCAAAAGAATTTCTAAAGAATTTTATTTAAAAAAAAAATTCATTATTTTGTATATAAAGTAAACAGTAAATTATTTGCATTATTAATAAAATAGTTTACACAGCAGACAACACTATCTGAATTTGATAAAATAAAAATATATTATACAAAAACTCAGCCTTTAACAACTGTGTTTTTATGGGACATCGGACACTTGTAACAACTTTGTCAAAACAAATGTAAATCTAAGTAAATCATAACATAGAGAAACTCAATTTACTTAGTTGTATTTTTTATTGTAATTGGAAGTATTACTTAAGAATATTATTAATTTTGTTATTCAAATAAAATAAAGTTAATCATTCATAAGTCATTGAAATTTTATGGAATAAATAATAATTAAGTGAAATAAAATTTAAAACCCTAGGTTTTTTTATTATATTTTTTGAAAATATTAAAGAATTTAAGGATGTATAAAATGGGCATCGGGCAAAATACAAAATAAGAGAATGTTTTGGCATAATTTGTGCAGAGTAGATGACAAAAATATTGCTATACGTAATATTTGTAATAAATGTATTATAAGAACTTTTTTGATTTTCATCTTTGATTTCTTTTCATTTTCAATGACATTATTTTTCTTTAAAAAATGGTTTATAAACGATCCTGAACTACTGGCTTGCAGTGACATCGGAGGAAACTCTGTCAAAATCAGCTGATATTGACAATATTTCCGTTCAAACAATTATGAATTCCTACTACTCAGTTTGAAATGCGAGGTTTGGACCTTCCAAAAATCCAACCAATGCTATGAATTTATGATATTTAAGAACTATGACGAAATTGAAAATAAACTCTGCTAAACAATAGATTTGTTTAAAAAACAAAATAACGAAAAATTAGACAAAGAATTGTCGAATGGATCATCTTTCATAATGGAAGATAATTAAATGTCTTCATATATTACGAGAATTGTGATTTTGTTAAGCTGTTCAAAGTTGCTCTGCCGATAAAATGATTGAATTAATTAAAACAAAATTGTTATTGAAAAGGATATAATGGCAGCGCCAACCGACGGTGCTAAGGTAGTCATGTCCAGCAAATTACATCTTTCCTATAATCATGTAATCCAGCACTTTAATTGTGTTTGGCTGACGGAAAGAAAGATTTATCTGAGTGATACCTCATTCGACGTGGCATTAGTCAGCAGTCATTTTGTGATGTGTCCTAACCTCTGTGACGACTAATGGTAGACCCCGGTGGTTACAAAGACATTATGAGTCATACCTTTTTCAAAGTATATTTTTAGACCGAATTTTTTAAAATTTTATTTAAACAAAGACCCCTGTGGGTTGAGTAATAATTTTTGAAAAATTTTCCGAATGATTTTTTAATAAACACATTGATTAATTTTTAAAAAAGTAGTACTCATAGCGTCTTTGCAACCACTAACGTGGATCTTTTTTTAGACAGCCGATTTTTTTGAAAAGAAGTTATGACTCATGCTTTTCACCTGACATACCAACATTGAAAGGCAGTGTAAGTCATAACAATATCAAAATATCGAGTGATTAAAAAAAGCGACCTAAAAAACAGCGAGCTTTTTTATAAATTTGGAAAAAAGTCTGCAAGTTTAATATAACACATTTCCGAGCATTTGTTTTCTGTATATTTTACATTATAATATTTTATTATTTTCCATATTTAACATTTTTCAGTTGTAAAACAATCGCTGTTTTGTGATTGCTATTATTAACGTACATCAGTTAATCTAGTTAGGTTTCATGTTCTTACGTGCAAATGAAAGTCTGATATCCTCACGGTGAGCTCCCAGTTTTGACGAAGGTTGCATTTTAGCTCTCGCTATGAAAGTGTTTGTTTGAGTATTCCGATTTTTTTCGCACCTAATATCTGTGTAGATTTTAAAGGAACTAGAAACAACACCACGAATGCATTGTTCTTCGCGTGGAAACAATATTCTCTGGCGACCGGTGTGCTTTTTCTTTCCATAATCAGTTTGGTCTATAATGTCACAATTCGGTCCTTTTCAAACTTCACGGAAAAATTAAAGAAAAACTATATATATAAATCTATAATAAAACTACAATTAAAGGTAAAATACGTTTTCTCAACATATGGAGCTATAATTATGAAACGCCTGAAAAATAGTTTTTCAATAATTTTCTTCCAATAAAAGCACAAAAGCAAAAATGAATTATGGTTTTGTTGTAACTCTTATGGCTCAATAAAATCCTCAAATGAGTGGTAAATACTTTATTCGTTAATGGGTAGAATTGGAAACACTGAAAAGAGGCTATAATTATGAAACACACTGTATATATGTGTAATTATTAGAGTCATGAAAGCTGTGCTAGCAAATCGTGACTCAGAATGCTTAATACCAAAGTATGGTACGCGTATCCCTGGTGATACTGGAAGGGTTTACAAGCAGTACACAAAGCATTTTAAAAACTTCATATTTTTATATGTTCTAATAAACTGAAGATTATTAAAAAAACATATTAATACTTATTTATTAGTCTTTCCTAGAAATGTTCTGCTTATAGATTCGAAATGGTAAAAAATATTAGAAAAGGGTTGGCGTGGTTTGAAAGTTTCGGATAAACTGGCCTAATGTATAATCGCCGTGATCTGAAAAGGCAATAGGCAATTTTACTATAAATAAGTGCATTTAGATTAACTCCTTGTCATACAATGGCTAGTCTGACTCGTCGTAAGTTCTAAATGTCAAACAGTACCAAGACGAGTGAGACTCGTCGTGAGATTATTTATTGCATTAATTAACATACATGTTAATTACTATTATATTATAATATTTTTAAATTAGTCGGCAAAAATGTTTTTATCTATAATGTCAATAATTTAACTTATTTTCACATTGGTTCGGTTTGTAATTACCATTAAATAATCGTATGACAAGGGGTTAAGTGTTAAATAAATATTATCTTTTTGTAATTGTATCAGCGTTTTTACAATGGACAATCACAAAATAAATAATAACTTTTTAAACTTTTTTTAAAATGTTTTCTCTAAAATTAGTAATAATAGTAATTCATAAAATATCTAAATAATTTTATTTCCAGAAAAATTCAATTTTCATTATTTGTCTAAAAAATAATTTTTTGTAAAAGATTTTATTTCAAATCCGGTTTAGGATTTCTATTATCAATGTTTTTACAGTTTAATCCATTTTCGAGAATTTATTTTTATGTTTCCATCTTGAATTTATTTCTATTTTCTAGTTGATTTTTTTTAAAAATGACAAATATTCTCATTTTCATTTTGTTGAATAGACTTTCAGAAATTTAATTCAGAAACTTATTTGTCTCTCATAGGTACCACTTAGGTAATTCGACAGAACCCTGGATTGAAACCAACAACTTTGTTGTCATATCCCAGAATCTGACCACTCTACAACCAGACTGGACCAAATATCGTAACTAAATGTGCCATTCTGATTAAATGTATAAACACATTTAGTATCTTAATAGATCTCTTAGTATTGTTGAGGATACCTAAATAACAAAACAAAAATAATTATTAAATGCTTAAAATGATGAGGTGATGATGATAAATGAATGAGGTGTTGTTACGGAACGCAGTAAAATAGAAGTGGAGAAGAGATATAGAAAAATGAAAAGGGAATAGAAGAAAATCAATAAAAGCAAACAATTGAATACAAGAATGTCATTGATAATTAATTAGTACAAGTTCAAAAGAAGAAAACCAAAAACCAAAAACAAAGTTAAAATTATTTTGTTATCTCAAAAGCCTATTCGAAATAGAAAAAAGAAAGGGCATTGAGAAGCCAAGAAATAGAATTGTCAGAAAAAAAGTTTATCTCGAAAACTGTCAGAGATTTCAGAGTGCTCAATGGAACAGGTTGTAAAATAAATCTATTATCAATATGTGCCATTAGATGGAAAAGAATAAAAACTAGGCACAAGCTAGTACAAGGCAATAGTAAAGAGAAGAAGCAAAGATAAGGGAAAAGGAATTATATTGAAACTAGAGAGAAATCTGATTTCTGAAATTATAAGTGTGTTGGGCTATAAGCCATAATTTAAACCAAAATGAGAAAATTGTGTAAATTAAAACAAAATAATTAATGATGTTTGGAAATTATCATTATGGCTGCTGTTACATAAGCATGCACCTCAAGCAGAAATCAAAAATAAAATAAAACATATTAAATAAAACAAAATAAAAACATAAAAAATTAAATAAAACAAATATTAATTAAAGTCATTGAAAAGCCTACAGATGCAGAAAGAAACACAAAACCAAAACATAAAACCGCCAAAACCTTTCAAAAGAAGGTTTAGAAAATACATAGACGGAAGCGGCGATCAAAAATTTAAATATCAAAGGGTAAAAAGAAAAACAATCAAAGAGAATGGTTAAATAATAAAAAATAAAAATTTACCAAAAATTGATAAAATAGAGAAAAATAAGGTGAAAAATAAAATAAAAGCAATAAAACGCCAAAAAAATAGCCGAAAAACGCTCAAAATACTATTATTGGTCGCACCCAGGCATGGAAACACTATATATACAGCAGTCTTTTTCATAATTTTAGACATTTGTAGACACAAAAAAATTTTAGACAGCTGTTGAGACAATTAGTTTTAGACACTTGTGTTAGACACAAACATTTTTAGACAATTGTTTAGACAATTTTTATGCCGACTTATGACAATTTTTCAAATTTGGATGCTTGACTGACAAACTTGTGTATTGTAAGTATTGTCATTTTGTATAAATATATTTTTCTATGTTAATGTTTTGTTTAATTTAACTTATTCTGGATGGCCGATATGTCTTTTGGCATCGCCTGGCAGGTTCCCCTAAATCATTTATAATCAATTAAAGTCAGTGGAAAAATGTTGAATTGATATTCAATTCCTGCAGTTAAGTTTGCGGGATGTTGATGTGTCAATTTATCATTTTCCACCCCTCGGAGTCTGCTGGGACTAGTCAGCTTTGCATTGATCACAAAAGTAGGACTCCGCTGGATTTCACCGCAGCGTCCATGAATGGTGGACGGAACGGTAAGAGGGTAAACTGTGGGAAGATCGCCTAAATTAAGGGGATAACATTTGTGTAAATGTTTAAGTAGGAAAATTGAATTTTTATTTAACTACTGCCGATTATTATATTATCAAGGGTACGACTAGTGATAGAAATTTAGGTCAACGAAAGTATAAAGTAGGGTTAAATCACGTACATTGTTTGATAATCATCGCGGTGGAAAATTAAAATAAAATGATACATTTTGGCATAGATTTGTGAGATGATAATATAGAGATTTACGAACGGTGGTAACTGTGGCGACCATAGAAATGCAAATATTAGTTGCTGGACTAAAATAAGTACATTATAATAATGAATTCATTTTAATTTGCCATAGTCACATATTTGAATGAAAAGAGGAATTTTATAATAAAATAAGGTGCCCCAAATTTTTGAAAAATATTTTACTAAATAAAGAGTAATGACAAATTGATATAGGAATTGTAGAGATAGATGAGTATGGACAAGGGTATAGATAGAAAGAGGCGTAAGACCTTCTATCGGCAGTCAGGAACCCGAAAGTGAAAATATCATGAGGAGTATTTCTAGAAATGGAGCTCATCTGCTCATGAATTTTCAGCTGCTATATACAGTACCAACATGAGCTTGCTCATGAGTATATAGTGATAGGAATAAAATTGTGGGGCGTCTGGGTGAGATAGCATAGACCGTAGGAAAAGAAGGTATTTTGATCGAGGAGAATAAGTTTGAATAAACTTTGCACAGATTTAAACAAATTAATTACACCCAGTATACCAACAGTTGGTAGAAATTGATATAATAATTAGAAGTATTTAAAGAACCAAAATCAAGATGCAAAATTAACCAGTAGTCAAGTGGTCATGCGATCAGTGTATTTTTATTACGCTATTATACCCGAAGGGTTGTAAATAGCACCAAATCATTTGATGTGTGTTGAAATTAATATATCATCATTGTAATCATTTGTGATAATCAATATAATTTTAAGTCGTTGGGATTCATCAATATTGTTATTAATAAGCCATGATTGAAGTCAGATCGATAGTTGTAAATATATTGTGATCATCCACAAATTAAAATTACTCATCAGTATCTTAATAGATGTCCCTGTGTTACTAAATATATGTAAGCACAGTTAAACTTGGAAATCGGTAAATAATTAAATAAAATAAAATGGTTTTGATTTCCGGATTAATATATGAATAAAATTAATTAAAAATTAAAAATAAACCAAAAACTTGGTGTTTAATGTAGCCTTAGTCGAATTGGTCAAATCCTGAGGTCTGGTCACAAATTTCTTGGATTACATGTGGAACCGAGTTTCATGCATGCTTCCGACGGAAGCCAAATTATCCCAAAACTAGTCTACCATTAGAAATCGCATTGAAAACCACTTAAATAATATTATTTTTTTCATTTAATTCCATATATAAATATCAACATTACTATTTATATTTTCGAAGGTTTTTTTTAATGAGGGTAAATAGCTAGTAAAAAGAGAAGATTAATATAGAGGTTTTTAACAGGCTGACTGGGAAAAGAAAAGATTTAAACGAGAGCTATTTGTCGATTTCAATAAATTCAAGAAATGTGTCCAGCTGTAAAATTCAACATTATTAATATATTCATCCTAACCTAATGAGTAACTATAAAAAAAATTATACAGATAGTTTTGGTAATAAAAATTTAAAGAGGATTTTGTGGTCTCATATTATTGTGCAGGATTTTATGAGAAAAGTTTGAAGTGGTTAAAATAGAAGTCATTAAGTATCCATGAAAAAATGAGATATTGTAAAAGGTTATCAGTAGCATAATTTACTGAAGCGATTTTTCGGTCTCAGACTTTTGAATAATTATATTAGTCAATGAAATTGTTATTTTTACATAAATTTTTGTTTAAATGTTAAAAGAATTCATCTGATAAAGTTAAGTTATTATTTCGATCTCTTAAAATTGAAAGAAATGTTATATTTTCAAGTAAAAGTTATTTTTTCTTTTAAAACTAAATTTAAAGACTTAAGAATTGAAAAACCACTAAAAATGTAGTTAAATATGTAAATTATATTTCTATATCAATTTCTACAAATTTTAAATTGATTTTAGAATGAATTTAATTAAATAAAATCGAACATTGTTAATCATTATTATGTAATATGTATTATTATTTGTTTTATTATTATTATTATTATTATTATTATTATTATTATTATTATTATTATTATTATTATTATTATTATTATTATTATTATTATTATTATAATTATTATTATCATTATTATCATTATCATTATTATTATTATTATTATTATTATTATTATTATTATTATTATTATTATTATTATTATCATTATCATTATTATTATTATTATTATTATTATTATTATTATTATTATTATTATTATTATTAAAAATTGCTCTCAATTGATTTTTTAAAAATGACACTTACATAAAATAAAATTTTTTAGAAATTTATTTTCCAATTTTTTTGGATACTTTTTATTTTTATTCCGAAATTTCCTTAATGAATGCTATTTGAAACCCACCTCAACCTTTTCTCATAAAATCCTACACAAAAATATGAGAACCTAAAATCACCTTTATATTCTTTATTACCAATGCACATTGAAAATAATTTATTAAATTTTATCTTTGATTTATCAACGAGTTGTCTCAATTTTCTCACTTTCATAGAAATTCATAAAATTACATAACAAATATTAAACTATCTCGATTGAAAGACAAAAGGTTTTAGTGGTATCTAATAAAACAAATTAAATTTAGCTTTCTGTGACTTTATTGAATTTTTCAGTTTGAATGATTATGACAATTGTGAAATTTTTCTAATTATAAGTTAATAATTATTATTAATATAAGCTGGTCAATAAAATTTTATTCACAATTGAAAAATTTTCTAAGCTTTTTTTAATAAAATGAATTCAGATTTAAAATTATTAAAAAATGACTATAAATATAAAAAATGATCATAGCAATAAAATATGCCAAAAAATTAAACAATTTTTCAACAAGATTTTATAAAAAATGCTAAAACAAATTTTAAATCTCAAAGGCATTTCTTGGACTATAATTTATTGAAAATAATTATTTGTGTCAATTTAATATATTTTATTCATATGTTATTATTTTATTGTTCTATTAATAATTTATGAATTTCTTCATTGATAAATAATAATTATTTTGTGACAAAAATAGCAAAATTTTTAATATTGATAGGAATTATTTAAACATTATTATTATTATTATTATTATTAATATTATTATTATAATTATTGTTATTATTATTATTATTATTCAAAATTTTTTTAAATATAACAAGTCTTTTACATTGATAAGAAAATGCTTTACATGAAGCATGCAATTCATAATGCAATCACAATAAAAATAGACGAAATCAAATGTTATAATGAATGAATTTGCTCAATCAGTCCGCATTGCTATTTGCGATTTCCATAATTTTTCTTATGCTTGTGGTGTGGAGATTATGTTTCGAATCATCAAGATCAACTCACATTTAATTATTTATAATGGCTGTAAAGTTGCTAATTTTTCTATTTATTTTCAGCTATTTATTATTATTATTATTATTATTATTATTATTATTATTATTTATTATTATTATTATTATTATTATGAATAAACATTGCGGAAACTGGCTAACATTGTTATTTATTAAAATTCTATTTATATAAACGATTCCGCTATCGACAAAAACGATTTTAAACTTTAAAATTAAAAATTTATAGATTTTAAGATTTCTTTAATAATTTAATAAAATAAAATTTATTTCTTCTCCAAGAAAATTATTTATTCCAAATTATTTTCATTTTAATCATAAAGTAAAACTATAATGAAATGAGTAATAAATAAAAAAAAATTTACAAAAGATTAAAACTCATCTGTGAAAATTATTGGCTACTTTTATGAAACTGAATTTTTGTAGCAATTAGATTGATCAAAAAATATATTTTATTCAAAAATTTAATTTCAATTTTTCCGCATCCATTCTCTAATTAAATTTCCGTTCATTTCTACATATAGAAATCAAAGAAGTTTTATTCAATCTGGCAATTTGCCAAACTGGAAAATGCATCTTGTTCATTGATGCGATAAAACAAATTAAATTTGTCTTGAATACAATCTAATTTAACATAATTTGAAAATTGAAATATGAATTTGTTTACTTTTAATTTTTGAAGTTTCCTTTCACAAAAAACTTCATTTATTCGAGTTCAAAGAGTTGATTTAGAGATTGGAATAGTGGAAAAGGCATTTAATCACATTTTAATAATTTAGTCTTTGAATAATTGTGTTGAATTTTCAGTTAAGCTCCAATAATTTTGTATTTTTTCATTTACAACTCCTTCTTGTTTGATAGTATTTGATATTCATTTAATTGCTTAATTACCATCTGTTTTCCAGTTCCAGATGGTGGAATGGATTAAAGCTTTGTATGCATCTTCTACAGCATGCTGTTGCCTTGACATAAGGGAATGAAATAATGGAAGGAACCCAAGATCTAGATTCATAATTAACGATAATTCAGAATACTTAATGATTGACGAAGCATGAGATCCTTCATTTATCAATACGGTCGTTTGCGATTTTGATTTGATTGGGTCTAAAACCTTGAGGTTAAGATCATTCAAAGCATTTTTCGCTCGCCGCTTCAGCCAATGGCTCATTTTGCTCCCACTTGACATTTATCAGGGGTTCCGGAATTGTCACATGATTATCCGGGATTATGCTGACGTTGGCATGAGGTCACTTCCAGGTATCCTTGTTTTTCAGTGAAGATCTTTATTAAGCTTTACTTTACGCACTGAGCCCTATTTTCGTTCTGACATCAAATTACAAGCTGAAAGTTTAGATTTAGCTCTTTCACCCGTTCTGCCTTAAACAAGGAGTTTTTCCATTACTTTCTATTTTGCGCATTTCGTCTTCATTGTCAGATTATCATTGCAATCAACGGCACTCTGGCTTCCTGTAGAATGATTACGGTTTTTTTTGCGCGAGGCTGATTTATTGAATGCATTAATTTGAAAGACGATGAACGATTGGGAATCTTAAATGAAGTTTAGGCCGTTTCCTCGCGCAGTTAGCTGAGAAAATTTGCCACTCCGTGAATGAAATTTCTGCCCTCACGTTTTACGTGGGATGGAATAGAAGGAATCGTTGGTGAGCTTAGAATTGGACTGATACAAAAATAGATGAAAAGTTATATGAACAAATACTTACCACAAGAATTATTGAACGTCTCGTCCTTTCATTCATACTTTGGAATGTCATTATGCTAACACTCGAATCTGCGTCCGGTCATAATCTCATTATCATTATTGCAAATTTAAAAAAATTATTTTAATTTGTTTAAATTGGAAGCTAGAAAGGTGAAGAACAAAAAAAGAACGATGTGTAAAATTATATAAGTATAGATTTGATTTAGATTTACTGCAAATTTTTACTAGAAATAATTATCTTACAAAATAATCAGTTTTGTTTATCATCTTTTCTAGTATATAAAATTTAATTATTTGTTTTCTGAACGGCAGACAGTTATGCTAATTTTACTTCCTAAATGAAAACCAGAAATTGCGTTATTTCGCGTTGTTTTTTGCCGAGAAATTCAAATGAAGTGTGAATTATTTTTGTGTTGATTTAATAAAAATGTTTATCATCCAAATGTATTTTTCATTATTATTTTTGAAAGGTTTCTGAAGAAAATTGATAGCAGAAATTTGTATTCATAATGCAATAATTATAAGTAAATATAAATGTTATTAGGTTACACCACTGAATTCAGCTGAAGTATGTGTTTAGTATTAAAATACTAATGGTAATAATAATAATAATAATAATAATAATAATAATAATAATAATAATAATAATAATAATAATAATAATAATAATAATAATAATAATAATAATAATAATAATAATAATAATAATAATAATAATAATAATAATAATAATAATAATAATAATAATAATAATAATAAAAAATAATAATAATAATAATAATAATAATAATAATAATAATAATAATAATAATAATAATAATAATAATAATAATAATAATAATAAACATAATAATAATAATTAGCTAACAATAAATAGAAAAATTAGCAACTTTAAAGCCATCATAAATAATTAAATGTGAGTTGATCTTGATGATTCGAAACATAATCTCAAAGGAATTGTGTTGAGAGGTCCATTGGATAATATATTATTGAAAATTATTGAAAATATTTTATTAAATTTATTATTTTATCTTTTTCTTCATTTTTTTAAAAATTTAAGTCCTTAATCCAGTGGTGTTGTCGAGTCGGAACGCTCCTGAACGTCGTTCCGGTACTTCCTTTTTGGACAGGAACGCGTGATTTCTGATAACGAGAATTGGCTGACGTATTGAAAAAAAAATTAAAAAGAATTGCTGATTTTTTTTTCTTATTTTTGACGAATTTTCATGTATTATTATTACGTATTTTTTAGCTCTCATTGAGACCTAAAAAAACGTCGCCGCCAGGATTATCATGGAAAATCACCCCCCGTCGTTAAATTTGGGACATGAGACCGCACAGAGCGGCCGCCTACCCAGGATCGGCCCTGTCTATATAATTATATATATATGCATTCCGGTAAAAAAAAATTATCACAACACCACTGTCATAATCATTTTTTAATATTGTATATTTTTATAAAATGGAAGAGTGGCGTAAAAATTCTTATTTATAGTAAGTAGTAAAAGTATTAATTTTATATATTTTCTGTTCGCAAATTCACGGATGAATTACATGATTGAATTAGGTTTATGTAGACTGGACTCCAGTCACTGGACACAGTATTGTATTCAATGTTGCAAGATATACCTCAGAAAATATACAATAATGAATGAAGAAAAATGATTCCAAAAATTGTTTTATATACACTACTGATTTATCTGTCACTGTAAACTTTTTGTTAATCTTATTTCATAAACCTGTTACTAGACCTAATGTGTTAAATGAATAGGAAGTCTCTGATTTTGTGTAACGAAAATATTCTATATTATAAAATATATACAGCGTTGTTTTTGTAACTTGGTATATTGAATTATATAAGTTATAATTTTAAGATGAATTTTAAATTTTCATTTTTGTTTTTTCTTTCAATTAGTGGTATTTTTTCAATTTGTGGATTTATCATTTGAGGGCACATCAAAATAGGGACCCAGTGCGATTGCCCGTGTTGCACATGCGATGGTACAGCTAGGAATCTAAATTGTAAATATTTTTTATCAAGTTTTTTTCTGATTCAATTATTCAAAATTTCTTTAAATTATTGTAGTTTTACTGTTAAATTGTTTTACATGATCTGTACAATTTTTCTACATTTTATTCTACATTAATTGTTTTTATAAACAACCTAAATGTATCCCGTAACATAACGCGGATTACCGAAAGTTTCGTGGCAGGTAATTCTCGAAACAGAAAATGTGCATATAAAAAACATTAACAAAATTTCATCTAAAAATGGAATTCATAAATAATTTATTTTTATTTCAATAAATATTTTAGAATAATAATTTTATATTTGATAAATCATTTAAGTATTATTTTCAAGATATTTGAAAGTAAACTATAATGACCATTAAAACAAAAATACTTGATTTTAAATATTACATTTATAATTTATTTTCAACTCTTGTCAGCTGGTATGTTTTCAAACTTGTTTTAAAGAAGTACGTGCATAAAAATAGAATATACTGATTAAACATGTTATCAAACATTTATGAAACTAAAGAAATTAATTTGAACCTAGAAGAGGTCGTTTTATATTTGCGACCGCGAATATCCACTTAAAAGTTGTCGGAAAACATTTGTATCTCACAAAGGATGTCTTGATTAAGGTTCTGTTCCCGCCTAAGGCAGTTCTTTATAAAGTTATTTGTAATGATTCGACTGATCCTCAGAAGCATTTGAGAGGTTTCTGACACCAATATTAAGTTTGTCATTATATTGAGACATTTATTACATTTAAATTTTTTGAAATTGAATTAATTAATTTCACAATAGTTAAGTTTGATAAACATATATATATATATATATATATATATATATATTTATTAAAAGAGAGTCAATTTCTTTGGCCTTTTTGAACTCAATAGTTTTATGACAAAAACCCAACAAATCTCTTTAATGATTCAGTTCGTTTCCTACAATAGAAAATTATCGATATTGACTTCATTTAAACAAAAATGCATGTTTTAAATTACTTGACTTTAAAACAAAACCAATCACCAAAAAAAAAGACATATTTTAAAAAAAACTGAGTTTTTTTTCGGTTTTTAGGTCAAACTTCTTTTGCAAGAAAAATTCCTACATTGAATCATAAAAAAAAGATTTTGGTCAATAAACGAAGCCATGATGATTAAGTGTCCATGTGCATCAGTTCTGATTGTCTATCATTTTTTGACTCTACAAATCCTCAAGCACTATGTAAGAACTGATACGTCTCTCAACGACCTGCGTTAAAGCCCATTCCGCACTACGGGCGGTGAAAAGACATATGTGACTTAAAATGAAGTGACTCACAAATCCGCCTATGTATAACGTAGCTGTTTATTTGTCATTGTGAATTACTGCGAATTTTACATAAACACTGAATTTTAATAAATGATCTTGTCTATTAAATAACAAAAATCATTTCATTTTAATGGCAAACATTTTGGATAAATGTATTTGATACTTTAAATGCTGTCATTTAGTGAAATTTGGGGAATTTATTCGTTTTTTTGTTTCAATGATGGATTACTAATCCAACTCAGATTTCGTAACATGTAATTCATGTAATGTATATCATATGTCACTTTCATTTGCAATTAATTTTCATTTATTATTTTATAATTATTTCAGAAAATAAAAAAAAATTATTATTCAAAAAAATAAATGATTTTTAATAATATAATTTAATATTAAAACCGAGCTAAAATATAAGAATTTAATACAAAAATATTTTTGTTCTTGTTTTTATTTAAAATAATATTTTTTCTTGTTTAAATATGATTTATAAAATGAGAAATTTTACATTATATAAATTTTATTCAATAATCAACGTTTGCAAAGAACTTAGCTAGTTTTGAGACATACGACTAAAATATTTTACAGAATATTTGAATTTATTTCAAAATTATTTCAAAAGAAATAATAACATTGTATTTCTACTACAATAATTTACTCTTTGACTCTTCAGATCTTATTTATTTTTAATGCGCTTGGATGTGCAATGATATTCTACATATAATTGAATGTAAGAAAAATATATATGTATAACCTATGACAGGAAAGACATTTTGGACAGTCATTGCACAAGAACCGTACTCTCACTGACGTTAGAGAGTGCCGCCGTACAAGCCAATTCAGTATAATGCAGACCCGCTTATAAGTGTGTTCTGTTTGGTTTGGTGAAATTTGTAAAATGGTTTGAATGTGAAAACATTCATTTATTGGACAGCTACACCAAAAAATGGGACATAAATAAATTTTATTTTCAAAACGTTTTAGCCAATGCAAATAACTAAAAAAGAAACTGACTTATAAAAAAAGTCATTAGTGCGCGAAATACTAAATTTCAATTAAAGATTGAGCAAATGAAATTCAAGAAACAAAAGTCATTAATTATTAATCTTTTCTTTTTTAATAAACAAATATCAAAGGAATACAAGTGAAATATAAAATTACAAAATAAGAAATACAAAAGAATACAAGAAAAATCCTGGATATTTCTTAACGTAAACGACACTAGAGTTAAGCTTGATTTTTTCAATAATTTTGATACACTGAGCTCCAGAGGTTTACTGTCCTAGTGACAAAGTCGTTCATTTACGTCTTCCTACTGAAGCAGCATTTCAATAAAAAAAAATAAAAAACAAAAAAATGTATATGTTTGTTGTGTGTTACTAAAGAAAATTTCCTTTTCTATTTTTAAATACTATTTCAAATGAAAATGTCTTTTTTAAAAGGTTTTTAAATATTTTTTTATTTTGAAACCTTCTCATGTCTACAAATGTAATAGAATTTATTGACTAAAATTATACTAAAAGTTTATTGTTATATCTAAAAATTTGATTTATTTAATTACCAAACATTAATTAAATTTTTTAATTAAATATATTTAAACAAATAAAAGTAATTCATAATTAAGAGAGCTAATTAAACATAAGTCAAAATAAAATAAATTTGTAATTTATGTGAATACTCTAAAATGCCTTGCGGTCTTTTAAAGATTTTCTAAATTGATAATTTCGTAGAAATCTAACACGACTTGAAAATTTACGTAAACAAATCTAATAATAACTTTTATTAACGAAAGACTTTGTTTTGTCGCAAGATTTATTTAAGAGATTGTCTCGGATTATTTCTGAATAATGTTGTTTTTTCTATTATTTTTGTTTTCAAAAACTACTATAAACAATTTCCATAAATAATTTCAAATGCCTTGAAATAATAATGAAATTTTTTGTCAAGTAATTTTTATTAGTTCTTTTTCGAGTAACTACAATAACTATAATAGCATTTGACACAGATTATGATGGCAAACTGATGATGATAAGGATAATTTCATTGAAATATTTTTCGTTTGTTTGATGTTTTCGTATTTTTGCAAAAACCGTGATAAAAACCTATATAAAAATTATTTCGATGTCGGTAACTAAATTTTGATCTAACTTCTCGTGTTGTTGATGTAACGATAGTAATCCCAACAATACAATAAATTTATAATAATAATACAACAATTATAACAATAAAGGCGACAAAATAACTAAATCAGAGATTGACCCTAACTTTCTGATAACACTTTCTATATTTTTTCTCAACGCCTTAATATTGTAGTGACCTGAATTTTGCTGATCCTCGATAAAAGAGCTTTTTAAAATGTTGTTGACAATCTGTTCACGATATTAGAAACTGTTGAAAACAACTGACAAACATTTTTAAGTATTCTATTGTCAAATTTCATTTTTATGCCAGAAATGTAAACAACTTTGCAATGTTTAAACAAATAATAATAATAATAATAATAATAATAATAATAATAATAATAATAATAATAATAATAATAATAATAATAATAATAATAATAATAATAATAATAATAATAATAATAATAATAATAATAATAATAATAATAATAATAATAATAATAATAATAATAATAATAATAATAATAATAATAATAATAATAATAATAATAATAATAATAATAATAATAATAATAATAATAATAATAATAATAATAATAATAATAATAATAATAATAATAATAATAATAATAATAATAATAATAATAATAATAATAATAATAATAATAATAATAATAATAATAATAATAATAATAATAATAATAATAATAATAAAAAAAAGTAACTTTCATTAATTTGTTAAATGTCAATCATGAATGTAATACTAATACATATGTAAACTAATGTAACATTATCTAAGGATCATCTGATACCGCTGCTTATTAAACTAAATTATTCACCAACATCTTAATTAGTAGACAAAGTAATAAATATAAATATAATAATATTTAATTTGTAATTCTTTATAACTTATAAAAATAACCATGTATTATTAGAAATTTTCTTCTTGATATACATAATCTTAGAAGTCTAAATAGCATGTCAAAGACTGCGTATCTGTTGGGCAACCCCGTGGAAAGGTGAGTGGAAATATAAGAAAAGTGACAATTAACTATTGTTTTGAGCGAATAAATAATAAAAGAATTTATAAAATTTGAAAAATGGAACCGATGAAGTATTTTACAGATAAATCAAGAAAAAATGGCAGACAATTATATTAAAACTAAGAAAGATAAATGGGTCTGATCTTTTTATAGTATAAATTTTTAACCGTACAAGCATACTCCAATAAAAAATTTTACTTTTGTAATAAAAGTTTTGGTCTTAAAAATAAAGTTATGTAATATTATATTAAATTAAATGATTATTTATTATTATTATTATTATTATTATTATTATTATTATTATTATTATTATTATTATTATTATTATTATTATTATTATTATTATTATTATTATTATTATTATTATTATTATTATTATTATTATTATTATTATTATTATTATTATTATTATTATTATTATTATTATTATTATTATTATTATTATTATTATTATTATTATTATTATTATTATTATTATTATTATTATTATTATTATTATTATTTTTATTATTATTATTATTATTATTATTATTATTATTATTATTATTATTATATTAATAATTTTTTTAATTTATTTTGTTTAAATTATCTAAAAATTGAAATTTGATATTTAATTAAACAAAAACTGAAAAAGTAAAAAAACTTAAATTTATATCTAAGCATATATAAACAAAATAAAAACACAAATCAAATTTGTTTTCAAATGTGCCTGCCGAAAAGAAAATGTAGATTATTTCGATTGATGAGATCCTAATAAATATTTTCTCTGGACTTTGATTGAAGTGGTCACTTGAATACAAAATTGATTTTAAAATATCTAACACATATCGAAAATTCGTATAAAATAATAAATTAAATTAAAAATAAAACCAAAAATTTAGATATAAAATGGTTTATTTGCTAAATATTATTTTCATTGACGTTTCCATGACAATTTTGTGAGTGTCGAAAAATACATATTAAGTAAACATCATTCGATGTATTTACACTGGATAGAGAAAGTCTACTATGTTTATCTATCAAATAACCCTATATTTATGTACGGCCCAAAAGAATCTCGGATAAATGCATTCAGATGTAAGTCTGGTGAGGATTTAATGTTCCCATGACAATTATTAAAGGTGGAGGAATTTTATGACAACAACTATTGAAAAAGATAAACAAATTTGTCATTTATATGCATTTTTCAGATCGATTTTTTGTCAATTAAAATTATTTTTGTTTTAACTAATTGAAAATTTATTTTAGAGCTACTATAAATAAATATCTGGGAATTATTTTCTTTGTTTTCTGGTATAATTTGTTGCATCATTCAATGTACTAATAAAAATATATATTTTTTTGTATTAGGTTTGTTCAAATTGAAATGTAACCAAGACAACGATAAACATGCAAAATATAACAAATACAAAACATATACAGATCATAAAATTACTATTAGGCTAAATATATACAATGAAAAAAAAATCCTTGGTATTAATAATATTGTATAATAATTATTTTTTCTAAGTATCTTATCCGAAGAAGTGCACAAGTATGTTTTGATGATTAAATGCTTCGTTATGCCCAATTTTTAGATGGCATTTTTCGAAATACACTCTAATACATATAAAAATGTAAATTTCTTGTAATCTCGAGATCTTCTAAAGAATAGGTTCTTAAACTTTTTCCTTCATGACCCACGCGGTAAAAAATCTGAAATTCGCGGACCACCAAATAAAATTACGACAACAATGGAACTACCAGACTTCGATCAAATTCGGCGTAAATAATTTTTTTTCAATACTAATTTCGAAAATAATTTTAATAACATAAATAATACGAATTTTTTTTTACATAAATCCGAATTTTTCAAATTTTTGAAATAAGAATTTTAATTTAAATTTTTCTTTAATTAGATTTTTTAGAACCTCCGTTTTAAAGCATTCGGCGAAGCATTTAATTATTACAATTTTTTTCTCAATTCTCAATTTTTTCAGATAAATATATTTGATATAAATTTATGTTTTAAGACAAATTTTGTAGAATTTTATAATAATCAATCAAATACATTTTGTTTATTTTTTCCCAATAAAATATAAAAGAGATATTTAAAAAAAATTCCACATTTTACAAAATAATAAGGTGCTAGATTACAAAAATTGAAATTTATGTTATTTATGTAATTATCACAATAAATTATTCTGGTGAGTTTAAAGTTTTTTTTATTTCAATTTATTATATATTTAATATTGCAATTGTAATAAACACGGGAGAAATTTGAAAAAGGAGAAATTTTATTTTACATTTTTGTTTAAAATAAACATAATTTTATTATAAGGACTTTTTTTGTTTTTCACCTCTGATTTCTTATAAGTGACATAATATTTTCTACACAATTTGACTATGAATCAGATTTATTTAAGGTATTCACGAATTTTCGGCACAGCCTTTTTCAAGTGAATTCCTAGAAAATTTATATGAAATCACTTGAAAAAGGCTTTTCTTATTTGGTTTCTGTGAACTATAAAATGATGCCAAGTTCAAAGGTTCAAATGGTTCAAATGGATATTATCATGTTTACCTACGAATTTGTTTTAGGAATTGAAAAATTACACTGAGACACAAGTGACAGTAAATATTTCTTATTTCAAATTGAAAGAAGTTTACATTTCAAAATTTTACTACAAATCTAGCACTAACAATATTTGACCGTCAATTCCAAACTAAGCTCATGGGCGCTTAAGCTTCAAATCTGTTTCTGACACAGGATTTTCCCGGAAAATACTTTTGCAACAAAGCGATCCTTACTGAACAAGATTTTAGACTAAATAAAGCCTATTAACAGGAAAATATAGTTTTATTTATCGAAACAGTATGTAGTAATGAATTATGATTTATTCCATGTGTAAGAAGCTGGGAAAATTCGTTTTCTATAGAACTAATATTTCTGTGGATATTTTTCAATGTAGACTAAATATACATACACAAAAAAGCTTCCAGAAACATGAATGATAATCATGTAAGTGAAATATAGAAAGCACTTCCTTGGGTTTAGTATTTGACCTATAAAAGTGCCACCTAATGAGCTTACGACATACGATATCAACAATAACATAAACGCATTAGTATAGCAATTATAGTGTTTGATTCAACATAGACGCCAGCACGTTTTCAAATCGGTCGTGGATTCTAGATTGTGTAAAAATTTGAGTACTAGAGGGTTAAATGTATTATGATATATCATATGTCTCCTTAAACGTTATCATTCAACACCAAACCAGCCATTTACTGAACTAAATCATTTTATTGCATAACGTAATGCAATAGCACGTGACAAATGCATTGAGATGCGTGAGAATTTTCACAATGTTAATAAACTCCTTTGAAAATTGATTATAATGAGAAAAGTTATAACGTTGACTTACCAAAAGTTTGCGATATAATTCAAAATATAATATAAAGATTTCAATATTTATTTAATTTATTTTAAACTTCAAAAAATAATGAATTGAAAAAAAAATGGTTCGGGGAAAAGTTGTGTTATTTTCATATCACATTTCATCTAAGAATATTTTGTCAAATCTAATAAAAATGTTTGAAAATTGAAGATAATTAATTAAATCTGGTATGAATTTCTCGAATCCAATCGGGAATCTTTTCGACATATTATTAATTCCAGCCTACAGCAGGGCTGGTTTGAGTGGGAGAGAGATAGAGAGAGAGAGAAAAAGAGAGATAACTGTGCAAATAAAGAGAAAAGGAGATTGTTCCTAAATCATCGAATAATAATAATTATAATGGTGTGATTATTTACTTAGATCGACAGACAAATTTGAACCGTTCCCGAGTAAGGACTGTGTCGGTTAGATCAAAGAAAAATAAAATTTTGGAGATAAATGAATTAGTGTTGCTGGACTTGTCAGTGTCTCTGTGTGATAGTCGCCGTAGGACTACACCGAATTTAATTGACAAGTTAAAGGCGAGATGTGAGTTAAAGCGGCTTCGACAAACCCGAATTGATCTATAAGAAAATTAAATTAGGAACTTGTTTAAATCATTGAATTTGGATCAAATTTTCTACATCAACAAAAAAATAAAACAGCAATTTCGATTGAATGAAATAAAAATGTTAATTATCTGACCTTGAAAGTAGAGATGTGATAGACGTATTCTGTTGCAAATGATATTCGACTACAAGACGGCAATTAGGAGTCTATTATTTCCCTAGATGATTTACTATAGAGGATTTAATAGATCAACCTGATAGGATAAAATATCACATAAATCACGCTTTAAATTTTAATAAATAGACCGACTAATTTGTGTGAAAATTACGTATGACATTTAGATCAAATTTTACATCGACATTAATATAAATATTATAAATATTAATTTTATATATATATATATATATATATATAGAGCCAGCCTTAGCCTTATTGGCGCCCTCAGGCGGATTTTTCTTGCCGCTCTCAAAAACTGAAACATTGATTTTTATTTTTATGTATTATTTTTCAGTATAAAAACATATACTAAATATATCACAGTGTATAATATTAATATATAAACATCAAAGATTACAATACCATAAAACATATTCAACCTGAATAAAACACAACAATAATACAAAATAACTTTAATTACTACTGGAAATCAACTTTTCGAGCTTTTTTGTTAGCGAAATCTTTTATCAGAACTGAAAAGTCAAGATTTTGGGCGATGTCATTTTCAATGGATAAAGTACCTAAAGTGGAAAGTCTGTCTTGTGATATTGTAGACCTTAGATAGGTCTTAATTAATTTCAGTTTTGAAAAAATTCTTTTTCCACTTGCGACTGTCACCGGAATTGTTAGTAAAATTCTCATGGCGATCCAGACATTTGAATATAACCCTTGGATATTATGCTGATTTAAAAACATTTAACATGACGTGCGGAGTAATTTTATTCTTAACCGTAAATGAAATGAAAGTTTTAATACTGATTAACTCATCACAAAATAGTATACCGTCAATATCAGATTTTAAATTCACTGTGAGTTTAATTTGGAGGACGGTACACAATTCTTTTTTCAGGATAGTATCTACATTAAAATAAATACCTTAGTTACTGATCTTGCAATCGAATTGGACTTTGTCATCTCAATTCCAGTGTCAATAATTGTTAGAGTTCCAGCATCTTTATCTAGAATAATTTTTATCAATAACTCCTTTGCATTGACGAGTTCTGAGAGATCTGTTAAAATAAACTAAATAAACTGATGAGTAAGTAGTTAGTAGCTTTCTGCAAAATGTTCACTACTGTGAGCTTGCTACATCATCATATTTCAAGATAAATGATGTTGGTTTCCTTGGTTATGTGTCTCCAGAATGTCTCACCATGACATCTGGTAGATGGTCAATGTTTTTACAACAACACGGGCATCACCTCAGACAATTCAGAAAATCTAAAAGTAGTATAGTTGCCAATAGTAAGTCTATGTATAATATAACCAACTATTAACCTTTTTTAGTATTGTCAAAGAGGACAACCCTTCAAGGCACTTTGCATATTGATAAATATGATACAAGTAATCTTTTGATAATTTTTAATGATTTTTAAATTATTAACTGTTAGATACTTTTAATATTCAAGATTCAAGATCGAGTAATTAAAGAAATGAATTTAAAAATTGTAATTTTTTACTTTTATTTAAATTATTAATTATTTTTAATTTAGATTATTTAAATATTGACATTGAAAACGTGGATGATAGAATATTTTATGAAACAAATTATGACGAACTTAAAAAAATCTCTACTTTGAATGTTAAATGTGAGTTTTTAGTTATTATAATCAGAATTATTTAAATTTTTCATGTTTCAGGTAATCTTTATCCGAAGTATTGTCAATCTACAAGCCATGATAACAACTTTAATCACAACAGAACCTAAGATATCCCATATTTATTCAGAATCCGACTTTATACATACGGAAGCAAGAGTAAGTATAATTAGATATTCTGAAGAGACTTTTGTGTGTCAGATACAGTTTTGATAGTCAGAAAGGGATTTTCTTACAACCTTCGTGAAAACTTATCCGCAGAGGGAATCAAATTTAGCCTTAAAACATTTTTTTTGGTCTCTGATTATTATTGATTAGATTTTTATTAGATTTTCTACCTTGTTCTTTCTTCATTTCTTCTATAATCTTATTCATTCTGTCCATTTCTCTTTTTAAGAAATTTAATGTATCCTGGTCTGTTGTAACCAGCTTCGTGATTTGATTATGGTCATCTTCCTTTCTTTTTACTCCCACATATTCCATTTTTATTTTATTTAAAGCATATTTTAACTTTTATGGCTCTCTGATCTTCAAAGCTATCGAGAGAGTTTGGTTTCTGAACCCTTATATAAAGGCCTGCACCCTCATTTTTTATTTTCCGCCTCCGTAATTGAGATATCGCATTCTTAGTCATTACAATGCCTCCAGCTGGATTCATTAACATTTTTAACATAGCTCGTGGACCTAAGCAGGTTCTAATAACATCCGCAACATGCTTAGCTGCTGCTATATTTTGTTCTTGAACTTTTTTACCTTGCACACGCCTAGCGTTTGAATTTAAAATCATTACAGACATTGAAGACATTCTCAGTTGATAAGTTAAATATTTTGAAAATAGACTAATTAAAACATTGATTTTTAAATTTTCGACAAAAAACTGACATCAAAACATCTAGTTTAAACAATTCCAGAGCCAAAGAAAAAGAAAATAATAATTTTTACAATTAAAAATCGTTTTAATTTTTTCCGGCAATTTCTTTATTTTATTATTTTTTTTTAATATTACGCAGGATCATTTCCACCCACCTTGATCCCTTCCTCTGGATCAGTACCACCTGTAATCTCCAAGGGGCAAATTCTTGTTATTAGTCTCAGGATCTACTTTTCTTTTTCACGACTCTCACATGCCCATCTACCCCTGGAATGGCGGTAATAACTCGACCTAAAATCCATCGTTCTCGCACAAAGTTCTCTTCCATCAACCACACCACATCGCCACTTCGCAAATCATTTCCCTCTCGGTTCCATGTTTTTGTCTTCACCACCCCATCAAAACTTCTTTTCGCCAACGTCGCCAAAATTTGACATTTGTCTCTTCAATCAACTTCCACCTTCTTCTCATAATCATTGCTTCCGTAACTCTGGAAAAGCGCTTATAATTTTAGTTGGGTGGATTTTCTGTTGCAGTAATGCAGTCGCTTGACTTAATAGTTCTCCGGAAAGAATAATTACAGATGTTGTACCATCACCAACTTCTTTACTCATAGTATTTTGTACATATATATTTGGATCTAATAACATTAAAAACAATGCTTCACATTTCACACGTTCTAATAATTATTCAAACTTGCCAAATTTATTCAAGAAGCCCTTATTATGCTCACAAATATCGGTCAAACCCATCAATCGAACATCCTCTAGTACTCGAGTCCATAGATAACTGGAAGTCTCTACAATGTATGTGACATTATACCCATTATATGTAAATTGATAAACAATATCCGAACCCAAGCCAACCGGAGATTTTGACTTATTAACGAATATATTGCGTACCTTACGTGAATTAGAAATGATTTATAATCTAAATTTACCAACTGTTCACTCAACTTCCTTTTATAATTTATAAAACCTTTCAAATATGGTTGTAACATCACAAATTTTGGCCTATATTTCATTCATACATTTTTTATATTATTTGCATCAACAATGATAATACACACAAGTCAAATTACAACCATACATTCTAAAACAGGGGTACTTAGGATTTTTAATCAATTAGTTATCAATCTCATATCTTCAATAACAAAAATTATTTTGAATACCCATTCTTTATCAACAACTCATCAAATTTATCAACACTTAACTGAATTTTCAAAATTTCTCTAATACTTAAATTCATAAAAACTTTATGGAGAAGTATAAAGAACAGTATCAGTTGGTTTTCTAAAATTCTCTTATTCGTAGCGTTTATCTTTGCACTGATGTAATAAACCTAAGAACCCAAACAATGAATTTCTCTCTGCTTCATGTGTAAATACAATTCTCTTATGTAAATTTTTCATGACATGCAAAAACGGTTCTACATGTTTCTGATTTTAAAAAACAAATATCATCAATATACCTTTTATAAACAATTAGTTTCTCAAATTGGAAAAAATAATTTTCACTTCTAAACTAGCCAAAAAATTAACGCAATTGTTGATGCTAAAGGGGAAACTCACCTCGACTACGTCTATTTGTTGATGTCATTCATTATCAAAAAGAAAATTGACATTTGAAGTGGCAAATTCCAGAAGTTTACGAAAATTATATTTAATAAAAAAATAATTTAATTGATAATTAAAATCTATTTTGAACAACATAAAAATTACAAAATAAGTCATCAAACATTATTCACTATCTTTATTTGGGTATTAAGCCAGAAAAGTAACTCAATCGTATTTAAACAATCTGTTTACTGGCGCAGAAGTTTTGTCATCTTTAAGCCGAGGAGCCACATTTTACTAGAATACAGCATCTCGAGGATTGCTGCGACTTCTCGAAGCCGAGAACTTTATTGTGTCAAGATTCTTTTCGACTATCCCTTTCCAGATGGTCGGTACGCGTATCTAATGGATTAATTAACGCAAAATTTTAAACATTTGATCGTAACGAAAACTAGCTCCATTGTCCATAAGATGCTCTTTTACGGATCCCAGCTTTCTTAACACTTCTTCTAAATTCATTGATCTACTTCAAGAATCTTCATTGGATTACTTTCTCCAGATAGCGAACTGACTTGAGTATCCCACTGAAATTGGTAACATCCATAGCTAATTTAGTCCAGTCGTCCAAAACGTATAGCGACCTATGATACCATTTGAAAGGAGAAGGATCAATGAATCAGTATTCAATACAATTTGTGAATATTTTCTTGATTTCAGCGTCTCCTGTTTTGGGAATTTCTTCTTGGACAAAGTAAACGGTTTTATTAATCACTAAATGATGTGATCTCTGATCTCTTTAGCTGTCATCACTGCACAGCATATTGGATACAATCGCTTCAGCCACTTTTGCGGCACCTTAGTCAGCTCATCCACTTGATTCTCCAAAGATTTCGCAAAGTGAACGGACAACTTGACATTTCCTTTCAAAAAAATTTCTCGGACGATTCTAAGATGACGCCTTACCAATGTTTCTGAGAATTCATGAACCCGGATCTTCTTTTAGTTTGTCAGCACAGTACGCATCCAACCGACCTTGGTTGCGGAATCAATCATTATATTTAAACTTTCGATTTGACACTTTAAGGCCAAATTTAACCCGTTTGATACATCCTCTAACTCAGCAACGTTGACATGAGAATAATCGTGTTTTTTTCTGAGCCATGATTTATCTTCCACGGCATTATCATTGATAATTCGCAAAACATTCAAAGCTAGACTACTGGCATCACACCATAGTATTCTATGTATAACCGAGTCTACCGATCATAGTCCTCTAATAGGATTCTCAGGCGTATATTTCACTCAGCATAAATATTAATACAGTAAACCGTCGTATAACACGGTACTAGACATTCCTCTTACAACAGCTTAGGTTCTCCGTATAAAACGATTTACAATATAACTTTTACTAAAAACTTTTTTCGAGAAGCAGTCTAAAACGTTACAAAATGTCTAGATAATGCAACTTCGATGATAATTTTGTGGTGGTGATTATATTTCTCTCTGTGCTGTAAGGGTCAAAAAACATCAAAATATCAATTCCTGTATAATTTTTGTGTATTCTATATAGCACGATTTTGTATTCGATATAACACGGTACGCATTATTAAAATTTGTATCCCCTTTAAGTTTCGTTTAACTCGGTTTCTATATAACACGGAATATCTTATAACACGGTACGCACTATCCGAATTTGTACGCCCTCTATGTTTCCGTATAACACATATTCCCTATAACACGTACCAATTAATCGTGTTACACGAGGGTTTACTGTAAAATGTTATTTACAAAAATCGTTGAAATGAGCTAAGTAGGTAGTTAGTAGCCCTTTGGAACCACACACAAAATCCCAATAGCCCCCTATTCCCCGTGGCAATGGATTAAATTAAATAATTATGTAATTAATCTCAATTACGCAACTATGTAAGTCAATAACCAAGTATTTTATGGGGAAATGATTAATTAAGAGCAAGTTTAATGATATTTTGAAAGAGTCGAGTTGGTTGAATATCGGGATTTAAAGGATAAATAATATCTAAATGGGAAGTTTTTATGAAAATAATAAATAAGGTACTCAATTATTCAATGCTTAAAATGTATATAGTGAGTTGTACAGTATCTGGTTAATGTTCTACAGTACTCAGTCATTGGTATACTGTACCTAGTGATTGTTGTTCAGTTATTAATCAATAGGTTGTTCAGTGAATATGGGTTATCGGTATTCAGAATTTGATACCAAGTTAGTTAACTTTTTATCTGTTTGTTTATGTATTTATTATTATAATGATTATTATTAATATTATTGTTTTTTAAATTAATTACTATGTGGAGAATTTATTTAACAAGTTCCTAATAATTATTAAAACTTTTTATAAATTTTTAAATTAATTATGTTTATTTACTATTGTGCTCACTTGTAATTCTCAGGAACTCTAGTACGGCGATGAAGGGAAGTCTCTCCAATGTGTGAGGCATAACACCCATTACACGTAAATTTATAAACAAAATCCGAACACAATCCAACTGGAGTTTTTGACTTATTAATGAATATACTTGAATATATTAATCTAAATTTCTTTCCGAGTGCGGCACTACCAACAAAAATTTAGGCTCATCATTCTTACAAGTGCTATTGTTGTTATTATTGTTATTGTGATTATTATTATTATTGTGATTATTATTATTATATTATTATTATTATTATTATTATTATTATTATATTATATTATACTATTATTATAATTATTATTATTATTATTATTATTATTATTATTATTATTATTATTATTATTATTATTATTATTATTATCATCATAATCAACATCATTATTGCAAAGTGTATTAATTACGACAAAGATAAATCTCTAAAATTTTCTGATAATACATTATTAAAGAAAATAAATTGCAGCACAAAGTTCATTTACTGTAATTATTTATTCATAAGTTATGTAACTATCGGAAATGAAATTAAATGCTTAATTAATCATTGAAAAAATAAAACTGTCGGCAACTTTGATGTTGTATATTATTACACTAATTATCTGAGAAAAAAAGATAATTGGTTTAAAAAAATTAGCTTATATTAATCACAATTTTAATCATCACATAATTGACTAATGTAATTAAAAAGTTTGTTTATTCTGTTTTTAATTCTTGCTAATTAGTTATTAAATTAGTATTATTAATTAGTATTACTCAATATTAATTAGGAAATATACTATAAATCAGCGGTCTACAAGCGGTGGTACGCCAGATTTGGTTAAGTTGTACTCGAAAAAATAAATCTAAATTATTTATAAATCTTACCAAATTAATTTCAAAGATTATAATGGTCCATCACGAATCTTGATGTTTTAAATGAGTAATGTCCACTAACAGTGACTAACTGACTAACAATAACTAATTCTAAGTCTAAGGTTCAAGTCAGTAATAATCAATAGTGGGTTTTATAATTATAAATTACCTTGAAAATAAAGGTTGAAAATCGCTGCTATAAACAATCTTAGGATATAGACAATTGGTCAAATAATGCATTTTTATTTAGCTTTATTTATTTAACTACTCACTAAAGAGTGTAAGATTTTTTTGAATTTTAAAATTTTTGTTTAATAAATTTGAATTTTTTGATTTACGTTTTTGTAAAATTTTTATTTTTTAAAGATAAGTAAAAATGAAATTTTCACTAAAGATAGTTTCAAAATAAGTAGTTCAAAGGTTAAAAATATTATTATTTCTTTAAAATTTATAAAATTTCGAATCAATAAAAATACTTAACTGAAATGATTCGTAAAAAACTGGAAACTCTGACGAAATGATCAAAATAAATAAATTAACTAAAACGGAAATTTAGAAAAATAAAAAAATTGAAAAAAAAAATTAATAAAATATATTTCCTCGCGTTATTAAGATTAATAAAAGATTGGCGACCATTAATTTTATATATTCTTTTGGATCATTTCGTCAGAGTTTCTAGTGTTTTACGGATCATTCAAATTTAGACTTTTTTTAAAGTCAATTCACTTTTTAATTTAAAGAAAGAATAATATTTTTTCATTTTTAATTATTAAGTCAATCTGTTTACGAAATTTTGTGAAAATGTCTTTAAAGCTTTTATTATTTATGGGTAAGTAATACGACATGTGGAAAATACTTGTGTAAAATACATGCAGTTTCTGACTGTAAATCTGACTGCTTACTAGGCTCAGGCTTGATCCAGGTCTTCACCCAGGTCCTATGCTGACTTTTGAAGTCAAGTTGTCTAAAATTTACGAAGTGATTAATATCGAGTTAATGCAGCATTTTTTGGTCATCTGAGTTGAAAAATGAAAGATCTAGATTAGGAATTGAGCTGGAATTTAAGGAAATTTAGGTCATTTTGATAAACCAGACGAGGACGACGCTCTAGTATAGGTCGCTGATTTTTAAAATTAAAAAATATTTATATTTTTATGCATTAATATTATTGATTAATAAAACTTTTAAGTAACCACAATGAAAATTGCAGACATCTTTTAATTATTTAAAGTAGTAAACAATGAAGAAATATTACTACAATATATACAAAAATACATGTTCTTGCTACAAGAGCACTGTGTGACTGCGGCACCAATATTTCTCTTACCGTAAGAAGCAAACTTTCTGACGAGTAGGCAGACATGTTTCTTTGCAAGATGGTAGTTTCCTTTCTAAAAGTGAGCTGACCTTCAAGAAATTAGTGATTAACTATCTCGATTTTAGATTATGATTATCACGACAAAATTATGAAGAGGAAGATATGTTGGATGTTTTTTGGAGATTAACAGCTTCATCCTATCCAGTGCTAAATTAATTTTTTGCTATATAATATATTACTTATTGGTTTTGTTTATATTATAAATTATTTATTTATATTTTTTTTATTTTAAAATCGGGCTACCTATACTAGTCCGTCACCCCCAGACGAGACCCCATAAACAAAGACTGAAACATTCTTGGTTGTTTGAGGCAATGCGAGGATCATGAGTAAACAGCACATCTTTAGTGCTTCTTTCTGGAAAAGATTGACCCATCTTTGGATCACTGATAATCGAGGAGAAAAATTGATTTTTCATGACCGTCCACAATAGTCGATTTGCTTAGGAAAATTAAAATTGTTAAGTGAAGGACAATTAAATTTAGATTTATTTGGAATTTTCTGACATTTTCCAAAATATTAGACAAAACAAGACTGAATTATTAATTTAACAGAAATCAATGAATAAATAAATTAAGTATTTAAACAATAATTGATAAAGAGATGCAAAATCAATATTTCTTTGATTTAAACAATAATTTAACACTTCGTTGACTTCTAAGGAATTTTTCAAAAAAATCTCAGACAATTTTTAGAAGACATTTGATTGCGGAAAATTTTTTAAAGATTAATTATTCAGGTAATAAATTAATTAAATGTATTTTTGGTGAAAATTTCAACTGATACTAGAAAAATTATTAAATTTTGAGTGGAATTTTTAATGATTTTTCAATTGTTGACTTAATTTATTTTGAAATAAAATTCTATTGGGCTTTTCACAGCACGAAAACTATTATTAATTTTTTAAAGTCAATTTAAACATTTAAAATTTAATTTAATGTGAAAAACATTCATATAAGTTAAATTATTTTTCTTTTAATAGTGATTTTTCAATAATATTGCACATTTTTATGTTAACTTTCAAAAAAAAATTATTATTTATCTTTACAATTCGATATAGATTATAATTGCAGACTATTTTCAACTTGACAAATAAAAGTTTTAATTGATTCACCCATTCTTAACACTACATCTGAAAACTGTTCGTAAAAACTGGTAGTAAATAGATGTGGGCCCTAAGCGCCACCCTTAGTTACCGTGCACTGGTTAGCAACCAACACCCCTTTAGAGAAAACTCATAAGGGAGATAATCTATTTTCTCGATTATTGATTTTTAATTGCAAGTTTTTTTAAAAAATAATTCAAGTATTGATTAAAATGTCCAATTATTGATTTTTACGTGAAATTTTACTTTTTTGTTGACAACAATTTAGAGATTGTTAAAGAATTCCGAATTCTTAAACCAACCAAATAAACATACAAAATTAATATGGATTTTGGAGAAAAGAAGTAAAATCTCTGTCAATGCTTTAATTTACCTTTCTGGAAAACTTTAAATGCTTTCAGAGATTACTTGACTTGTGGTAGTCGTAAAATTTCAGAGGATTTGGAAACTTTAAAATATATTTCAAACTTATAGCTAGTAATTCTTCAGAATTCGAGTGTGGATTCTGTAGCAAGAATTTAATCGAAATGGAAAGAAGATCACGTATTTTAATTGATCATGTTGAAAATTTATAGTTTATAAAACTTCATGGACCACTATTGAAATTGTAGAATCCAATTTTATACGTAAAACCTGGTTGCGTTCCCATCGATTCGCTAGTAATGAACAAACAAAAAAGTATGGGCAAACAATTAAATTGTGGCTGATTGTATTTGGGAGTATTTTTAAATTTTATAGCATATAATTTTACAGTACATAATAATATCTTTAAAAATCTTATTCTTATCTTTTTTAGAATTTTTTTTTGTTTATTAATATTTTGAATTTTACTGAGTATGAATAAAAAATTATATTTTGTTTTATTCTGAGTTTAACTTATATTTTATTATAAAGAACATTTTTTTTCAATTCTAATTGTTTCGATTTTTTATTTAGGCATTTTCAAGCTTGGCATACAAATCTCAAAATGCAGCGCATTTTTTAGATAATCAGATTTGACACTCCTGCTTTGACCATGCGTTCCGGTACTTCTTATTTTACCAATATACCACTGGTTTCAAGCTGTTTTGAGTCTCATCGGTGCTGTGTAAGATACTCGATCACATAAAATATAACATTATATAAATCATATCATTTTGATTTAGTGTCATTGGATGTCATTACAAATTTTAATTTTATAGTCATTATATGATAATACAATAACAATAATAATAATAAATATTTAAATAAATTTGGAAACGATTTAATTAAAAGAAAACGCTAATAATAAAGTCTTCGTACGATATATTTCAACAGTTTCACTGTCATCTTCAGGCACAAAAAACCAACTAAAAATATTATGAATTAACTAATAATTTAAACAAATTATTTGTTTTTATATTAATTTAATTTTCTAATAATAAATATTCAAAAAATATTTAAATACTTTTAACTAATTTTTAAAAATTTTTTTTATATAAATATTATAACTGTCGAAATATATCGTACAAAGAGTTTTTTATCGGCGTTTTCTTTTAAAAATAATATTAATTATTCATTCGCACAGTTTGTAAGATATCAAATGTATTTATAGATTTCAAAATAGAGATGTAGCTTTAATATTTGATGCAACCTTAGTGTTTTAGAAAAGAATAAAATTAATTCTTATACATTCTGGTAGGAGTGCAGTCGGTGTTTCAGGTGTTCTCAAAATATGTGATGAGATTCTTCTGTGTTAATCCCATGTGATGAAATAACCCGGTGAGGTCCGCATCCCCTAGTGAAGCCACTGACGTCATCTGAAATTAATTAAATTAAATATTTTAATTAATTATAAGGGTAACTTATTTAATGTTTAACAAAATTTATTAAATCATGATTTCTAATAGATAATTAATTAAAATGCAAATTTAATTTAATTAAACTTTAACTATTATTATTATTATTATTATGATTATTACTATTACTATTATTAAAGTTGATTTAAGTGTATTTAGTTTAATTTATTATTTAAATAAATAGGTAAAATTTACATACATTTTGAAAAATATTTAGATGTTAAATTAAATAAATTTGTTTATATTTTAGTGTGAATAATATACTTCTAATTTATAAGTAGAATATATTTCATTTAAATATGAAAATTTAATAACATTTTTGTATGATATATTATCGAATTGATAAATAAAATTATTTTTTTAAATATTTGTGCTGTATAATGTTATTATTTTTTTTCTGGACATTTTTATATTTATATACACTTTTTAATATTTAGTCATAAAATTTTCAGTTATTTTTCACGATTAAAAAATTATTTTTGTTATAGAAATCTTGCGCCTTAACCAAATTTGTGTTTTTTACTTCACACTCAAAACTTCGAGTATTGGAAAGATTTATAAAATATAAGTTTAACTTTTTTCGTTGCTGATAAAAGAGCATCGGTAATTTTGACTTTCTCTGCGTACGGCCCACGAAATATAGTATCAAAAATGGGCAAATAAAAATTACATAAGAAAAACATTAACATTTCTAAATAAATTATTGTGAAAATTAAGGATCTTTTACGTTGTGGACAACTAAAAAATATAATTATTAATTCATTCATTATATAAAGTTTCCAGCTACTATTAATAATTAAAACAAAAACAATAAATATTTTTTCAAGTTGAAAAAAATAAAATAATTTTATTAATTAAATAAATCAATTTCAAGATCGTGTTAATGAACCGTAGTTTTTCTTAATAATTTTTAAATTAGTAGACATTATATTTAATAAATATCTCATATCTTTATCTATTGAATTCATATTTTCAGCAAAATTTGAGTCATAAATGTTGATCGTGTTGATCATATATTTCTTCCTTTGAAGCACTTGGATCACTTCTTGAAATAAATCTTGGCAGTGCAATGCAACATTCCTAGTGACTTGAATGTGAGAGTAGGAGTTTTGGAATTCTTTACTGAAGCTATTTGACAAATTGTCCATAATTCCCACATAAAGCAGGTCAATTTTATAAAGATCCGAAAAATGTCGTTTTAAAAGATTTGATAAGAACTATAATTCATGAAAATGGATCGTAATTTTTTAATTGTTTCTGATGGTTTGGTGTTATTTAATACATTATTATTAATGGTGTTTTGGATTTCTTTTAATGTTTCCATTAATTGCTTGGAATGTTTTAAATAGCGAGAGGACGTCTCTCGAAATACGTTCATGCTGTTTGTTAGATTTTCGAATTTTGAAAGATGACAAGTTTGAAATGGACAAAATCCAGAAACTAATGGACAATAACTTTTGCAAAATTTACAAATTTTATGTTGACATTTGTCAGCATTGTAATATCCACCTTCGGATAATGGATTAAAACAAATAATACATTCTGAATTTGAATTATTGTAAAATTCGTCTAACTTTGCAGTAATTGTTTCATTAAATTTTAATATTACAATTTTCAGAAGTAATGATAAATTTTTGACAATGTCCCATTCATAGGAAATATAATCTGTACTAGAAAATTGGTGTAGAATTGCAGGATTTGGAACTAGGATATTTTCTAATTTATATTTCATTATCATTAGCATATTATATATAAATTGAATAATCTCTAAAATTAAATAAATATTTTCTAATTTATTTAAATTCCTAACGAATTGACAGTTCAAAATTTCAGCATTTTTAAAATCTTGAATTTTTTGTTTCAACTCTTTAATTAAATCTGTTGTTTTAATAAAGGGATTATTTTCTGCATTTAAAATCTGAATTATTTCACTTAAACACTTTTTTGTTTTAATTATATTCTTCAATTTTACAACTATTTCCAGAATACGATTGAAACTTTCATAGGTGGTTTTGAGCATTTCTTGATTGGTTTTGATTAAATTTCCCATAGCAATTTCATTGAAAAATCGAAAAAATTTTTTAATTTTTTTCTCATTCTTTGCTATGTCAAAAATTATTATTTTTTTAATTTCTTTCCTGTCTAATGGACAAGATTTTTTTATTACAATCCAACTTTTAAAGCAAGCTTCACAAAACCTATGATGGCAAGGATCAGTAAGAATGGTAACCCCATTAAGTGCCTCATAACAAATTATACATTCTTTCACATTCATGATTGTGGAAATTATTTGTATCTCAAAATTGATTTTATTTAAACAAAATTTAATTTAATTAATTACTATTTTTATTATTTAAAAAACTTTGATTTTTTTATTAAAAATTTAATATATTTTAAATAATAAAAAAATCTAAAATGTTATATGAAAAATTAAATCCTGGTCATTAAAAGAGCCGGAAATAAAATGAACCTGGGAAAGACTGTTGAAGATTTAAAACAAAAAATGCTACATGGTGACAATGAAAATGTATTTTGATAAAATTAAGGAAAATGATAGAGCGTTAAATTGGGAATAAACTTAACCAAAAATAATCTAATATAAAAATAGTTTACTTGTTTGGTGAACTTAAAAAGAATGATGAAAACGTATAAGAAAAAAATAGATAAGTAAAATTAAATAACCTTAAGATCAACTCTGGAAAACCAACCGATAAAAAACAATCATAAAATAATATTATCAAGTGAATTCAAAGTGAAATTTTAGTCAACTCTTAATAGATAAACTTAGTTAACAAAACATCTTTGCCAAAGGCTTCTTGAAATCCATTATGGAAATCTGCTTTAGGATCTGCTTTATTCTTTGGGTAGTTATAGCGAAATCTGTATAAATTAAATGAGACATTTCTCATTGTTATTGAATTGATTGTTCTGTTTTATTGTATAAACGTTTTTGGATTTAAAACCCGTAAAAATTTGTTCTCAGAAATTTCCCCTCTTTCTCTAATTTAGGATATTTCAAAGCTTATACGCAATAATTCTACAACTAGTTGAGTAAATAAAAATTAAATTAAATTTTATATTAAAATTATCTTCAAAAACTATTTATTTTAAAGTAAAATTTCAATATGATTATAATTATATTATAAATATTTAAATAGAAAGATTTTAAAAAATACCTCTCTGCGGGCAACTACCTAATCTTTCTATTTTTTTTCAATTAAATTTTTTAATTTTTGATAATTTAAATATGGTTGAAAGCGTAATACAGAAATAAATTCTCGGAAAATAATAAACTTTATACATTTTATAAAAATTATCAATCAATTATTTTAAATAAAATTATTAAATATTATTATTATTGTTAAAATATTTCTTTGCTTCAGTTATATTTCACGAATGGCTAAATAAAAACTTGTCGAAATGAAAGTTTTCTTAAATAATTAGATAGAAAGCAATTATAGTTATACAATATTTGTGTGATTTCTTTGATATTTTATCTCAACTTATCAAATGTAATTGAAATAATATTAGATTTTATTTTAATATACATTTATAACAAATGTTTCCAAACATTCTTTAGTAAGTGACAAATTTTAAAATATTTAGGATTTTGCAGGACCAATATTTTTAAAATAAAGGGTTTTATTTGATAAAGCTTCAAATTTTGACACTTGTCAACAATTTTAAATGATAAACAGCAAAGTTCCCAAGACAATAAATTTTATTATTTTATAAATGATTTATATTATATTATATTATATCATATTATTTTATATTATATTATCTAACTAAAATGAACTTCTTAGCCATGTTACAAGATTATTTTTAACAAAAGGACGGTAATCATTTTTCATAAACAGCCTTGACTCAACATTATATGCAGCGCCTTGCCTGTTTCGATTTAAATAATTATATATGTTCCATTTCCATAACACCTGTTAGAAGACTTTGGAGACAATATGTATTATCTAAAATAAGTGAGAAACTCTCAGGAAGAAATAAATATATTGTAATTATCTTGAGCAAGATACACACATGCATCAGTGAAGGATTTAGATTTTGGTGAGTGGGGAGCGAGGAAAATTTTCAAGGGGCGCCACAAATTATGAAGATGGTACTACTTATTTTCCCGAGTATTGAGTAAATACCAATATTATTATAAAGCATTAGACTCAGTAAATTTATTCTAGTAAATTTATTGATGTAACAAACATACCACTTTATTTATTATTTAAATTGCTTCCTGCGTGATTTCATTGAAGCAAAACGATTTATAGTCGATTCAAAGTCAATATTCTCAGTCAGTTCGCGTTCTATTGAAATTAATGCTAATCCAGACAGACGTTCGTTTGTCATTGTTGATCGCAAATAATTTTTGATGATTTTCAGTCTACTGAAACTTCTTTCAGCAGTAGCAGATGTAACAGGAAGAGTCAAATATAATTTATAGAGAATTGCCAAATTGGGAAGTCCTGGCGCCATCTGTTTTTCAACCAAGAAAGTTGTAGTTCACAGGATAGTAATGGGCGTATTGACGCATACACGTATTTGAAAGTATCATTTTCTAGGATTGCTTCTTCAATATTAATATCGTTTTTGTAAATGTCGCATAAATTTTGAAAAGATTCTTTATTTTCTTCTGATATTTTTGATGGATCAAGACAGGAGAATAAAGCAACAGTGTTATGAAAATCATTAAAACGTTCATCTAGTTGTATTACAAGTGTATCCAAGACAGTGAAATACGTTTCACATTTGAAGCGTGTAGTTGGATCATCAACTCTTTCATCTCTGTTAAGTTCACCTGCCATGCGTTTCTTTTTTGCAATTCGCTTTTCTTTAAATTCTGTTTCAACATCTAGTAAGGAACAATTTTTGATAATAAATGATTTTACAGCAACATTTAGACTTTCAAAAGCTTTATCACTTCTCATATCAGCAAACTTATTTCTGGCAACATAAATCAATTGTTTTGCAAACGCAATATCAATTTCCTTTCGTTGCAAATAGTTTGATAACACAAAGATATTATCTAACAGCTTTTGTAGAAATAGCATCAGAAAAACAAAAGAATATTTTGTTATCAAAATAGATAGTCCCATAGCTTCGGCTCTGACACTTCCTTTGTGTTCTTTTGATTCCCCAAAATTTATATCTTCTACAGTAGATATAATAGCAGAGAATGATCCAACAACTGAATACACAGTATGCTTTCGGCTTGCCCATCTTGTATCAGAAAGTCGTTTTAGATTATTTAATGTCGATTCATATCGAGACCTCTGATGTTTTTAGAGAATATGTAGTCGTGGTAGACTTGATGTAAGGAAAGTATACAACTTTTCTGTTGTACCAAAAAACAACTGAACATCACTGTTAAGAGACATTGCTGCAATAGTCAGCAAATTCAATGCATGAGAACAACAGTGAACAAAGATGGCATTTGGTGAAAGTGTCTTTATCTTAGTTTGAAGACCATTTTTAATCCCAGACATCACAGAGGTACCATCATATGCCTGTCCTCTACAAAGTGTAATGTCAATGTTTCGCTTTTGTAACTCCGTTAATATTATATTAGAAAATGCTGCAGCATTACTGTTTTCCAACGTGTAGAAGCCTATAAATCGTTCAACAACTTGTCCTGATTTTAACACCAATCTTAAAGAAACTGACATCTGATCAACTCTGGATATATCAATTGTTGAATCAACAATTAGAGAAAAGAATTGTGCAGACATTACTTCCTTATCAATATTTGAGGATATTTCAGAGGTAAGTGATTGAATTAGGTCATTTTGTACATCATGACATATATAAAGTTCATTTTTCTTTTCAAACTTTAGATCATTGTCCAAAGTGGAATCATATTTAGCCAATAAAAATAGCATTTCACGAAAATTTCCAGTATTACTACACCTGTCAGAGCCAGGATGTTCTCTGTGTCCTCTAAATGGCAAACCTTGTTTGGCTAAAAAAACGTTGCATCTACCATTTGTTTCAAAACTTCTCTATTTTTTCCACTTGATAACGCTCCTGACTGATCAAACCAGATATCACAGTTTTATCATTTGAAATGCGATATTTAGCCAGCAAATATTGGCATATTGCACTTTGATGTTGATTGGAAGTTTCATGTTTAACGATTTTTTCCATGCCTTTTTTCCAGTTATAAACTCCAAAATTTGGGTTGGACCATTCCTTGCTATAATTTTCAGTTTTACAATCAGCGAATAACCAGCAAGCTTGGCAATGCATTTTTTGATTTGTTGGTGAATAGACAAGCCAATTTGTTTCCTCCTTCATACTACCTTTTCCAAAACAATTTGTGAACCATGAAATTTGAAACTTGCGCTCCAATTCATCTGTCGGAAATTGAAATGGTTCATTGAGTCCAGGTTGACATGGTCCGAATTCAAACAATTTTCGTATCAATTTCGAGTTTATGCTTGTATTAATGTAGAGTCCTGGATTTGTAGGGAAGTCGGATTGAGGAAGAAGTGGTTCTTGTAAAATATCTGAAGCAAGTTGTTTTTCCACTGTATCAAATTCTGAATCACCCTGATTATGTTTCAAGCCCTGAGCAGGTAATGTTACCGTCTCAGTATTCTCTGCACATGAATGTATAGCTGGGTGTTGTTCATCAACTGCAGACAGTACTTGCTCATCTTCAACAAGAACTTCAGATGATGTTTCTGTCTCAGCAGGCTCAGTACAGGAACTCGAATGCGTAGATGGGTGTTGATCATCAAATACATGCTCATTTTTAGCAGAAACTTCAGCTGATTAAACTACTAACAGTTTAGACTGTTTAGTTATAAATGATGTTAACTTAATACATTTGCTAGCATCTGTCTTGAGACTGTCTTCCTTTGCCAATTTACGCCTAGATGATCCACTTACTTTTGTAACTGATTTTCTTTTATTAGTGTCACCAGCTGACTCAGCCATGGCTCTATTTAAATTTTATTTGAATTCAATATTGAATATTATTTTAATATTTCAATAGTAACACAATAATTTGTTTGTCAAAAAAGTCCAAATTGACAATAATTATTATGGTTAGATTTATGTACAAACACTATACAAGCTTAAAAACTTCAAACTGTCGCTCTTCACTGGAGCTATGTAATATTATTAATATGATGCAGCATAACAGCTGGAGTTGCTTAAATCCAGTTGAACCTTGTACACAGAAAAAACTGTAATAAGAGAAAGGTCAGGCCGTCTCAGCACTGCTAAGTAAGCAGTAATCTGCACTACTGAAGAATTTGCCTGCTGCTGTGCTGCATCAACTATGTTTAACACCATAGCAGAGTAATATGTACTATCAATAATAATAATAATAATCTATAAACGGTGACTCTGAGCAGCTGTATGCTGCAGTGATAGTAGAATACATTTCAATCCATTTAGATCTTCCAAATCAAAGATATATTAAATTGTCAGTGTCAGTGATCGGATTAATCTTAATGCTTGTACACATTCATAAAAATTATATTTTAGCGCGCCAATTAGGATTCAACAGGGGCGTGGAGTGGCGACCCGCCCCTTTCACGCCTATAGCTAAATCCGCCACTGGCATGCGTACATAAGTCACATCTTTGACATTCGGACATATATTACATAACCTTCAGCCATGCAAATTCAATATACACATACATACATATTATATTATTTAGAATATCTATTATTTACCGTTACCCTACATCTCTCCTCATTTTAAACTGTTTGATCCATTCAACATTTCTAATTTTCCATTTTCCATTCTGAAATTCAATCATGAAACTTCTGTTGTGCAGTTTCTTTACTATTTTGCCTGGACCCTCAAATCTATCTTCATTTTTATTAAAACATCTTTTTTTTACCAACACAACATCTCCAACATTGAAAATTTGGTTTGGTCGTTTTTCTTTTTAACCATTATTTAAAGTAGCTAATTTATTGTCCATCCCTTTATCTGTTTTATCTACAGTATTTATACATATATCATCAAGCATACCAACATCATCATACCAAATATTATCAAAAAATTCAATTTCATGCAAACATTTACAAACATTATAATGCATACAATCATTTCTCAAGATATTACTTACATTTAGTTTATCGCTTCAATAACTTCATCCTGTGTTGGAGCGTTGCCATTTAGGTATTCGCTGTCGAGCATCGTGTTCTCATCATCACCTTGATCAGTAATTACTGCCATATTCTGTTGATATCTGTAGCTCTCAGTTCATCTTAGATCGAAGCATTGGGATTTTAGATGGCCTGCCTTCTTTCAATGAGAACATTTTATGTTCGAACATTAGGATCTTATATATCCTACTTCTTTGCATCCCCAGCCTTGCTTTGATCGTAGTTGTTCGTATCTTCAATTTGATCGCTCAAAAGAATTTGAAAAATCCGATCTGTTTTGTGTCGGTAGAACTGAAGATCGACTAGGTAAACTCCTTTGATCTAGAAATCTGTTATTATTTCTAAATGGTTCTCTTTATGGTAGGGTGTTTTCTCGAAATCTTTGATGTTGTTGTCTTGGTTGTGATTGTCGATATTGTTGAGCTAAATATTGATTTTGATTTTGGACCATATTTGCATAAATTCTTTTGAATGGCTTCATAGCAGCAATAACTTTGTTTTTCATTTCTATATTAATTTCTTCTATTTTTGTAATAATCTCCTTAATCTCTTTGACATTGGAAATATTTCTCATTTTTATTTCTCTTTTTTATATCTTTATCTTCTATTGCATTTTGCAAATAAAAAGGTAGTTAATTTCTCTTTCAATAATTCGCGTCTTAAGACATTTTCTGCCAATCGATAAAAAGTTCTAAAGAAGTCTTGAATCGATTCATTTCCTTTTTTGTAACGAAAAGCTTCATTTAAATCTCTTCCTAAATTTGAAGGCTCTTCGAAGGCTTTTCTGCATCTTTATTCATAACTGTCAATTTCTGCATTTACTCCTTCATATAATTTAGCTGCTTCTGTTGACATGAATGCTCTTATGTAAGTTTTTTGCAATTGGGTTGGGTTTGAGTTAAATCATAAAATCTTCTAATTTCTTCTAAGAGAATTTCCAGATTGTTTACAACGGTAAAGATTTTCGGTGTTGGAATAAACGCATTAAATTGATAATTTGTTGTTAGTCCTGGCGTGGTCACCATGTTAGAAGACTTTGGAGACATAATATTTATTATCTAAAACAAGTGAGAAACTCTCAGGAGAAAATTATTATATTGTAATTTTCTTGACCAAGATACACACTTGCATACATAAATCACATAAATCACACCTTTGACATTCAGATATATATTACATAATTTTCAGTAATACAAATTCAACATACACATGCATACATATTATATTATTTAGAATACCTATTATTTACTGTTATCCTACAACACCCATATTTTATATTTATACAAGAAATTTCTTTCAAAACAATTTTCTTATATTTCATTTATGAAAAAAATCAGTGAAAAAAAGAACGAGTTTGAAAACAAAAAATTAAAATTTTAGAAACGTAAAATAATGAAATATAAATTGTTAATTTTTTGATACTCTAATATTATACTAGTTGTATGCCCGTGCTTCGCTATGGTTAAAATTTTCTAATTAATTAATGTTTTAATAAATTATTGAGTTTCATTTTAACATTATTTATAATTAGTAAAATATTAATAGTTGCAATTTAAAATATAAAAAGATTTTGCCGTTTTAAAGGTTTAATATTGTGTACCAATACTATTGAAGTTTCCTGTTTGAAACAAAGGTCCGAGTAATTTAAATTAAGGGTATACAAAAACTCAACTGGGTAGCGAGTCGTATTCTCTCCCATAGACTTCAATTATTTATATGGTACCATTCTTCAGATTACTATATTATATATCATACAGGGTCAAAATTATATTTCATTTGATATGTGATATTTATTATTCCCTATTCATTGTATATTTTGATTATGGCTCTCCAAAATTTAAGTTAATGAATTATGGCTCCTGCTGGAGTAATGTTTGGTCACCTCTGTTATATATTAATATTATTTTTGATAGTCACAAATTGTTGAAGAATTATCGAATTAAAATAAATATTCATGTTTATACTTTATTAAATGACAGGTGTAAGTTGTTTTCTAATCGCGATTAACTGCACGCATCTATTGAGTGAGTTACACCAGCTGTCACTGAGATAAATCACCTATAATATAAAAGAAAATCAATAAATTTATAGCATATAAACACACCAACTCACCTTGAGGTTGCTTGTAAAATCGTCAATGAGAGAAACCCTAAACTATAGAGACACAAAAAGTGATAGAGAAATAAAATAATGCACATTAACTCAACCTATAATAAAACATGCATGCTAACTTTTAACATGTAGCCATCCGAAGTTGAAAAAACCCCTATAATAAATTAATTTAGACATTTTTGAGATATTTTTAGAAAAAAAAATGGCGGAAAAATTTTTTAAATTTAATGCTAAGGAAACTTATCTAAATTTTTATGAAAATGATGAAACTTCTTCGTAAGATTTATTTGAAAATTGAAATAAATTACATATTTTCATAGGCTTTCAGACATTTCTGCAGAAACAATTCCATTTCGCGACGAAGAAGAAATCACATTGTACGATTTATTTGAAAATTGAAATAAATTAAATATTTCCATAGGCTTTCAGAAGTTGCTAGGCCCTCAACAACATCTGAGACTCGAACAAAAAAGCATAAACTGTAAATTTTATTTTTAAGTTATAAAAAATTATTCTTCTTACAGAATTTCGGAAATCGATAAAATACGAATTATCAATGCCATGGAAAATGGTGAAGACTATTTCCATTTTGGAAAATTATTGGGAATAGCTAGAAATTCCATAAAAACAATAATTTATAAATACCGGAAATTTGGAAAATTGTCACAAGGCAAGATTGGTGGCAGTATATCCAAAATTTCGGAAGAAAATGGCAACAAACTACTTGATTTTGTGGAGAAAAATGTTTATGCTTCATTAGAGGAAATGAAAAACTTTTTAATTTCCGAAAATTTAAGTGTTTCCACAAACACTATTTCCTGTTTTCTTGGAAATCATCTCATAACCACCAAGCAAATAAGACCATCGGTCGCTGAAAGAAATTCAGATCGCGTCTTGGATCTCAGAATGGAATCTATATCAAGAGCAAGTGGATTGAGTTCAATGAATTTCCAATCCAGATTCGATTTTCTGAAGGACGCACTGGATAACGAGCTGGTGAAAGAAGACTACAGAGATTTAACTAATTACTTTTGGCATATTAGGAGATTTTTTCCGAAATGTATAAAAAAAATACATATTTTTGGAGACTATTTATTGTTACTTACTTGATTTCCTAAACATTATTTATAGTAATATATGAAATAAATGATGATTAAAAGTTATATTTAAGAGCTTGAATTATGATCATATTTTCTTATGAAATCATAATTCAACTCTTAAAATTTAACTTTAGTTTATATAACAATATAAAAAAAAACTTACTTAGCAGCCATTTAAAAAATGGCTGAAATGAATTCACAAAAAATAAATTCCGCCAAGTTGATTTATGTATCAACTTGAATTATAGCGGAATTTATCTCAGGGACAGCTGGTGTAGTTAGCGATTGTTAGTGAATGAGCTGGGTACAATAATTGTATGACATATTGCTTCGCATTTATTGCAAAAACCCTTTTCGGTTTCGAAAATATTGTTGATACAACCAGTCATCAATTAATTAAAAGTATGCTATGTTTAGCAGTGGTGTATAATGGCTTTGGCTTTAAGGTTGATGTTATTTTATTAAAGTATTTATTATCACACAGTTTTTTGGTGAACAATTTTAACGCGAAGCTTGTTTGAGCCGAAAATTCTATATAATTTGAGTTTTAATCATGTTAATGTTTCAAATAAAATGCTTTTTTGATGTTGTCGTAGCTCCGAGAGTCTATACACTATCGCATTCGTAGGATTCCTGTTCCCAACTGAGAAAATTCTACATTATAGCAAAACACATTCACGTAATATTACTGTTTATTGACGGTATGAATCATGAACGCATTCAGTTTTAATTTTAAATCTCAATTAATGTTTTGTAATGTTGAATTTTCATATTGCAGTATTTCTTGTTTCCCGATCTTTAATCTTAAAAACGGTATTTTAGGTGATCTCTCTAAAAGTTGTTTTAATTTTTAGTTTAATAAAATCAATTTAATTTATGTCCGATGGGTACAAAAGAAAACACAAGTTTAGGTTTAAGAAGTGAAGAGAAAGAAAACTCTTTAAAAAGACGAAGAGATCCTTGACAAGGACTTCTAAGCCATAGATACAGTGCCTAGTGTACATATTGGAAATTGACGGCCGTATCCATGAAATACGAGTAGTTTGTATGACGGCTAACTTTTTTCGGATCTTTTTTTAAATTGACCTGTTTCATATGAAAATTATTAATCATTTTCCAAAGAGCGCATTCAGTTTCAATGGAAAATTCCAATCCTCCTTTTCACATATCGAATTCACAAGGAATTATACACTACACTGTCAAATTTTTTTCCAAGAAGGCATTCAAGTTCTTCGAGAGAAGAAATTTGTTGTCAACACGATCAAATTTTGCTGAACATTTGAATTCAACAGATAAAAATATGAGATATTTATTAAATATAATGTCTATTAATTTAAAAATTATTTGGAAAAAACCACGGTTTGGAAATTTATAAATCCAATTAATAAATAATTATTTAACTCTGTGAAGTTGAAAACTATTTAATTTTTTGTTTGAAATATAATTAGTTGGAAATCTTATGTAAATAATACAACAATAATTTTTCAAAATAGCCTTCTAAAATTTTTAAGGTGCATTTTAATAGGAGTTAGCTCAAGCTAAAATGAAGTTAAAAGATTGACTGATTAAAGAGATTAGAAGAAAAGGTCTTTATAAAAAGCCTAGAAAGAAGATATCACTAAAATGGGAAGAATTGTTATTTTTTAATAAAAATTCACATCATTAAATAGTCAAATGAACAAATTATAATGAATTAAATTTAAAAAATTAAATAAATATATATGAATAAAACATGTTACTCATTATTGTAAGTAAGTACAATAAAATATATGATTCTTTCAAATAAATCAAGCTGAAAATGGGAAAATAAATCTGACAAGTGAAAGATAAGAAAGTATTTGAGCAATATGGCAAAATATTTGCCTGTGGTCATCAATATTTGCACAAGATAACTTAAATGCATTAAATGACAAAAGATGGATAATAGTAAAAATCTAAATTATCTCCAGAAAGATAATTACATCACTGATTTATGGAGATTATTGTCTTATCTAATTGAATTATTTTCAGAAAAGCTAAAGAATTCCAATGGAATTGTTTGTTTGGTTTTTCTTTTGGAAGATCTGATTACGAAGTCTAAATAAAATCAAATATGGCCTAAATTAGTTAAGCAATCATTGGTAGCGCATTTGACAACAAAATAAAAAAAACAACAGATTCCTATTACAGGTTTCGAGGAATAATTAAAAATTTAAAAATCAATATTTTCTTTAAAATTAATTTAAAATTTAATTTATTATTGTTTTAGCAATAAAACCAGTGTCAAATATTACCTGATTACCTGCTCAATAGATTCTAAGATGTTTGGCGTTTTATGATTGGTCAAAATTCCTGATTAATTATATATTAAACTTTCCATAATCATTTCTATAAATTAATTTTCATTTTTAATTTCGATTTTTATAATAACTTATTTTCGGAGTAATCTTCCAAGAATAAATGTCCAGAGAAAAATAAAAAATATAAATTTGCATAAATAATTTTTTTGTCTTTTAATCAAAATATTAACAGTTGTAAAAAGGACATCTTCGGATATGACTATTTTTACAGGGCCGTCGATAACAACTGAGATTCCCTGGTTAATCATGAAATGCGGCCCCTTTAAAAAGTTAAATATTAATTTTAAAAATTTATGTAAAAGAGATTTTTTTATATATTATTTAAAATGAAAATAGTAAATCCGCATGGACTATGGTAATTTTAAATGTTACGCACTTGTAAAAAAATTCATAGATAAAAGTTAAGAAATATCAAAAATTAATGAAAATAATAATTAAGAAGAACTATGCCATATTCCTAAAAATATGTTTAAAATACAGCTTTATGCAACATTTGTGTCCTATTGTCAATAAAACTGAATTTTACAATCTCTCTTTTGAAAATTTATTGTGTACATATTTTATTAAAATTTTTAATTTAGGAATACTACTTCCGAAAATTAGGTTTTCATTTTTAACTCTCGATATATACTATTCTCATTTTAAGGTTGGTCTTTGAGGTTCCGGTGGCGATGGATCCTGATCCCATTCAAAATATGACTTTTAATCTTCTTTTTACATTCTAAATGTATACTCAAAATTCTTTTTAAATTCAATAAATTGTCTTTCAATTGTCAAAAAAATTCACAAAAAAAACTTTTATTTTTTTGTCTTTTCTCAATAAAAAAAATGAAAAAGTAGGTCAAAACATTAATGATTTCAATAAGTGCAAATAAATGTTGATGGATATGAGCATACGCAGAAAGTAGCAAGGGGGGATGCAGCTGCCCCTGGAAAAATTCTGCTGGCGCGCATGTTGGTGGATAAAATGTCGGTAAGACTTAAAAAAACAAGATTTTACACTTTTATACTAAAATAAAGTTATAATAATTTTAATTCAATATAATTAATTGTATTTAATTTCATCAAAAACGTTAAACTCGTTAATAAATGACTAAAATGTATAATTTATATTACTATTTATGATTATTCTGGCGATCAATCTGGGCCATCGCACAGCTGTACAGTGTGACCATATGGTGTTCATGCGTTAACGGGCAGTTGGTGTAAGCGTTAAGTGCAAATAATATTACATACAGAAAAGCAAATTAAAAATATCAGGAGCTTGTTTGTGGCTTGTACTCAACTTAAGTTCTTGTTGGATAAACAAGAGGGCTCACTCGTGTTTCACTAGCCTTTCTCATTGTAGGCGTAGTAAAGCCACTTGTTCATCTCTGTGTGTAGTAAATAATATAGTCTTTTTTTGATGAGTTTCATGACGCTCACTCTTATATAAACAAAATTGTTGGCTTTTTTATAAATCAAAATTGCAGGTGTTATTACAAATAAAATATTATTTTTGATGAGTTTTTTTTTGTTGGGATCATTTACATAAGTTAATTGTGGGGGTGTACAAGTGACCTGTTGCGTCACAGAACATCAATGGGTATTTCATGCGTGATTTTTGATAATTTATGTGATTAGTTTCCACATTATTACGTAATATCAGCTCATTTGATGAGTATTTGTCAAATCATTACATCTTCCCAGTTTATTATTGTATGTCTCAATGGTGTTTTCCAGGTTTATAGCTCAAAAGATTTTCAGTGAATATTAACATAATTCGCCTTAAATACGGTAAATAGCGTTGCCAATGTAAATGCACATTTAACGTTTGTAAATTTGATATATTTCAGTTAATATTAATTTCTGTATGTTGTTAAAATTGGTGAATTTCTTTTTTAACAAAGATTATTTTTTTATTATTTCTAAAAATAACAAATGTGGTTGGTAAAAAATATTATAATAAAACTCTTGTTTTATTAAATAATATTCAGCATTTATACTTTTATAAAATTATATATCATAATTAAAATTTAAACAAAATTATAACTTTTATGTCTGTTATTTTTAAAAATTAAACCAATATTTACACATTTTATCGCATACATTAATTTCGTATTATATTAACAATTAAGTAAGCAAAAGTATTTTATTATCCGGAAGTCAATAAATGAATGTTCCGGTGTATTTTACAAGAAAATTTTAATAAAAATTATGAGGGATATTTCAATGCCGGCCCCCTTCCGGGCAATTTGATAACTTTGCATAAATCACATTGTGTAAATAGTACTATAGTGATTTTTTAAAATAATTGTTAATGTTATGATTAAATATAATTATGATATTTTTCTTAATGCATAATTTGGAGGCTCTTGTTAGTAAGGCAGCTCGGATTTCTACGACCGGGGCAATCTTTGACTTTACTGACCCCATACAGTTTTACTTAATCTTTATATTTAAGAGAAGACGAAATTTCTGGAAAGCAGAGCTGGTTCAGTTTTATAAATATTTCTATCAAACAATATTTACGAACTTCACAACGTTATTAATTTGAATATTTTTTATAAATTTTAATATTTATAATTTATTTAAATTTATTTGGTTTAACTTCGGAGTTTTACCGATTCTAAGAAACTGGGCAAAAATATTTTATTTTATAAGGCAGCATTTCATGACCTACCTGGTCAGAAAATAATCATTTGTTAAATTATTGTTTATTGTTTACACATTCAATTTAACTCTTAGCTAATCGGGGATATATATTTTCTCCGCATCCAGTTTAGGAATCACACGTACCAACCTAAGCAAGTTCAATTATGGGCGATCCAGTCACCTACTGAACCTTCCTCCATATACAACTGGCTCTTGTCATTTTACGATGATGTTACCTGAAAATGATACTATTGAAATAATTAAACGGAATCAAAGCACTTTTATGTCATATTATTCAAGTTAAATCTTTTTTTGATCAATTTTGAAGTTTTCTTTTTTGGAGATATTTCTATACAATTTGAGTACTTTTGCAGAATTTCTACACTGGATGATAATATAGTCAATGATAATAATTGATATTATTAGTTTTTATTATTATTATTTAATTTATTTAAATTATTTTACTTTCATTTTTGATCTTTTGTCAAAATGAAAATAAATGGAATATCATCATATTATTTAAATAATTTTAAATAATAGGTGTAAAAAGCATAAATTTTCAAAATAATTTAAAAGCAATAAGTCAACATTAATTGCTGAAATATTTTTCCTTTTACCTTTTATAAATAAAATATACAAATTAAATATAAATTAAACAAGTAATATTTTGTACAATTGTAATTTGTTTTTTTATTAGAAATTTTCAACAATTATTTTAAATATTTTTGCGAATAAAAAATTTTAAATTTCAAAAGTTCTTTTTTAAAATAATAAAATAAACCCTACGTAAAAAGTATTTATTAAGAATGAATTCAATCAGTGACACATTCGACTTCAAGATCCAGAAAGAACTCAAACACACTGGCCTTCAAATTCGTATATCACACAAGTCTTTGACACTGAGACACGTATTGGCAAACAATAAAAAAGAGTATAGATTTGCACAATGTAAATTTTCCAGACACAAAAGAAAATATGCTTTCGAAAAAACGTTATCTGCTGCATCACATACAATCATGTAAAGAAATATACATTGGAAAAACAATCAGTAACTTACACCAAAGAATTAAAGAACACATGGACCTTATTGGAATATCCTCAGTAAATAAACATCTAAGAAAAAGTATTTCAATCAAAATTTTAGCCAGTGCCAATATACAAAAAAGTCTCAGACTCAGAGGCATTTCTTATCTTAGAAAATTATCTAACAATAAACACTAAAGAATAAATCAATGAAATCGCCAGTCTGATATGTTGTTGACTTTGATACTTTGATATAAAGATTGAACAATTGTTAAAAAAATATATAAAGAAAATATATATAATTAGATAAAATTTAAATAAGTAAAAATGGAGAAATGCAAATATATAAATATTTAAAAAAATTTCTTCCAAAAAACCTTTTAGAAATAAAGTTCAGGGTACTGTTGCGTTTATGTTTTGAGTTTTTTATGTATGGCTATTGAATGGCGTTTTCTTTGTTAAAGAAGGAAGGCTTTTTTTATATACTTTTCCTAAACTTTTAAAAATTTAGGAACATTATGATGTTTTCCTTTGAATTTTAAATTAAATTTTTAAAAAATGTTATTTAAAATTTTAGATTCTATGAAAGTGTAGCATATTTTATTTAAAAATTTAAAAAGAAAAGTTTAAGCTAATCAGAAAACTAAAACTAAATTTTAAATAAAGACTAAAACGCGTTTGAAAATTGAAAATAGCTACTCTCCAAGAAATTTGATAATCAAAATTTCATCAATTTAATAAATACTTTGCAGTAAAGATTTATTTTATAATTTAGTTGTCTGATATATTAATTTATGATGCTACCAAAAAATCACCGTTTTATAATGGTATTATAGTGTCTAAGTATCTTTTAAAATATGAGAATTAAATCTTTTTCTATCTAGTTTTTCTCACCTTGCCTATGTCGAATATATTCACATATTAGAAATTCTATGAAATCTTAATTTGTAGTCATTAAGGCTAATACGTATCGCCATTATGTGTATAATTTTTATGAGCTGATGATTCTACAACAATTGAGCTAATATTACTATTTGGCAGGACAGAACTTATTCTTCAAATCCTAGTATTGCGACCAGAAAAAGAAACTCAACGCAATTAGTTTTATTTGTACCACATAATTACAATCGTTCACTGACAAAATAAAAAGATTTTGCATGATACTAGGAGCAGGGATACCACACCAATCTGGACGAATATTTTTAACCTTTTAATATCTTTTCTCAAATTTTTGTTTTTTTAAAATCATTTTGACTACTTTTTCTTTAAGAAGCTTACGGCAACTCGAAAAAGTTTTTCACTCGTTTTATAAGGCTATTTTCTCGTCAATCATCCAAAAAATACATTATTCTTCCACAAATCGCCAAAATTATCTAAATAAAATAAAACAATTTTACTTTAGACTGACAGTAATTACCATGCCTATCAAGCTTCTGGATTTTGTTCATTAATTATATAAATTTGTTTTTATCATATAATTAATTAATTCTTATATATAATCAATTAAGCACCCCCCTCCAGTCGATTTAAACTTATTTTATTCGTATTAATTTATGCACTTTGCCCTCTGGAAAATTTCAACAGTAAATGAACATTATATTTTTAATTTACTTTGCGGGGTTTTAAATTTTAAAAATTCCGCCGTTTCTAAACTTTGACTATGAGGATTTTTATTTTTTTTTAATTATTAATTAATTTGTGAAAAAAAATAAACTATTTCATTTTAATTTTTGTGTGATTTGTTTATTCAAAAAAATTTAAATATTGTTTAAATATGACGATTGCAAATTTGATGTTTAAAAATGTGCGTTTGTGGAATTGAATTTTTGAATGAAACTTTAAGTTACATATGTCTATTACTGTTTGATTATTAATTATATTTTAATTATGATTTATAGGCCCTAATATTAAAGAGCCACTGAACGAATGAAATTTAAAAATGTCATTTACTTATTTTAAATATATTTCACATATTTTATTCATTCACATAAAAGTATATTATTATAATTGATTAAAAGAATCACACAACATTGGCTTTGAATTAACTAAAAGAAAGCGCAAATTCAACGTATATATTATACTACAATATATTTTAAATTTCACAATTGTATTTGTTCACTTGGACTAATTACATTCACTCAATAATTTTTTTCTCAAATGATGTATTGTCAATGCGTGTTTAAAAAGCCTCAACACATGTTTATGTAGGCCCCGTTTCTGTAAACGTGCCACTAATTAAGTAAATGTTTTGTTTTTTATTTAACACAGATTTTCAGCACTGATATTTTCATAGAAATGATTGGCATTTCAAAATTTATGTTGCTTAACGGTTATAAACATTTTTCCGCTGTAGGTATCTATCGGACAACATGATTTTCAATAAAATAAAGTGGTTGTATGAAAATCAAAAGTTATCTTGAGATATCAGCTAGAAAAGTACTCAAATAAGTTTTGGCGCGATGTGAAAAAATAAAATTTGAGTGAAACTGTGCTTTTTAGACTAGTTCGCTTTATCGTTTCGAGTCAGGGATTTTTAACTTCCTTAAGCCCCTTTAAGGGTAAATTCACTATTTTTTAACTTTTGACAATTTTTAGTTTATATTTAGCTCATTGAGTTTAGCCCATGAGACTCCAAAACATCAAAAATAAATAAAATTAATATTTCACCTCCATGAAAAATTTTGTTGTAGAAGTGATTTTTTAACAATTATGCCAATTTGATATTGCGACATAAAGGCTTATGTGCTTGTTTTTTCAGAAATCTTTCCTATATTTTCTTTGGAGACCCTTTCATATGGACAGGCCCGACAAGAGGGGAAGGTTGACGGGGAAAATACCCGGGGCCCCGGAGAAAAAATGTAGCCCAACGCTAAGGTAAGTGAATTTAAATATTTTTAATATTGTGGGTTTGTTGTGCGCAATTAACCAATCCTGTGATGTTTTAAACAGTAATTGGTTTATTCTTAATTCAATCCGTTTCAATCTTTACATCGACAATCTGAAACTCTTAATTCAATCTGTTTCAATCTTTACATAAATCTTAAAATCTTAAATCGTGTCGATCGCGTGACTTAAAAATCGACTCTCGCACGTCGCAGTTGCCAAGGGCATCGTCGCACTTTGGGAGGATACGTCCCGCTACCTCTTTCCTGCATGCCGGTGCATGCGAACGCTAACTTCGGTCAGCTTACGCCGCACAACTGGCCACGCAGTGGTGTCCATAACGTCGATCGTGATCGACCGGTCGCTCGCGAAGCCTTTAAACTTTAAACCTTTAAATGAAATAAATATGTGGGAAGAAGAATAAGATTTTTTTTGTCTTCACATTTAGTCGATCTTGGCAAGACATTTTTATAATCGATCTTCGAAAAATCGATCGGTCAAAAATTAGTGGACACCACTGATTTATATGATTGAAACGTGAAATGTGTCGACCTTATTAGCAAAGCGATAATTTGCTTAATAACATGCAGCATCATTAAAAAAAATTAATTAAATTTTAAAAAAATTAATAAATGATATTAATTTATGGACAGGGATAATGAGTCAGCGTTATAAATCCGGATGCGAAAAGCGTAAAGAACGACAAAAGAAGAAAATGCTAGAGGAAGAAGAATATTGGAAATTTGGGTTTCATAACTTTATCAAAATCCCAAAAAGATGAAAAACAAAACCCTTCCGAATCAATAAATGCAAAGGAATCTGATGGAATTCCTACACTTTTCTTGTCTACGTATGTTGAGGATCCTTCAAGTTTAAGAACCGAAGAAACAACATTTCCCTTGTCTGAAGAATCGGCCAACTGTGAAATGGAAGAAGCATCCACCAGTGAATCTATGGATGTGAATTTACTAAACATCGACATTGGATTGTTGAAATTAAATTTAATGAGAAAGGATGTAGAAGAGGCTATTCAACGAGGTCCAGAATCACATCCAGCAACATTTCCTGTTGATAAACAGGGCAATCAATTTCCAGTAAATTTGTTAAAATTGCGTTTAAAAAATAATGAAATTATTGCTCGAGATTGGCTTGCTTGGAGCAAATCGAAAAATGCTCTGTTTTGTTTTCCTTGCCGTTTATTTTATAATTATCGAGAAGATCAAAGATCAGTTTTGGCTTCGGAATTGGGTTTGTAGCCTGATAGACTATAAAAAAAACTATATGATAGAATACCTGAGCATGAAAAATCAACCCACCATAAATCTTGTTATATCCAGTGGCGAACTGTAGAAAGTAATATTAGTAAAAATAGAACAACTGATTGCCTTTTAGTACAACAAATACGAAATGAGATACAAAAATGGACAGATTTATTAAAACGATTCTTAGATGTAACTTTATTTTTGGCTGAACAAGGTTTGGCTTTCAGGGGCAGTTCACATTTGATTGGAGATGCAAACAATGGAAATTTTCTCGGAATATTAGAACTTGTCAGTCGTTATGATCCACTTTTGGAAGCACATTTAAAAATGGTTAAACAATCACAAATCGAGAAACAGAGATTGCAAGTACATTATTTATCGGCAGACATTCAAAATGAATTCATATCATGCTGTGCCGATTATTTGAGAACATGCGTTTTGAGGGAAAGAGAAACTGTAAAATATTATTCTGTAATTGTAGGTGCAACTCCTGATTCCTCCCATATAGAACAAACTACATTTATTTAACGATACGTCTCTGTAAATAATCATTCAGATGAATACGAAATTAAGGAAAGATTTCTTGCATTTGTAAACTGCAATAAGAAGACTGGAGAAGATATTGCAAATTTAATTCTCGAAACGCTTGGAAAATATAATATTCCTATAAGCGAATGTCGTGCACAAGGGTACGATAATGGATCCAATATGAGTGGCTCATATAAAGGTGGTGAAGCTCGTATTTTGCAAATCAATCCACTGGCAATATTTTCCCCTTGTACATGTCATAGTTAAAATTTGTGTGGTGTTCATGCAGCAGAATCTTGTCCTGAGGTTGTAACGTTTTTTGGTACGGTACAAAAATTATACAATATTTTTAGCAGTAGTCTTCAAAGATGGGAAATATTAAAAAATAATACTGGACGTTCATTGCACTCTATGTCAAATACACGTTTGTCTGCTAGAATTGAATGTATTAAACCAATTGCTGAAAATATTCCTACAATTAAAAGTTCCATAGATTCTGTTCTAGAATTAAACTTAACATGGGAAATTCCTTCAGATCTGAACGGAATAAAAAAATATATGGAATCGTTTGAATTCTTAGTAATGGCTAAAATTTGGTACAAAGTCCTTCAAGCTATAAATTATAGAAATATTGTTTTACAAGCTCGTGATGCGACAATTGATGTAGAAGTAGCGAATTTGTCAAGTCTTCTTGATGAATTACAAACAATAAGAGATAGTTGGGAAACTCTCTTCAATGAATGTAAATTGTTTGGTTCATCTTTAGAGATAAATACAGATTTTGAAACAAAACGTAGTAAAAGGAAAAAATGGGGGAACGAATTAGAAATGACACCAAGTAACAAATTCAGAACAAATGTTTTCAATGTTTTCTTAGATTGTATTATTGGAAATATTACAAGAAGATTTAATGCGGCTAAAGAAATTAATTCGTTATTCAATGTATTATGGTTATTTCATAACCTTAATGATGAAGAAATACACACGAAGTCCGAAAAATTACAAAAAGTATATGAAAATGATATTGACGATAACCTTGGTAAAGAAATACTCCATTTGAAATCAATTTATGATGCCAATATACAAAAAAAATCTCTCTCGCCCATTGAGTTACTAAACATCATTAAAAAAATGAAACTGGATGTATTGTTTCCCAACATAATAATAGCAATAAGATTATTTTGTACGATCCCTGTGACCGTCGCTGAATCAAAACGATCCTTTAGTGTTTTAAAAAGGATAAAAGATGTTTTGAGATCCACAATGTCACAACACCGATTGAATGATTTAGGAATGTTGTCGATTGAATCTGAAATGGCTAAGAAAATTGATTTTCAAGACGTAATTAATTTGTTTGCTAGGCGCAAGGTTCGGAAAGCAACATTTTAAAAAATAATTTGTTTTTTTGTACTTTTTTTTGTAATTTTAGTTGTAAACGTTTTCATTTTTGTAAGAGAATTATTGATGAATACATTGTTCCAATAACAATTAGGATATTTTGCGGTTTCCCGTTTCATTTATAAATGGCCCAAAGTCCGAGCGGAAATTTTTTTTCTCACGCTCTTGGCAAGGGCCCCACACAAGAAGTATATCCCCGGGGCCCCAGAAGTCCTCTCCGCGGCCCTGCATATGGCACTATGAGTTTGAGAATCAGCTGCACTAGAATTTATGCATTCCAAGAATCATTTTTCAATAAAATATCCAGGCTAAATTCGGTATTTGTCCATGACACTTGATCCCGATTCTCTGAAATACGGAAATAAGTGTAAAAAAATCCATGCATTCAAGTGCAAAAGTTCCATCAGCAATCCAGATTTCAGCTCAAACTAATCCAACCAGCAACATGTTTCAAGTTGAACAGCCCTAGAACCTGATTCATACAGAAAAAGCTCTGTAATCATCTGAGGTATTTTGGAGTTATGATCAACATCTGCAGACGGCAATATATAATTTCTCCATTTCAAGCTCTCAACAATTTCATACGATTTCGTGGCACCTTCTTGCACGTCTCGAAAGAGCCATGAGAGTAATATCAAGTAAACTTTCAACTACGGCTCTCTGATCTGTACTTAGCGTAGCATCTAAATCTGATATTTTTTCTTCATCCGAGTTTGGGATGTTTCTTTGTTTTATGACTTGCCATGTATTTTGTGAAAGGTTGAAAGTGAAATGAATAGATTACAATATTATAAAAGTAACTGTAAATGTATTGATACTATATAAATATATCTTGAGGAATCTCCATAAGTTCTCAAGAGGCCTTTAAATATATTTGTATTGCTATTGGAAATATAGTTAGACATTGAGTTCTTAAAGTGAAAACCATTTAAAAACATAGATAAAACAAATATTTATAAATTATATTTACAAGAAAAATATAAATAACATTAATAATGATTACACAGTGCACATGGAAATGGACCTTGGATGACATAATTGTCAACATTCAAAGCACATTCTTGATGCATAAATGATGAATTAGGGCTAAAATCATTTTTCTCTTCATAAACTTGCCCGGTTTGATTAGAGGACTGACAATAAAATGGATATTTTATTATTGTATTAACAGGATATTGTTGATCTGTTGGATCTAATTCCTGGCAGTCGTATAATTTTTCTGAAGAATTTGTAAAGTTACTTGAAGATTTGCTCAATAATCTCGGATTAATATGAAGAGATGATGCAACCAAGTTTGCTGTTGTTTGGGATAAACCTTCTGTCAATGTTTTTGCGTACGTCAATGTGTCGGGAAATAAACCACTGCGAACAATTTTTGATAAAGCCCATATATAGTTACTAGCTAATCGAAGGGTTTCGATTTTGCTCAATTTTTGAGTGTGATTAAAAACTGGAACATGCAATCTCAAACTTTCTAAAGCATGATTTAATCCGTGCATTCGGTTTCTTTCTCTTGAGTTTGCCCTGGCACGTCTTTGCACTAATCTTTCTCGTCGTTCTTCTGTCATCGGCTTCTTCTTTGGCCCTCGTTTTTTTGGAATTTTAATGTCAACAGATGAAGTGGTCATCATCAAACTATCTGAAGAAAATGTAAATATTTTAAGATTTAAATCAAACATTTCTCGAAATTAATGTAAACATTTCTTGTGTCAAATGATTACTATGAAAGAAAGAGACTGTTGAACTTTTACTCAAAAAAAACTTTTCAACGATATTCAATAAACATTTAAATTACAACAAAAATAAATAAAAACCTTACTCGTTTTAAAAAACACCATTAAATAATCTAATTTTTTAATTGCTCAAATTTTTATACATCTCGATTAAATTTTAAGCAGCTCGATTTCTATTGGATGCGGCAATTATTTTTGATAACCAATTACTGATGAGTCTATAGATTTTAACTAATTTGTTCAAGCGTAATTCGAAAATATAATACGGGTTGAAAGTTGAATGGTATTTCAGTGAAGTTGGCTTCGTGGAGCTTCAAGTTGCTGGGTTGATGTATGAGTTACACTTGTTGCTACACTCTCATAATCAATTGGGCGTGAAAATGCAGGTTTTATCTTAAGTATCAGCAGGAGTTGCGTGATCAAGAAACTAATTGAATATTTTGTGCTAGCAACGCAACAGGAAACATCTAATACCGAATACAGAAGAATTTTATTTTTATAAAAAGCTACAGTTTCTTACAATAAATGCATGGGAGTGTAAGCTCTAAGTCCAAAACCAAAACCCGCATAATGGATTCAAAGATGCTAATGAAAAAGACTGAATTAAAAGTACATTATGATTAATCAAGAGAAAAAAATAAATATAATTATTATTGTATGAAAATCAACGGGATAATTTTGTTATCAAAAGATAATGCAGAATTTTTATCAATTTTCTGTTCTAGATATTACTCCCTCTGTCCGAAAATATGAAATATATTTATTGTTTTGATTTATAAAATAGTTACGAATGCCTATTAAAACAAAAAATAATACAAAAAATGTGAATTTAACAAGAACCTAGGTGTATTCAAAGCTTCTATGAAAATTGATAATATTTGTAATTGCTCTTCACGATGAAGTTTTGCCTAATTAATGTACTGGCTTCCATATATTGAAAAGCGTTTTGTAGTATGCATTTAGGTTGGTTAAGTGTCAGTAATTTGGAAATTGGTTCCTTTTTTATTAAACACATTTTTGATAAAAATTCGCCATTTAGCTAGAACTTCGGGTGTTACTTAATTTGTCTAAAATACGCGCCAAATTATTTGCATTCTATTTGTCTATTAGTTGTCTAACAACCAGTTATTTAGAAATATGAACAAAACGGATCAAGACAATATTACTTTGTCAATGCATTTTTTTAAGGGCGGAGGGAGAACATAATTAATGGAAATTATTAATCTTTATAATTCACTATTTCGCTACTTTTTTCTAAATAAATGTAAAAATTAAGTATTTGTATTATGAATTATTAGTGATCTACATCATAGTAGCAGCAATTTGACCCTGTTACCGGGTGTTTTTTTAAATTTTAAGCTGTGAAATGTAATATTTTTTGTTTTAGTCAGTTAAAATAATTAAAACTTTTTGTAAATCTACAAAATACAATGAAAGCCCAAGCAAATATTCAAATCGTCACAGCATCCCGATTTTAATGCACAAAAATCTTATATTACTAAAAAATTTATCAAAAAATAATTAACAAAAGTTATGCCGCTGTCCAAAGAAAAACCTTATCTACATTTTTTGTTCTTTTTATTAATGCTCATTTCGAAATTAATTTCAAAAAGAAAATGATTTATAAAAACTCATTTCTGTAAATAATGATCGCTAAAAACCATTACCTTTCTTAACCCTCTCCGTGTTTTTGTAGAATATATTTGACATTGAACCAGACATTGATTGAAATTGAAAAATTATGGGTAAATTTTCGATTTGTATGCATCTGCCTATCTTCAGGTTAAAAATATTTTTCTTGTGTTCAGGAGTATCATATAAGTATATGTACCAATTTTCGGATTTTTAGTTTGTCATAAATTATTTTTAACACGGAGAGGGTTAAATATTGAAAACAAATGGAAAACTCAGTAATTTTATAATTGAAATATTTGGTATATATATGTGAAATATATCGTATAATTTACTGTAATTTGTGATTATTTTGAGAAAATTAATTTTTAAAAAGATTTCCATTGCTTGAGTATATTAAGGAAATAACTGAACAGTTGGGAATTTTATGATAATTTGATTGAAACATTTTGTAGAAAACTAATCTTTTTCTAAAAATTCCCAAGGATTTAGTTGCAAGAATTATAAAGTGGGTTTCTAGGGAGAAATGTTTGTAACCCTTTACTTTCTATGGTCAATTTTATAGTGAGTTTTTTTTGTGGATTTTATTGCCGAAATTTCAGTGCTTCATCTATTGATGATTAGTCTATGAATCAATGGACAAATTAAATAGATAAAAAAAATATTTATCAATAAATTACAAAAACATTTCGAAAATTTATTTGCATAACATTTTTGAATGCATAATCTTTATAAAAAACGAATTTTTCAAGTATAATGCTTGGAAATAAATCCTTAACAAATTCTATGGCGCACAAATGAAAATATTTAATGATATGAAATTTATTGTTTGGAAAATTTATTTCATCTCAAACCTTTATTGCAAATTAGTTTCAGACAATTACAAAAATTAAATAGACATTCATCACTCCATCTTTTACAGATCTAATGAAATGGTTGAATACATTTTGAATATTTGCTGTAGAATTGCCGAATTCGAAAGGTTTTACATCTGCTCATTATATACTGAAACTCTAGCATTTCATATGAAGGAATTACAGAGATATTATGAACTACTTTGACATTTTTGACTGTTCAGTTTTGATATCTTTTACAGAGGCTTCAAATAAAAATAATTCTTTCTAAATCGAAGAAGAAAATATAAGAAATTCACTTTATTGGATGCTTTTTATTCACTGAAATGGAAATTAAAATTTAGAATCAATTTTTATTTATATATTTTTTTCGTCATAAATATTTATTATAAATATAATATATTAATAATCAAAAATCAATTAAAAAATCAAAGTGAAGTTTAAATGAATCGTTTAGATTTTAAAAGTAAATTGATTGCAATAAATATCTAAATAAATAAACAAGTTTACCTTTGCTGATGACATATTTTGCTGCGATTAAATTTTTGTACATGATTGAAAATTTTTAGGTGCAGGTTAAAAGTGAACAAAAAGTGTTAGTTTAATTGTAGCTTGGGTATAATCAGTTGGCAAATGATTTACAACAGAAAACCAGTGGTATGTGAATGACCAATTACCATCACAATATATAAAGTAATTTGAAGTTAATTTTATTTTTTTAATTAATGGCGGATAGTTTGAGCTATTATATAAAAACTAAGTAGAATAGCGATGGAGTCTACATCTATCGACTGATAATGATGGTAAGGAGTAATAAATATAGTATGATTTTTTAAAATGGTTTTTCAACAGGGATGTCTGATAAACGGCCATTAGAAAATGCATATAGTTTTATCAACAAGAATGACGGAAGTATGATGGACTGTGAGTGTAATGAAGAGAGACAAGAGAAACGACTAAATGTTCAACCATTAACTGAATCGATAATTTCACTTTAGGAAAATATATGGAAGGCGACGATTATATAAGCGACCCTACTTGAACAGTGATTCTAGTTAAGAGAACCGGTTGGTGTCACCAGAAAATGCGGAAGGGCTAATCCAAACCTCCTGTGCTAAAGCGGACGCTGAGTTGCTAAGCGTGGCACAATTTCGCAAGAGAGGCCAAACAGTTAACCCAATTTGACATCAGCATTCATTCTAGGCCAAAGATTTTGTCAACTTTTCCTCATTCTGTTAAATTTCTACATTTGGAATTTTTTTAGTTATTTATCGAAAATTAAAGTTGATATAAAATATAGAAACATTTCAAAAAATCTTATTAAAAATTTTATTTACATTAAAAAATTGAAATTGCAATTTTTTTTGTTTGTAACATTACAAAAAAATTAAATATTATTTTATTTTTATGCTTTACGTATTAAATTACGAGAAATAAAGTATTCTTTTTGTTTGTATATTCCACAATAATTTTTAAACCTTAGTATGATTTTTCTAGTTATTAATTTATTTGTATTTAATTTTGAATGTAGTAAAATGTTAATAATCAAATAAAATCTTATAATTAAAATTTTATTTATTTAATTAATATTTTTATGATTGTTCTACTTTTTAATTAAAGTATTAATATTTGGAACATCCTGGTTTATTGAAATGAATATTTGTGCAACAAATTTCTGTAAAGCTTTTGTCTTTAAAACGATCAATAGTGAATGTGAAAGAACATATATTTCACTGTTTAATCTAATCACATTTTTAAAAGTATTTTTTTGCAAAATTTATAGAATTTGTCGCCAACAGTTTTCCTGCCATTGTTTTTTGTGCAATCTCTATTCAATTGTACTTTTATTGCGGCAATATCTCTTTTTCTCGAATCTCTGACATGTTAAAACTGCCAGGGAAATTTTTGGACAATATAATCATTGATTCTGTGGACACTCAGTCAGGTTATAAATCCAGTTCGAGATCAGTACCGATTGGTAGCATTTGCCGTTACATGGCTTCTACTGACAGCAGTTGCGGATTAAGTGGGGGCTGATCGGGCTAAACCATTGACCCCAATATATATAAATGTTCTATTTATTACGAGAAAATGTCGATGAGTGTGAAATACTATAAATGAATGTAAATGTACATAAAAAGAATAAAAAATGCAGTTAGAAGTAGCATGGGACAACAAAGACTGAGTCGGCTCTCTCTGGTAAGCATTGAAAGTTAAATCGTAAGCTCACTTATCTTTACTGACTTAATTGATAACTTCGCCATGAGAAAAGTTCGCAAACTTAGGTTCTAGGTTAAAATTTATAAATATTTTAATGAAGTGTGGATTCATGTAATCTATACCATTATAAATTACAGTCTTACATTTGTTGCTAGCAATCATTTTATTTAAATAGACACTGAACTGGACCGGGTCCCAGTTTGACTTGCAGCCAGGGGCTTCGAGCAAGCTTAATCCGCCACTGACTAACAGCCTCTCAATGATGCCGGCCACCAAAGTAAAGCATATGGTGAAATATTTAAATAGTGGATTTCCATGTTTGAAATTTTTTTGGAATTTTAATTCGAAGATATTATTTTTCTATAAATTACAGACCTGGATAAAATAAATATTTTATTTTGAGAAATTTCAAGAAATAATAAATATAATTATTGCTAAGATTTTAATGACAAAAATCAAAAAAATTTATCAAAAAATAAAAATTTCACAAAATGACTTACAAAAACAAATAATTTCAATATATTAATTAAAATGAAAATCTGCACTGAACTTGAAGAGAAAAAACTGAATTTTTAAATTAGAATATCTCAAAATAGTTTTGATATTTTTATAAAAAATTAAGCCCCTTTCAGTTAAATTTTATAGTTTCAATTTTTTCGAAAATATACAAATTTTAGTTAAAAATACCGAACTTCCAGTTAATTAAATATATAGAAACATACAACAAAATAAAAGTAAATCAAAGTTTAAAGTCTTTTTATTCTAAGTGTAGAAATTAAGTTTGTTATAAACGATTACAGAACTTACAACTTCATAAAAATTCATTTAACACAAAAAATGTAAGAAAAAATTATAATATATAAAACCTCTACTCTTTTAACAATCTATTTAATAACTTGTTTTGATGCAAAAGCATATCTATAATGTTATCAGAGTAAATATTATGAAAAAAATCATTTTCACTAGCTATTAACATAAAAGCATCCAAATTATTATTCGACATTGAATTCCGCAATCTATTTTTAATGTATTTTAACTTGGAAAAACTTCTTTCACATTGAACTTGATTTATTGATAATATTAATAAATATTTGTAAGCATTTCCTATTACAGAATATGCCTCACTGTACATATTGTATTTTTGAATGACAGAATAACAGCAAATTGCACATTTAAGACAAGATTTACATTTACTATTATTAACATTAAAACCACCATCTCTTTCAAAATCATCGTTGTCTTCTCAATCAGTTTCATCTGTATCTATAACTGTAACATTACTCTGAAATTGTTGATTACTCTCTGCATTTGTTGTTAGGAAACTTTATATTTATCTCAATTTTTTCGCGAAACTAACCTATTCTTCTTACATATTTTGTTTTGTAATATACAAAATTTTTTAAAGCAGTTTGATGGTACTTCTTGTTTTACTTCATCAAAATTTGTTTGAGACAATAAGGCAATATTCTTATTAAGCTCACCATTATTCTTAAATCTACATTCTATAGAATTTATAATTTTATGTGTCCAATTGCAAGAAAATATCATTGTCCAATATGGGATCAGCTAAAGTATATAGAGCTTCATATTGTAATCCAATCTAAAAAATAAATAATAAAAAATAATTTACCATTCTCCGTTATCAATAGGTTTCTTAAGATATTAGATTTTTCCATTTTGCAAATTTTTGAAATAATTGTGACAACTTTTGAAATTGTCAATGTTTATAAAGAGAATCAAATTTTCATGATTTATCCAATCACATTTAAGCAATATGGGATCAGCTAAAGTATATAGAGCTTCATATTTCTTTTTTCTATAACTTAATCCGTGTTTTTCAATAGGTTTTATAATGTCTATAATCACTTCCAATACTCGTCGTTTTTTCTTTATTTGCTGCTGTCTGATATTTAATGTAGATGAAAAAAGCAAATTGAAAATGTGCTTTTGATTCTTTCACATAAAGTATGCTATAAAGGTATTGTTTCCTGGTTCGTCTTATTACCCATCCGCCCCAGAACACGTGAATTTTTGACCGTGTGGGTACTACATGTAGCTCAAATTATTCACAATAAGCCGACCGTTACCCAATCATAATGATCACTGACGTTCCAACTCAGATTGGAAAGAATAAAAATCTTTTTAACTCTTGATCAAATCCCAATTACCAAAGACGACGTTCAAAAAACAGTTGTTATGAGTACTTATTTTTGCTGTTTGGATTCAAGATTGCTCACAAATGTTTTAAGGGTAAATGGATAAAGTGTTTGGTATTTTTCAAAATTTTGTCTGTGCTTATGTGAATGACATAATTATCTTTTTATCTTCAAAAATGAACATGCCAAACCACTAAAACTAGTGCAAGCAGGTCTAAAATTGATAAACCTTGCGGTTAAAGAAGAAAAATCAAAAATCGCAAAGCATTGAGTTAAAGTTTTAGGTTTCCCTATATAATACTCTGGAGTCTCACAGCAACCTGGTAAAATCAAATCTCTTTTATCATTTAGACAGCCAAACAGGAACAAGTACCCTAGAATATTCATAGGAGCAATGACTTTCAAAGCCGTATTAAAAGGACATTTTGGAAATTCCGACAGAACATGGTCCAACGCTACCCAGTGATATAATACTGAAGCACCGCAACCAAAACAGGGCAACGTACTTTCTTTAAAATCTGAAATATACATTCATGGGTGAATCAAGCCTGAAATTTGAACAAATCCTTCAATATATGTAGGTCCATTTCTTGTCCTTAACAGAAGCTAAGATTTCAAAACATAAGAAATGAAAATGACAAACCGAAAAATCTGAATATCAGTCGATAAATTGAAGCCAGCTTACCTAACCAAGTCAGTTACTCCTTAATACTGGAGGAGAGTTATGTAGCAAGCCTTATTTATTGCAATTTTAAATTCATTAAATTACATAGAAATTTCAAAAAAATGACCTGTTCATATTGCTAATCGAAAGTTATAAACAACAAATATTGATTTACTGTCTTGTGCAAAGTTCTGACTGAAAGAAGATGGCCACCGATTAACTCAATGATGCGCATAATGAGTGAAATGGAGGAAATTTAACAGATTGATTGATGAAAATCCTAACAAAAAGAGGTTACAATTTTACAACATCTAAATGAGATGATGCAGAATGGATGACATTTTAACAAATTTATTTAGTTTTATTATAGTACTATTTAAATTGTTTTATTTATTAGATTTAATCATTTACTTTATAACCTTACATCATTCATTAATATTTTATTTTATTTATTTAAAATTATTTATTATTATTTATTTATTACATTATTTTATTTTTTTTAATTATTTATTTTATTTACTTAAATATGTTAATTTTATTATATGCTCACTTAGTTATTTCCAAATAACAAATTATAAAATATTTCAATAATATAAAAGCAATATTTTATTCACTTAAAATGAGAATGTTGAATTTCGAATGATTAATTAAAACTATTTCAAGATTTATGATTCATGAAACCATTTGTGCTCAAGAATATCATCAAATTTAATATTTAACATCAAGGAATTGAGTAACAAATCTTTAAAGTTAAAGGATGAATGAAGTTTACTTTCTTCCTGACTGTCTGAAATATCGAGTAAATAATCGGTCAAAGATTCTGAAACAACATTGCATCGGTTCAACATCATGCCAACTTTCATCACCAACTGTTCTTCTACTTGTTCTTTAATGAATGTCAAACTTGCATGATTCGATGTTACAAAACCTTCTGAAATATCACAATCATCTTTAATGACATGTTTAAAGTTTATCAGGCGAACATCTAAAGTTTCCGGGTGAATGAAGATACATTCAGCTTGTAGGTTAATGGAAACATATCCCAATAAAGACAACGCCCGAGTAGAAAGAATTATGTTTTTCATTATAATTTTGAGATTTGTCTCGGAAACCGGATTTTCCGTATATTCCATAAAGGATTTCCAACTGTCTGTTTGGATTTCCATGGAAATATTTTCATCTGATTCTGTTGTAAGATGGAGGAATCTTTTTTCAAAAAATGGAAACGTTTTATAATGTTCCAACGCATTGTATTCATCTGACAGTTTAAATGTTGTTAGACTATTTTTCAAATGATGATTTTGCAATATTTGTTTAAATGCATCATTTTCATATGACTGGGGCAAATATTTTGATTTTTCAAGGTTTTTAATTGTAAATTTTGAATCAAATTTAAAGGGATAATTAATGCATTTGATCAACTTTCGTGTTTGAGCGGCTTGGAAATTTAGAAGCATATACATAGTTTTGCAATAAATTACAATAAATATTCACTCCATATCTTCGATTATATTATGTAATTATGACGCAATTATTTACTATAACAATAAAAATATCCTTATAATTGTTTCAAGAAAGTCATTTAATTTGCATTGTTTTTGAACAAATAAAATTCGGCCAGATATTTTTTATTTAAATTTTTTGACAAATTCCATACGGAAATTCACAAAAAACATTTAACTTATACACACAACACGACATTCTAAATATGTGATCAGACTATCACGTAGAGAATTAGATTTTGCATATATATGGTTACACTGAAAAAAGATTTGGGCTCTTTAATCTAAAAAAAAATCTTAAAAAGTATCAATGCAGTAGTACAATTAGTTGTCTGTAAAATGCCCCCCTCGCACTCAAATTTTTGTGAAAAAAAGTTCATAATTAATTTTGATTATAAAATAAAGATAATTCACCTAAAACTAACTTAAATTTAATTGTTTATCTTCCATTAATCAAACCCCAATTTACCCATCAATATCAATTAGAATATAAATCTTAAATTTCTAAGTTAAATCTTAATAAGAAATCAAAATAATTAAACTTAATCTAAGTAATAAAACAATCTGACTTCTAAATTCTAAATTAATAGCAAATTTAAAAGTTACCATTAAGAAAACAAATATTAATTAATTTTAAGTTAATATGTGATATAAATTAGTAGATATTAAAATTTACTGTTGATATTACATTAATTATCCAAGTGGTTCTCAACCTTTATCAGATAGCGGCACGCTAACGGAAAATTTGAAATTTTAACGACACCCTACCCTTTTTATAATAATATTTTAGCTATAAAAATAACAAGTTTTGTAAGTTCTATATTTAATAAACTAAATCTTTTATAACATATTAATATGAAATTTGAACTTGATTCTTTTTGCATATCTCCTTATTATTAAGTCACGTATTTGACAAACATATTCTCAACTCATTCTCAATTGAGTTCAGTTTTTGCCTTTTCTTGTTCTTAATATTTAGCAAAAATATCGATATATACCGCTATTTTATGTAATTCAAAATCTAAGATGGTAGCCTTTTTTAAAATCAACCCTTTTATGAAATTAAGAAATTTTCAATAATAAAATTAGCAGAGCTTGCGGCACACTTCTCATATCCCTACGGTACCCCGGTTGAGAAACACTGCATTAACCACTTAATGCGCACGCTCGAATTAATTTGAGCACACTAAACCGGCAAAATTGTGCACGCTCGAGATAACTCGAGCGAAGTCGCATTTTATACTGCTGTATATATTCGAGGATTGAAAATAATTATAGAGAAACTAAGACAAAATCTATTTTATTGATGTTTTTCATTTAATTTTACACTGCAAGCTATAAAATTTTTTTAATAATGAAATATAACAATATTTTATCACTTATTTATGATGATATTTACAAACATACCAATATCTACAAACATATGCGGTCTGATAAATGCGATTATTTATATTTGTTTATCTACATTTTTATGACTAATTTGAGGTACTTGAGATTTATTACACCAGTTTTTTTACAGGTGACTTGTTTTTGAGTGATTTTTTAAAATATTATTTGTATACAAAAACAATTATTTGTTATATTTTCTAGTTATCTTCAAAGTTAAAATAGAAAGACTTTTTTGTGGTGAATTTTTGTATACAAATATTTTGAGCTATTCAGAATCAGAATATGAATATACAAATTTGTCAGAAAGTGGCTCAGAAGATTCTGATGATTAGATTAGTGATTCTGATGATAATTCAGAATAAGAAGATATCGTTGTTGATTGGAAGTAGATAAACAATGACCAAACTAATCCACATCCACCAATATTTTCATTTGTTGTTGCTCCTGGTCCAACTTTTCATTTTGAGGATAATTTTGATGTATTTAAAATATTTCAAATTAATTTTTTGATGATTCGGTGTTGGATATTTTAGTAGCAGAAACAAATAGATACATTGAACAACAACGAGGTATATCAGACATTAAATGAAAATACGTCGACAAAAATGAAATGATGATATTTCTTACCACTAGTGTACTTCAAGGCCTCATAAAAAGCCAGAAGAAAGAATGTATTGGTCAACAAACGAAATATGGAGTACTCCTGTTGAGGTCTCACTATTTAAGATCTCAACGTTGCACTGGTATTCTTATATATATAACTTCAATATATCAAAACACAAGATCGTTTATAAAATTTATTAAATAAAAATTACCAAATATAGTATTCAATTTTTTCAAATCAGTTTCCACAGATAAAATAGTTGTAAATAGTGCGTGCAAGATTTGTAATTGTTAAATGTTATTTATGTATGCTATATATGTGAATGCGAAAAAGATTTGTTGAGCTCTGCTCCGATTTTAATTTCTTTTCGAGATTGACTCTTAAAGAATTTTTGTCGCTGTATTTTTGGGCGAATATACTGAGCTTTAGCTTCAGTATATATACTAAAATTTTTTATGCTTATTATTTTAATTTATTTTTTAAGTGCTCTAAGAGCATACTTATTTTATTTTATTATTTTTTTTAAAATGCTATTGCTATAAGAGCAATCAATTTATTATAATTGTTTCCATATTAATTTTCAGCTGTTAATAATGATTTCAATAAAATGCTATTGCTATAAGAGCAATCAATTTATTATAATTGTTTCCATATTAATTTTCAGCTGTTAATAATGATTTCAATTATTTCCAATCGTTGGAAATAATTTTCAGCTGTCAATTTTAAATAATAATAATAATAATAATAATAATAATAATAATAATAATAATAATAATAATAATAATAATAATAATAATAATAATAATAAATATAATAGTAATAATAACAATACCAATATTAATAATAATTATATGTATTAACCCCAATGATTTTACCCTTTTTTATTTTTATTTTTATTAAGTTGCATAAAAATGAATCGTGAGGAACAAATTTAATAATTAGAATAAATTACACCCTTTATAATAAAAATGGATTATATCCTTTACCACAAAAAATAAAATATACATTCACATTATTATTCACAAATTGTTAAATGGATCACGATAAATGATTGTCAATTGTTAAATGGATTACAATAAATGATTGTCAAATATTCAGATAACAGATCACAATAGATAATTGTTAAATAGATCACGATAAATAATGAATTATTGTCTTTGATGTTCTGATTTGGGTCGTTCTTCTGCGTGGATGTTGATCCTGTATTTGTTGGGCCCGGTCCTGTAATACTTTGTTAGCACGAAGGTGTCTAATGGTTTTCCTTCGTCATCTAACATTCCTCCCTGGGCCGTTAAAGTAATGTCCTCATTACCTTTATCGCTAAGGACTAATTCAATCTCACAATCGTTTATTTTCATGGTGGTGCGCCTGAATCCCTTTTTGAGTGCCAAATTTAATATGTCTCCGTCCTTTATTCGTCTACCGAAATGACGGCACAATTCGCTATCTGATATCTCCATCTGGCTTTCTCCGATTACAAAATCAGGGTCTTCTAGTATTATATCCGGTTCGGGTCCATATTCGTCACTGTCTTCGGTTGTTGATTTCGGTGATGCTTCCTGATCATCTTCTTCGAAGGAGAAATATTCCTCATCCGAATCATTATCACACTGCATTTTGTTTTCTTGTAATTGTGGCTCGCTTTTGACAGGTATGTTGTTACTTTGTGATCGTTCCTCAGAGATGAATATGATATCATCATCACTATCCATTAGCTCACTTTCGAATGTCCTTCTGGTGCCGTTCTTGTTAAATTTTAATTCCCATTGTGATGGTTCTATGTACATATCCTCTTCCATATCATCGTTTTCTAAGGCATTCGTTGTGTTTTCTTGGTTCTCTTTTATATTTCTCTTTAAACTTGAGGAATCCCATTTGATAACTTCTTCCCATTTTTGTTCTGCGATGCCATAAATGACCTTCAGAAGTATTGTTGTCTCGTTCGCTGAGAAGGGTTCTGCTTTTTGTAGTATTCTATTGATGACTTTATCCTTGAACCATTTGTCGTGATATCTGATTGCCTGATATGCTAGATTGGATAATTTAATTTTGTGGGGTGCTACATTCTTTACGAAGGAGCGCATGAAAGAATCTTCAGCCATTTCTCTAACTCCCATTACATTGTAGATATCTAATGTGAGAGCTTTTAATTTGTTTGTGATATCGTACCCTACGATTATTTGTCCTTGTAGAAATTTTCGAATATCTACTAATGCTTGGTACTCATCCTCGTTACCAACAATATTTTCCTTGTTTGCTTTTGTTTTTTCCGGATAATAATGGAGTATTTTTGTCCTCGGTGTAATTTTCTTATTGAGCAGGACGGTTCCGTCGAAATTTCTGATGCATACTTCTACTGGTCTCTGATTGTTGTTGATGTCGCAGACTAGTTTGACATCTACGAATTTGATCTTCTCCTGCCTTTCTGTTGTTGTTAATTCTTGGTGTGTGAACGATACACCTTTGTTGACAAGCTCTTGAGGAATGTGTAGGTCCGATATGATATATTCCAGATCTACGAAAGGGTTTGGTATTGTGGGTATATAGAGAACTTCAATTGCTATTACACATGGTAGACTGTTCATTTGAATCATGAGGTTATTGAATTCATTTGACATTCTTCTGTGTTTGATAGTTTTTATCATTATTGAGCAATTGCTCGTGGTGATTAGTGGGATTCTTTGTTGACAAATAGAGACCTCTGTTTTTGTCATATGGAAGATTATTCGATGGGGCACCTTTTTTCCTTCAGCTGCTGCCTTGTCTACATTGGCAAATTCATCAAATGCTCCGATAAGCTCTTTGAGTTTCACTCTTCTAGCTTCGTTGAATTTGATTAAATGCAGCTCTCTTTCTTCGATTTCTATTTTCATATCATTTGGGATGCACACCTGGTTTGGGAAGCTGCGGATAGTGATTGGGGTTCCGTCTGTGCAGATTTTATTTTGAAGATTTCTGTAGAAACTTCCGCAATGCTTGTTTATCATACAAACATATTGATTAGGTTGTGTATTGGCTTGATTGGATTGACTGGATTGTCCGGGAAATTGATTAGACTTCATGTGAGATTGATTAGATTGATTGGGTTTCATGAGAAATTGATTGAATTGTACGTAAGATTGATCAACTTGATTGGACTGCGATTTGGATTGGCTGAATTGCGTGTTGAATTGTATTTGTTCTAAAATGAAGAGTAAATAAATAATCCTCTTGCGCATATGAGGTTTGCCCTTATACGCCATTAAGTTATAGATATCAATATATACAAATTTAAAAAATATTATTGACCATATTCGATTAATTTTATATAACTTTTTAAACAAGAGTGGACATTGTGTATTGACCTGGTATATATTTGTCCAAGTGAAAACGCCCTGATACATTTTTGACCAGTCGGTGCCGATACCGCTGCCTTTTCCACTTGTACTTTTTGTAGATTTGTACACTACTAACTATTGCCAATATTGCTATAGCTAAAATACTAGCTGATATTACGTAAAAAGGCCATATTGGTTTAGTTTCTTGTTTTTGAAATGCCTGTAATTCATTCCAATTTTTTATAAGAATTGGTTTTCCCGTAGGCAATTTAATTAATTTTTTCTCGAGTTGGATTGGTATTTTATAGGTTTTGGTTGTTATTTCATCGGTTATGGTTTGAGTTGTTATTTTTGTGGTGGTTACATTCATGTTTGGGCTTGAATTAATTTGTTGTGTTGTTGTATTTATAATTACTTTCTTTGTCATCTTACGTTTTTTTGTCTGTATAGTTTTGACCCTTTTACATTGTATTTGTGATGTATCGTAATCTGTATCCCATTGGGCGCATAGAACGTATTGAGTGTTGGGTTCTAAGTTAATAAATTTAGCGTTGTCTCCCCTTTCGAACTTATCAGTGGTTTTTTTCTCTTCTTTTTTCATAAATTTTGGTGTGATATTTGTTGATTTTAAGTATAGATCTCCTATCGGCTTATTATTTAGATTGAATACGTTAATTTCGTGAGATAAAATATTTATTAAAATGTCTCTATCTCCCATAAATTCAGTTTTGTACTTTTCTTTAACATTAGTTGTATTGATTATTCCTATGATTGTTAAGAAGATTGCTGACATCAATAATCCTTTCTGGGATCGTAAATTATATCTATGTGTTGGTCCCTCTACTATTTCTGATTCCGCTAATTTGCATCTATTTACGTGTACTACTATGGGATCCTCATTTTTATGTTTTTGTATATGTAAGTTTTCGTTAATTACTTTAACTACTTCATATGGGCCTTTAAATGGTCTTGCTAATTTTGTTGTTTTACCTTTTCCTACTTGTGGAGACATAAGTCTAACCTTATCTCCCACCTTAAAGGTATGGGGTTTACTGGTTTTATCGTAGTCATCTTTATATTGTTCTTGTCTAAACTTAACTTTTAGATTAGCTACCTTATATACTTCTTGCATTCGCTCTTGCATTAAGGTTACGTAATCCGGTGCATCTAAATATTGTGATACTCGTGGTTCAAAAATTGTATCTATGGGTGTTGCAGGTTCTCTTAAAAACATTAAGAAATATGGCGAATACCCCGTTGTCTCGTTGGGTGTGATATTATGAATGTATGTGCATTGACTCACGTATTCATCCCAATCATTTTGATTTTTTCCCACAAAAACCGCTAATCTACTGAGAAGTGTGCCATTAAATCTTTCCACTAACCCATCAGTTTGAGGATGATAAGCTGTCGTGTTAATTTTATGCATGTTAAATATGTTAGCTACCCTTTTGATTGTTTCACTCATGAAATTTGCTCCCTTATCCGTTAGTAGTTTTCTAGGTGTGCCGATTTTGAAAATAATTTTTTCTACAAGTAATTTAGCTACTGTTTCTGCTGTTTCATCTTTAGTTGGGAATGCCTCTGCCCATTTAGTAAAATAGTCACTAAAAACTAATATATGTTTATTTCCATTAATAGTGGTAGGTAGTTTGCATAAAAAATCCATAGCACATAACTCCATTGGCGATGTTGTAGCTGGGATTGGGTGTAAAGGTGCTTTAGTCTTTGTCCCCGTATTTTTTCTAGTTGCGCATATTGTACATGCATTACACCATCTTTTAACATCTTTTTTTAAGTTATCCCAATAATACTTTTGTAATAATCTGCCTGCTGTTTTTCTGCTTGACAAATGACCCCCTAGAGCACCATCATGATATTGTAACAAGAGAATTTGCCTTAATTTTTGTGGTACTACTATTAACTGTTTTCCACTAAAATCCTCAATAACCACTAGTTTCTTTACAATTTTATATTTTTGATTTGTCCCTTTTTTAATTTCCTCTCTGATCTTGGAAATCTCTAGATCTTTACTTTGTTCCTCTTGTATGTCTATAGGCTTTTCTGTTACTAAAGCAAAAACCTCTAATGCTCCTAGCTCAGGAATGCGTGATAGTGCATCTGCATTTTTGTTTATCCTTCCGGGTTTATAGACAATTTTGATATGCATGTCTTGTATTTTCATTGCCCATTTTAAAAGTCTACTTGATGTATCTTTGTGTTTCCAAAGGCCTTCTAATGGTTTATGATCTGTTCTTATCACAACTTCTGTTCCATATATGTATGGCTTAAACTGTTTTAATGCAAATACTATGGCATAGCATTCTTTTTCTATGGTTGAGTATCTAAGTTGTGCTCCTTTTAATGTCTTACTTGCATATGCTATTACGTAATCTTTACCCTTTTCTTCTTCTTGTCCTAAGACTGCCCCTACGGCTTTCCCGCTGGCGTCCGTCATGACGATAAATTGTTTCTTAAAGTCTGGATACCGTAATATTGGTGCTGTTATTAGTTTCTCTTTTAACTGATCAAATGCCTTTTGATGTTCGAGTGTCCATTTCTTTTGTGGTTTATTGATTTTATCATTTATTGTCTGTACTATTAATACTCCTTTACTCTCTCCTTTTGTTTTAACTCCTTTTGTTAGTTCTATCATGGGTGCTGCTATTTTTGCGTAATCTTGTATAAATTTACGGTAATACCCGGTTAATCCCAAAAATCCTTGTACTTGTTGTAACGTTGTTGGGATTGGAAAATTTTTAACAACTTCAATTTTATCTGGGTTAGGTGTTATACCCTCTACCGTGACTATGTGGCCTAAAAATAGCGCTGATGGCTCTGCCCATTTACATTTTGTCGGTTTGATTTTAATCCTAGCCTTTTTTAGTCTCTGTAATACATTCGCTATGTCTTTTAAATGTTCCTCAAAAGTTTTTGATGCAATTAATATATCATCCATATAGACTGCGCAATGTTGTATATCTACTAGTATTGTATTCATTAGGCGCTGAAATGTTGCGGGTGCATTAGTTAACCCAAAAGGTAATCTAGTGTATTCGTATAATCCATCTTCAATGACAAAAGCAGTTTTTTCCGCATCCCCCTCTTCCATTTGAATTTGCATATACCCCTTATTTGCGTCAATAACTGTGAAATACTTAGTATCCCTGAGTTTATCATATTGTTCTTGTGCTTTCGGAAATGGGTATGAGTCTTTAATTGTTACATCATTTAATTTACGATAGTCAATGCACATTCTAATTTCACCATCTTTTTTTCTGACGGGTACGATGGGTGATGCCCATTGTGAAAAACTTTGTTTTATTACACCTGCCTCTTTCAACTCTTTTATTTGTCGCTTTATCTCCTCCCTTAGTTTATAAGGTACCCCATAAGGTCGTTGTTTTATTGGTCTGGCGTTCCCAGTATCGATTACATGTTTAATGATGTCAGTATCTCCCAAATCAAACTCATGTTTTGCAAATACGTCACTATATTCATCAAGTAAAGTTTGTAATTGAAATTGTTGGGTTTCATTTAAATAGTTATTATTAATTTTTACTTTATCATAGAATTTAACGTTATTTGTCTTACTTAGTTCGACCATTTGTTCACTGTTATCTCTCATCACCATTGTTTCACATATTTCAAATGTTTGCTCTAATTCACCTTTGAACAACTTTCCCAATCTTGTTCCTTTGTGAATTTTCACATTGCTTCTCTCGTAATTAGCAATTCTAATTGGAATTATTCCGTTTTTTGGTATAACACATTCGTCGGTTAACATTATATTATGGCTTTTTGACTTATCCGGCACAAAAATAAAAGTGTCCTCACTTTTGACGTTGACTTTTACTGGAATTATATGATCACAGTGATATTCTAATTCGAAGGCTTCCAATGCTACTACTTCCGCAAATCTTGATTCCTGATAGTTTGCTTTCCTTTTGATTGCACCATCAGTCAAGTCGATGACGCAGTTATCTAACTTGCGAAGGATATCTATCCCTAGGATGCATTTACTTCTGCATTCAGTCATTACTTTGAATACGTGATTAACTGTTCTACTCGGAAAATGAACAGTGAGCTCAATATCTCCTCTCACTTGCATAGTATGCGATGACATAGATATTATCGTATCATTTGTGCTTTTTATATCTCTTTTTCGATTTTCTGACAACTGATCCTCCCTTATCATGGAGGCTGCTGCTCCGGTATCTACTAGTGCTTTGATGTTTATATTATCGATTAATACTTGGATGCTTGGTCTGGCTTCATTGAGTTCTCGTAATATCTCATTTGCTTCAATACCGTAACATCCATAGGTCTTTCTTGTTACGCAATGACAGTTTGTTATTCTGTTATCTAGGTTATTACCCAGTTCTCTCAGTTGCTGATTTTGACTGTCATATAATCCTCCTTGTGGTTGTTCCACGTTTTCAGATCCACTTGGATTATCATCGTTTTTATCGTTTTCCATTAATTGTTCCTCTTCCATTCGCCGGTTTTTAATTAATCGTATTTCTTTATCGTGTTTTGCTGTTATCAGATATTTTGCGACGAAGGGGCATAAACATGCCAACATTTTATATGAGTTGCCAAATACTTGTCGAAGTTGTCGTAATGATACTAATGATGAACAGATCATTTTGAGCAACGCCACTGTATAATATATTCCCAGTATAGTCGAGAACATATTTCCCAAAACTGCGAAATATCCCCATATGCTATACAATACTTTGTATACTACCTTTTTGAAATGTTCCTTTGATAACAACACATCGAAATTATAATCACCACCATGGCTACCTTCGATGACTTTACTCACCATTATTGATAATATTTTCTCTTTCTCGTTAGGAAACAACATGTGCTTTCTTGCACTTTCTATGGCATCTCGCGTGTACATACCGTTGTTATTCATATCATTTATCTCTTGAAACTCCAACTTTTTCTCAAGTTCTGTTAATTCTAGTTTAAACGGTTTAGTTGCTTCTTTTCTATCAGACATTGTAATCCACATTTCATCATTTAGCTGGTATAATGGATCGAGCAGATTGGTACATTTATCGATTTTCCTTGGAATGTAAGTTTTATCGGTTAGTATTCTGGTTATAGGCTGTAAATACACTGTTTCTCCTTTATAAACGACGGGTACTTCGTTGGTACATTGGTTGTTCGTTGCTAGTGATACGCTGACCGGTTTACATTGAAAGGTCTGTAATACTTCTCCTACTACTCTCGCAAAAGTTCCTTTTTCTGCAAACAATATTGGTGCCATTAAATCTGGGTTTGTAACCGCTACAGCCATCTTTGTTCTCAATATTTCTCTATTGAGTTTACAGTCGTTAGTAATTGTTGCTTGGTATACTTTGTCTAATTGAACTAGTTGATGATGATAAAAGTAATCAATTTTATTATTAAAATACGAAGATAATTTGACATCAAATTTATCGACTTTCAATTTTGCATCTTTAATTTCATTACTACTGATATAAATACCCTCATAATTAGTCTTTACAACTGCTTTTCCGCATTTGATAACTTCTCCTTTTTCTACAAATCTCATGGCCTCTGTTTCTGAGTCTGCCATATATATTGTCGGGGTATCCTTTTCTTGTACGATTATTGTTTTCCTTTTTCGATCTTTTATTCTTTTTGATTCTGCATCGGTAAACTGTTTTCCTCTGATTGTTCGGAATTTTAGTGACTTCAATTTTGTTAATTGGCATTCGTATTTATCTATTTTATACACGATCATCGATTCCCCAGTGTCACAACTAGATTCATCAAGCGTACAGAACTTGTGTGTCATCATTTTCTTTGATGAACTATCAAATGATGCTTTAAATTTTCTCAATTCAACATAATATTGTCTTCGAACCACAATGTTATCTGCAATCTGACCCCATATTTTATACTTTCCTCCCGTACAGTATCCGCCGGGTGATGTCCATCCGACCACATTTACTGATTGTTTCACTCTTGCCCCTACTTGAGCTTTCAATTCGATTCCATCCGTTGTTTTAATCTTTTTCGTTTTAAATGCCTCTTCACAATCGCTTGGTGTTATTATTAATGCCTCTGGCGCCCATGTCGGTACTAACATCGTCCTTGCCACTTGATTACATACAAAACTTTCTTCTGAAAACTTGATTATACACTCCTTTGCCTCTGTGTGTATAAAGTCAGATTCTTGATACACATGAAAAATCTTGGGTTCGGTTATGATTAATTTGGTTGGATTTGCTTCTGGACAATTTTCTACATCTAATAATGAATACTTTTGCCCCCATTTTGGGTTCTGGCAATCATAGGCTATAATCGCATTACTTCCTTTGATTAAATCTAATAATAGTGTTATTATTACTATTATTATTGAGATACTTGATTTTCCTTCACTTTTATTTGGTTTTTTCGTCGTTTTGTTCACAAGATTTTTTACAATTGCCTCGGTATCATCATTTTCTATCGTTTCGCTTTCACTTGTTTTTAATGTTTCCTCATACATTATTTTCCAACCTCCTTTCAGTTTTATCCACGGCATCACATCTGCCTTTAATCTTTGATATATTATTTTAGCTACTTCATTTATTTGCTCCTTTGGATTTGATCTTAAGAGCTTTTTATATCTCGCAATTAGATATGCCATTGCCGTAATTACTTTATCTCTATTTATACCAGTTGTGAAGAGTATCCGTAGAACCACCTCCTCATTTACATCCTCTACACTCAATTCTCTGACCTCTTTTTCCATTAATTTGATTTTTTGTATCATATTTTCGATTAACGCTGATGGTTTTGTTTCCGGATATAGTTTTGAGTTCATTGCTTTTAGAAGTTCAGTTATCATGATTAAATCGTTATTATCGTCTGCTACTTTTGGATTTTCATGTCTCTTTTTATTTGCTATTTCTCTCAAACGCTCTGCAGCTTTTCGATCATCTGATTTCTCCGCTATTTCTGACTTTCGAGGTCGTCCTCTACCTCGCTTCATTGTTTCAGCATCTTGCATTATTGCCTGTTTGGAGATCTTTTCTATTGTCTCTTGTAAATTACCATATTTATTGTCCAATGGTTGAAAAATTATTTCTTTTTCCAGTGGTGACTTTGCACTCCCTTCGGATGGTTGATCCCACATTTTAAACAGCATATCATAATCATTTTCCTCATTCAGTTCAACAGAAGGTGTTGCTGCCCTTGAGCTAGTTTCTCTATTTATCACTGCAGATATAGTATTCTCATCTATTGTATTTACTCCATAGTCAATTAGATATTCGCCATCTTTCAACTCAATATCGTTAAAATATAACTTTATTTCATCGTTTGGCCCTATTTTTCGAGGCCATTTATCTCTTGCCAATTGTCGTATTTTGTTTACCATTGTACACACATGGACTTCTGTTTTCGATAATACCATTTGAAGAAAATATTCGTCTTTAGTATCCAATGTTATTCTTAGGGGTTCATAAAATTTCGGACTTTTCCTCACAAATTCTCCATAACTTTTAATCATCTCTTTTAATTCTATCTCTAATTCGAATACTCGTGTTTCTTTTTGTCTCATTACCATTAATGGGATTAAACTGGTTAAATATTCAGGATCAATTCTGCTTATTTGTACTTTATTTATCACTCTCAATGTTTCATTGTCATCATAAGGTCGTTTTTTCAAAACTGCTTTTAATTCCTCTTTCATTTTTATTTGTCTCTCAGTTTCCTCATTATCAATATCAACTTCGTTTATAAAACACTCATACTCGTTAAGTAACACCTCCGACTTTCTTTCCATGAGTCGGTTATATTGAATTTTAAACTCTTTCAATTCCTCTCTCAAAGTATTTATTTCATTATTCGTATTAGTAATTTCTACTCCATTTATTTGTTTCACTTCTGGTTCACTTTTAAATTTTACTCTATTTGGTGACTCGCTTCTCTGATTGGTACAAACTTTTGCTAAATGACCATATCTCTGGCAGTTGTAACATTTGATTTGTCCATTGAAATTTACTTTATCTCTTCCATCATTATTATACGGGCTTGCTCGCCTTTCTCGATATTGATTTTGTCTATACGGACTCGATTGTCTGCCTCTTGAGCTATTTCTATTATTTCTATTATCATACTGGCGGTATTCAGAACGATTATTATTATTCCCAGAATAATTGTCTCCATTACCTTTGTTATAACGACTATCTCGAAAACTATTTCTGTTATAGTCAGAACGACTGTCTCTATTAAAGTAGCGATTGCTTCTATACGAATTATTTCTGTTATAGTCAGAACGACTGTCTCTATTATCGTCTCTAAATCTATTTTGACTTTGTTCTGTAAAATTTAATGCATCAAATCTTTTCCTGTTTTCAGGTGATTGACTTCTACTTGAATTCGGACTGTTTTTTCGTCTATTTTTTACAAAATTTAAATATAATTGTTTCATCTCTTCCCATGGAACATCGTCATCGTTTTCCAACTTAGGTTTCGCCGTCGTTGGCCTTTGAATTTCAACTGCATCTATAGATGCATTGAATCTATCTCTCTGTATTGCTTCTACTCTTTTCGCTTTATGAACTAATTCATTTAAATCTCTATATTCAACCATTATTAGTGCTTTATATAAATATTTCTGGATTCCATTCCAAAACTGATCCTCAATTAATTTCGGCGTGTGCTCTCCGGCACCAAATGCCTTTTTTGCTAACTCTGTTATCGTATACACATATTCTCCAACTGACTCTCTAGATCCCTGATATCTATTTCTAAACTTTTGTACATTTATTTTCTGTAGATCGCTGTCGATTACTATCTCTGCTCTCAAATTTTCAATAAGTTGATCAAGATTGTTTCCTCTACACTCTAAATTATTATATGCCTGTAGTGCATATCCTTTTAAATATAACGGAATTCTCCTCTTTAACTCATCAGGTGTCCAACCACAAGCGTCTGCATATTGAGTGATTTCAGTGAAAAAATCGTCGAACTTTTCAGGCTCTCCTCTATAAGGTTCAATTGGTAAAATTTTTATAAAGTTATTATTATTTTGATTATTATTCATTTTATATACGATTCTATTTCTCAAATTATAAATTATTTCAAGTTGATTATCAATTTTAGATTTTTAAATTAAAGTTTCAATTTATGGTCAATGATATTATTTAGTATAAATATATTTTCCCGATATATTCTACACTAACCCTCTGATCGCAATTCCTATCCCCCAAATTGTTGATAACAATAATTGATTTTAAAGTCCCGGTTCGCGGCACCAAATGTTGAGGTCTCACTATTTAAGATCTCAACGTTGCACTGGTATTCTTATATATATAACTTCAATATATCAAAACACAAGATCGTTTATAAAATTTATTAAAAAAAATTACCAAATATAGTATTCAATTTTTTCAAATCAGTTTCCACAGATAAAATAGTTGTAAATAGTGCGTGCAAGATTTGTAATTGTTAAATGTTATTTATGTATGCTATATATGTGAATGCGAAAAAGATTTGTTGAGCTCTGCTCCGATTTTAATTTCTTTTCGAGATTGACTCTTAAAGAATTTTTGTCGCTGTATTTTTGGGCGAATATACTGAGCTTTAGCTTCAGTATATATACTAAAATTTTTTATGCTTATTATTTTAATTTATTTTTTAAGTGCTCTAAGAGCATACTTATTTTATTTTATTATTTTTTTTAAAATGCTATTGCTATAAGAGCAATCAATTTATTATAATTGTTTCCATATTAATTTTCAGCTGTTAATAATGATTTCAATAAAATGCTATTGCTATAAGAGCAATCAATTTATTATAATTGTTTCCATATTAATTTTCAGCTGTTAATAATGATTTCAATTATTTCCAATCGTTGGAAATAATTTTCAGCTGTCAATTTTAAATAATAATAATAATAATAATAATAATAATAATAATAATAATAATAATAATAATAATAATAATAATAATAAATATAATAGTAATAATAACAATACCAATATTAATAATAATTATATGTATTAACCCCAATGATTTTACCCTTTTTTATTTTTATTTTTATTAAGTTGCATAAAAATGAATCGTGAGGAACAAATTTAATAATTAGAATAAATTACACCCTTTATAATAAAAATGGATTATATCCTTTACCACAAAAAATAAAATATACATTCACATTATTATTCACAAATTGTTAAATGGATCACGATAAATGATTGTCAATTGTTAAATGGATTACAATAAATGATTGTCAAATATTCAGATAACAGATCACAATAGATAATTGTTAAATAGATCACGATAAATAATGAATTATTGTCTTTGATGTTCTGATTTGGGTCGTTCTTCTGCGTGGATGTTGATCCTGTATTTGTTGGGCCCGGTCCTGTAATACTTTGTTAGCACGAAGGTGTCTAATGGTTTTCCTTCGTCATCTAACACTCCTATTTTTCCAAAACTGATGAACCTAAGAAGATATATAGGTATAAAAAGGAACTTAAATTTTTGTAATAACGAAAAGTTTGAACGAAATATTAATCCCAATTCAAAGATCTATAAAATTTGGTCAATTTATTAGATAATAGACAATAAATGTTCTAATTTATATATACCAGAAAGAGACAGAACAATTGATGAAAGCCTAATGCTTTCTAAAGGTCGATTAGGATGGGTTTGGAATAAAATTATTTTTATTGTGCGAATTTAAAAATGGTTATCTTTTTTCATTAATTATATATATATATATATAAATTGTTGTCTAGTAACTTGAACCTTTTTTGAACCTAGGCTACTGTCTCACCACTGATAATTATTAAACATCACCAAAAATTGGCAAATTTTGTAGTAAACCATAAAACGGACACATACAGAGCTGCTAGAAATAGAAAAGATATTCAAACATTTATTAAAACAAAAAATAAAAAAGGGCGAGATAGTAGCTGCTCAAAGTGAAAAAGTAATGTTAATGAACTGGCAAGACAAAAGAGGCATTTGTTTGTTATTCACAGTCCATAACATAGAGAAAGCTCTCAAACAAAACGCATAAGGACGGTACTGTTATATCTAAACCAAAAGTAGTAATAGAATATAAAGAAACAATGGGAGGTGTGCATCATTAGATCGGCATTTACACGACTATCCAGTTACTAGAAAGAGAGGCAAAAAATATTATAAAAAAATATTTTTCATTTATTAGACATAAGTATTTGGAATGCTTTATACAAAAAATGGAGGTAACAGATCAAATTTAGATTTTAGAAGCAAACTGGTAGAAAGACTAATTCAAAAATATCATAGCGAAACAAATATTAGTAAAACAGGTAAACTAAAATCTTCATTTTCCAAATTTTGTTCCACTAATAGCAAAGAAAGAAGCCCTCACATAATATTGTGCTGTGTGTTGTACCAAAAGAGGCGTAGAGAAAAAAAGAAAAGAAAGTCGCTATATATGCAACACTAGCAATGTCGGACTATGTGCTGGCCCTTGCTTTGAAATATATCACACAAAAGAAAATTTTGAATAGTTAATATTTTTGAATAAATATTATTATTAACATATATAAATATTATTATAATTTTTGTTGAAAAAGTAAAAATAAAAATGTCCTTTTTTAATTTTCATTGTCTTTACTGCTTTGGTCATTCACCAGGATAAATTCATAATTGTTAATACATTTATCTAATAAAACATAGACATTATAAAACATGTAAACACTTCACTGGGATTCAAACCTTGGACCATTTAATTACGAAGCAGGCACGTTACTCCAACACCTTGAAGGTCGGTAAATACATTTTCACAGATAAAAAAAATGTTTTTTTCGAAATAGTAACTGGAAACGCAAAATAATAAAAATTTGAATACGTGCAACATTTATAATATTCAATCTGCATAATTGTGTAGATACAAATATTTAAAAAATTTAAAATTACTAAAAAATTTTAGTAATTTTAGTAATTTTTATTAATTCTAACTCAAAATAAGGTTCAAAAATGCATTTTCTAAATTAATAAATAATTTTTTGTCAGTTTTTTTACAAAAAAGTGTGTATTAAGGGGTTAAAGTAGATGGAAGTGACAACACTGGATGAGTGCCCACTGCCATTTCAATTTTTTAGAAATTCGAAACAAATTCGAAACATAGATCAAGGTCAATTTTTCAAGGCCAAAGTCAAAACTTTAAAGTGAAGGTCAAATTTTTATTTTCAAGGTCAAAAATGTATTGAATAATTAACTAAGTATGTTAAATTACTTTGTTTTAAAATTTTAAACTTATGGATTTTTGATTTTTATTGCAACTATTTTGGTTAACTAAGTTAATTAATAACATAAATTTAATAAATTAAACTATTGTTAAATATGTAAATAAATTTTTTTTAAAAAGTTATTTATGTTTCAATAAAACTTTAAAATAATAAGAAGTATTTTGTTTATTTGATTAATCTATTATATTTAAAAGTTTTCTGTAATACCAAATAATAAGAATGAGAATACATAAATAAATTGTAAAACGGGCGTTAAAGTATCGCTATCTAATAATTAAATCATTGCTTTGTTTATATTACTATTTAAATAATAAAATATTATTACTATTAATATAATTAAATAAATGGAATAAATTACATTTTGTTATTAGAGTACATTGAAAATTATAAAAAAATAATATTTTATTCGCATAAAATGAGAATGTTGAATTTCGAATGATTAATTAAAACGATTTCATGATTTATGATTCATGAAACCATTTGTGCTCAAGAATATCATCAAATTTAATATTTAACATCAAGGAATTGAGTAACAAATCTTTAAAGTTAAAGGATGAATGAAGTTTACTTTCTTCCTGACTGTCTGAAATATCGGGTAAATAATCGGTCAAAGATTCTGAAACAACATTGCATCGGTTCAACATCATGCCAACTTTCATCACCAACTGTTCTTCCACTTGTTCTTTAATGAATGTCAAACTTGCATGATTCGATGTTACAAAACCTTCTGAAATGTCACAATCATCTTTAATGACATGTTTAAAGTTTATCAGGCGAACATCTAAAGTTTCCGGGTGAATGAAGATACATTCAGCTTGTAAGTTAATGGAAACATATCCCAATAAAGACAACGCCCGAGTAGAAAGAATTATGTTTTTCATTATAATTTTGAGATTTGTCTCGGAAACCGGATTTTCCGTATATTCCATAAAGGATTTCCAACTGTCTGTTTGGATTTCCATGGAAATATTTTCATCTGATTCTGTTATAAGATGAAGGAATCTTTTTTCAAAAAAATGGAAACGTTTTATAATGTTCCAACGCATTGTATTCATCTGACAGTTTAAATGTTGTTAGACTATTTTTCAAATGATGATTTTGCAATATTTGTTTAAATGCATCATTTTCATATGACTGGGGCAAATATTTTGATTTTTCCAGGTTTTTAATTGTAAATTTCGAATCAAATTTAAGGGGATAATTAATGCATTTGATCAACTTTCGTGTTTGAGCGGCTTGGAAATTTAGAAGCATATACATAGTTTTGCAATAAATTACATTAAATATTCACTCCATATATTCGATTATATTATGTAATTATGACGCAATTATTTACTACAATAAAAACAATAAAATGTTTTCTTATAAGTTTTTTAAAGATTAAGCATTTATTAACATTTGAATTGGTATCAAATTAGAATTATATATCGTAATAAATGGAAAAAAACTTTATTTGTATAATTAAATTAAAACAAAATGAAATAATTAATCTCCATCATTATGCTATTTTGCTCCGGTTTAATTGTAAATTGGCAATGGAAAAAATTAATATTCTTAAGATTGAACTGAAAATACGGGAGATTCGAGGGCTAGGATACAGTAATGTTCCCATTAGGGTTGGGAAAATTAATATCTGTCGCCATGATAATCAACAAGAGTCAAATTAGGTTAATATATTATTTTTATTAAAAACTAAGTTTTCAATATTTAAAACAACTTTTGCATAGAAAAACATTGCTGGCCGCCTTTGTAGTAGCTAGGCTAAAATATGTCAAACTGCTTAGCTTAGAATTTGGAGGCTGTCGCCACGCAAAAAGTACCTGCTATCGCTTGTAAAGAACCCAAAAGTGAGAATACAATGAAGGATAGCATTAAAAATGGAGCTTAACTACTTATGGATTTTCAGTGACTCTGTATATTACTAACTTTATAAATTTTATGAAAACAAAAAATTTTAAATTTAAATTTTTTTGATTTTAATTTTTTCTTAATAAATGAATTAAAAGATGGTTTAAAAATTAATAGTGCTATTATGAATATCTTAAATTATGAAAATGATCTAAAATATAATTTATTTATACCTAAAAATTGTAGAATGACTGTAAATTATCCTTATTCGAATTTATGGGATTATATGTGCACTTGTGTTTCTTGCCCAGGATATTTAAAATGTAACTATTTTCCTCCTGTGAGTTAGTCAGTTGTTTTTTTATATAAATAATCTAAACTTCTTAAGAACCATTGATCGATTAGCAGAAAAAGTCTTAAGACACGAATTATCGAAAGAGATATGCAAATTTCTTCATTGCAAATGAAATTTCACTAAGTCTAATAGGGGGAATTAATATGCTAGATCAATTTAATGTTGAACTTCTATTGAACTCACGAAAAGAAAATATTTTAATATTGTTTGATGGAAAAGCAAATTATAGAGCGTTAACTGGGCTAACAGAAAGACCAATATTTCCAATTCCGATTACTTAAAAAATTTTAGATATTTTGTACGGTACAAAATATTTTGTCACCCTTGATTTAGGAAATATGTTTTACCAAGTTGAGTTACAAGAAGAATCATGGTTATAAATAGCATTTTCCACAAATGATACTCAATATAGTTTTAAACGTATGTCTTTTTGAATGACAGCTACGTCTCTAACACACCAATAACTGATAAATAAAGTATTGGGACTATTGAATTGTTGGACTTAAAGCCAAAATTTAAACAAAAAATAAAATTATGTCAATTAAAACAAATTGTTGAATTATTAATATGGCTACCGTAAACATACATATGCACCACAGACAGATATTAAAAATAAGAATAAAAACACCAAATAAAAAAATAATATATAACAAAAATAAATAAAACAAAATTAATAAAATCGAAATAAAGCCTACAACAGCAGGCAGAAACATATTCCATACATAAAACTGTCAAAACCTTGCAAAAGAAGGTTTAGAAAATACACAGGCGGAAGCGGCGACCAAAAAACTAACTTTTTAAGGGTCAAAAAGAATAATGATTGAAAAATAATAATAAAAATAAATTCGAAAATATGCAAATAATATATCAAAAAATAAAGAAAAATGAGTAAAAAATTATAAAAATATTTAAAAATAAATAAAATCATTTAAAACCCTCAAAATTGCGAAAAATCGCCAATTGGTCTCACAAACACACAAAACTATATATACGATAGCCAAATTCATAATTTAACCACTACTTTTAACCACTTTAATTTTATGCAAAACTTTGTCTGAAAATCTTCTGGTTGGAATCAATTTGTAAGTAGTTTGTTTTTCATATTAATATATATTTGATTATGTTAAAGTTTTGTTTTCACGAATTTTAAATTTATTCTGGATGGTCGTGGTATCTTTTGTTGCCATTGGACAAGTCCCCCAAAAATATTATTTATAATAAGTATTGAAATAGAATTTTAGGAGGACAGACTGGCGGTTTGCTGGCGAGTTTGTTTTCGCTAGTTGTGATTGCTGGTCGCGCGACTCTTAATCCCTTGGCTGTCCACGACGAATTCTGATTGAAAGACGCAGGTCTCTACCCGTAGGGCGTCCTTGTAAAACTCACAGCGTCTGATAGAAACGTCGACCGTGGTGGAAAGGTAAAATTCAGTGGATGTGAGACTTTAGTTAAGAGGGAAAAAGGTTTTATTTATTGTATAGAAAATTTAAAATCTTGTCAGAAAATTAATCGTAAAATCAAGTAGAAAGGGATAAGATAGTGTAGGAACGTAAAGTCAAAAACATTTTCAAATAGTCTAAGGATATAATATGGTAGATGAAAGTAGTTTTTATTAAAGTGACCTCAGAGGGTTGTAACCACTAAAATCATGGGAAGTGTACCGGAACCTAAGGAACTGTGAATCAAATTTGAAATACAAGGAGTAAATAAATATAAAGTGATTAAATAAATGAAATAGAAAATTTACCAAAAAATAATGGCAAAACGCTGCTCAAATTTTTGAAAGATATCTTAATAAATAATGGTTAAAGATGACAAGTAGATATAGGAAGGACCGGGATATAGAAAGATAAAGACGTAAGACCTTTCATCGGCAGTCAAGAATCCGAAAGCGAAAAATATCATGAGGAGTAGTTCTAGAAATGGAGCTCAACTGCTCATGAATTTTCAACCCCTATGTACAGTACCAACATGTTAATCCCCATGGGTACACAGGAGGGACAGAATAGTAATTTTGATGGCGTTTAGGTGGGAGTCACACGGGAACCTTAGAAAAATAAATTAAAATAAACCCTATTCGCCAACATGATTTTTATGGGCTCAGCCGGGATGAAAGCTATGTCAATTGGAAAGATGAAAACCAAGCAAATTTAAGAAATTACAGAGAGTTTTATCAATACACCCTTAGCCAGGATTTGGAATTGGTTTTTTTCGAATGATTTGAGCAATGATCACTAGAACCTAGGAGAAAGTTTATGCGTATAAGTATGGCATGATAATTTGGAATGATTGAGACTAAATAAAAATTAAAATAACAACACAGACGAAAATATATAAAAAGACAATCATAACAATAAGAATTAAACTGATGCGAAAATAATAGCAATAAAAACGATAGATAAATGAAAATTGTTAAAATGATGACTGAATAGAAAAACTTCGAAAAACATCATAGAAAAATAAATTTCAACAGTAATGGATTTTACAATGGTAAAAAGCAAAATATCAAAATTAGATGAAAGAGAATGAATAACACTAATAGTGCTAGGTGAAAAATTGAGGTAACGAATAACTTAATAACCCGAAAGTTGAAAACAAAAAATACTAAATGGAAATAGGTTAAAAATTGAAACAAAGAATAATAACATGGATAAATAAAACATCAATAACAGAAAACAGAAAAGTTGAAAAATAAAATGGGTAAAACCACGAATAACACCAAAAGAGAAAAGAAATACATAGAGAACGAATAACCACAAAATATCGAAAGTTGAAGTACAGAGTGAAAGGAAAACATCAAAGTCGATTAATGAAAATGCAAGGACGATCAATAACATTATAATATGAAATCAATATAAAAAGACAAGAATTAGCATTACAGAAACAATGAAGAATAGTAGAATGAAAAATGAACGTCATTTAATACATGACATTTTTCTGAAAACAGCAGTTAATCGCATTATGAAATACATGTATATGTAAAAAAAGTGAATAATACATTAATGAAGAACAAATAAAATTAAATAAAATTAAGAGAAAAAAGTTGAAGAGTGCAAAGCTGTTAAATACACGCAGAAACAGACGAATAAATGAAAACTAAGTTAATCAGTTAAAAGTTATGGGGAATTGAAAAATGGAAAATGAAAAGCATAGAAACAATTTAAAACATTTTGAATAAATTATAATGCGGCGATAACAATAAAAAACAATCGAATAATAAAATCAGCAAAACGACGAATAAATACCCGATACGCATAACGAGGAAGATAGTGGACAGTTTTCAAATTGATATTGCTAAAATATATAACGAATAGCATAAAAGTCAAACATAAATTACAATAGTGAATATACAAAGTAAAATGATAAAATAAAATACAAGACAATAAAAGTGTCAATTAAGGAATATAAAGATTATAAAAACTAAAAAAAAATAAAATGAATGGTAAATGGCAGTGAATTTCGACAAAACATCGAAAGTCGAAGTGTTTAAACAATAAACATAAATAACATTAGACAATTGATGAACGAGAACAGTGAATAACATAACAAATGGATATAGAAAATAAAGAATGCAACACATTTATATAATGCGATAGAATCAGAAGGAACGGGGATATCGACAAACGAAATAAAAAGAGAATGAATTAAAAATCGTTAAATAATAAATATAAAAATAATAAATAACGTGAAAGTAAATATGATAAGAACTAATAGTGGCAAATGTAAAAAACTGATGCTTGAAAATAGCGAAAAGCACCAACATTGAATTTGAAAATACTCGGCAAAATTTAAATAACAGTAAAATAAATTAACATTCTGTCACAGTAGAGAACAACATAATTACAAAATAAAATGAAACTAATAAGATAATGAATAACACCAAAATGGTAAGAATGTATTGAAGGAAGTTGACAAACATTGATGCTAAAAAGCAATACCACTAATATACCAAAAATAAATAAAAAATAAATAAATAATTAATTAATAATTACATAAACATTGAAAAGGTTGAAATAAGAACACTAACCATAATTAATAGCAAAAGTTTGAGAAATTGAACTGGGAATAATATATTTGAATGTCATAATAACGGATAATTAATAATACCAAAAATAATAAATTGAAATCGGAAAATATTGAAAACATAAGGTATGTGAAAAGACAACTAGTGAGAACAAAGAAACTAATTTGGAAAGCCAAGGAATAACAATGAAAAAATAGTTAACGAGCTGGAGTGGAAAATAGACTACAACGGAAAAATAAAATGATATCAAAGTCGGCCGAGGATTTAATAAAGAACAAATGGTTCTCAATTCGCAGTAATGGAGCCTCGATCGTATTAATGAACTGTCTCGATCGTAGTAATGGGCAGTCTCAATTCGTATTAAAGGAGCAGAGTTCTCAAGTAAAAAAAACGATTAATGGAAAATCAGTTAAGGAAATTAGTAGAATAATGAATAAGAAAATGTCCGTGCACAAAGAGTTAGGCGAATAAGAGCTATAGAAAACGATGATCATAAAGATAAATAAAGAAGTAGGAAAACGGAAAATGACTCAACTGACGATAATTATTGAAAAGAAACGATTGAAAACAGCAAATGCGGAAACGAGAAAATGAAACGATAAGATAAAATATAAGGTTCAATAAAGCCAGACGATATTAAAACAGTCGTAAGATAAATGAAACGATGAAAAACAAATGAGAAATGGGGAAAAATAAAAAATTATTTGAGGATAAATAAAAGGGAATGCGAAACGCAATATGAATAAAAATAAAAATACGGGGGATAATAGAACTAGGAAAATGGCATTGCCGACCGATTTGTCAAATATAGATAATTATTACGACTATATAGATAATTGTTACTAAACCACATAGATAATTAAAAATCGACACAAAAAAAATCAAAGAGATAAAGAATACTGATGGGAATATAATAAAACAATGTGATGAAGCCTGGGGAATATGAATTATTATAAGTATGAGTAATATAACCGAGATAATCGGGAGAGACTGACCATATGGGAATCCTGAGAAACGAGGATAAGTTAACATTGATAAAAAGACAAAGGAGTAAAGAAAATCTAGATGAAATAAAAGATTTTTAAACGCAATTATAAAATAAATGCCGTTGGTTGGAATTAAAAAAAAATAACGCAAGGAAAACAAACATTAAAATGCTATGTTATGTGGAGAGGTTATATTTTTCTATTCAGGTTAATCAATCAAACAAGACAATAATCCAGTATAGACAACAACCAAGCCAACAGTACAGTATCGATAGCAACGAAGTCAACAAATCTAGTATCGATAGCAACCAAGTCAATAATCAAGTATCGACAGTAACCAAGAGAATAACCCAGTATCGACAACAACCAAGTCAACAATCCAGTATCGATAACAAGCAAGTCAATAATCCAGTATCAACAACAACCAAGCCAATCAAGAAATAAAGCAGCAAGACAGTATTCGTAAACGACGATGAATAGCGAGAACTCTTAAAAATATCGTGATTACTGCCAAAAACGAGGTAACGAATTTAGTGTATGTCACTGGCAAATAACATGTTGGAATTGTGGAAAATAAGGACCTACCGCAACAAAATGTAGAATACCCAAGATATGTTTCCAATGTGGACAAGAAAATCACCTTCCAGCTGCATATCCAACAAGAAGAAATCAGGACCGAAATAAAAAACACAAAAACGCCAGCAAGCAAGTTAACGAAGATGCAAAATGAGATAAACATATCTACAACAATGTGAAGCTATTTGACCGATAACCAACCACACACAGAAATCAATCAACAACTTGGTAACTCAACTTGGTAAAACATATTTCCTAAATCAAGTGTGATAAAATATTTTGAAAGTTGAACAAGAAAGTTGATCAAATGCATTAATTATTCCTTTAAATTTGATTCGAAATTTACAATTAAAAACCTTGAAAAATCAAAATATTTGCCCCAGTCATATGAAAATGATGCATTTAAACAAATATTGCAAAATCATCATTTGAAAAATAGTCTAACAACATTTAAACTGTCAGATGAATACAATGCGTTGGAACATTATAAAACGTTTCCATTTTTTGAAAAAAGATTCCTTCATCTTATAACAGAATCAGATGAAAATATTTCCATGGAAATCCAAACAGACAGTTGGAAATCCTTTATGGAATATACGGAAAATCCGGTTTCCGAGACAAATCTCAAAATTATAATGAAAAACATAATTCTTTCTACTCGGGCGTTGTCTTTATTGGGATATGTTTCCATTAACCTACAAGCTGAATGTATCTTCATTCACCCGGAAACTTTAGATGTTCGCCTGATAAACTTTAAACATGTCATTAAAGATGATTGTGACATTTCAGAAGGTTTTGTAACATCGAATCATGCAAGTTTGACATTCATTAAAGAACAAGTGGAAGAACAGTTGGTGATGAAAGTTGGCATGATGTTGAACCGATGCAATGTTGTTTCAGAATCTTTGACCGATTATTTACCCGATATTTCAGACAGTCAGGAAGAAAGTAAACTTCATTCATCCTTTAACTTTAAAGATTTGTTACTCAATTCCTTGATGTTAAATATTAAATTTGATGATATTCTTGAGCACAAATGGTTTCATGAATCATAAATCATGAAATCGTTTTAATTAATCATTCGAAATTCAACATTCTCATTTTATGCGAATAAAATATTATTTTTTTATAATTTTCAATGTACTCTAATAACAAAATGTAATTTATTCCATTTATTTAATTATATTAATAGTAATAATATTTTATTATTTAAATAGTAATATAAACAAAGCAATGATTTAATTATTAGATAGCGATACTTTAACGCCCGTTTTACAATTTATTTATGTATTCTCATTCTTATTATTTGGTATTACAGAAAACTTTTAAATATAATAGATTAATCAAATAAACAAAATACTTCTTATTATTTTAAAGTTTTATTGAAACATAAATAACTTTTTAAAAAAAATTTATTTACATATTTAACAATAGTTTAATTTATTAAATTTATGTTATTAATTAACTTAATTAACCAAAATAGTTGCAATAAAAATCAAAAATCCATAAGTTTAAAATTTTAAAACAAAGTAATTTAACATACTTAGTTAATTATTCAATACATTTTTGACCTTGAAAATAAGAGAATAAGAGAAGAGAGTATAAGAGAATAAAAAGTATTTCAGATAATAAGTGATTTTGGGTTAAAGATAAATCCAGAAAAATGTCGATTTAATAATAAAGAGATTTAACGTTTAGACATGTGACAAACGAGGAAAGAATACAAGCTGATGACAATAAAATCATCGAATTGAAAATATCGAAACGCCAAAATCTATTAAAAAATTACCAATCTTTCTAGTATAAACAAATAATTACCGTTTGATTATTACGATAAAGAGTATATACTCAAAACCACACGAAACGATTATATAGACAAATGAATGCGAAGTCGCCTTTCAAGAATTAAAGCATTATTCAAAGCCCAATTCTAGTATTTTCTGATTTTACAAATAAATTTAAATTGGCCAGTTTTAACAGAATCGGAACAGTTTTAGCGCAGTTAGCCGAAAATGACAAAGAAAGAGTAATTCGATATAGTTCGCATGCAATTAATTAACACGAAGTAGACTATTGTATCCCCGGAAAGAATTATTAGTCATAATTTATTTTACCTAACATTTCAAATATTATTGATATGTCAAAAGGATTAAACTGAAGACAGATCATAAGACAATAACGTTGTTGTTGAAGACCATCAGACCAATCACACCGCAATTTCAATCATGGATCAAGTGTTATAAAAACGGAATCTAGGAAATAAGGAAAATGAACTACTTCCCAAAGAAATACAACAAAATATAAACTTCAATGCTGGAGATGTTGTTTTTGTAAAAAAAATAAAAGTGAAGATAGATTTGAGGGTCTAAGTAAAATAATAAAGAAACTACATGAAAGAAGTTTCATTATTGAATTTCAGAATGGAAATTCGAAAATTCGAAATGTTGAATGAATCAAACTTTGTAAAATGAGGGTGATGTAGGAGGACTGTAAATAATACTTATTGGAATTTACATAATATGTATGCATGTATGTTGAAGTTGAATTTTTGAAGATTAAGTAATGTATATCTGATATCCAATAAACGTTGATTAAGCTATATTATTTTAATAAAATTAAAAATACGTGATGAAATAAGAAACTCTAATATTACGGTTATTTCGGCAAACGAAAATACGCTTAAAATCATTGGAACTTTATTATTAATGGATTAGAATTCTTAATTAGATATTTGGTTGCTTATTAAAATTGACCCGTGTAATAATTAACGTTATTGTCAAATTGAGCACTTTTACTTAATCTCGATAATGCATATTTTAATTGTTTTAAGAAAATGAATCAAAATAAAAACTGCATTTTAAGCTCTCCATTTTTCAAAAGTCAATCAATTTTATAGGTAATTTTTATTAGAGAGAAGCCTCTACCTATTTTGTCAATATAGTTGGCTACTACCAAACGTTGAATCATGAGAATCACAAGAAAGTTAAATAAAATAAGACATTGAAAAACAAGAATAATAAAAACTTTTATTTAATACTTGAAACAAAAATAATAAATTAATAACGCAAGAAGATGCATGCAAAACATTTTTGAAGAAATTAAAAGAATAAAAATAACAGGAAACCAGACAAAGAAAGGTTGAAGAGATAAAAAAGCGGAAACAAGCAAGATGGGGATCTAGTAATTGTTAATTCAATCATGACAGATTAAAAATTTAGGGGAAAATTAATAAATTTTAATAATAAAAAGCTAAATGAAATAAAACCACCAATTAGAAGTGATTTCTTTAGAATTCAAATCATTGGCCAATGAAGCACTCGAATGAGGGAGTGGATCCGTTGTGATTGGATAAAGCAAAACACAAGTGCAAGAGAATCAGTATACACCTGTTTAAGTTCATTAGAAATTGCTATACTAAAATGAAAAAATCAATAATGTTATGATATAGGGACATACATACTTACCCGTGTTTGCATGTAATTTGTTCAGCTAAATAAAAACTTATATTATATAGGAAGGAAGGAATTTGAAGAAATCTTTTTTTAACATAAAAACATAATACATAGAAAATAATGCATGCAAACTTTCAAAATGTAGAAATGTTCAGATCAATAAAAACTATATAAAACTATTTTGAGTAACTTTAGATAATTTTTTTTAAATAAAAGCCGAAAATTTTTGAAAAAAATACCAATAACTCTACTTAGAGTTGTAGATAGAATTAAGAAATAATTTCGTAAGATTTTTCATGAAATTCAATCAATTTAATATTTTTACAACATTTCAGATATTTCAAAAATATTCATAGAAACTCTAGGTTTTTGAGGAGATAAAGAAATAACAATGTAACATTTAACTTGTACTTAAAATAAATTCATTTTTTACCTCATTTGTAATTTACCAGGAGAAGTAAAACCAGAATCTTCAAATGAAGAGTTAAAAAAAACGGAAAACATAAGTTTTCCGATAACTTAAGTTTAAAAATAATATTTTTTATAAATTATAAAAAATCCAAATCATTAATACCATTGAAAATGGGGAAGATTTTTATAAATTTGGAAAATTAACGGAAATTTCCGAAGCCTCATAAAATCAATAATTATAAAATCAATAAATATCAAAAATTTGTATTTGTCAAAAGGTAAAAAAGATGGCAGCTCAAAACGAATTTCTAAGGAATAAAGAAATATTTTATTCGAATATAGAAACTTTTTAATAATAAATTTTATTTTGATAAATTTTAGTTTTCAATTAATCGGACTTACATTTTGTTGGCGAATGGGGTTGATTTTTATTTATTTTTTCTAGGGTTTTCGTGTATCTACCCCTAAACGCCAGCAAGATTATTATTATATCCCTCCTATGTACCCATGGTGATTTCCATGTTGGTACTGTACATATAGGTTGAAAATTCATGAGCAGGTGAGCTCCATTTCTAGAACTACTCCTCGTGATATTTTCACTTTCGGGTTCTGGACTGCCGATGGAAGGTCTTACGTCTTTCTTTTCCTATATCCTGGTCCTTACTCGTCTATTCTTACAATTTCTATACTTATTTATCATCTTTACCCATTATTTGTAAATGTATCCTTCAAAAATTTGAGCAGCGTTCCTCCCTTATTTTTGGATAAATTTCCTATTTCATTTGTTTAATCACGAAATCGACTACATTTTTCCTAATTTACCTTTATCTTTCCCTATATTAAAATTTTGATAAACAATTCCTTAATTCCCGGTTCGTTTCCCATGATTTTAAGTAATTATAACCCTTTGCGATCACTTCAATAAACATTTCTCTCCTCTGTCAGATTATATCATTCAACCTTTGGAAAACTGCTTTCAAATTTACATTTCTGCACTAACCTATCCTTTTCTACTCGATTTTTAATTAATTTTCCGTAATTATTTTAAATTTTCCCTGCAAAACTTTAATCCCACTTAACTATAGTCGCACTTCCCGAATTTTATTTCGACTCGCTCCGGCCACTTTTCAGTAGCCGCCCCGAGCATACAACGGCGCCATGCGTAGCGGTCCTGTGCATAATCGCCAGACCCGACTGCGGACTGCCGAGGGGTCCACGAGGCATGACCCACGAGCTCAACTAAGGGTTTTCACCCACTAGCCGGCCCGAGATCCGTCCCATGGACCATCTATTTCAATACCATACTATATATGAGATTAAAGGGGTCGGACTATAAATATGAATATAATTAATTAGCATAGAAGAGAATGAAACATTTATTGCATACGGATTAACATTAAAGCATATAAAAATTAAGACAAAAATTATACAAAACTTAAATTCCTTACGTTATAAGAATTTTCTTTGTCTCGAAAAACCGTAAAGTTTCAATGGCATACAAGTTTCAAAGTTCAAAATTTTTAAAGTTTTTTGAAGTTAAAAATAATGAAATTCATCACTGTATTTATACTATTTTTATGCATGTGTGCGACCAATAGGCGATTTTCTGCCATTTTTAGGGCTTTTTAATTATTTTATTACTTTAAAATTATTTCTATTATTTTTTGTATATTTTTTCTTGATTTTTCGATATATAATTTAGTTTATCTTTGAATTTTACTTTTATTATTGTTTTTCTGACAATATTATTTTTGCCCTTTTTATTTGTTTTCTGGTCGCCACTTTTGCCTATGTTTTTTTCTAAACCTTATTTTGCAAGGTTTATTTTATTTTTAATATGTTTCTTTCTGCAGCTGTCTTGCTTTTTCATGATTTTTATTAATTATTTGTTTTTATTTAATTTGGTTATATTTTTATTTTGTTTTAATTAATATGTTTTTCATTAATTTTTGGTATCTTTGTGCGGTGCGTGCTTATGTACAGTGATTCGTTCCACTATTTTCACTCTCATTCTCCATCTTTAATTTTTATTTTTTGTTTGAATTGTGGCTCTGAGCCCAACAAAATTCAATAAAAAATATGCTTGTTAAAGGCGAAATATGATAATTTTGTGGTTATTTATAAAAAAACACAACTGCAAAATTTTAATTTTGAAGAGAAAAAAACAAAATATAAAAAATCTATATGTATAACTATAGTAAGATTAGTATATTATACGGTTTTTCACTCAATTTTGAAAACGTTTTACTTAATTTTGAAAACGTTTCAACCTTTTTTGAAAATAAATTAAAAAATATTAAAAAGTTATTTAATCAAAAAACGTGTATTTAAAAATTGTCAGTAAAATGTAACTAGGATTTTTTATTGTAGATTTTTTATTGGATTTTTTATTGTAGTAAAAAACATTTAAAACATCAATATTTAATTTTATTAATTGAGAATTTCTTCGTTATTAAAGCATCTTGGAATCTAAGACCACATGTTCCTAAAATAACCTTCACAATCACTATCTGTCACATTTTGTGACCCAGACTCGATATAATACATAAGATCTCTTTCATTTAATGGGGGTAATTTTATAGTAATTTTTAGTAATTTTTTGATTATTTCGTGCACAGTAGTTCGTTTAATATTTAAAATCTGAGAAATTTCTGTTTTTGAATTCCTTCTTCATAAGAACGTATAATTCGTTCACGATCGGAGTTTGAAACAGTATTATTTTTACGCATATTACTGGTTATAAAAAGTTGATCGATCAGGTTGAAAAGTAAAATCACCCTGTTCTGTATTTCTTGTATTTAAATGGAGAAACACAACTCTTGAAGGGTTTTCGTTCAATTTCGTATATTGAAAGTTCAATTTCGTAAATTAATTCTATCCCCCCATAAAATTAATACTTTTTAATTAATTTTCAAAATAGGTTGAAACGTCTTTAAAATAGGGTGAAAAACCCTGTATGAGGATGGATAATTACACAGTGCAAATTTAGAACGTCACGTGAAAAGTAAACATCAAGATTAGAACTCCAAATTTCTAAAACGAAAGCCTCAAACAGCATTATGGAAAACAAAAAGAAAATGACAACATCATCTTCTAATTGTTCGGTTAACTCAGATGTTATATAATTTCCTGGTTGATAACATAGTATGTTCTTTATTTATATGCTATATTTATAGTTACGTAAGAACATTCTAATTCTATACACAAAATCTTCGATAAGAGCGACCTCGATAAAATAGATCTTTATAATAGCGACCCTTTATAAAGTTCGCTCTTATCGATTATATATCATATTCATTATAATGTTACCTTTTAATATACTACATTAACAGTTGGGTTAAATATTGGTAAATGTTAAGTTCTATGTTTAAAATATATTTTGGCGACATATTTTTTAAATTCAGTTAGTATGCTTATACAGTTTGAAACTGAAATTATTACTGAATAAATTTCACACTTTTATAACATTTAATTTTTAAATAAATTATAATTGGTATCAATTTACAATCACATAAATATGATAATTTACACAAATAAACGTAGAAATAAATAAAAAATTTTAAACATATGAAACTTAAGAGTTGGTGAACAATAAACTCGAGTTTAAAAATTAATAATGTTTTCCTTTGCATTGAAATTTCTTTCACTTCAATCGTAGGCCACATTCTGTAATTATAATAACGCGAATGATAATTTTTTTTTGTTTCATGATAGTACGCGTTGCTATACTGAAACAAATTAAAAAATAATCATTCACGTTATCATAATTACAGAATGTGCCCTTCAGATGTCCGTAAAATTAGAATTGTTTTACGCTAACAAAGTAATTTTAAAAAAACCGGTTTTTAAAGCTTAACCGCTATTTTGCAAACAGGTTTAACCGAAAACCGACATTATTCTAAGAAATATAAAACCAGTTAAATTTTAACCCAAATTAATTTCATTTTCTATCCCTGCTTTATAGTTTTATTTAATTACATTAATCAGTATTAAAATCAAATTACGAAGTGTTTATACTTCCAAAATTGTTTAACATTATGCAACTAAATGAAATCCACACAAATATGATACTAATTTCGTAAAACAAAACGGAAAACAATTGAGAGCATAGAGATTGCCAGATCTTTATCGAATGACGATGGGTGTCAGGAAATGGGAGTTTCTTAATCGATGTAAAGACGAGATGTACATAATCTTCCACATCACTCACGTCCATGTCAATGGTCAAGTTTCAGTGACGGGGAACTCACTCGCGACGCACTCATATAGGCGAACCGGTTACGATGCATGGGTACTGGTCAAAATCGTCATCTTGGGCCTCGATGGTCAACTGTTGTTTGATAGGTAGGTTAACCGCCATGCACTTAATGTTATTAATACTAAGGCTCATAGTGTCATTTTTGGCCGAATGGATTGTGGATTTTCTCTGATCCATGGAAACGATGCTTTTTCTAGGATATTAGCCACATTTACCAGGATCTGGATTTTTTCTGCCCTACGCCATTCTCGACAACAACGGTTCTTGCTTGGGGGATGTTTATGGCTGGTTCTCGGTGACTTAACCGCTGCTTTTAATTTGTTTATTTAATGTTTTATTTTACTTTTGGTTTCTACTTGCGGTACATGTGTATTTTTGCAACAGTCATTTTAACAATTTTAATAGATTGATTAATTTGTATTTTCTGTTTAAATGGTGGCTTATAAATAAAATGATAATATAAACAATATTTTATTCACGTAAAATGAGATTGATGAATTTCGAATGATTAATTAAAACAATTTCATATTCACTTTTATTTTGAGATAATTTCATGAAATTTTATGATTCATGAAACCATTTGTGCTCAAAAATATCATTGGATATTTCATTGGATATTGAGTCTAAGTACAAAAGATGACTGTCTTTATTCAGGTATCTTTGTCAGTGAGAATTTTCTATTTGTACTCGGATTGTTGACTACTTTTTGCCATGATGAAAGAATATCATTTTGGGTGATCCATTTCAGTACTCTTTCGTAAATGATTTTCACGAAGAGCCTATAATTTGTTGGTAGAATAGCTATTGGTCTCGAGTTTGTTGGGTCATGACTTTCACTATTATTTCCTGGTTTTAAGATTAGTGCTGTTTAAAAGTTCTTCTATATATCTGGAATGTCACATGTTTCTTGGATTATGTTAAATATATCCTTCAGTACTCCATATGTAGTACATTCTTTCAATTTTTTCACTAGGATGCTATCTTCTCCAGAACCTTTGTATTTTCTTTTTTATTAAGTTGTTGATACATGTGTTTGTGATATCTTTTGTGGTTGTCCAGTCCCCAGAATTCATTTTTTTAGCTTTGTTATTAGCTTAGCAATGATATATTAATTGGATTTTTCGAAGTAGCATTTCATAGTTTGGCTATTTAGATATTGAGTCTCGATTTTAATATATTTTTTTCTACACAAATAAAATATGTTTCATAATTTAAAGACAATAACAATTGATATGTTTGAAATAAATAATTAAAAAATAAAAATTTTTTTTTTAAAAATTTAATATCTTTAAATCAAGTACAAAAGTAATTAATTATATGTTTTGAAGAGAATGCGACACTAAAATTATATAGGTAAGTATTATAAAAGAAATATTCGTAAAATTGTCTGAATTGCCGTGTATTTTATTATGTCACATTGATTTTTAGGAATAACGTTTGCCTTTAAAAAATAGTTTAAACATTAAAAAAATATATCATGAAATTATATTATTTTATTTTTTAAAATGAAAATTAGTTCCATTGAGATTTACAATATTAAAAAGAATTCGAAGTAATTATTTAATCGACAAACGAGATTTTAATTAATTAATGTTTAATTCATAAATCGACATTACGATGAGTGCACGTAATTTAATATCAATGGGTTTTCTTACAAATCGTTACATCATTGGATACAACACTTCATTGACAGGAAGCCTATCGATGTGTTATTCGTTCCGCATGAATTACTGTTTCTAACGCTAATTTTCGGCAACACCAAAAAAAATAGCAATTAAATTACTTTGGAAAAATCTAATCAATTTTTTATGAAATATTAAATTTTTTTGTCCAAATTTTCAATTAAAGAATTTTTCAATTAAATAATTTTTTTTTACGAGAATTATATATATATATATATATATATATATTTAAATTTAAATTTTTTAATGATAAAATTTTTAATTTATCAAAAAACCTCTTAAAACATGTTATTCTGGACAGTTATTTCCTGGGAACGACAGAAGTCGTCTCTGTAAACACGATTGGATTCTTGGTGCAAAATACAGATAGCAGTGAAAAGAACAAGTAATAAATATTTTTATTTAAAAAAAATACTTTTCAATATTACTTTTAAAAATTTAAATCATTATTTTTTTTGCCTTTTAGATTCTCGTGTCGAAACAAATCAAAATTTTTTATTATTATAAATAGAAAAACGTGACAAATTAACTTTTTTCTCAATTAATTGACAAATCGAATGAAATTTTTAAAAAACAATTTCAAATAAATTTTTTATAAAAACAATTGAAATTACTTTTTGATTTTGTTATTATTTAATTAAAAATAAACTAACAAATAATAATAACAATAAATTTTAAAATCAAACATTTTAAAAATAAAGGTGCTTTATTTTCTTTTTTAATTTTTTATTAATAAAAATACTGTAAATTTTATTATAAAATTAAATTCTAATTACACGAAAAATTCGACAAATATTTATTCTAAATTCATTAGGTAAAATAATGAATGTTAAAGGTATGAAAACTTAAATATTTCACCAGGAATTTTGTTTATTTAGTTATGATTTCCAAATATTTAAATAGCCACTTAAAATTTTGTTTTGAGTGGAAAATTTCCATTTGATAAAAAGCTTTAAATTAATTAGGACTGTCAAGCTACAAAATTTCCTATACAGTTTATTTTTTTCTAAATTAAATTTACCTTATTTAGTTTAATAAATGTTGTACTAATGTTAAAAAGAATTTTAAAAATTAACCTAAAATTTTATAAATTATAAATAAATTTGTAGAATAATGGCAAAAAAATTCTAAAATAAATAGATTTGTTGAGAATTGCTCTTGTTTGGATTTTTACATTGGATACCAATTTAAATTAATTAAACTTGAGGTCTATTAGTTTGTTATAAGCCTTCACCCTGCGGGAGAAAGATACTGTAATTCTTTTTATCAGAAACTCAAATTGAAAAAAATTAAGTCAAAAGACTTGTTTTTATTTATTTCAACAAAATATTCTTTGAAACAACAAAAAAAAAATTTTAAAGATGTTTATTAAATTATAAAACTTAAATATTACAATAAAAATACAATTTTTTGTTTAAAATTATTAATATGACTGCTGTAAGATAACATGCACCGCTAGCAAAAATTATTGGAATCATATTGATTAATAAATTTGAAATAAGGAATATTAAAGGTTTATTCGCAGTATAGAAGAAAAATATGTTTTTTATTTTCCGCGTAAATTCAAAACACGTAAATCGAGAGATGGGTGTACTAATAAAATGTACTAAAAAAGTGTTGAGTGACTACAAATAAAATATCTAACTGCCAAAAAGAAAAAAGGTCACGGAAAATTATGAAAAATATGAAATTGATATGCAAAATTTTCGACTTTGTAAATTGATTAGAATCGATTCGTAAGTACTTTTATTATATCAATATACTTTAGTAATTTTATGGTTGTTTATTAAACTTTTACTCGAGATAGCCATGACATACTTTTGGTGTCTGCGACAGGTCCCACTAACTTGTATATTTTGAAATGATATTCAATAAAACTTTAAATCGGTCTAGCGGTGCTCGATCTCTCAGTAAGCTTTACGAGATTGGTATGAACCGGATAAACTTGAATTCTAACATTCAATGTCCAATGGATAAACCCAGGTCTTGGATAAAGTAGGACGTTGTCGAATCAACTGAAGCGCCCGATAGTAACGTCGGTCATAGCACTCAGAATAAAAATATTGGAATGTGCAATAACTATAAGAGGATAAGAAACCTGTCATGAAAATTGGAAATTTGAGAGGAACAACTAAGGATAAGCAAAATAGTCGGTTTCTTTTTTAAAACTCCAGCGAAATTGTGAATGAATTACCGTCGGAGACAAAACCACCCAAAGTGGCAATGATTGTGGATATGACACGATGGCAAACACGAGTTTCTGATTGAGATAAAGTTGCACGATTACACTAAGGACATCATTCCTGTTCACTAGTTTTTTACAGATATCATAATTTAGAGTCTAAATCAATATATATTGTGTGGCGTAACAAGTGTTCAAATTTATTCCGGTAAATATTATGGCCGCCGGTGTCTGAGTCAAGCGTGCAGAAATCTGCCAGAACGGAGCGCTCGTGTCAGATACGGGCTTGTACTTTAAGTGGTTAATATTTAAAAAACTTATAAGGAAACATTTTATTGTTATTACCGACACAAAAAAAAAGATTTTGTAGTAAAAAATTACATAATATAATCAAATATATGGAGTGAATATTTAATGTAATTTATTGCAAAACTATGTATATGCTCCTAAATTTCCAAACCGCTCAAACAAGAAAGTTGATCAAATGCATTAATTATCCTCTTAAATTTGATTCAAAATTTACAATTAAAAACCTTGAAAAATCACAATATTTGTCCCAGTCATATGAAAATGATGCATTTAAACAAATATTGCAAAATCATCATTTGAAAAATAGTCTAACAACATTTAAACTGTCAGATGAATACAATGCGTTGGAACATTATAAAACGTTTCCATTTTTTGAAAAAAGATTCCTTCATCTTACAACAGAATCAGATGAAAATATTTCCATCCTTTATGGAATATACGGAAAATCCGGTTTCCGAGACAAATCTCAAAATTATAATGAAAAACATAATTCTTTCTACTCTGGCGTTGTCTTTATTGGGATATGTTTCCATTAACTTACAAGCTGAATGTATCTTCATTCACCCGGAAACTTTAGATGTTCGCCTGATAAACTTTAAACATGTCATTAAAGATTATGTTGACATTTCAGAAGGTTTTGTAACATCGAATCATGCAAGTTTTACATTCATTAAAGAACAAGTGAAAGAACAGTTGGTGATGAAAGTTGGCATGATGTTGAACCGATGCAATGTTGTTTCAGAATCTTTGACCGATTATTTACTCGATATTTCAGATAGTCAGGAAGAAAGTAAACTTCATTCATCCTTTAACTTTAAAGATTTGTTACTCAATTCCTTGATGTTAAATATTAAATTTGATGATATTCTTGAGCACAAATGGTTTCATGAATCATAAATCTTGAAATAATTTTAATTAATCATTCGAAATTCAACATTCTCATTTTATGCGAATAAAATATTATTTTTTTATAATTTTATTTATTATTATTTGAATATATATTATTATTTGAGCACAAATGGTTTCATAAATCATAAAATTTCCTAAAATTATTATAAAATAAAAGTAAAATTGTTTGATTTAATCATTCTCATTTTCGGAGAATAAAATATTGTTTTTTTATAGTTGTTATAATTTTATTTATAATTTTATTTATATAGTATTTAATATTTTTAAAATTATTGTTAGAAAGAGCATTTGTGCATTTGTGAAAAAAATGTTTGAAAGTTGCTGTGAATGATATTTTGCCTGATAAAATTAAACATGTTTTCGTACATAAGCCTATCATGGCAAACAGTGTGTCTTAGAATTAATGACATTTACATTGAAATTATCTTAAATCTGCGATACAGAATTCAAAATTTCAAATGTTTTTTATTGACATTTGACGAAAGCACAGACATTTCAGACTCAGCTCATGTTGTATTTTTCTTTCGCGGAGTAAATGAATCATTTCAAGTAACTGAAGAAATGTTAAAGTTGTAAAGGTAAAACAGCAGGAAAAGATATTTTCCATGCTGCTGAAAATTGTTTGTGCGAAAACAACTTGAATTCGGAATTACTTTCTGGAATATCAACTAATAGAGCACCTGCTTTGATAGGTAAAGAAAGTGAGCTTTAAAATTACCACTCGATAAAATAGAATTCAACAACAAAATTAAAAATCAATCCAAAAGAGATGATTTAATTATAATTCACTGTTTGATGTATCAACAAAATTTATGTGCCCAAGTATGATCGATGGATCATGTTATGTTGGTTATTTGGATATTTACCAAACATCACAATTGCCTATAAAAATCTCAACAGCTCTGCAAAGAGATGGTATCTCAAGGCTATAAGTGTGGTGAAATAATCAACCGCCTAAATCTAAATAAATATTCTATCAAGGCGATCGATTAGCTCCAAAATTGCAATAAAACGGGATCTCATAAATGAAATACTTTCACATAGACAACTAGCATTTGATGTTGAATGAACCTGAACTTCTACAAAATTGATAGCTCACCTAGAATGGATTGATTAATTTATTCTTCAAATAAATGATGTGATGCAGCAACTGTAGCTGGACAAGTACACCAAGCGAAGTTCAGATAAATTTCAGATAAAAAAATCAACTTATTGGAATTTATTTTTAGTGAAAAATCAATTGATTTCAGCCATTTCTGAAATGGCTGCAAAGTAAGTTATTTTTGAAAGTTATAAAGTTTTAAAAATTGAATTATGATTTCACAAGGAAATTAAATCATTATTCAAGCTTATGAATATAATTTTTAGTATAAAATCATCTACAAGCTCATGTATATTAATAATTATAATGATTATAAATATTTAGGAAATTATTTATTTTATGATGACTTAATTTTAGGAAATTATTCAAAAAAAAGTGAGTTAAATTATTTTTGAAGATATAAAAATTATTATTTGAATTAAACAATAATACTTTTATACATCTTGAAAAAATCTTCGAATATTACACAAAATAATTGAGTTTATGATTATTTTTTAAAACTTATTATTAAAATTTACAATTTATGCTTTTTTTGGATCTCAGGTTTACAAAACCTGTTTTC